>CM038145.1:479798184-480398184 GCA_021437245.1 Aegilops speltoides | reverse complement strand
GGACCGGGAGCTAGGCCTAGGCTGCTAACACATTAGACGAAAGAAATTGATTGTGCCTAAGCGACAGTAGAGTCAACAGCACGAGGGAGAAGGGGGCAAGAAATAGATAAACAAGCGTACCTGACCAGCAGCCACTGTTGCAGATGGACGGCACGCGCGCACACAAGCTGTTTTGAGTTTTGACAGAGAAATCCTGAACAAACAGCACGAGAACCCCTGAAAAATCATTAATGAAAAGCTGGACTTGTACTGTGGCTCGACAGGATTACAGGGAGGCACAAGTATTATGGACAAACTGAAAAGCAAGCACCATAGAATCCCAAACGGTTTTGGACTTGGTCTCTTGGAAGCCGACGGATCGCTGCTCCCGAACGCCTCGTGCCGCCTCCTTGATCGACACGGCAGCTCACCATACAAATCCCCCCGATTTGTCCTCACAGAGATCCGCCCTAATCGTCCGATCTGTTTCAATTCAAGCTCGCCATGGCGGCCGCCCCCTTCCCGAACTGGCTGATGATGGAGCGCTTCGTCTTCCGCAGGGACGACAAGGGGTCCTTCCCGGACGACACCAAGGCGCCCATCAGGGCGTCCGGCACCACCTCCTGGAACGCTCGCTTCCACATCGCCTTCTGCCTCGCCGAGCCCCCGCTCCCCTCCCGCCTCTACGCCCGGCTGCCGCATAGAAGTTTTCCAGACCCCAGGAAGCACATCCCCTTGGCCATCCTGGCGGCGCACCGCCATCTCCTCCTGCTTCGCATCGGCACCAATATCCCTGGACTAGGGCTGGTGCAAGACTTCCTCATCTACAGCGCCGACGACACTTCCTCGCTCAAAGCTCTGCCCCCTTGTACCCAGCCCTACACAGATTACACCCGCACCGGTGACAGCCTACCTCGCGGTCCTCCGCTCGAGCAGGGGAAGCGCCGCCTTCTGACGGTCAAATCCGTGGGCCTCTTGTGCCGGGGCGGCGAAGGCGAGCAAGAGTTTGCGGTGGCGGAGCTCTGCGTTTTTAAGTCCGTCCACTCGGAGGTCTACGCCGACGTCTGTTTGCTGCGCTCCTCCACATCCGCTGGCCCCGTACTTGGCGGCGAATGGAACGCCATGCGTCTACCAGTCCTTGGCATCGACAAGGTCAATGATCCTTGGCACCTCTGTTGCTGGGACACGGACGCCATCGTCCCCTTCAACCGCTCGCTTTGCTGGATCGACTACCACCGAGGCATGCTCATCTACGACGTATTCGCAGACCACAACCCTACCGTCACCTTCCTCGCGCTCCCTCTTGATGAGTTCCCTTCTGCTCACACTTTCCGTGAAATCAAGCCATTCAGCTGGTTATACCGGGGTGTGTCCGCCATTGATGATGGCCGTGTGCTCAAGTTTGTGAATGTCACCCGCCATGATGGCATTGGTCGCGGGGAACTCAAATCTGGTTCAGGCTTCACCATCACCTGCCACACTCTCGCATTAGGCAGCATGGTGTGGGAATTAGACTACAAGATCACTTCGGCTGAGCTCTGGTCTTCCAATCCGCACCTTCCACACACCGTCCTTATGTTTCCTCAAGTAAACGTCGACAGGCCATATGTAGTGCACTTTCTCATCAGCGAATTCAAATACGTCATTAGGAAGATGTGGGTGGTTAGCATTGACATGAGCACCAGGACAGTGGAGTCGATCTTCCAGTACATCAATGGGAAGGAGGGCCTTGAAACCGATGATGCTGACTTGACCAGAAGAAGATCTAGCGCTCCCACGTCCTTCCTGCCCTCTGAATTCTCCAGGTTCCTTCGTCTCTCGAGGTGCTAGCTTCTATCTACAGCCTCTATACCACTTAGTACTTGATAGTTTTTCTTTTTTGCCGTTAATCATTTGTCTTGTTGGTATTTCAATTACTTGCAGAGCAGCCTCTTTCTCCAACCAGAAAGTAATGTATTGTATTGTATTTATGTACTGCAGAAAAAACGAGGATATAGAATGACTCCCAGTCTACAGATCAAGTTCAACTACAATAATGGTAAGGATGAAGCTTTGGGAGAGATTAGTATTTCTGAAATTGACCAGTATAGGATTACCTTGGTAGCAATACCATCTGCTTACTCTCTTGTATAGACCATGGTAACAATACTATGCTGGTTGATTTGCATCTTAGAAAAAAATACTAAGTGAGAAAATATATCACTACCATGAGAATAAGGAGAACTATCTGCTTAATTTAGGAAAAACAATCCTAGATAGAACTGGAACAACACAAATCAATCGTAATTAGCGTTATTCTGTACTGGTCAGTTTGCAAAAAAGGATGTTTCTCTCTTAACAAACAGAAGATAATGCCAACAAGGAGACTGTTTCAACACCCCAGTAGCAATATTTAAAGTAACTGGCATATTTTCCTAATCCCTGCCACTTAGTGTTTAATATTTTTTTGCTTTTCATCATTTTAATCTTGTTGGTATGTCAATTATCGTGGAGAGCAGCTTTTTTCTCCAACAAGACCCGTAATGTAGTGTATTTTATTTATGTATTGCAGGAAGAGAGCAAGGATCGATATGGAATGACTCACGTCTGCCTACATCATATACTGGATAGCTTTACGGTCTACAGTTCAAGTTCAACTGCAGTAATTGCAAGGATGATGAAGCTTTGGGAGAGACTACTCATACGCAGCTTATGTAGTTCACCGTTAATCTTGATGTCTGTGAGGATCTAATAATGTATTAATGTATATCGTCCGTCCTCAAAATTTGCGTCATTTCTTTTGTTGTTTGCCTTTGGACAGTCTTGTGCCTGCAAAAGACTATTAAAAGCTAGCTGAAGTATGCGATCGTTATTTTTGAAATTGACCAGTATGGGATTACCATGGTAACAGTACGATCTCTTGTATACACGTGGTCACCTTTAGCTCTTGCTGATTCATTGCTATATTACTGAATGGGCAAAATAGACACAATGGAATACCTGCATTTGGTGTCCGTCCTCTGCATCACTTTCTTGCATATGTGCATCTTTTTGGCCACGTAATAGTATTGCACTCTGTGCTAACATATTTTGTTTATAGTTTCATAATGGATTGTTTGTATACATGGTTTAGTTTCATTATGGATCAGAATGAAGGAAAAGGTAAATATGTTATATACCTGAGTACAGCAGTACCCAGTGGCGGATCTAGAATCTTACCAACGTGGGGGCAAACATGCATGGTGGTTGAACGACACAAAAATGAGCATAATGTATATAAATATGCACTAGCAAAAGTAAATTTTTAATTTTTTTGTGGAGGCCATGGCCCCACCACCCCACCCCTAGATCCGCCACGGGCAGCACCAAGGGTTTCGATGGTGTTATGAAAACATTGTGCTAAATATACGTCCGGGTTTGAAGTTTTTTCTTCTCTCTCTCTCTCTCTCTCGCGGTAGGGATTACTCTTTACAACCAAAGTAGTGTTTGTGTAATACTAGTATTCTGAACAATTTCCCGAAGATCGTGCTGCAACATATTAAAGAGTTTTAGAGATGAATTTGATGCAGAGTAGCTCTAAGCGAAGCTAATGTCGTGGGCAAATCATAGCATTTCCTAAATAAATAAAGGTGACTGCTACCAATCAGCCAACCGTCCAATCAGCGCACTGTGGCCGTTGGATCGCAGCAACACCACGACAACGAACAACTCCTTCGACGTAGCGTTGCTGCACCCTGGCAGAAGCTGCAGTGTAGCTCTCATGGCGCACCTCCAGCGTCCGGCGAAGCTCCAACGCAGCACAGACGACGTCCGGCGAAGCTCCAGTGCAACTCTGGCAGAGCTTCAACACAGCACCGACGGCTCCGGCGAAGCTCCAATGCAACTCTGGTAGGGCTCGAACGTAGCACCAACAGCTCCGGCGAAGCTCCAATGCAACTCCGGCAGGGCTCGAACGCAGCACCGACGGCTCCGGTGAAGCTCCAATTGAACTCCGGCAGAGCTCCAATGCAGCACTGTTGGCTCCCGTGAAGCTCCAATGCAATGTATGGCCGACGCTCATGGGCAGCACCGGCGGCGTGATGAAGCTCCATTGCAGCCGGAGTTGAGGGAGATGCCCCCGTCGCAACTCGCAGCTACAGCGGCAATGGAGAGGATGAAAACTGCAGTGGCTGTGGCCATGACGAGAACACAACAGCAGCGGCTCCGGCCATGGAGAGGATGCGACAATAGCTGACTGCTTCACCGGAGGCGAAGTGGATGAGGTAGTTAGCCATGGATTTCAGCGGTTGGGAGGATCGCAGCAAAAGGTCGGCGCAGGTGCTGCGTGTCGCTGGCTGGTGGAAGCCATCCCCGGCTGCAGATTGCCGCCGGACACTCAAAGCCGCCCCCGTCTGCTCTGACAAGGTCCATGGCCATCAAAAAATGCAGTTGCGCAGCCCACGGCGGCCCCTGCAACAGCAGTGGCAACAACTCCGTCGGCCGGGGTGTAGGAAGGCAGGAAGAGAGGGGAGCTCTGTGGAGAGAAGAGACAAGGTTTGAGAAGGATTGAGAAGAGGGGAGCAGCGGGATTTACCCCCAATTTAGAGGAAGAAGACGGGAGGAGAAGACAGGTCGAGGAAAAGGATAAGATGGCGGGGAGCCGCGTATGAGTGGTGGTAGGGACGCGTGTCGACACATCGAGGAGGTTTAAGCCGCGTTGTAATCAGCCAGTTGATTTTAATACTTTTCCATAAATAAAGGCTGACGCTACGCGTCAGTCGGATGATAATCCTAAAAGATCGACCGTCCGGGCAGCCACTAGATAGTCGCGGACGGTCGTCTGGTCCTTCCCTTTGAGCTGCTAAGCCTTTGCAACAAGTCTCGTGTTGCATTCAACGCTTTGCAACACGAGACTTGTTGCAATCCCCTGAAATGCATTTTTCTGCGTGAGCCAATGAGCCTCATGTTGCGCTCATCGCTTTGCAACACAACCCTTGATGTGATCCCCATGACAGGTTTTTTCGGGTTTTTTCTACATGATAATCGTCCAATCGTTAGCTATTTGCAACATGGCTTCGCTCGGGGTTTCACCTTCATCGGTCTGCAACATAGCATGTGTTGCGCTCGTGTGTCTTGCAACAAGGCCCATGTTGCAAACGTCTCAGTCAGGACACGTGGCGCGCAGACGATGCGGTGGACATTTCGTGTCTGATTGGCCAGCTGAATAGAGGTATTTCCCATAAATAAAGGGAAACATTTAGCGTCAACCACCGGCTGAAAACAATCAACGCGTCCGCCACCTCCTTTAAGCGCCATGTGCCCTCAATGCCCCACTCGAGGAAACACGAGGTTTATCTCTTCGTCTACAAACATCGTGTCTCTTTCCGTCTCTCATCTTTATGTGTTTCTGCAACATTACCTATGTTGCAAAAGTTATTCCACAAGACTACCTTTTTTGCAGAAAAAAGACAAGACAAGGAAAAAAATCCCACAACACAACATATGTTGCAAAAAATCTTGCAACCCAACCTATGTTGCAAAAGAAAAAACCCAATGCTACTTACATTGCAAAAAAAATCCGCAATCCAACCTATGTTGAATTTTTTTCCCGCAACAAGATCTTTGTTGCAAAGTAAAAGAAGACGTCCAGCCACTAGATTGATCAAATCTGATGATCGTCAAGGCGACATATCTTTAAAAAATATCCACCGACCCACACGCGTAGCAGGCTCCATAAATAAACTGGTAATCTATTTAGAGTACATTACGGATGTAGCGTTAACTCGGGTGGGAAGGGAAAATAAAGTGCATGAGAAATAAATCGACCACGGGTTGTGGTAGGTGTCAGCCGACTCTACATGGACCAATAACCAACTCAGGAAAACACATAAGGCATAAAAAATGCAAACACACGTGCACGGGTCCACCACGGGAAACCATCAAGAATACAAAGAGGCGAAAGGAAGGCAGACGACTAGGGTTAGAGTCTTTGCATCGGTGGCGGTGATCTTCAACAAGGAAGTGAAGCGACTGCGCTCTTCCTCCCATTAGGCCGACTGTTTCTGATTGCTCAACGGCGGGTTTCATATACAGGAGCGAATTTATAGGGGGGTTGTAGCGAGACTGGACATATTTTCGCGATTTCGCATCGTATTTCAGCAAGTTTTTCGATACTAACTACTTCGGCAGCTCGCTAGAGTTCCAATAAGCGACGGCGGCGACCCCGGGCACGTGCCCAGTGCTGTACGATAAAATCACCCATGTTTGCTGGTTTTAAAGTTAAGGGACTATATATATATATATATATATATATATATATATATATATATCGGAAGTTAGGCAACAAAAAATATACTTATCTCATTCATTAATGAGGCTAGGCAAATCTTTTACTACCCCGCAAAAAAAATCTTTTACCTTCGTTTTAAAAAGAAGAAGAAAAGTTAGGCGGGCAGGGACCCATATGGATACAGACGGATCCGGCAGGGCCACCACCGTTTCGCCGCGGCCGTGTAATCGTACACGTCGCGGGCGAGCAAGTCGGCAAAGCCGCAAAGGGCAGGTAGATATTTTGGGTGCCCTCCTCCTGCCCTACGTGCACCCCCCTGCCTCCTTTCGGCATCCACCCTTCCGTAGCATTTGTTGTCGTTGTTGTTGCTAAGCATTCCTGGGATCTTCCCACACTCACGACACCCTCCTTCCTCCCCCACGCCGACTCCAACCAGCTCCCTCCGCCCGCTCGCCGCAGGTCAGCACCCCTCTCCTCTCCCCTCAACGTCCCGCGCCAATCTATGCGGCGCTCCTGCTCGATCCAGTCCTCCGCCGCTAGCTTGTGTTCTCGTAAGTTTGTACTCTCGTGAGCTCGTGCAAGGTTGGCCGCGCCGCCGCGGCGCGAGTGCCGCTTGTGGTTCTCGTGTTTTTCAGCTCTTTTTCCTCAGTCGGCGAGGTAGGATTCAGCTAGTGCCAGTGCCAGTCTCACTGGTCTGGTTAGCTATAGTGCTGCTTGACTAATTGTTGGTTTCGAGATGTGGTGGGTGGGCCCCGCCTGCCAGAGCCGAGGAGCATGTTCAGCATTTCTTTCAACAGGAAAAATATTAAGTACTACTAATACATAAAAACAGGGGAAATTGGGCACGCAAGCACATCGGACGGCCCAGCGTCACGCGCCGACGACGATGAGGGTCAGCGGTGGCGCCGTCGCGTGCGCCGCCCTCATGCTCCTCTCCACCGCTGCAGGTAAGCAGCTCATGTTCCTTCCTCCACATCAAGCCGAGAACAGCAACAAAACGAGCATTGCATTTGGTTAATTCCATTCATTCGTTCGTTGCCGCTTCTTCTCGGATCGGAACAGCGCTGCGTTCCGAGCCGATCAGGCCGAGCATGAGCGGCGCCTCGGCGGACGCCGCGCATGCTAATGCCACCTTCCGTAGCAAAGAGGAGGCCTTCGCCTGGGCCAAGAAGGACCACCGGAGGCTCCTCCACGTCGTCTACCGCGTCGGCAACATCGACAAAACCATCAAGTCAGGCGGCCGGCCGTAGTAGCTGCGATGCACCATCGGTGGTGTTCTTCTTCTTCACTTGGCTGAGGATTCTGACGGGACAAATGAATGCAGGTTCTATACAGAGTGCCTGGGCATGAAGCTGCTCAGGAAGCGCGACATACCCGAAGAGAAGTACACCAATGCTTTCCTCGGATACGGCCGCGAGGACGCCCATTTCGTCGTCGAGCTCACCTACAGTTAGTTCTTACTGACACACCACACAGAATAAGCACATTCTTACTGCAATTTTATCGTTGCTAACGTCAACCTGGCGATTCGTCTGCAGACTACGGGGTTGACAAGTATGATATCGGAGCGGGGTTCGGTCATTTCGGCATCGCAACCAATGATGTAAGGCACCATTTCCCTTGCAAATTGTTTTGTAACAAGTATGGTGCTCTGTTTTTTTCTTCTCTTTTTTGAGAATGAAGTATGGTACTCTGTTAACACTAAATGTGACGTGCCTTGAACCTTGATGATTGGTCACAACAGGTGGCCAAAACGGTTGAAATTATAAGAGCAAAGGGAGGCAAGGTGACCAGGGAGTATGGCACTGTCAAGGGGGGCAAGACCGTGATCGCGTTCATCGAAGACCCTGATGGCTACAAGTTTGAGATCCTTGAGAGGCCAGGGACTCGAGAGCCACTATGCCAGGTGATGCTTCGTGTCGGCGACCTCGACCGAGCCATAAGCTTCTACGAGAAGGTAGGCTACTCAAAAGTGCTTGATGTTCATTGCAGTTCCATGGCTTGTTGTATCTCAAAGATCACCAGAGTGACTTTGTTGTCGCCAAATTGCAGGCTTATGGTATGAAACTACTCCGGAAGCGAGACAACCCTAGAAACAAGGTGATCACTCTGCTCAATCTACCATCTAACTTCTTGCAGAGCGCGATGTATTAAACTCTTTATGCAGTATACGGTGGCGGTGATGGGGTACGGGCCCGAAAACCGGAATGCGGTTCTGGAGCTAACCTACAAGTACGGCGTCGCTAAATATGACAAGGGGAAAGCCTATGGTCAGGTATGGATGGATAATCTCCATTGCCTTTGCAATTCGTAGATGAATTGAACCATTGTTGTTACGTCGCTAAGCTCTCGGTATGTTGGTTTTCAACAGATCGCAACAGGCACCGACAATGTCTACAAGACCGCTGAGGTGGTGAAGCTGTCCGGAGGGCAAGTGGTGCGGGAGCCAGGTCCCTTGCCAGGGATCGGCACCAAGATCACATCTGTGCTTGACCCTGATGGGTGGAAAACGGTATATTACCTTGCTCCCATCAATCATCATGCTAATCTTCAGCCAATTATTGCTCACCGAGCTGAGACTCAAATATGTCTATGTGGCATGCAGGTATTTGTTGACAACATTGACTTCGCCAAAGAATTGGGTAGTCATGCACACCATTGACTTTGCCAAAGAACCGTAAACCTCGACTCTTTAATTTTTACCATCGATGTAAACATGAGTGCATGGACTATGTGAGAATTTTTAATCTTAAAAAATAAATGAAGTAGAGGACATCGAGAACCAACTCTGACTTTATAGATGCCATTTCCTTTGGATAAGTTAGAGTTTTGATGGGAAGTTTGAGCGGGTTTGAAATGTAAATTCAAAACATTGCAGTTAGGCCGTAAAAAATATGATATGATCCGTAATAAAGAAAAAAAAATGACACGGTTTAAAATCAATAATGATACATGTGCCTTTTTTTGTGTGAAAATGGTCCATATCTATTATCAAAGTTCACCGGAAGTAGAAAACACCTCAAACGTAATAAAAGTTATATCAAGATTTCGAGACCACCGAACTCCTAGATGGATATATTGTGATTTTAATACCGACATTTGAACAATCGATGTAGGCAATTGTATGGTACATGTGTAATGATTTGACATTTTTAAGAAACACAATGGCACACTAATGGCACTATATCCATAAAATGAGCAACGCAAATTTGGAAATGTTGCCACGAATTTTGAAGTCAATGGACTGCTCTATAATATATCCATGTAGATGTATGTGGTCGTTGTCATAAATATAGTTTTGCAAAAAAGAAGGCATTGCATGCGAGAACATTTCTCGGTTGCAATAGAAGTTGAGCAATGACAGGGCAAGAAATATTTTCTTTTGTTGGTCATTGGCAGTGAAACTTAGCATTTGTCAAAAATGCAAGTAACACAAGTGGGAAATACTATTCAGATAAAAAAAATTGAAGTTTGTATAGTAAATATACATTACCTACTTCGTTAGCATGTTTGTAGTTGTTCATAGTTTTGTCGCATTTTTATGTTTGTAATTTTATTGGTGATTTTTTTTTATTATAGGTGGTGAGAAATACATACTCTTGTGCCCCCGCAAAAAATAAATACAGACTCTTGTGTCTTTTTGAAGGAGTACGATCAAATCCTTTGAGTTGCATTCAACCTGATTAGAATAAGCATGCAAACAGATCACAACTTTAGATTATAGTTACACCATTATGAACAAACTAGCGAACAAAGGGTATATATTTACAGATGAAAACAATAATACACAAAAATGATTTATTTCTAAAACACTAAAGTATTGCAGCATTAAACGAAACTAACACAATATAAGAGAAAAACTAGCAGAAATGCAATTCGGCTTCTGGGAGCACGTGCTCCCGGATGTGGAAAATGAATTTTGAATTTTTTATGTGTTCTTTGTCACATCCAAATGCTACTGGAAATTTATAGGCAAAAAGGTAAAGCATTTTAGCCCGTGCAAAAACAAAAAACAAAAAACAAATTGAACATCAATTATACCCCACAACCCAAAATGTCACACCCAAATTTGTTTTTTTAATCGACGAAACACCACTGCTCCATTTTGCATGAAAATTACCAAGCATGCTTGCGACACTAACACGAAATCTACAAAAAGAATCAGAATTTTTGATTTTCAACTATTGATTTTACTGTTCATCCGGGTGCAAATGCATAAACAGTCGTGTAAATTATCAACAAGAGAAGTGGTGTGCAACTTGACACCGCCAACGAGGGATATTTGATGTGTGTTACATCTAGGTATTACAAAACCATGGTGATGCATTATAGGGCTTTTGATTGTTATGGCACATGTTGGATTTGTCGGCATCATCCTCACTAGAATTAAATTTTATCATTTTGTACTGTAATTGATTTGAATGTACAATACACCAACATAAAAGACATGACAATCACTTGACTTACCAAACAAAGATCTAAAGAGAAAATGATATAACACAACTTTTGCTTGAATTGCTCATGTATTATGAGAGTTCTTGAAAGAAGACTCAGTGCATGAAAGTGATGGACACATGTTCGACATAATTTGGTTCTTGCACTTTCAAGACTTTAGTTTATGTGCTCAACTAAAGCATCAGCTCAGGGGAATGTATGAAATTAGCACATTGGTTACATACGTGAAGTCAAATATAAGCTTGACCAGAGGGATTCAATGACCATAGATGATTACGAAATATTACATGCATTCGTTTTCTCTTATGTCGATAGTCGTTTGCTTATCCGCTGGAGATGTATTGTGATATGATGCCTCTAGTTTATGTGCAATTGGATTGAAATTAACATAAATATTTCTTGGTTCATATTTTTCCTTTTGAAAAAAGGACATGGGCAAACTAACTAGCATGGCATGTACTAGATGTCAAGTTAGGATGTGAGACGCTTAACAAGGCAGAACACTGCTTGAAATCGCTTGCAAAACTAATACTATCAATAGATTTGATGTAAACCGTAAAATATTTTTTATGCGGCTCAAACGTTCACACACACACACACACACACACACACACACACACACACACACACACACACACACACACAATCAGCTAGCTTGGCATATCAGCATATTGCCATATTCAGAGCAAGACAAATGCAAATTGAAGTTGATAACCAATATGCAAAGTTAAATATGCGCAATCCTCGAGGAAACAAGATAAACATGCGAGTGAGATGCCATCCCAGTTTAGAAGCGATGCCTTTAGGTGGCCACAAGAAAGAAACACATGAGCCTGGCCTGCAATAATACCCACGTCTTCTCCCAATTCGACCAGATCACTATGAGTAGGACTCCGGCCATAGCATAGTTGATAGACCCAAGAAATGCATCGGCAAGTAAAAGGGGTTCTAAGACCAGCAAAAAAGAAAGCGAGAATTAGTAGTCAAACATACAACTATACAACGATTTCGACTTCTCCAAATCCACACGAGAACCCAGTTTTTTTATTATTCCCTGGAATTTTCTTTCCCAAACCTTGCACGGAACCCCTTTCTCATCAACGCAAAAAAGAAAAGGTCCATAGGCAAAAAAAAAACAAAACGCGCACCGCGAAGTTGCAAAGTCGAGCGGCACACGTCTCGCGGGGGGGAGGGGCCCATGACGCGGGCGGAGGGAGGAATCCAGCCCGGACGCCAGCCGCACCACCGTCACGCAGAGCGAGCGAGAGGCCGCGGCGCGCACGCGTTGCGGGCCGGCCAAGTCAGAAAAGGGCTGGCAGGCAGATATTTTGGGGCGCCCTCACCTCCCTACCCTAGCCAAGCCAAGCCGAGCCAGGTGCGTGCACCCTTCCTCCACCCGCAGCTTTTCCTTGCTCCTCTCCCCCACCTTCCTCCCTTCAACCTTCGATCTCCTCTCCTCTCCCCCCGATTCTCTAGGGTTTCTCCCGACACCCGCCCCCCGCAGCCCCCAACCCCGCCGACTCCGACCCGCTCCGCTCCCTCCCGCTCGCTCGCCGCAGGTCAGCTCCCCTCTCCCCTCCCCTCCCCTACCCGATCTCCTCCCCTCCCCCGCGCCGATCTGGGCGGCGCTTCCGCCCGATCCAATCCTCCGCCGCTTCGAGTTCGCGTAATTTTGTTCTCACGTCGTAGCTGTGCTGGGCCGGCCGTCGCGCTAGCGCTGCTTGCTCTTCTGGAGGTTTTCTAGCTGTCGGTGTGTTTCCGCCGCCGCAGGGCCGCCAGATTCCTAGGGTTTTCGATTTTGCTTAACCGACGGTAGCGCTTCTCCTGGCGAGGGTTTAGCGCGACATGCTGCTGCCTAAACCTTCGTCGTATTAGCGCGGCCGGTTTCCTTCTCGCAGTGGCTTCGATCTAGAAGCTTAGCGGGGTTTCCCAACTTGCATGCCGCGTTTCGACTTTGTGTATTCGAGATTTCCGTGGCGATTTGGTGCGGTTGGTGCGTTTAAGGAATCTTACTGAGCTGTTTTCATAGATGGTGTCTTGTGTTTGGACGAGATCTACTGCTTGTTATGTTAGCGTCTTTCGTCTCCGCACGTAGATCTACTACTGTATGTCAGTGCCGTCTGTTTACAGGTTTTGTTTTGATTCTGAGACGTATTATGTGCTTCTGCTTCTAGGTATGGGGAGTAAGTATTAGACTTGCAGATCACATTATTTGGCTTCGTGCTTAGGGTTTTGTTGGTAGTTTACAGTGCGTATGAGCAAAATCTAGGTGGCTTGTCTTGCAGAGGACCAACCTAGTTGAACCGCTTTTGTTAGTGTAGATTCTATTGTATTGTATCTTCTGGGCTTGAACTTATGATTCGGTTTATATATGTTAGCATAGTATCATGGATTTGACCTGAATCTGCATTACACATGTGTTTGATACAATCATATAGCTGCTCTTATACCTTGCCAAAGCAAAAATAATTCTAACTTGAAGCACTTCCTTTTGTTCAGATTCTGTATTTATTACTGCTAACATATTGTCGTGGTCTACTTTTTATACTGAATAGCTGTTCCTGATATTCACAGGTTTTAGCGTTCAGCCGTAGCACTTTCATCAAAGGTTTTGTGCAAAATTATGCGATCTTCATGGGCTGATTCAGTTGCGAACGCCGAGGAATCGGCGCCCGCGACTGGTGCTGCTCCCACCCCTGTTGCCAATCACCAGAACTCGCGTCCCACTCGCAGCTCTTACGTCCCTCCTCACCTCCGTGGCGGTGGCCGCTCACCAGAGAATCAAGTGCCAGCTGCAGCTCCAACACCAGCTGGCGCATACCCCTCAGGTGCTGTGCAGCCTTCTGGTGGGTATGCAGCCGCTGTTGGTGGCACTCGCTGGGCTGCCCCTCCTGGTGCTCCTAGCGCTGGCGTAGGTGTTGTCCGCCAGGGTGGTGGTGGACGTGGTGCTGTTGGTGGCGGCGGTGGTGGCTGGAACTCCCGCCCTGGTGGGTGGGGGGACCGTAGGGACCGTGAACCAAACCCTTTTGGCGATAGTGAGCCGGCGGCTGTGGATGTTGACTTTGAGAGTCAACAGAACACAGGCATCAATTTTGATGCCTATGAGGACATTCCTGTGGAGACAAGTGGCCACGATGTGCCTGCAGCAGTCAACACGTTTGCAGAGATTGACTTGGGTGATGCACTGAATGAGAATATACGGAGGTGCAAGTATGTGAGGCCTACACCTGTGCAGAGGCATGCCATTCCGATTGTCATTGGAGGCAGGGATCTGATGGCCTGCGCTCAGACTGGGTCTGGGAAGACAGCTGCTTTTTGTTTCCCGATCATCAGTGGGATCCTAAAGTCAAGGCCACCACAGAGGCCAAGAGCTAGGACTGCATTTCCTCTTGCTCTGATATTATCTCCTACTCGCGAGCTATCAGTCCAAGTAGGTGACTGCTTTGGTTTTATTTGGGGTGCTCTTGTTTATTTTGTTTTTGTTTCTTATATGATATTTTTTGTTTCTCAGATTCATGAAGAAGCAAAGAAATTTGCATACCAGACTGGTGTTAAGGCTTGTGTTGCATATGGTGGAGCACCAATTCATCAGCAGGTATTTCTTTTTTTTATTTATAGTTTATTTTCATGATAACCAAATTAACACACAGTATTGTAAACAAATTAACAAGTGATCGTTGTTGGTACTCTGTCACTCTCTGCCCATTCTATGAAGAATTGTCTATAGCATGACACTTGCAATGTACATTGTGCTAGAAGCCTAGAACTGTACCATAACTGATTCAGTAGTTTAAAAAAGTTATAACATGGCATGGAGGTTTAAAGTATTCAGGTTGTGAGAATGGTCAAGTAGTGAAATAGTGATACATTGTGAAGGGAACAAAGATCCTTGCATTTATGTTTTTAGCTGTAGTATGTACACTAATCTTAGTAAGATATCTCATAACTTAAATAGCCATCGGAACGAACCCGTCTTGTAAAATGGCATTTGCTGCTATTAAGCATTTGTTTGTTCTATTGTAGTTGAGAGAACTGGAAAGAGGTGTTGATATACTAGTGGCAACTCCTGGTCGTTTGATGGATCTGCTGGAGAGAGCTAGAGTATCACTGCAAATGGTGAATTACTTGGCTCTTGATGAAGCTGACCGGATGCTCGATATGGGGTTTGAGCCACAGATACGCAAGATTGTTGAGCAGATGGACATGCCCCCTCGTGGTGTGAGACAGACCATGCTGTTCAGTGCTACTTTTCCAAAGGAGATACAGGTATGGTTCTCTTTGACCCCCTGCTTTTAATTATGTTCTTATATGCCCCAAGTGTAATGGTCGGTGTTATCACTTATGAGTTGGACAACCTAGCTGAGGTAGTGGGCGGTTCATATGCATCGTCCTTTTCCTTTAAACTGGGCATAAATATTGCTGTTTTTTCTTCCTAATTACTGTTTTCAAGTTGCAAATTTACTTATTGCCATTGTTAATTAGACCTCTAATAAAAGAAAACAAGATTATGTATTATTCTATTTTGCTGTAAATGGACCAGAAAATTGCATGCATGAATATTTGTCTAATTCTTTTACATTTAAAGTTGAATAGCGCAGTTATTAACTTTGCGCCGCCATTTCTTTTCTGACATGGGAAATTGATATTGTGAGAATGCATATGTGCATTTGTTCAATTTTCTACTTCTACATGGCAGGGAAAATGTTATGTTTTTTGTTGTCTACTGTTTTGTTTTCTCAGTAATGTTCTGTTTCTGCAGCGCCTGGCATCAGATTTCCTTGCAGACTACATCTTCCTTGCTGTTGGAAGAGTTGGTTCAAGTACCGATTTGATTGCTCAAAGGGTGGAGTTTGTCCTTGAAGCGGATAAAAGAAGTTACCTCATGGACCTTATTCATGCACAGAAGGCTAATGATGTTCCTGGAAAGGTGCTATTCATTAACTATTTTTTTTTCTTTACATTGTTTTGATTCTGGTAGTTCATGGACTTATCACTAGACTAGTGTTTCATTTACTATTGTGAACCATTCTGGTAATTTTGTTTGGTTAATTTGCTTGGGAGCATGGCGAACATCTTTTTTCTGTTTATTTCTTTTTAAGACATGATATATTAATGTGAGAGGGCAATTGGATGACATAATTTACCTGATTAACCAAACAGATAATAGACTTGCAAATTTCTTCACAACAGCTTTAAAAATTGGGAGAGCATAACAGGTTGATTGCAAGCTAAGTGCAAACCATAAGTTTTGTAAACAGTGTTTTTAGTTGGGAAGTCTAGTTTGGCAACTGCATTTTCAACTAGGATAACCAGGATGATTTAACGGCACCATTTAATTCTTAACGTTTGTGTGGCAATTCTTAATGTGCCATTAAATTCTTGACGGCCCATGAACCTCTGTTCTCTTGTTTGCAGAATTCTCTTACTTTGGTCTTCGTGGAGACAAAGAGGGGCGCTGATGCTCTGGAGAACTGGCTGTATACAAACGGGTTCCCTGCAACAAGTATTCATGGAGATCGTACACAACAGGTATGGCAGAGCTGTGTTTACCTTTACATTATGTGGAATTCCCTTGGTTTCTTGACGCTAATATCTATCCTCAACATCTAAGTGATGGATCTTTTTTTAAAATTAAAACAGTGCATTGTTACCATCATCTGAATATCTGTCTGCTTTTAACATGAGTTGATTCTGTCTTATTTTTGCAAGGTTAACACATTTTTCTTTGTGATTGTTTGGTCTTATTCAGGAAAGGGAGTATGCACTGAGATCCTTCAAGAGTGGAGCAACTCCCATCCTGGTTGCAACTGACGTTGCTGCTCGAGGGCTTGACATACCAGATGTCGCCCACGTCATCAATTTTGACCTGCCAAATGACATAGATGACTATGTTCATCGCATTGGGAGAACTGGAAGAGCTGGGAAGTCTGGTTTGGCAACTGCATTTTTCAATGAGGGCAACATGTCACTGGCCAGGCCGTTATGTGAACTGATGCAGGAAGCCAATCAGGAGGTTCCTCAGTGGCTGGAGCGCTATTCTGCCCGTTCCTCGTTTGGAGGCGGTGGAGGAGGCAGAAACCGCAGGTCAGGAGGCGGTGGCGGTGCTCGATTTGGTGGACGTGACTTCCGTCGCGACACGAGGGGCGGCGGCGGTGGAGGAGGTGGTGGCTACGGCGGTGGTGGCGGTGGCGGTTACGGTGGTGGTGGAGGTTATGGTGGAGGCGCGTCTAGCTCGTGGGACTGATGGGTTCACCTGGTAATGGTGAGAAATTGAAACGAAACCGATGGATGGATGGTATTCTATTGACTTAGCTGAAAACAGATATTGGGGTTTGTAGTCACCGTGGTGTGGGTATGGTGCCCTTGCCCCCATTTACCTTATTTTGTGGCTGGTTGTTGTCACCGCACTTGTGTTTCCCGTGTACTGGTTATTTTCTGACTGGCATCAAAGTCCGGGTGGGCTAATTTCCTGTTGCTGCTGCTGCTGCTGCTGTAGTTTTTGGATGATGTTTATTGTTGGGTGGGTTGGTTGGTGGTCATTGTTGCGCTTCTGCTTCTTTATTAGCAATAGTGATTGGATCCTTTTCTGCTCTCAACTGTTTTATTCTTGCCTGCGTCATGGAATGCTGAGATTGCTTGCCTTGTAGAATTCTGGATATCCTCTTCGCGTTTGAAAATTTTACTCCGCCGGCATATTTGTGGTTGTGGTTATAGCTTGGCTTGGGTACTTGCTATTCATATTTCTAGAATATCAACGTAATCCTCTTTGCACTCCCTAGGCAAAGATGACATTGAGGTGATGACCACTTCCAATGGATTGTCATGCCCTCATGGATTACAGCTATTGAGTTCGTATCGAGGTTTATTGTTGGCTTAGCAGAAACAAACTTACGCCCTTCACATTCTGGTCGTTTGGGAGATTTGGAGCGCACGAAACGATACGAGGGTCTTCGACAGCATGTTCCTCATGCATTAGTTTGGCACAGGCTTTGTTTCAGTTGGTGTATTTCTTTTGCTGAAGAGCGTCATGTTCTTCAGAGTTTTGTCAGGAGCCCTCCTAACCCTTGGGGTCAGCCCATGGACTTGGCCCGTCCTCGACCCCGCGCTGCAGCTAAGCCTTCTTTTGGTTCATAGGATAGGATTATCATAGTAACAGAAATTCCTCAAAAATAATAATCATAAGAATAGAAATTTTGTAGGAAATAAGATGACATGTATCTCAAATTTTATGAGTATGATTTGAAAAAGAGGATATCATAGAATTTTTTCATCAGGTCTAGGCTCATGTTTATTTTCTTGAAATATGAAGGATGGGAACCAATCCTATGAACAAAAGGACTTCAAATTCAAAATTCCTACAAGAATCCTATCCTATAGAATTCCTGTGAAATTCCTCCAAACCAAAGAGCAGAGTATCCAGTGGATCACGGCTTTACCGGCAGGCGGCGACTACCTCTTTCTCCTACCTTCCAACTTCCCCTGCTAAATTGCCTGTTCTTCGATCCATTCTGTAATTCCCTTGTAATCACCACCGCAAACTGCTACCTAGAGAGAGATTGATCTATACCAGCTAGCCACTATCACCACTCTTGCAAGTTCAGAGTGTTTTCTACCTACGTTTTGATTGCTGTTGGTTGTATGTACTCCCTCCGGTTTTTTTACGCCACATAAGATTTGCCTCGAGTCAAAATTCATAAAGTACAAACAAGTTTACATTAAACATATCAACATCTACAACACTAAAGATATACATTAATTAATTCCTTGATGCATCTAACAATATTGATTTGATATTGTAAATCTTGATATTGTTTCATATAATCTTGCTCAAATTTTACAAAGTTTGTCTCAAGACAAGACTTACATGGAGTAAAAAGATACGAAGTTTGATTTGAGAGACCAAACTTACATGCAAAGTAAAAGAAGAACAATTAAGGAGTTTGACAAGCCTGTTGGACAATTATAATCAAGTTGCACAGGTGGCATGGCAAAACGATATGCATCACATACATTAGTCACAAATTAACAAAATGTAGCATCATTGACAACCAAGACGCCACGCCAAATTCATAGGATACATGTCACTAAGGAAGTTTCTCCTAGATTCAAACAAATTACAAGCTGGAACAACATATGAGACGACACAAATAAGGAACAAAATAATTAGCATGCGTGGCACCAGCAGGGTACATAGCACAATACTACATGCAAACCAGCCAGATCCATCTGCAGTCAGGAGGTACACGTGCAAAACCTACACAAACGCAGTTCCCAATCAGTAATGTTAAGCACAATGGAAATATCGTCAAGCTGTTACTCGAAACCGATCAGCGTACCACATAGGGGAGGCGGTGCCACTAAGAACATAAGAGTACCATCTTGACCGGATCACTTTCCATACAGTACACCCAAGATAATAGCCACCAACAGAAGCATGATCATGATCTGAGGACACATAAAGCGGCTTGAGAAAATTACACAAGAGAGAACTTGCAGTATTAATCAGCTTATATATATTACTACTCACCAGCATAGGCATTCTGTACTTTGATTTCTCCAGATCGTAACCCCTGTAGAATCAGACAATCAGTGAGGATGAAGATATCAGCAGTAAGGTACAACTCTAAATCATGCAACAAACCTTCTCTTCAGCAGGCCGGATGACTTGCAAGTTTTCTTTATTGCATCCACACGCCTCCGTGTCAGCGCAGCATTTGGGTCGTTATCATCAATCTGGGCATGGCGACCAAACATATTATGGATAAAATCACAGCTAGAGAACTGAGGTAACCATCAAAGGCCATCACTAACAGCAACATGGGTGAGGGACAGTAAGGAGTTTTCCCTAAACTTTGCCGTTTGGAGCAAAACTATCAGATGGTCAAAAAGGAAAATGTCAAGTTTATACAAACAGATATGAAGTTAAGAGTTTAGCACACCATCATCTTAAAGCAAAGCTACCCACTTATGGATTTCTGAGCTCAAAAGCAAGCCATTCTAAGCTGCGATCCCTAAATCTACAGGACTGCCTTAGCCAAAACAATGAAAACATTATCCAACAAGTATATCTATTTTTTGTGTAACAGGACAAAATATCTAAATGTTCAATTATATGTATGCTAGACTAGACTCCATTTTCCTTTGCATCCATACTCCAGAACATACCTTCGACTCTAGCAATGAAGAGAACTCATAGAAAGCAGAATAGACATCTGATATTGATTTTGTCTCATCAATTACCCGTGCAGTGAGCCCTGAGAGATAGGTAGGTTGCGCTCAGGTCAGAAGAAATAGAAAGTTACACATGACTGAAATATGCAAATTATTTAATACACTAAATAAAGGTAGCGGTTGGTTAAAAAGAATAATAACAGTCTTCTTATCTGATTACGGAAACTGAGGTTCTTCTACTCAAATGTTAACTCATCTGTCCAGGAAGAACGCACAACCGCGAGTCACTTTGTGTTGATCACCCCCACCCACCCACACACACACACATAATAAGAATGGTCATAATTTAACTACTAAATCATAATGCCTAAGGTGGATCCTATGATACTTTGGGAAATAATATAAAATTAGCGAACTACAAATTAAAGTAAAAGGTAGCAATTGTATTTTCTGATGCCAAGGAACATCGAAGCACTCCATGGTGTGATTTGTCGTGTTGATTCTTAATCATACAACAACCATACGTACAAATGTGACATAAAGAAGTAGAGTACTGCATAATTAATCCACATTAAATTCCTAAACATAGTGTAAAGAGGTGATCGAGCAGGTATTTTCTGGTAAATTGTAGGCTAGTACAGCTTGTCAACTTGAACTAAATATGTCTTACCACGCCTCATCTTAACAACTCCTCTAAAGACTTTCACATTATTGTAGCAAATAGCACAGGTCCCAATTGCCATTATCTGAAAAGACAAACAGTTGAAAATATGTGGTAAATAAAGTTGTTTCAAGATTAGATGGAAGATCCATACTTCAACCAAAAATGGCAAGTCAAATCATAGCACCCACCACTGTATAACTAGGGTCTAGGAATGCTATCAACTTTGATGAAGATGGTAGAAACAAGAGCAAAATATCAAATATCTCCAATTCAATACTTAGAAGGCCAATCAGCCATGACACACAATGAAAGATATTAACATTGCAAAATAGCTAGTGTTTTGTAACAGAAGGTTTATGTTAGTATTGCTTAAAACTAGCTTGAGTAGCAACTACTTCCACTAGCAAGGGTGCAAATGTTGAGTATGTATACAAAAAAGGAAGCAGAACAGGTCTG
This sequence comes from Aegilops speltoides, assembly GCA_021437245.1. Lineage (NCBI taxonomy): Eukaryota > Viridiplantae > Streptophyta > Magnoliopsida > Poales > Poaceae > Aegilops > Aegilops speltoides. Next base: position 480,377,212 of record CM038145.1, on the reverse strand, counting down.
AAAGAAAATTGTGTGCTGGTATAGATCAATCCTTAAGTTACAACCTTGTGCCCATGGATAAAACTTATCATTACTGATTGCCACAGAATGTAATACATCAATTACGAACATGGTATGCCTAGTTTTAATCCTTGGCACCTACCAACACCAATTACATCCAGGAACCAAAATAATAAAGACTCAATTATTATAAATCATGGCTAGTACCATAAATCTATTCTGAGCTATGAGCAAGTTTCAGTTATGTACCACTAGATTGTTAGACAGTGTTTTGCAAAGGCATTATTTAGTACTGATAGACAGTGAAACTCTAACAGGACATTTTAACTGAAGATTGTAACAGGAAAAACTAGCACTAGTGTACCTGAGGTATTGCACAAAATCGAAAATTGGAGTTGTCCTTCAATGCTGACATGTATTGAAGGCAATCTTGGGCATGGATCAAAGCATTGGTCACCATATCATTCAAGCACTGCACGGCCTTTTCTGAATTTTCCTCATATTTTAAATCCTGATTTGTATCCCAAAACAAAAAAAGCATTATTGTGGAGCAGAAAATTGCAGGTGCTACTTCAACAAAAAAATGTGATAAAGGGATGAGTAGACTTTTCAGCAAAGGTGAAAGGATTGGATTGGACATTTAGACAAATATTTTAATTACTGTCAAGCACCAGAGTTTTGCATTAATTTTACAATATGATTCATATGCAATTCCCTTGTTGATGGGTTGATGTACCTCAAGTTTATCAACATATTTACTCCATATTTCCCGAGGCCAGAACATACGGCACCTTGGTATCTCATTTATGTCCTCCAAATAGTCCCTTATTATATTGGTTTTCTGCAGGTGGAAGTCCAAACATTAGTTACAGAGTTAAATGTAAAAAAACAAATTCTTATTTTTGTCATGATAGTTCAAGTACAGAAATTTGATTGAACTAAACCTACCTGTAGAAATAAACCCATTGAATTTGAAAGATGATCTGGAGCCAGATCTTCTGTGCCAGTAGCATGAAAGAGCCTAGAAAGTCCATAGCCTACTAGCCCTGCTACATAGTGGCAGTACTCATCATAGTCATCAATGGTTTCAACCTACAAAATATAGTTGTTCCAAATTAATTCAAACAAATAACAGTATCAAACTTAATAAATAAATTAATAACCAGAAGCAAGTTAAACATGTATCACTTCTATTCACAGATCTCAACACCCAAAGAAAATATGATATCAAATAGCTATTTAGTCATAATGTCCAGATCGAGATAATCATGTGGCATATTTTCTGTTGACCACAAGTCACCAAGGGAAAGTTTGGCTGTATCAAAGTTCTTGTGGTACATCAGAAAGTCATGGCAAAGTGTTTGTCATTATTAATGTGACAGCTACATTTATCTATGCCACAATGCTCCCAACCATCTTCACTATGTAGAGTAACCAAACATTAACAGATTGCTATGACAACCAATAATAGAAATTTGATAGAGTGACCAAACATTACGTAAAGGAAACCACTGATGAACTTTGACTGCAAGAAAAAAAAACTTGAATATATTGGGTGATCTAGATTAACAGACCTCCGTGCATATAAATTTAGCCATTCCTTCTCCCATTCGCCTAGTGATTTCTTCGATAGCCTTTTGGTATCTGAAAACAAAAGAATGATAATTATATTTTGCAAGTTTCAAAAGAACTTAGTTGCACTTAATGGACAAACTGTGTCTGATGAAAAAGCAAACGCGGAAAAGAAAGCTTCATTTGCAACATGTGAAGTAGTACTACGATGACTTTAATAGCCTGGTTCTGAAAACGGACAGTAAATATGTAACATTTGCTTTCTTGCATATAAACATCTGCTAGATGGCAAAACGTGTCTAGTGTACTAAAATGTTTTCTCAAAATACATGGCTTCACGAATTAAAGTGCCACTGCACAAATGGCATGCAGATAATAAAACATGAGAGGGTGTGTCATTTATAGCACCTGGAAGAAATACTCAACACAAAACAAGCAAAAGTTGGCATAAGCTCTAGTGCTTATGATTCTGAGAACAATAAAGAAAACCTTCAGGGCATACAAGTACATCCGACTGTTCAGTTCTTTGTCTGGTTCTACTGTAAGTGTAACTATAAGCATTTTACTTCTTCTTTTTTCACTTCACCCTTACAAACCTGACTGACATGACAATTTCACTAATGGTTGTCAATAAAAGGTCCATATTTAAAGAAGTCTTGCGTTTACTTTTATAAAGTGGCGTCAGTGCTGACTAAATGATTGATTGATGTGTCCCCCAAGGACTTTGACAAAACAACAATTCGTACGAAGGCACAAGTTTTCAACCGCACACTGGGAACTACTAGGAAGCTGAGGAACAGGAATTATTACCCTTCGCCTAGCTCCAGGAAAGCCGTGGAGACTTGCCTAAAATTGTCCATGAGCACTCTGTAGTCGTTTGCTCCACCTGAAGGCCAAAGTACATACATGGTTAGATGAACAAGAAAATTGAGTTGAGCACAAGGACAGCTTGTTCTTAAAGAAAGAGAGAGAGAGAGAGAGATCGGATGCATACATGAAAAGAGCCAGTCCGGGTTGTAGATGTGGCGGTAGAAGTCCCGAAGGATGGGCAGCTTGATCTCATTAGGGATGGCGGTGTCGTCCTCTGCAGTTATACTGATCGCAGTGAGCAAACAGTGGTTGGTACGAGTACTAAAAAGGAAGGCAGCGATGAACTTGACCCAAAAGATTCCATCAAACGCGGCAAAACGAATTGAAACAAACGCAGTGAGCAGTAGCAGGGGTAATAAGGGTGCTGACCGACGGTGTCCAGAGCCCGGAGCACGAGGTAGAAGACGCACACCTGCAGGGTCAGAACCAGAGCAACATGAGCGGCCGTAAATGTTTCAGAGATTTCAGGGATTCGGACCGGAGGGGATCCGGAGAAGGGGGGAAGGGGGGAGGCAGGGTGCTTACGGCATTGCGGAGCTCGGGGCCGAGCTGCTGGATGACGAGCGCGAAGCTGCGGGAGACCCGCTGCAGCATGTCGTAGGCGAAGGCCCAGTGCTCCTGCGGCGGGATCTGGCGCCTGATCCGCCCCGCCGCCAGCTTCAGCCTGACCAGCGCCGGCACCTCCTCCGGCCGCGACAGCACCCCCATCGCCGCAGCCGCACGAACCGAAATCACAAATCAAATCTCCGCTCCCTCTTCAGGCCCTCACCAACAGCGATCTCCGGAAGCGGCAGCGGGAGCCGGATCGATCCCCACCGGCCGGGCGGCCGAGACGCGAGCAGGGACGCGGTGGTGCCGAGGCGCTGAGTGACGTGTGTGTGCGTGGTGCGGTGCGGTTGTCGCCGCCGGCCGGGATGCCGAGCCCTGTATTTATTTGATGGTGATGCCCTCGGCGCCCGCTAACCCCCAGCTCCACGGTGGTGAGGCGACTTGCTCACACACGGCTGGCGTGGCGCGGGGGAGGGGAGGAGGTGGGCCCGCGGCGTCAGTAGCCGGGCCGGTGGCGGATCTGGCCGGGTGGAGGCGCGTGCGAAGCCCACGTGGTGATAGGGCCCACTGGAAGTAACTCTACTACTGGTAGGCTGGTAGCGTTGGCTGGAGCTGGAGATGCATCCACTTGGAGCGATCGCGTCGGGTTCGCTGATCGTATCCGGTCAGCGTCTGGTGTACGCCGACGTGTCGTGGGTCTGTCTACACGGCTGGGTCCGGTCCATCGATGAAGATACTACTACCAGTTTGGTCGTTGCTCGGAACTAGTAAGTGTGCACGTGCAACGCACGTCTATTTAAACTAATAAGTGTATACGTGCAACACACGTCTATTTGAATTAAGACATTATACTAAATTTAATACAAGACAATTAATTCATAAATTTGAAATTTCCCTATGAAGTACACAATCTCTTATTCCCAACTCTACAAATAATTTGAAATACCGTTTCTCTTTAATCAATATCGTTTCTCCTTAATCAACGTGTCTCCTGCATTAAAAGACCACCCACTTTTCCCAATGTATAAAACTCAAAATTATTTAGAAGATTCATCATGATTCTCCATATGCACACATTTATGAAAGTATAATCACACATGAAAAATGTCACTTAGGACAAGCTAAGGAACCGTTTCAGTGCCAACAAACTCCAGTCAAGAATTATTATTACAATTAAGTGTCAACCACAATAGTGGGAAGAGACCTCTATGGTTTGTTGAAAAGAGGAAGCCATTGTCACATAGAGAAGTGTAGAGATGTCTTGACTGCCTAGAATCAGTTGCGAAACAAGACAAAAAAAATGCTAGTTGGACCATCCGATTGTACTATTGCACCACAAGTGTCGTAATGTCTGGAAGCAAGAAAAGTGACTTACTTTATTATGAAAATAGAACATGTAAACCAAATAAAAATTACAGTGATAAACTGCATAATTAAACTTGTTATTCACTGGACAAAAGCATTAATATGACAACTTGGAACAATTACTTGAGTACTACACATTTCTTTAAGGGCTCAACATTCTAAAATTTTGACAATATAACAGATATCCTCTCAGTTTGTAGTAATAATGATACGAAGATAAATAATTTGGAAATGTTCTTCAACATGCGTAGGCTACCACTTGTAAGAATAACAGTGGCAAAAAAAGGCCAACAAATGTCGGTTTACAAAGAAAAAAACTGCAAACATGCTTCCAATTTTAGCAACTCTAGTGGATAAAACATACCTTACCTCTCAAGTCAGGAAATAGTCAAATGAAAAAATGTACTTCTTATAAGTAGTAGAGATGAAGTCATAAGGATCATGATTCAAGATATTCGGAGAAACATGGTTGGTCTCTCTGTATGATGCGAACTCGTCACCTCTACCAAAGTGGTCGTGCGTAGTATGTAATGTAGAGTGCAATAATGAAATAAAATAAATGATATGAGAATTTACCATGACCACAAAATAACCTACATTCGTCATCATCATAATCAACATGCACTTTTTGCTTCTCTTGTATGTGGTCCAAGTTTTCTATCAGGAAAATATGTTAACTCAACTGTAGATAAGGACGGTATGAAAATGCTCATGTAAAATTGCAATTGCCATGTATCTGCTGGACAAACAAATACACTTATGCAAACTTCAGTTTTTTTTAGTAAAACTTATGCGAACTTTAGTTTTTTTCACTAAAACTTATGCAAACTTCTGGGTTTTTTTTCAGTGATACGTAATTTCATGACTGCACATAAGGTCTTGGTTCAGCGAATTTGTCTGTGAGTCACTGTGTAGTCGTGAGTTGGCCATGTAATAACCGGTAGTCAGTACTTAAAAAAACAAGGATGTCTGTTGCAGGTACACGAAAATCAGTGAAAAAATAAAGAAAGAAAGAAGGCATTGATTGCCTGAAACCCAACTGTGTGTGCTCCAGCGCTCCTCTGTTTCTCATTGCGTCATCTCTAGTTCTTGTACTTCTAGATGTGTCACCACCGGCGAGGTAGCGATGACAATAAAAAAACAACACTCGGTACTTACCTGATTAGTGCGTGCGTGCGGTGTGTTCGCGTGAAGGCGAGCGTCTCCGTCGTTCAGGCCTGCGAGCGGCCGCGGCGACCGTGTCCTCTCACCAGCTAGGCGGCGTTGTCGACAAAGGTGAGTTAGTCGTCCAGCTTTGAGTCGGCGGCCTCCACGCACCGGGGCGTGGGGAGTTCCGTCCGACAAAGGTAGGATGTCTTTGGACGACGTTGTCCACGCGTGAGTACTGGACAAGCGTGTCCAACGGAGCAGCATGCGTCAGAGCTGAGGGAGTCGGCAGTGGCTCGGGCGAGTGAGATGGGGCCGTGATTAGCTTCACCTGTTGTGCAGTGGTCGGGACCTGCGCCGCCCTGGGGACGACGATGGTTGGTGACCAGGCGAAACTACATGCATGGCTGTGGCCACTCGATTTTTTTGGCCCGCGCTTATACTGGTCCAGGATACTCAACGTTGCCCCCACTTGAAGGGCGTCTGCGGTGGGTGGTTTTCAGCATGGGTGTTGTGGACGGAGCTGAAGTCGACGCAGATGCCGATGGTTCCCGGAGAGCATGCCCAAGGCGTGGACGAAGTCCTTGCAGTCAGTAGAAGAGTGACCTGGCCTCCAGGCAGAAGACAAAGGCAGCGACGACACGTGTGTGTGTTCAAAGGAAGCCGCAGCTCCTCCTCGCGTGTCTCCCACTATTGCTCGCGTGGGTGGTGGGCTGGTGACGGCAGGCGACTCACGATCGCGATTCCCTGATAGGAGACAATAGGATGCGCTCGCGATTAGTTTCCTGATAATTAGATGCATTCGTGATTAGTTATCTAATATGATGCGTTCGTGATTAGTTTCCTAATAATTAGATGAGTCCGTGATTAGTGATTATTTTCCTAATAATAGGATGCGCGCATGATTATTTTCCTATAATAATAGGATGCGCCCGTGATTAGTTTCCTAATAATAGGATGCGTTTGTGATCAGTTTCCTAATAATTAGATGCACCCGTGATTAGTTTCTTAATAGGATGTGTCCGTGATTATAGTTTCCTAATTGACCAGGCGAGGACTTTCATATTTTCCTCCGCGGTGGAGTACGGTCAGTCAATATAAATTGGTAAGTGCACACAGAGAACAGATTAGGTTAAGGCTAGCCGTTAGATTGAGTTTAGTGGGACTAATCATGCGGTGGTAATGTATCCGTGTATGTTTTGTGGGATGCACTTAGAAAAGATAATGTTTGCTCTTTTATAAGTAGTATAGATTGGACGGCTGGAGGAAGCAACGACCAGGGGACGGACGGACGGACGGACGGGCGGATGGATGCACGCACGGTCGTCGATTCGCCTTTGATTTCTTCGCCGGGACGATCATCTCCCCCCCCCCTTGCGTGGGTCGCCATGTTCGCGTGTTTGACCTGCTATGCGATGAGAAAAACTTTGCTTCGCCTTAATTAGCTTGCCAGGAGGATAATCTTCTTTTTAGGGCAGGATGATAATCCTTTTTTAGCGGTCGGTGCTAGGATAATCTTCCGCCTGGTGAGTACAGCGTGGCGTTTGCGCGTTCGGGCGTTGGACCGGCCCAAGAGAAAGACCGTGAATTCCTGTGGCTTCAGAGGTTTTGCGGAGAAAACGTGTGGTGTGATTCGGACGGGGCCAAAGTGATTTCGACCACTTTTTGAACCAGAACAAACTTATCCTTTTTTATTTGATTTGACGGGTGAAACAAACTTATAGGAGTATCTCGCAAAAAGGAAGAACATAACGAGCTTGCATTGCTTACAAGCTCATGGATTCAAATGTTTCATAACTAAATTTTTTCTTGAAACAAGTTCGGATGTCTGCCACGTCGAGCTCCAACAGACCGAACCCACCTAAAAAACCTATCCACGCATTCATTCTGGCTGACCGGCCTCCCGTCTACCTGCATCCATAGCGACTCGGCGAGGCACAGCCCGTCGATCAATTTACGCCACAGGATACATCATACTACTTGCCAAGTGCCAAGCTACAACCAGTTCGTTGCTCTGACGGCTGGAAGCCGTCCGGGCAGGCGCGAATATGGATGGATGAACGGTCATTGATTCCCCTTGATTTATTTTTCTTGGCCAAGGTTAGCTTGCTGGAAGTACTAAAAAGATTTGCTTCGCTGGGATGATCTTCCCCTTGCGTGGGTCGCTATGTTTGCGCGTTTGACCTATAAAATAATTCGGTTTGCCTTAATTAGCTTGCTCTATGATAATCTTTTTTGGGGCAGGATATTTTTCTTTTTTGGTCGTTGTTAGGATAATCGCCCGCTTGTTTACACCGTCATGTTTGCGCCACCGACCCAAGAGGAACACCCAAACGACCCCATCTATGTACTCCCTCCGTCTAGAAATACTTGTCCCTTCAGAAGTATTCCCGGACGGAGGGAGTAAATTCTTGTCCCTTTAGAAGTTTTATGAAGAGAACGTGTGATTCGGACATGGCCAAACCTGTACCGACGACCAACTTGCATTCCTCACAAGCTCATGGATTAAAATGTTTCATAACCAAAAGTGTCTTGAAACAATTTTTACTTACTTTTCCCACTGGTTTTTTCAAGGAAAGAATATGGTCTCACCGGAGTCTCATCACATCCAAAAGGTCACTTTTGTATCAATGAATTTGATGCTCAAAAATATAAACAACCGTAACTTTGTACTTTGTAGGCAGGAGTCAAAGGAGCTTGACCTTTTGGCAGCATGTGCATGCTTCGTTTCATGAGCAAAATAATTTTGTGCCCTATGACGTGCATGTCATACATGAAGGCAATGTGAACTCGATATCACATCAATAGTACATCATCTGCAACTGTGTCATGAAGTTTTGCAGTGCGATTCACCGAGTGAAGATAATATGGACATTGGGCTCGTCAACCATCGAGATCGCGATATTACTATAATGTTATATAGTCTGCATGCACTGTCGTAATGTACTACAAGACCGAGGGAGTGTCATTCATTTTGGATGAAGCTCAAGGGGCACCATGTGTGGGACGCCATATGCCGATTCTAACTCTAGTACTGATGAATTTGGAATGGATGACCAACTTGTTGACCATCCGGTTATCTCTCTAATATTTACATTCAACCATTGTTGTACTAGAAATATTTACATGTTATCTATAAATACACTATGCTATCTCTAATTTTTAAGGCCTCACAATCATTTAAGGTCTCCAATTTAAAATTGGGTCACCCAATTTTGACCGTGTTAATAATTTCTCAAGGAGCTCTCTCATTTAGTTCTTTTAATTCATTATGCTCCCTAGTTTTGGAGCTCTCCCATTGGATTAATTTTAAGTTTGGTTCACAACTTTGATCGGGTCAACGATTTTTCAAATCAATTGGCAGCAATCGACATATAAAAACATATAAATTCCGTGCATCCTCTCACCACTAGAAAAAGAAGCACCAACATGTATACTGTAGCATCAACATAATACATGTGGCCGCCGACCTAGAAAATTTCCCCACATAACTATGGATTGATTAACAAATAACTCAGATTCACACCGCGAAAAGGCCCACCAAAACACTGCATTATGAATAAAAATAAAAAAAACACTCCATCATCTCCCCAACTTGCCAAACCAAATACTCCATCGGTTCCAAAATATAAGGCGTATTATTTTTTGTAAAGTCAAATTTCTTTAATTTTGACCAACTTCAGAGCCAAAAATATCGACATCCACAATACCAAATAAGTAAAATATGAACATTTATTTCATGATAAATCTAATGATACTGGTTTGATATTATGGATATTGATATATTTCTCTATAAGTTTGGTCAAACTTAAAATGTTTGACCTAAAAAAAACTAATACACCTTATATTTTGAAACAGACAGAGTGATTTTTGTATGAAAAAGCATCAACACCAATGGCACAACAAAACATGCCCAACCCTTATAGTTATGGATGAATCTTATAAATGTTGCAGGCTTAAAAATATTATCAGACATTCATTGGACATGGTTGGATAGTGAGACTGGTCTGGAAAAGTTCATGAATAAATATTGTATCCGTTTTAGGGGTTGGGGTTGAAGGGGGATGTATCTGGTGCTACCGGTGCACCAGTCCCCGTTGCACATTAAAAAATGTTTGAAAAAATCTGGAAAAAAATTAGTGCAATGACACAACATCAATGATATTGTCACAAAATTTTATATCAAAATTCGAAACACTGCTCGAGATACAAAAATGACAAATTTAACACTGAATAGTACATAACACATGTTGGGCTTCAGTTTTGTCCCATTAGCACATTAATGTCAAACTATTATAACGCCCGTGCGTTGCCACGGGCTCTTCAAAATTTATAATCAGTATCTTTCATTTATCATCCCCTCATATTGGGTGATTATGGGGTGCTCTAATTAGAAACACAGCAATCAAATATTAGGAAATTTCACCGAACGAACAACTACGAATAATACGATATCTATCAAACGAATAAAATGAGGTCATATTTTTGGTCCGTCATGCACTTCTGTTGAAAAGTGCCTATCCCTTTTAGAATCAACCCACTATTTGCTCGCACGCAAAAAAAATACATCTCTAAAGTGGGGAACCGATCGAGCCAAAAGAACTCAAACTCCTATCCAATCTCGACTTCGTGCTCTTCCACTTTCATTGATAAAGATGGGACGTCAAGGGTTTCATCATGATGACCTCGAGCAGCCGCCGACATCCCTCCCCACATCTACCCCTACCCCCTGATGCCGCTTGCACTGTCCTTGCTCCTCGAGGGAGCTAGGGACACAATGTTCTCTAGTATGGGCATGACCAGATCCACGAGGAGGCCACATTCTTCCATGGGAACCCAACCAAGCACACCGCCCTCCGCAACCATCCAATCCCAGCCTAACAAAGTCAAGACCCGCCATCGATCCACAAATCAGGCTCGCCGCATCCAGGTTCACTGCAAGTCTGCGACGAGTCTGTAGTCGACATCTTGACTTTGGCTATCCCCACGGAAGAATCATCGGATCCTGCTTACTTTTACCATCACTTCGTCTCTTCCCAAGGCAGCGACACCACCCAGCCAATCACCACCACCGCTTGCGGCTTGCCTACATAAAATCATGAGAAATCCCCACGACGGTGTTGTAAGATCACCTTGGCGACCTCGACAGTGACCGACTGGTCTAAAATCTAAGCTAGCCACTCTTTGTAGAACCAATAGAAGTAGGCATGTGACTCAGATTTGTTCTTTGGTGTGCATGCGTTTCTTACTGCCCACCAGCTCTTGTCTACAACTCGCCTATCTCTGTACCAGCTCTTGGTCTACAACTCGCCTATCTCCATGCTCGAGAATCTGGAGTGTAGTAGTTAAAAAAAAGACCAACTTTATACTCATTTGATAATTCAACGTGCATGGGCATGCACCGGATGGAATTCACGCTCTATGTAAAATCTGGAGTGTAATGACCGTGGTTGATGAATGAAAGTCTTATTTCCGCAAAAAAAGAAGTTAAAGGTGAATATATTCCTCATGTGTAGAGTACAAACAGAGCATATAGTGGTGACCTAGTTGGGCCATGCCATCGAAAATCTTCTAATTTCTTTTGATTGAATCCAAGTTGTCTCTTTTCTTTCGATTCAGCAAAGCTAGTTCGAATAAATAGGATTGTCTATATCTTAACTCCTTTGCCAATTAAGCTTCAAAATTGCGATCGATTCGAAACAATCGAACGATTGTGTCGTTAACTCCAGGAGATTCTCGTTAGATCTTAGGAACGCTGCAAGCCATCATATCATATAAGAATAAGATCGACAATTGATATGGACAGATCTTACTACAATCATATTACTACTACTCGCACACTGATATGGACAGATCATACAAGATCGAAGGTACGTAAGACAAGGTCCTCTAGATTACCAAAAACGGTTTGCTTCGCCCCATGTGAGACGGACCCCGAGCTATTCTTCAATGGCGCACCGCGCGCACATATTTGGCGGCGAAGTAACTCGTTATCCTAAGGACGTCCCCGTCAAGCCCGTCGACAGCGTCACCCTTTTCCATCTCCCGGGCTGGACCTCGCCGAGTTTCCACCGTCGACGGCCTGCCGCCGCCGCATTCTGCTGCACGAAGGAGATCAACGACGGTTTAGACGTGCACGGGTGCAGCAGAGCAGATCGACCGACGGATCGGTTGACAACACGTACCGTCGCAGGCCGCGTGGCCGTGGTGGGGGGCGGCGGCGCTTGAGGTGCCCTGCGCCTCGCATTCGTAGGGCGAGATGGCGCTCGTGGCGCTGGTGCCGATCTCCTCCTCCGGACGAACGAGGAGCCAGCCGTCCAAGTTGGGCGAGGGAGCCAACGGCGGCTCGCAGCTGCCGGCTCGACTCCTTGCGATGGCGATCGCGCTCGCGACGGCCTCCTCTCGCCCGGCGGTGCCGTCCTCGCCGGGCGGCGACCCTCCCGTCCGCTTGTCGCTGGCCCTTCCGTCTCCCGCGCTGTCGGCGCTCGTCCGCAGCACCGGCGCGCTGCAGATTTCTGGCGAACCTGCGCAGGGCCGCAGGCACCGCCTTAGGGCGTGGCCCTTCCGTGCGGCCGTGTCACCGCCCTCCCTCACCGGTGAGCGCGTGCTGTTCGACGAGCTGCTTCGGGCGCCGAGCAAGGAGGAGGAGGTGGACGACCTCGACGCCGGGGAGGAACCCGGGTCGGAGGCCACCTTAGCGTCGCCAGGGCCGAACGCCGGCGACGAGGAGCTGCCCTCCAACGCCGAAGCGCCGTCCGTGGTCGCCGCCGTCGCCACGCGGCGCAAGACGGAACATCCACGCCATGACGACACGGAAGAAATGCATGGTGATCGGAGAACATCCACGCCATGACGCCACGTAGTACGCCCTTGTATATATATACACGGCGGCGTCTGCGGGCGCGTGATTTCCGAAATCCGAGATGCCACAGCGAGATTGCCAAAATCCTGTGGCTAATCTATGCAATACTCCGGCGGTTCCTTCCATATACGGAGGGAGTACTAATTACTGCACGGTTTAATTACTCGATCGCTGATTTATTAGATGAGCTAGTAATGCGGACGGATCGCTGATTTATTACCATATTCGATATTTCCTGAGTTATGGCCTTACTATACCTGGATTGATAGCATTTGAGGTAATTTAAATTTATTACCATATAATTACCATATTCAAAATTTCCTGAGTTATGACCTTACCATACCTGGATTGATTTATTACTATACGTGGATTAATTATGATTGATTACCATAAATTACCATAAATACGTTGGGTATTGACGGTCAGACGAGAAAAGAGAAAAACCGGTGGGAGGGGCTGGTGGGAGGTGGGACGAAGAAGAACCGGTTGAAAAAAAACCGGTTGAAAATAAACCGGTTGAAAGTGGGGGGAACTATTCAACCAATTGGTCCATTAGGAGTAGAGATTTGTCATTTTTATATCTCGTGCAATGTTTCAAATTTGAATTTGAACTTTTTTTTACAACATACATTAAGGTTGTGTTAATGCACTAAATTTTTCCCAGATTTTTTCAAACATTTTTTAGTGTGCAATAGGGTCTGGTGCACCGGTAGCACCAATTGCCCCGATGCATCAAATACGTTGAAGTTGCCCATACGTGCAGAGGTGTGGCAGCGGAGGTTGAACCACATGTCCTTGTCGTCCTCATCTGTTGTCAGTCCATTAGACTGTGCAACAAAGTTAATATCGACAATAAAGCACCCCATCTGCCACAGTTCAGATTGGTTGGACACCACGCGATTGTACCACCTCCAAGTACCGTACAACCTAGCGACCCGCTTGGTGTGTGGTGTAACCTCTCATCAAGAAATATCTTGATAGTCATTTAAAAAATTCTGAGGACCATGTTTATCTTGGTACTCATACTAAAATGGTTGTATGCATCCCTGGTTGGTGCAGAGGCCGGGAAGTGAAAATCTCTCCCATTTTTCAACTAGTAGGTGCCCATACCCGGCAAGCGTCCTGGTTGGGACCTCAGGTTTTAGATGTTAGGTTTGGCTGCGAGGTCTGTTTGGTATTAGGCTCAGCGCCCCTTTATCAACTGGATAGGATGATCTTACTGTTGCTTAGACGGTGGCTTTGATCTTACTGTTATACGACTTTGTAAGGTCTTGTGTTAATAATTAATAATATGGCCGTATGCATCGTCCAGATGCAGAGGCCGGGGGTATTCCTCCTTTTTTTTAAAAAAAAAAGGTACCGTACAACGGCTGGGACAGGTGACAGCTGAAACGTCTATTGCGGTTGAGGGATGGAAGCCGGGTGATCGATGTGCTGTGATTGGTTCGCCTTAATTTGATATGCTTGGACAATATTCCTTTTCCACATTTTGGGGTGTTTCGTCCTCTGAATTCAGTTCAACGCGAGCTGTTTTAGGGCCAGTCTTTGATTGAATTCCATTCGTTAAGCACTTTTGACTTGTTTGTATTGTAGACGCAAGCATAGTGAACGTGTACATCTGCAGCACACGTCCCTCTTAAAGTTACAAGAATGGCTATTGAAGCTGTCACTATCTTTCACGTACTTGAAAAATAGGTTTATTAGCGGTAGGAGTACCTTGTAAGCAAACTCATTGGTTCGTCGCTGTCTGCATTAAAGCACAACCAAAGTGGTCAACTTCTCAGCTTGACCGAAGATGATAAGCTAGCCCCTGAAGATGAAAGCATGATGAGAATATAATATATGAGAAATGCCAGGTAAAAAATTGTTGGAAGCAAGTGGAGTACTACAAGTGACTCTTAGAACATCTCGAACCGATCCCTCGCAAAAAAAACAGTAGAGGAGTAAAAACCCGGTTTTAAATAGCTAAATTGCACCTAGCTGATCCCTTATCGACCTTAAAGGAGTAAAATTTATATTGTCGGCTGCCCAACCCTTATATTTACTCGGTCGCCCATTCGGCGAGTAAAATCTAGCTCTCCCCCCACCGCTCGGCCTCATTCCATTCCGGTGCCGCCCAATCCATTCCGCAACCCTAAATTGCACCCAGCATCCTCACCAGACGCCCTGCATCCACTCTGGCACCGCCCCACCGCCCAAATGGCCGAATCCAGATGATGATTAGAAGCGCAGATTCACGCCGCCACGTGCAGCGATCTCGAGCCCGAGGTTGCGGTGAATCCTCTCAGGGCGCCACGTCCTCCTCGTGATTCCCCGACCTGTCACCAGTGTCGGCACCGTAGAGGAGGTTCCACGACGTGCTGCAGCGATTGTTGGGGACCGATATCATGGACCAGGAAGCCCATCATTGCATGTGGATCAGCTCCTACCAGTCTGCGGCGCATGCAACATGGGCATAGGACATTCAGGCAATGCGCCTCCACGACAAGGATCAACTTCCCCTTTGGCTGCCCTGCAAGCTGCGGGAGGACCGGGGGAAGGAGGGCTACGAGCGCCTTGAGACAAAACGCCCTTGACGAGGAGTACATGGCCGATCTCCGTCACCGGTATTCGGAGAGCCAACTGTTTGAGGAGTACAAGTCGGGGCAGACCGATGGAGGCCGACTATTTTGTGCGTTAGTCATCGATCTTTGCATCAGTGACGCTCCAGGTTCGGGTCCGCGCGACGAAGCGGGCGAGAGCAATGTCGACAATGGTAGTGACGTGGATGTCAATGGCGAGCCAAATCGGGAGAAGCTCATAGCCAAGCACTAGTTTTTTTAGTTTATGCAATTTTAGTTTTTATGTAATATAGTTTATTCTAGTAGTTTGAATCGAGTTTGATGAATCAAATTTGCATGAATTTGTGTTCAAAATTTATAAGAAAGAATGAATTTTCATGAAATAAAAAATAAAACAAAACCAAAATAATAAAGTTTTCTAAGAAAGAATGAATTAGCGGCATAGGTATTACCCTTTAAGAATAAAGAAAATGAAAACACTAAAACAAACAATGACAAAATTTGCACACAATGTACACAGAAATTGCACTATTTTATAATATGCAAGAATAACATAGAATAGTGAAAATTTTGCAAACAAGAAAATTCCTATGTAGGATTGAACTAGTGGGAAAGTTTGGTATTACCCTTATAGAAGAAAGAAAATGAAGTGAAACAAAAAAAACCTAAATATTGAAGTTTTCTAACGAAGAGTGAATTAGTGGCATTGGTATTACCCTTTAAAAGAAATAAAATAAAACAAATCAATCAATAAAAAAATAATGAAGTTTTCTAAGAAATAAAGAATTAATGGTTTTTCACATCGCCCTTTAAGAAGAAAGAAAATGAGAACTGAAAGTAATGAAGTTTTCAAATAAATAATGAATTAGTGGCATTGATATTACCCTGTCAGAAGACAAAATGAAAAATAATAAAATAATAATGACAAAATTTGCACACAATTTACACGCCAATTGTGGTTTTTTATAATATGCAAGGATAAGCTTATAATAGTGATTTTCTCACAACAAAAGAAGTTTCCTAAGAAAGAATGAATTAGTGGCATTGGTATTACTATTAAAGAAGGAAGAAAATGAAATAAAAGTAAATCAAAATAATAATGATATCAAAGTTTTGTAAGAAAGAATGAATTAGTGACATTGGTAAAGATAATGAAAGGAAACTAAAGCAAAATAAAAATAATGAGGTTTTCAAAGGAATAATGAATAAATGGCATTGGTATTACCTTTTAAGAAGAAAGAAAATAAAAATATATAGAACAAACAATGACAAATTTTGCACATAATATAAAAAAAATTGCGCTTTTGAAATGTGCAAGAATAGGAATATAATAGTAATTTTAAAAAGGTTCCATAAGAAAGAATGAATAAGTGGCATTGGTATTTCCTTTGAATAAGAAAGAAATAAACTAATAAATACATCAAAATAATAATAATGTTTTATAAGGAACAATGAATTGGTGCCATTGGTATTACTCTTTGAGAAAAAAGATTATGGAAAAAAGTTCAAAAAAACATGCACACAACTTTACATTATAATTGCACTTTTTATAGTGTACAAAAATCATATAATAATGCAATTTCCACACATATTGCATAGTATTTCTGTGTATATATGTACACTCACCCAACATCGCAAAACTACCAATAAATTTTTTAAATAGAAACCAACTAATTAAGAAAAACTAAAACAAAAGGAGAAATACATAAAAACAGAAAAACATAAAAGATCAAAGGGAGAGGGGAAGGGTTAGGCTGTATATTAATGAGGTTCAGCCAAGCAGCAAATCAACTGATCCAAATATGTGATCAATCAAAAAGAAACAGCGCAAACCACCTCACAAAACAGATCCGAAAAAAGAGAGCATGAATCTGAAAGCAGGATTCAGCGGTCAGAAGAAAAAGAGATCCACGAGCACTAGCACACAAGACATATTTTTACAGAAGAAAAAACAATGAATTGTTACCATTGGTGAAGAAATATTATGAAAAAAAGTTCAAAAAAACTTGCACACAACTTTACACTATAATTACACTTTTTATAGTATACAAAAAAACCATATAATAATGCAATTCTACACATATTGCATAGTATTTCTGTGTATATATGTACACTCACCCAACATCGCAAAACCATCAACAAAAAAAAATAGAATCCAACTTATTAAGAAAAACTAAAACAAAAGGGAAATACATAAAAACATAAAAACATAAAAGACCAAAGAAAGAGAGAGGGGAGGGTTAGGCTGTATATTAATGAGGTTCAGCCAAACAGCGGATCAACTGATCCAAATATGTGGTCAGTCAAAAAGAAACATCTCAAACCACCTCACAAAACAGATCAAAGAAAAAAAGAGCGCGCACCTGAAAGCATGATTAATCAGTCAGAAAAAAAGAGATCCATGGGCACTAGCACACATGACATATTTTTACAGAAGCATTGGTATTACTCTTTAAGAAGAAATATTATGAAAAAAAGTTCAAAGAAACTTGCACACAACTTTACACTATAATTGCACTTTTTATAGTATACAAAAAAATCATATAGTAATGCAATTTCCACACATATTGCATAGTATTTATGTGTATATATGTACACTCACCCAACATCGCAAAACTATAAACAAACAAATAAAATAGAACTCAACTAATTAATGAAAACTAAAACAAAAGAAGAAATACATAAAAACAGAAAAAAACATAAAAGACCAAAGAAAGAGAGAGAGGGGAGGATTGGGTTGTATATTAATGAGGTTCACCCAAGAAGCAGATCAACTAATCCAAATATGTGGTCAGTTAAAAAGAGACATCCTAAAACCACCTCACAAAACAGATCAGAGAAAAAAAAGAGCACGAATATGAAAGCATGATTCATTGGTTAGAAAAAAAGGGATCCATGGGCATTAACACAGAGGACATATTTTTATAGAGGAGAAAAAACAATGAATTGGTACCATTGCTATTTTTAGAAATATGCCCTAGAGGCAATAATAAAATGGTTATTATTATATTTCCTTGTTCATGATAATTGTCTATTGTTCATGCTATAATTGTATTAACTGGAAACTGTAATACATGTGTGAATACATAGACCACAACATGTCCCTAGTGAGCCTCTAGTTGACTAGCTCGTTGATCAATAGATGGTTATGGTTTCCTGACCATGGACATTGGATGTCATTGATAATGGGATCACATCATTAGGAGAATGATGTGATGGACAAGACCCAATCCTAAGCATATCACAAGATTGTGTAGTTCGTTTGCTAAAAGATTTTCTAATGTCAAGTATCATTTCCTTAGACCATGAGATTGTGCAACTCCCGAATACCGTAGGAATGCCTTGGGTGTGCCAAACGTCACAACGTAACTGGGTGGCTATAAAGGTGCACTACGGGTATCTCCGAAAGTGTCTGTTGGGTTGGCACGAATAGAGACTGAGGTTTGTCACTCCGTGTGACGGAGAGGAATCTCTGGGCCCACTCGGTAATGCATCATCATAATGAGATCAATGTGACTAAGTAGTTAGTCATGGGATCATGCATTACGGAATGAGTAAAGTGACTTGCCGGTAACGAGATTGAACGAGGTATTGGGATACCGACGATCGAATCTCGGGCAAGTAACGTACCGATTGACAAAGGGAATTGTATACGGGATTGCTTGAATCCTTGACATCGTGGTTCATTCGATGAGATCATCGTGGAACATGTGGGAGCCAACATGGGTATCCAGATCCCACTGTTGGTTATTGGCCAGAGAGCTGTCTCGGTCATGTCTGCATGATTCCCGAACCCGTAGGGTCTACACACTTAAGGTTTGGTGACGCTAGAGTTGTTATGGGAATTAGTGTGCAGTTACCGAATGTTGTTCAGAGTCCCGGATGAGATCCCGGACGTCCCGAGGAGTTTCGGAATGGCCCAGAGGTAAAGATTTATATATGGGAAGTCCTATTTTGGCCACCGGAAAATGTTCAAGATTTTTCGGTATTGTACCGGGAAGGTTCTAGAAGGTTCCGGAGTGGGGCCCACCTGCATGGGGGAACCCACATGAACATGGGTAGTGGGGGAAAGGCCCCACACCCCTGGTCAAGGCGCACCAAGATCCCCCCTTAGAAGGAATAAGATCATATCCTGAAGGGATAAGATCAAGATCCCTAAAAAAAGGGGATAACAATTGGTGGGGAAGGAAATGATGGGATTTCTTTCCTCCCACCTTTGCCAACGCCCCAATGGACTTGGAGGGCAAGAAACCAGCCCCCTCCACCCCTATATATAGTGGGGAGGCGCATGGGAGGTTTAGCCCTTCCCCTGGCACAACCCTCTCCTTCCACAACACCTCCTCCGTAGTAGTAGTGCTTGGCGAAGCCCTGCCGGAGAACTGCAAGCTCCACCACCATGCCGTCGTGCTGCCGGAGCTCTCCCTCAACTTCTCCTCTCCCCTTGCTGGATCAAGAAGGAGGAGACGTCCCCGGGCTGTACGTGTGTTGAACGCGGAGGCGCCGTCTGTTCGGCGTTAGATCGGATCTTCCGCGATTTGAATCGCCGCGAGTACGACTCGCTCATCCGCGTTCTTGTAATGCTTCCGCATCGCGATCTTCAAGGGTATGAAGATGCACCCCCTCTCTCTCGTTGCTAGTCTCTCCATAGATTGATCTTGGTGATGCGTAGATTTTTTTGATTTCTGCAACATTCCCCAACAGTGGCATCATGAGCTAGGTATATTGCGTAGTTTCTATGCACGAGTAGAACACAAGTTGTTGTGGGCGTCGATTTTGTCAATTTACTTGCCACTACTAGTCTTATCTTGATTCGGCGGCATCGTGGGATGAAGCGGCCCGGACCGACCTTACACATACGCTTACATGAGACAGATTCCACCGACTGACATGCACTTGTTGCATAAAGGTGGCTAGCGGGTGCCAGTCTCTCCCACTTCAGTCGGAGCGGATTTGATGAAAAGGGTCCTTATGAAGGGTAAATAGCAATTGGCATATCACCGTTGTGGCTTTTGCGTAGGTAAGAAACGTTCTTGCTAGAAACCCATAGCAGCCACGTAAAACATGCAACAACAATTAGAGGACATCTAACTTGTTTTTGCAGGGTATGCTATGTGATGTGATATGGCCAAAAGAATGTGATGAATGATATATGTGATGTATGAGATTGATCATGTTCTTGTAATAGGAATCACGACTTGCATGTCGATGAGTATGACAACCGGAAGGAGCCATAGGAGTTGTCTTAATTTATTGTATGACCTGCATGTCATTGAAAACGCCATGTAATTACTTTACTTTATTGCTAAACCGTTAGCCATAGTAGTAGAAGTAATAGTTAGCGAGACAACTTCATGAAGACACGATGATGGAGATCATGATGATGGAGATCATGGTGTCATGCCGGTGACGAAGGTGATCATGTCGTGCCTCAAGATGGAGATCAAAGGTGCAAGATGATGTTGGCCATATCATGTCACTTTATGATTTGCATGTGATGTTTGTCATGTTTACATCTTATTTGCTTAGAACGACGGTAGCATAAATAAGATGATCCCTCATTAAAATTTCAAGAAAGTGTCCCCCCTAACTGTGCACCGTTGCGAAAGTTCGTTGTTTCGAAGCACCACGTGATGATCGGGTGTGATAGATTCTAACGTTCACATACAACGGGTGTAAGCCAGATTTACACACACAAAACACTTAGGTTGACTTGACGAGTCTAGCATGTACAGACATGGCCTCGGAACACAAGAGACCGAAAGGTTGAACATGAGTCGTATAGTAGATACGATCAACATGGAGATGCTCACCGATGATGACTAGTCCGTCTCACGTGATGATCGGACACGGCCTAGTTGACTCGGATCATGTATCACTTAGATGACTGGAGGGATGTCTATCTGAGTGGGAGTTCATTAGATGAACTTAATTATCATGAACGTAGTCAAAAGGACTTTGCAAATTATGTCGTAGCTTGCGCTTTAGTTCTACTGTTTAAGATATGTTCCTAGAGAAAATTTTAGTTGAAAGTTGATAGTAGCAATTATGCGGATCGGGTCCGTATCGAGGATTGTCCTCATTGCTGCACGTAAGGCTTATGTCCTTAATGCACCGCTCGGTGTCTTGAACCTCGGCGTCATTTGTGGATGTTGCGAACATCGACATACACGCTTTGATGACTACGTGATAGTTCAAGGCGTAATGTTAAACGGTTTAGAATTGAGGCAGCGAAGACATTTTTGAAACGTCGCAGAACATATGAGATGTTCCAAGAGCTGAAATTAGGAATTCAGGCTCATGCCCACGTCAAGAGGTATAAGACCTCCGACAAGTTTCTTAACCTGCAAACTAAGGGAGAAAAGCTCAATCATTGAGCATGTGCTCAGATTGTCTGAGTACTACAATCACTTGAATCGAGTGGGAGTTAATCTTCCAGATGAGATAGTGATGGTTCTCCATAGTCACTGCCACCAAGCTATTAGAGCTTCGTGATGAACTATAACATATCAGGGATAGACATGATGATCCTTGAGCAATTCACGATGTTTGACACCGCGAAAGTAGAAATCGAGTAGGAGCTTCAGTTGTTGTTGGTTAGTAAAACCACTAGTTTCAAGAAGGGCAAGGGCAAGAAGGGATACTTCATGAGACGACAAATCAGTTGTGCTCTAGTGAAGAAACCCAGGGATGAACCCAAACCCGAGACTAAGTGCTTCGTAATGAGGAACGGTCATCAAGCGAACTACCCTAGATACTTGGTAGATGAGAAGGCTAGCAAGGTTGATGTATATATTGGATATACATTGTATTAAATGTGTACTTTACCAGTACTCCTAGTAGCACCAGGGTATTAAGATACCGGTTCGGTTGCTAAGTGTTAGTAACTCGAAATAAAAGAGCTACGGAATAAATGGAGACTAGCTAAAGGTGAGATGACGATGTGTGTTGGAAGTGTTTCCAAGGTTGATGTGATCAAGCATCGCCTGCTCCCTCTACCATCGAGATTGGTGTTAAACCTAAATAATTGTTATTTGGTGTTTGCGTTGAGCATAAACATGATTGGATTATGTTTATCGCAATACGGTTATTCATTTAAGGAGAATAATGGTTACTCTGTTTATTTGAATAACACCTTCAACGGTCTTGCACCTTAAATGAATGGTTTATTGAATCTCGATCGTAGTGATACACATGTTCGTGCCAAAAGATATAAGATAGTAATGATAGTACCACATACTTGTGGCACTTCCACTTAAGTCATATTGGTATAAAACACATGAAGAAGCTCCATATTGATGGATCTTTGGACTCACTCGTTTTTGAAAAGATTGAGACATGCGAACAACGTCTATTGGTATATACGCATGAAGAAACTCCATGCAGATGGATCGTTTGGACTCACTTGTTTTTGAATCACTTGAGACATGCAAATCATACCACATGGGCAAGATGGCTGAAAGGCCTCGTTTTTAGTGAGATGGAACAAGAGAGCAACTTGTTGGAAGTAATACATTTGATGTGTGCAATCCAATGAGTGCTGAGGCACGCAGTGAATATCGTTATGCTCTTGCTTCACAGATGATTTGAGTAGATTCTTAGTATATTTACTTGATGAAACACAAATCTGAATTATTGAAAGGTTCAAGTAATTTCAGAGTGAAGTTGAAGATCATCGTGACAAGAGGATAAAATGTCTATGATATGATCATAGAGATAAATATCTGAGTTACGAGTTTGGCACACAATTAAGACATTGTGGAAATTGTTTCACAACTAATACCGCCTGGAACACCATAGTGTGATGGTGTGTCCGAACATCGTAACTGCACCCTATTGGATATGGTGCATACCATGATGTCTCTTATTGAATTAACACTATCGTTTATGGGTTAGGCATTAGACACAACCGCATTCACTTTAATAGGGCACCACACAATTCCATTAAGATGACACCGTATGAACTATGGTTTAGAGAAACCTAAGCTGTCATTTCTTATAAAGTTTGGGGCTGCGACACTTATGTGAAAAAGTTTCAGGCTGATAAGCTCGAACCCAAAGCAGATAAATGCATCTTCATAGGACACCCAAAAATAGTTGGGTATACCTCCTGTCTCAGATCCGGAAGCAAAAGGGATTGTTTCTAGAATCGGGTCCTTTCTCGAGGAAAAGTTTCTCTCGAAAGAATTGAGTGGGAGGATGGTGGAGACTTGATGAGGTTATTGAACCGTCACTTCAACTAGTGTGTAGCAGGGCACATGAAGTTGTTCTTGTGGCGCCTACACCAGTTGAAGTGGAAGCTGATGATAGTGATCATGAAACTTCGGATCAAGTCACTACCAAACCTCGTAGGTCGACAAGGACGCGTACTGCTTCAGAGTGGTGCGGTAATCCTATCTTGAAGGTCATGTTGCTATAGAACAATGAACCTACGAGCTATGGAGAAGCGATGGTGGGCCCGGATTTCGACGAATGGCTCGAGGCCATAAAATCCGAGAGAGGATCCATGTATGAAACCAAAGTATAGACTTTGAAAGAACTACTTGATGGTCGTAAGGCTGTTGGGTACAGATGGATTTTAAAAGGAAGACGGACAATGATGGTAAGTATCACCATTAAGAAAGCTCGACTTGTCATTAAGATGTTTTCCGACAAGTTCAAGGAGTTGACTATGATGAGACTTTCTCACCAGAGCGATGCTAAGAGTCTGTTGAAATTATATTAGCAGTTCCTGCATTATTTATGAAATCTTGCAGATAGGATGTCAAAACATTGTTTCCTCAATGATTTTCTTGAAGAAAGGTTGTATGTGATACAACCAGAAGGTTTTGTCAATCCTAAAAGATGCTAATAAGTATGCAAAGCTCCAGCAATCCTTCTAAGGATTGGAGTAAGCCTCTCGGAGTTGGAATATATGCTTTGATGAGATGATCAAAGATTTTGGGTTTATACGAAGTTTATTGGAAACTTGTATTTCCAAAGAAGTGAGTGGGAGCACTATAGCATTCTGATGAGTATATGTTGTTGACATATTGTTGATCGGAAATGATGTAGAATTTCTGGAAAGCATATAGGGTTATTTGAAAAGTGTTTTTCAATGGAAAACCTGGATTAAGATACTTGAACATTGAGCATCAAGATCTATAAGGATAGATCAAAAATCTCTTGATAGTACTTTCAAATGAATATGCACCGTGACAAGATTTTGAAGGAGTTCAAAATAGATCGGCAAAGAAGGAGTTCTTGGCTGTGTTATAAGGTGTGAGTATTGAGTAAGACTCAAGGCCTGACCACGACTGAAGAGAGACAAAGGACAAAGGTCGTCCCATATGCTTTAGACGTAGGCTCTACAGTATGCTATGTTGTGTACTGCACCTGAAGTGTGCCTTGCCATGAGTCACTATAGGTACAAGAGTGATCCGAAATGGATCACGGGACAGCGGTCAAAGTTATCCTTAGTGACAAGTGGACTAAGGAATTTTTCTCGATTATGGAGGTGGTAAAATAGTTCGTCGTAAAGGGTTACGTCGATGCAAACTTTGACACTAATCTGGATGACTCTGAAAAGTAAACCGGTTCATATAGTAGAATAGTTATTTGGAATAGTTCCAAATAGTGCGTGGTAGCTACATCTACAAGATGACGTAGAGATTTGTAAAGCACACATGGATCTGAAAGGTTCAGACGCATTGACTAATAACCTCTCTCACAAGCGAGATATGATCAAACCCCATGGGTGTTGGATTCATTACGATGACATAGTGATGTGAACTAGATTATTGACTCTAGTGCAAGTGGGAGACTGTTGGAAATATGCCCTAGAGGCAATAATAAAATGGTTATTATTATATTTCCTTGTTCATGATAATTGTCTATTGTTCATGCTATAATTGTATTAACTGGAAACCGTAATACATGTGTGAATACATAGACCACAACATGTCCCTAGTGAGCCTCTAGTTGACTAGCTCGTTGATCAATAGATGGTTATGGTTTCCTGACCATGGACATTGGATGTCATTGATAACGGGATCACATCATTAGGAGAATGATGTGATGGACAAGACCCAATCCTAAGCATAGCACAAGATCGTGTAGTTCATTTGCTAAAAGCTTTTCTAATGTCAAGTATCATTTCCTTAGACCATGAGATTGTGCAACTCCCGGATACCGTAGGAATGCTTTGGGTGTGCCAAACGTCACAACGTAACTAGGTGGCTATAAAGGTGCACTACGGGTATCTCCGAAAGTGTCTGTTGGGTTGGCACGAATAGAGACTGGGATTTGTCACTCCGTATGACCGAGAGGTACGGTATCTCTGGGCCCACTCGGTAATGCATCATCATAATGAGATCAATGTGACTAAGTAGTTAGTCATGGGATCATGCATTACAGAACGAGTAAAGTGACTTGCCGGTAACGAGATTGAACGAGGTATTGGGATACCGTCGATCGAATCTCGGGCAAGTAACGTACCGATTGGCGAAGGGAATTGTATACGGGATTGCTTGAATCCTTGACATTGTGGTTCATCCGATGAGATCATCGTGGAACATGTGGGAGCCAACATGGGTATCCAGATCCTGCTGTTGGTTATTGGCCAGAGAGCTGTCTCGGTCATGTGCGCATGATTCCCGAACCCGTAGGGTCTACACACTAAGGTTCGGTGACGCTAGAGTTGTTATGGGAATTAGTGTGCGATTACGAATGTTGTTCGAGTCCGGATGAGATCCCGGACGTCATGAGGAGTTCAAAATGGTCCGGAGATAAATATTTATATATGGGAAGTCCTATTTTGGCCACCAAAAATGTTCGGATTTTTCGGTATTATACAGGAAGGTTCTAGAAGGTTCAAGTGGGGCCCACCTGCATGGGGGACCCACATGAACGTGGTAGTGGGGCAAGGCCCCACACCCCTGGTCAAGCGCACCAAGATCCCCCTTAGAAGGAATAAGATCATATCCTGAAGGGATAAGATCAAGATCCCTAAAAAAGGGGGATAACAATCGGTGGGGAAGGAAATGATGGGATTTCTTTCCTCCCACCTTTGCCAATGCCCCAATGGACTTGGAGGGCAAGAAACCAGCCCCCTCCACCCCCTATATATAGTGGGGAGGCGCATGGGAGCTGTACCCCTTCCCCTGGCGCAGCCCTCTCCCTCCCCAACACCTCCTCCGTAGTAGTAGTGCTTCGCGAAGCCCTGCCGGAGAACTGCAAGCTCCACCACCATGCCGTCGTGCTGCCGGAGCTCTCCCTCAACTTCTCCTCTCCCCCTGCTGGATCAAGAAGGAGGAGACGTCCCCGGGCTGTACGTGTGTTGAACGCGGAGGCGCCGTCCGTTTGGCGTTAGATCGGATCTTCCGCGATTTGAATCGCCGCGAGTACGACTCCCTCATCCGCGTTCTTGTAACGCTTCCGCATCGCGATCTTCAAGGGTATGAAGATGCACCCCCTCTCTCTCGTTGCTAGTCTCTCCATAGATTGATCTTGGTGATGCGTAGAATTTTTTTAATTTCTGCAACGATCCCCAACAGGTATTACTCTTTGAGAAGAAAGATTATAAAAAAGTTCAAAAAAACTTGCGCACAACTTTACACTAATAGTTGCACTTTTCATAGTATACAAAAAATCATATAATAATACAATTTTCACACATATTGCATAGTATTTCTGTGTATATATGTACACTCACCCGACATCGCAAAACTATCAACAAGAAATAAAATAGAATCCAACTAATTAAGAAAAACTAAAACAAAAGGAGAAATACATAAAACAGAAAAACATAAAACACCAAAGAGAGAGGGGAAGGGTGAGGCTGTATATTAACGTGGTTCAGCCAAGCAGCAAATTAACTGATCCAAATATGTGATCAGTCAAAAAGAAACAGCGCAAACCACCTCACAAAACAGATCAGAAAAAGGAGAGCATGAATTAGAAAGTAGGATTCAGCGGTCAGAAAAAAAGAGATCCACGAGCACTAGCATACAAGACATATTTTTACAGAAGAAAGAACAATGAATTGGTACCATTGGTATTACTCTTTAAGAATAAATATTATGAAAGAAGTTCAACAAAACTTGCACACAACTTTACACTATAATTACACTTTTTGTAGTATACAAAAAAATCATATAATAATGCAATTCCGCACATATTGCATAGTATTTCTGTGTATATATGTACACTCACCCAACATCGCAAAACTATCAACAACAAAATTAAATAGAATCCAACTAATTAAGAAAAACTAAAACAAAAGTAGAAATACATAAAAACATAAAAGACCAAAGAAAGAGAGAGGGGAGGATTAGGCTGTATATTAATGAGGTTCAGCGAAACAGCGGATCAACTGATCCAAATATGTGGTTAGTCAAAAAGAAATATCCCAGACCACCTCACAAAAGAGATCAAAGAAAAAAGAAGCACAAACCTGAAAGCAGGATTCATCGGTCAGAAAAAAAGAGATCCATGGGCACTAGCACACATGACATATTTTTACAGAAGCATTGGTATTACTCTTTAAGAAGAAATATTATGAAAAAAAGTTCCAGAAAACTTGCACACAACTTTACACTATAATTGCACTTTTTATAGTATACAAGAAAATCATATAGTAATGCAATTTTCACACATATTGCATAGTATTTCTGTGTATATATGTACACTCACCCAACATCGCAAAACTATAAACAAACAAATAAAATAGAATTCAACTAATTAAGGAAAACTAAAACAAAAGGAGAAATACATAAAAAAAGAAAAAACATAAAAGACCAAAGAAAGAGAGAGAGGGGAGGATTGGGTTGTATGTTAATGAGGTTCAACCAAGAAGCAGATCAACTAATCCAAATATGTGGTCAGTTAAAAAGAGACATCCTAAAACCACCTCACAAAACAGATCAGAGAAAAAAAAGAGCACGAATATGAAAGCATGATTCATTGGTTAGAAAAAAAGGGATCCATGGGCATTAACACAGAGGACATATTTTTATAGAGGAGAAAAAACAATGAATTGGTACCATTGGTATTACTCTTTGAGAAGAAAGATTATTAAAAATAAGTTCAAAAAAACTTGCGCACAACTTTACACTATAGTTGCGCTTTTTGTAGTATACAAAAAAAAATCATATAATAATGCAATTTCCACAAGTATTTATGTGTATATATGTGCACTCACCCAACATCGCAAAACTATCAACAAGAACTAAAATAGAATCCAACTAATTAAGAAAAACTAAAACAAAGGAGAAATACATAAAAACAGAAAAATATAAAAGACCAAAGAGAGAGGGGGGAGGGTTGGGTTGTATATTAATGAGGTTCAGCCAAGCAGCAGATCAACTAATCCAAATATGTGGTCAGTCAAAAAGAAACATCCTAAAACCACCTCACAAAATAGACCAGAGAAAAAAAGAGCACAAATCTGAAAGCAGAATTCATCGGCCAGGAAAAAAGAGATCCATGGGCATTAACACACATGACATATTTTTACAGAAGAGAAAAAATAGTGAATTGGTACCATTGGTATTACACTTTGAGAAGAAAGATTTAAAAAAGTTCAAAAAAAACTTGCGCACAACTTTACACTATAATTGCACTTTTTATGGTATACAAACAATCATATAATAATGCAATTTCCACACAAATTGCATAGTATTTCTGTGTATATATGTACACTCACCCAACATCGAAAAACTATCAACAAGAAATAAAATAAAATCCAACTAATTAAGAAAAACTAAAACAAAAGGAGAAATACATAAAAACAGAAAAATATAAAAGGACAAAGAGAGAGAGAGAGAGAGAGAGAGAGAGAGGGGAGGGTTAGGTTGTATATTAATGATGTTCAGCCAAACAGCAGATCAACTGATCCAAATATGTGGTCAGTCAAAGGGAAACATCCCAAACCACCTCACAAAACAGACCAGAGAAAAAAAAAGAGTAGGAATTTGAAAACATGATTCATCAGTCAGAAAAAAAGAGATCCATGGGCACTAGCACGCATGACATATTTTTACAGGAGAGAAAAAACAATGAATTGGTACCATTGGTATTACTCTTTGAGAAGAAAGATTATGAAAAAAAGTTCAAACAAACTTGCACACAACTTTACACTATAAGTGCACTTTTTATAGTATAAAAAAATCATATAATAATGCAATTTCCACACATATTGCATAGTATTTTTGTGTATATATGAACACTCACCCAACGTCGCAAAACTATCAACAAAAAAATAAAATAGAATCCAACTAATTAAGATAAACTAAAACAAAAGGAGAAATACATAAAAACAGGAAAACATAAAAGACCAAAGAGAGAGGGTGGATGGTTAGGCTGTATATTAATGATGTTCAGCCAAACAGTAGATCAACTGATCCAAATAGGTGGTCAGTCAAAAAGAAACATCTCAAACCACCTCACAAAACAGGTCAGAGAAAAAGAAGAGCACGAATCTGAAAGCAGGATTCATCGGTTAGAAAAAAAAAGAGATCCACTAGACATTGTCCAATGGACCAAATACATACACCAAAAGCATCGTCCATGCACCATTGTCTAAAAGAGAAAAATATGTTTTTGGTCTCTCAAGTTCTCAAAAGTATAGACTTGGTCCCTCAAGATTTTCTGGTATACATTTGGTCCTTCAAGTCTCAAAACTGGATAAGTTTGGTCCTAAACCAGATTTTGAGCACATTGACCAGGTTTGGCTGCCACAAAACCGCCTGATGAACAGTAATTTTGAAGAAAAAAAAACTTCAAAAAAATCTAATTTTTTTTGGGATCCAGTATGCTTACATGCGCAAGGTGCGACCAACTTTTCGTGCTCTTTCGACACTAAAGGATTATTTTTTTATTTTTTTGAATTTACTATTCATCAGACAGATATTTTTGTTTTTTTGCCACGAGCTCCTCGAGTGCCAAAAGGGCACGAAATTTTGTTCGCATCTTGCACATGTAAGCATATTTGACCCCAAAAAATTTCAGATTGTTTTGAAAGTTTTTTTTTATTTTTTTCGAATTTACTGTTCATCAGGCGGTTTTGTGGCGGTCAAAACCGGTCAACGTGCTCAAAATCTGGTTTAGGACCAAACTTATCCGGTTTTGAAACTTGAGGGACCAAATGTATACCAAAAAATCTTGAGGGACGAAGTCTATACTTTGTGGAAACTTGAGGGACCAAAAACATACTTTTCTCTTTCTAAAATGAAATCTTCATTACTCCCTAGTACAAAGTTGAGTCATCTATTTTGGAACGGAGGGAGTACAACGTAGGAGAGACGAATCGGGGTTGCACCCACTTGCGGTAGCTGGAGCCTGGAGGAGCGCATCGCATTAGATTTGTCCAGCCCGTTCCCTCATCTGGTAATTGCTTACCACATGTCCTTGTCGCCGTCATCGTCTATCAGTCCATTAAGCTGTGCTTAAGTGGTTCTAAAAAAACTGTGATTAAGTGTGCCACAAAGTTATTGATACTGACAAGCAAGCAACCTCATCTGTTAGAGTTCATGAAATTAACAATAAATCGATCGGGTGGAGATACACTGTTCCTCATAAGCTACACCTAGGAATACCAGTGGCAGCTGAAAGTATTCGCTGCGTACCAGGATAATAATCTTCTGCCTGGGTACGTCGCGCCGCTGTCGGAGACAATTTGCCATTTGAGATCCTCTGCGGCTGTTTCGGGATGTGCACAGAGAGTAGAGTCGTACTACTGCATTACTAGCAAAGACACCTGTGTCCAAGAGTAGGAAGCTGGAAGGTGCTAATTTATTCATGAGAACTGCACGATCATCCGTCCATCGTGCAAGGGCGTACTAGGGAACGAATTCGATGTTGTTTTTACAGAAGAGTACTACCAACCCATGCATGGAGCCAATAAGAAGGTGTATGTATCAAATCACAAGAATAATAAGAGCTCCAATATGGCAATATCCATTACTAATAGACCTCAATTATATCACCCATGCACCTTGATTATGTTCTTGTGATGTCTCATGGTTGTTAACATCGTCACCCTAAGAAAACCCACCCCGGTAACCCATCTCACAGACTAAAGTGTCAGAGCATCTCCAACATGCGCCAAAAAACTGCTCCGCACGCTAAAATTCGGGTTTTTGAGCGCTGGACAGTTCCAGCAGAAGCTCTAAAACAATGCGCGTGCAAAAAAAAGGTTGGGTGTGCGCTGAAAAATGCTATCGCATGCTGCAAAAATTTGAGGCACCGGATTACGCACGCTTCATAATTTACACTTCGTGTTTTTTTTAGCGCGCGTTTTTGGGCATCTGATAAAGCAATATTGAGTCCGGCGCATCAAAAATGCTACAGTGACACGCTAAAACTATTTTAGGGCACGAAAACTTTTTGTACACCTGTTGGAGATGCTCTCAGTTTTTCCTCACCTGCGTATGCATCACACCTGGTACAACAGATGCATTGCACCCCACGCATGCCACCTTGGATGGAAATCCTGGGCCCCGAGCGCAGCGGGCTCTCTGCTTTTGACCGCCGAAGAACGGCTCACGTGGAAAGGAGGGCGACGAGTCGCAGGAGCAAGTATTCTCTCTGTCTTGCCATGGTCATGACCACGCCATCATGGAACTGTACGCGTGTTGTGTTGCACGAAATGAGAAAAATGGAATCCATGGATGCGTTGGCATCTCTCTCTCAAAAACGCTGGATGATATGTGCTCTGCTACGTAGAGTTACGGCATGTGTTCCGAACAAATGAACGGAGTACGTACGCCGGCACGGTTCAGCAGCGCGAGCGAGAACGCACGCACGCATGCAGCCCGAGCGGAGTCGCCGGAGTGAACTGGAATCGAATCGAGCGACAGAAACCAACGAAGTCACGCAAATACAGCAGCAATGGGGAACGGGTAAAACACCATGGATCATGACGACTAAAATCATCGAAATCGAGAATCCAACCAGCCAGCCATCGGCACATACAGCACTTCTTCTTCCCACGCACGCACCCCCTCAGTTACATGGACCTTGAGACGTGCGGACACGCCAATTCAGTTCGGATACAACGCACACACACACGCCCACTTCACCCTAACACGATCGACGACGACGACGACGACGGACGACTAGCTACACGCCGGCTGGTTGGCTAGGCGGACGGACCATCTAGTTGCTGGACACGGCGGCCCACGCAAAGTTGCAGTGCAGAGAAAACAAACAAAAATGCAGACAACTTACACAAAAATTGCACATTTGTACGATATGCAAAAATAAGCTTATATGAGTGGAATTTATGCAGAAAAGAAATTTTGTAAGAAGGAATGAATTATTTATTTTTATATTTGCAATCTCGCACATGTATATTTATTTTTATAGATGCATACAATACATATATGCATATGTTTATATCAAAAATGTATTATTACAATACAAAATAAGCATACACTAGTGAGATTTCCGCGACAAATAGTGCTCTCTAAAAAGTAATGGATTAGTGACATTGGTATTACCTTCACGAAATAAAAGAAAATGAAAACTAAAACAAAATAAAAAATAAAAAATTAGTGGCATTGGTATTTGATCCATGGTGTCGCAACTTCTCGGGATCAAAATAATGAATTAGTGGTATCTGTATTACCATTTAAGAAGAAATAAAAGTAAAATAACAATAATGACAAAATTTGCACACTGTTTGAATATAAATTGCGCTTTTTTATAATACGCAAGAATAAAAACAAATAGTGAAATTTCACTAAAAAAATTCCTAAGTAGGAATGAATTAGAGGTATTGGTATTACCCTTAAAGAATAAAGAGAATAAAATAAAAAACTTAAACAAAATTAGGATAGTTAAGTTTTCTAAGAAACAATGAATTAGTGCCATTGGTTTCGCGTTAAGAAGGAACTGAAAAAATAAAACAAATAATGAAATATTTGCAAACAATTTGCACAGAAGTTGCGCATTTTTAGTGTACATATAATCATGAAATTTTGGCACATATTATATAGTATTTGTTTGTATATAATTACACTAAGCCAAAAAACCTACAAAAAGCAAAAATAACCAATAAAGGAAAGAAAAAAGGAAAAAGAAAACCCATAGAAACAGAAAACAAAAATTAAAAATGAAGCAAAAATACCCTAAAATAGGAAAGAAAATGGTATAAAAAGCTAAAAATAAATAATCACAAAATTTGCACACAATCTGCACATAAATTGCGCTTTGTTATAATACGCAAGAATAAACACATAATAGTCAATGTTTTGCAAAAAGAAAAAAATTCTAAAGAAAGAATCAATTAGTGCCATTGTTATTTGATCAACGGTGTCTCTACTTCTCTAGACCAAAATAATGAATTAGTGGTATGGGTATTACCATTTAGAAGAAAGAAAGAGAAAATACAATAATGACAAAATTTGCAAGCGATTTGAATAGAAATTGCGCTTTTTTTATAGTATGCAAGAATAAGCACAAATAGTGAAATTTCACAAAAAAGAATCCTAGGTAGGAATGAATTAGAGGTATTGGTATTACCCTTAAAGAATAAAAAATGAAACAAAAACTTAAACAAAATTAAAATAGTTAAGTTCTCTAAGAAACGATGAATTAGTGTCATTGGTTTCCCGTTAAGAAGAAAGGGACTTGAAATAATAAAACAAATACGAGCAAAACAGGCACGATTTCATTGCTGAACAAAACAAGCGAGCAAAACAGGCACCCAAGCTTGGAAACGCCTGCTAGCGATTCCACGCGGGGCAGGTGGGCGCTGCGCTAGGCGAGAGGCCTGTTAACGGGCAGACAAAACATGCACCCACCGGTATCAGCCAGCCCATATACACAATCGACTGACCAGAAACGGCGGTCAGTCGATTTCAAGTAGGCCCAACACAACACAAAATACAGAACATGAAAAAAAAAAACTAAAGCACACATCTCAAAGCACAAATCCAATAGCCAGAAATTCGAATGACCCAAAATTAAAAAATCAGCTGAATGACATGTAGCTAAATCGAAAACAGTTGAATGTAAAATGCGTACCACCATGAAATCTTCATGGCTTATAGTGATTATAAGAGAATGCCGCCTGATATGAAGGCATTACTAGCTCGGGAAGACGCCTCATAAGGAGCGTGTCAACAGGATAAACACGCCCGATGATCGGTCACTACATGGTATACTAGTAACACGCCTTATTGTCAGGCGTGACAGGAGGTGCACGCGGGTGGCGCGGTCGGTCAAACACTCCTTGGGCTACATCGCCTTCACGGGTTCTTTGCGTCTTCCCATTCGGTGCAAATTTGGGGTCACGCGCCGAAATAAGTTTTTAAAAATTATTGGACAAATTAAGTTTCTCGAGGGGTTATTTAGTAAAATTAACACCCCTCCTACGGCCTTTCCATTATTTCTATAAAAAATGATGCCGCCTCGTACCTCGGCCACAATTGTGTGTTCTTTAGCACAAAATGAGAAAATGGAACCCATGGATGCGTCAACATATCCTCTCTCTCTCATGCAAAAACATGTCTTCTGGACTAGCCGAAGCATATCTTGTGCTGCAGCCAGAGCCCATGTTTGTCTTTCGGGCATAAGAGCATCTCCAACAGCCGTGCCAAAAGAAAACTGGCTTTTTAGCGTGCACGGGATGTTTCGCGCGCTCTAGCGGTGGCGGCAAAGTAGCGCGCGCGGGAAAAGGCGGCAGCTCGCGCGCTAAATTTGGTGCACCGCGTCCGGCGCGCCTATAAAATTGCAGCGACCTCTGCCGCTCTCTCTCGCTCCCTCTACCGCTCTCACTCCTCGTCGCCGACACGACACCACCGCGCCACCATGCAGCCTCGCCGCCAGGGAGGTTCGGGCTACCGCGACATCCGCGTGCGTCCGTCCGGCACCTACTCCGCCTCGATTCGGTCGGGCGGCAGCGTGCACCTCGGCCTCGGAACCTTCGACACCGCCTAGGATGGCGCCGGCGCGTACGACGCTGCGGTGTGGCGCCTCCGGCGGCGTCGTTGTGACATGAACTACACCGACGTGGCGACGCGGCAGCGGGGACAGGAGTTGGCGCCTTTCCCGCGGCTTATCACTGACGAGGATCGTCGCAAAAACCAGAGGCGGGAGCGCCGTCTCAGCCTGACCGAGATGGACGAGGAAGCCATGGCGCTGCGGAGGCACTGTTGGGGAACGCAGTAATTTCAAAAAAATTCCTACGATCACGCAAGATCTATCTCTAGGTGATGCATATCAACGAGAGGGGAGAGTGTTGTCCACGTACCCTCGTAGACCGAAAGCGGAAGCGTTATGACAACGCGGTTGATGTAGTCGTACGTCTTCACGATCCGGCCGATCCTAGCACCGAAGGTACGACACCTTCGCAATCTACACACATTCAGCTTGGTGACGTCCCACGAACTCTAGATCCAGCTGAGGTCAAGGGAGAGTTTCGTCAGCACGACGGCGTGGTGACGGTGATGATGAAGTTACCGGCACAAGGCTTCGTCTAAGCACTACGACGATATGACCGAGGTGTGTAACTGTGGAGGGGGCACCGCACACGGCTAAACAATCAACTTGTGTGTTCTAGGGTGCCCCCTGCCCCCGTATATAAAGGAGGGAGGAGGAGGAGGCCGGCCATGGGAGAGGCGCGCCAAGGGGGGGGGGAGTCCTACTTGGACTCCCAGTCCAAGTAGGATTCGGCCCCACCTTTCCTGTTTTTTCCCCGGAGCAAAAGGAAGGAGGAGAGAAGGAGAAGGAAGGAGGGGCCACACCCTCCACCCCTTGTCCAATTCGGTTTGGGTAGGGGGAAGGCGCGCGCCACCTTGTGGCCCTTATTCCCTCTCTCTACTAAAGCCCACTAAGGCCCATTAACTTTCCAGGGGTTCCGGTAACCTCCGGTACTCCGAAAAATACCCGAATCACTCCGGAATCATTCTGATGCCCGAATATAACCTTCCAATATATCAATCTTTATGTCTCAACCATTTCGAGACTCCTCGTCACGTCTGTGACTCATCCGGGACTCCGAACAAACTTCGGTCATCCAAAACACATAACTCATAATACAAATCGTCATCAAACGTTAAGCGTGCGGACCCTACGGGTTCGAGAACTATGTAGACATGACCGAGACACATCTCCGGTCAATAACCAATAGCAGAACCTGGATGCTCATATTGGATCCTACATATTCTACGAAGATTTTTATCGGTCGAACCGCATAACAACATACTTTGTTCCCTTTGTCATCGGTATGTTACTTGCTCGAGAATCGATCGTCGGTATCATCATACCTAGTTCAATCTCGTTACCGGCAAGTCTCTTTACTCGTTCCGTAATACTTCATCCCGCAAGTAACTCATTAGTCACAATGTTTGCAAGGCTTATAGTGATGAGCATTACCGAGAGGGTCCAGAGATACCTCTCCGAAACATGGAGTGACAAATCCTAATCTTGATCTATGCCAACCCAACAAACATCTTCGGAGACACCTGTAGAGCACCTTTATAATCACCCTTTTACGTTGTGACGTTTGGTAGCACACAAAGTGTTCCTCCGGTATTCGGGAGTTGCATAATCTCATAATCTGAGGAACATGTATAAGTCATGAAGAAAGCAGTAGCAATGAAATTGTAATGATCATGATGCTAAGCTAGCGGATGGGTCATGTCCATCACATCATTCTCCTAATGATGTGATCCCGTTCATCAAATGAAAACACATGTCTATGATTAGGAAACATAACCATCTTTGATTAACGAGCTAGTCAAGTAGAGGCATACTAGGGACAATATGTTTTGTCTATGTATTCACACATGTACTAAGTTTTCGGTTAATACAATTCTAGCATGAATAATAAACATTTATAATGAAATAAGGAAATAAATAATAACTTTATTATTGCCTCTAGGGCATATTTCCTTCAGGCAACGCTTCCCACAAGACATCATCAACGAGGAACAGTTCTTCGCCGAGAGGAGGGCAGAGAGAGAGGAGAGGAGGAAGGAGCAAGCCGCCTATCGCGAGGAGAAGCGAACGCGGAAGGCGGTCGCTAAATACAACATCGCGCTAGGAGATGCGTCGTCCTGGGAATCCCGCGACGAGCGGTTCCTTGACGCATATGCTCAAACATCGGAGAAGGACATCACCGAGGCAGAGTCCGAGTCGGAGAATGACGAGTAGTAGTATCGTAGAAGCAGGCCATGTGCCGAACTATCTCCATATTTGTATGCTTGAAACCAAATATGTATTGAATCGCAGTTCACAAAAGAAAAAAAAATGAAATATAGCGCGCCTGCTCGAGCGGCTCGGGCGCGCTTTATTTTGCTGCGGCCGCTGGAGCCAGTGCACGGCCGTGCGCAAAATCTGGCTCACCCGGTGCTGTATTCTGATTTTTAGCGCGTCGCGCGTTGCGCGCCTGTTGGAGATGCTCTAAGTGTTTTGGTTCTTGCTGCCGTAGCTAGAGCCCATGTTTATCCTTCGTGCATAGGTGTTTGTTTCATGAAAGGAGGGATGAATGCCCTTAAGGTTAGGACGGACATCGCATCCGTCCATGGACAACGGACCAGTTCGTGGATATAGATGCGGAAGCCGGCCATCCATTACTATCCACATACATTTCAAGCCAGCTTTGAATAGACCAAATGAAATTCATGCAACCGGGTTGATTTTTCTTTAAAGTTCGGATAGAAAATAGCGCAAATCATCCATACATAGCTTGCAATGCAGTATAACAATAATTCAAATTCAACAAAATAAACCGAATGTTCCAAGTTTTTCATATCAATTGTCCCACACATACTGCATCTTGAGCTTCATCTAACAAAGTATATATG
The DNA here is from genome assembly GCA_021437245.1 of Aegilops speltoides. Taxonomy (NCBI): domain Eukaryota; kingdom Viridiplantae; phylum Streptophyta; class Magnoliopsida; order Poales; family Poaceae; genus Aegilops; species Aegilops speltoides. Next base: position 480,339,497 of record CM038145.1, on the reverse strand, counting down.
TGTGTGAATGGCATGCCCTCTTCCCTGTGATACATCACGGGAGCACGTACAGGCTACACAATATGTAGAGCAACATTGAGCGAATGAATGTATCAATCAACCAGTTGAGAAAGAAGAAGCAAAAATTATGATCTCAATGCTTGGCGCGCGCAATGGCCACATTGCCTCCTGCCGATCAACCGCTCTACAAAACTTGACGACAGAGTTCTGGATGGTGTACCATAGATACGCTAACGACTTCACATTGCATTCATGGATGATGTTCATGTCGCGGGGGCACAATGTGCTTTCGTGCATGAAAAAAACCATGCACGCGCTGCAAGACCCCGCCCATTGTGCTCATGCCTGTTCGTGGATATGGCCAACCACGCAACGCGCAACAACTCATCCTCCATGCTTGAGTACGCCGCCATCCTTCGAACTCTAAAAAAATAACATGAAGTTTGAAAATAAGCTCAATGGCATTTGACCGAACACCAATCGGGCGTGGTGTCTTCTATGTACATCGTCAACAAGGGGGCGGAGGGTACCTAGATGCGGGCGGATTCTGGGTGGACGTCGTCGTAGTACCAGGAGAGCGGGGACGTGGGTGGTGGATGCGGATGTCCGGCAATACCTGGTTGACGGCCGGAGAGGTACAACAGAGGCGTCGAAGGAGAAGAGCGCGGATGCAAAGCAAGGGGGTGCAGGGGGCGGAGCGGAAAGGAATGAAACCAGGAGGAGATTTGTGTGTGGTGGGGGTGTCGGAGTCCTACATGGCGGCGGTCCATACTCCCACAAAGCCCCTCTCCTTACTTTGCTTCCAATTTAAGGGAAAAAGTGCGTTCGGATCGGTCGGCGGACCGATATAGACCCACATTGGATGGCAAAACACGTCTGGACTGCGCGGTCCAGACGGTTACGAGCAGTTTGAGGATCGGACATGATTATCAAGCGAATGGGTAAAGAAATTAACATACGTGCGGTCAGCAGGGTACGCGGTCGGTAGGGGTTAGGGAGGGGAACGGGCCCATACACCTGAAATTTAGTTTACATCTTTGTAGTTGACGGGAACGTCTCCTCCCACTGAGCACATATCGCTGAAGGGACTGAAATAAATTTAGAAAAATACAAACACCAATGTCAAGTCCAGGACTTAACTCTAATGAGCCGAGGATACCATTACTCTCCTAACCGTTTAACCATAGGTTGGTTAGCCACCTGAAATTCAGTTGGAAGGTTACGTTTACGTACGTAAATTTTACGGGTTAAATGCGAGCAACATGACTTGAACCTAGATGAGTTGGGGATACCACTCTCAACCTAATCATCCCAACCACTGCTTAGTTCGCACCTCGTACGCAAGTTATAATATTTACCTAGGTGTAGCAAAGCTTGGGCCGACCTGCTCTATTCTCTGCTTGTTCCTCCCAACCATCTTTTTAGGATCGCGACGCAAGCCTGGGTCCAAAACAAACCTTGAATTTGTAGGTGAAAGCTAAACCAAACCCTGAACTCTCAATCCCTGGAATCAGCACACCAAACTCTCTTATCCCAGTCTATTTTAAACCTTGAGAGGACTTAGCCGGTATTTGCTCAATTGGGGCGGCCCATTAGTGCAGTCGCTTGCACGCGCACTGCTCCGATTTTTCTTTGTTTTTTTCTTTTTATTTCTTTTCTGTTATCTTTTTTACACATGTCTAATTCTTCTTTGTACCGAATGTACATTCTCAACACACGCATAAAATATTATTTGATAAACATTTGATATTTTCAAATACATTATGTAAATTTTTACATTACATGTTTCAATTTTTTTGAATACATGCTGATATTTTTCCAAATACATGTTTACATTTTATTAATGACAATAAATATTTCATAAAACCACACGAACACTCTTTTGCATGGTTCAGAATTTTTAAATTTGTATACACTTTTTTCAAACACATGCCACGTATATTCTGTTAAGTGTAAGGCACATTTTTTTACAACACACACACATATTTTTTTACATTGTAAACACTGTTTTTTTGAAAATATCACAAACACATTTTTTGAAACTCGTGAACATTATTGAAATGTTACATTTTTTTGAATATACAAAACATTTTTTGAATCACACAAATATTATACATTGTATAAACATTTGTTTGAATTGGTCCGTACATTTTTTAAAACTTGTGATATTTTTTGGATGTCACAAAATATTTTATTTTAATTTGTTCAGATTTCGAAATTTGTTCCTGTTTTTTAAATTTTTATGTCTGGCGGGCCAGCCCAGTTGAGTCCTTAGCCAATAATCCGAAACATTTTCTGAATACATTATTTACAAAATTCCAAAACTATTATTTATAAAATGTGACACAATTTTTGAAATCCTAAACATTTTCATAGCATGTGAAAAACTGTTGAAATTCTGAACCTTTTTTAGAACTCTTTTTTGAAATCACAAACAGTTTCTTAAAATGTGAATTGAATTTCGAAATTCCAGAAAAAATAAAAACACAAAATGAATTAAATTTGTGCGAAAATTAGAAAACAAGAATATTTTTTTAACTTCTGAGAAGTTCACGATTTCTTGTTGTGTTACAGTGGGCCGACCCAGATTCTTGTCCCTGAATGTAAAGGTTATCCCGGCCGGTATCTGGCCGGGTTCCCTCTAGTTAGGGTTTGCCTTTTTCTCCCGGAGGCGACCACGCCGCCGTCGAGTTCTATCCTCCCCTACCACGTGCCCCTATCTCAGGCGATCGCTAACGACGCTGGGAGCGGCCGCGCGCGGCAGCCTTGCTTCTGCTTGGCTAGGGAACGGTGGAGTTAGGGTTCCCCCAACAAAAAACCCGATCTGTTGCCTCATCGGGTTAGGGTTCTTGATGGCTTCGAATGCGGCATCGGCCACGGCGGAAGTAGATGATGTTGAGGCAATGATGAGAGAGCTGGGACTGACGGAGGAAGACCTAGATGATGTGATCTTTGATGAGAAGCAAGCTCCTGCGGAGGGGCCTAGATGGATCATGCTTGCCAGAGTCAACACCACCAAGACATACAACCAGACCTGGTTTTATAGGAACATGCGATCGGCGTGGGATGCTGCGCAGGAAGTGAAGTTCAAACCTCTTGAAGAGAATCTGTATACCGTCCAATTCTCGTGCTTGGGAGATTGGGAGAGGGTGATCAATGACGGGCCGTGGAACTTCAGAGGAGATGCGGTGGTAATGGCTCGCTATGACGGGATCTCAAAGCTGTCGACGGTCAAGCTAGAGACGATCGATATTTGGATTCAAATCCATGATCTGCCTGATCTGTATGCCCATCTGATTACCCCTCTGGCGGCAAAAGTGGGGGAAGTCCTGTTTACGGAGCCCTCATCTCATGATTTCATTGGTAATTTCTACCGGGTCTGGGTGCGGATCAATGTATCCAAACCTTTGAAGAATGATGTATCCATGGTCAGAGAGGGGAAGAGGCAGATCTACAGAGTCAAATACGAAAAGTTGCCTGACTGGTGTGCCGTCTGTGGTATGCTTGGGCATCTTTACAAGGAGCATGGGAACGGGATCCACCCTCCATCTGCCTTGGTGTTCAAGGACCTGCGAGCGAGCCGGGAAATGCGTACAAGAAGAGGCCCGGGGGGAGGCCGTGGCAATCGTGGAGGCAGGAGAGGAGGCCGCTCTGGAGGTAGGAACAACACCATGTATGAAGAGGGCAATACTAGCTATTCTGGGACCAAGAACATGGGAAGAACAGGGACGGCTGTAGTGCCGGGGGCTAATGATGTAGACATGGAAGACTTGACCAGGAAAAGGCTAGCGGCTGGACTGTTAGAAGGGACACAGAACGATACTGCAGGGCAGGGAATGACTACAACTGACAATAATCTAGCTTTGGTGCCTTTGGGCAGCTCTGTTGTCAGTCCACCACCGACGAGGGAGTTGAAGAGATCGAAGACTTTTGAAGAAGGGAATGAAGGATCAAACTCAGCAGTTAGGAACTTGGCGGGCTCCTTTGAGGAGCGCCGCCGGGCCCAATGAGTGCCATGTGTTGGAACTGCCGTGGAGCGGGCAAACCTGCGGCAATCCAGGAGCTTCGCGAGTTCGCGAGGAAGTTTGCCCCTACCCTACTTTGTATTGTTGAAACACAGATCGCAGGATCTAGGGTAGAGTCTTTAGCAAGTTCGATTGGCTATGATAATTCTTTTGCAATTGATAGTCAAGGTAGGAGTGGAGGAATTGGTCTGTTTTGGAATAATGAAATAAATATTGAAGTTCTCGGTTACTCTGGTTATCACCTAGATGTGTCTGTGGAAGAACAAGGGGAGGAAAAGTGGAGGCTAACTTGTGTCTATGGAGAAGCTCAAACCCACTTGCGCCATCAAACATGGACCATACTAAAAAATATTAGCACTTTAAGTGACTTGCCATGGATGTGCATGGGAGATTTCAACGAGGTTTTACGTCCCGATGAACATGAAGGAGTTGGGCAACGTAGCAATGCGCAAATCCAAGCTTTTAGAGACACGATTGATGTTTGCATGCTGCTAGACTTGGGCTATCAAGGCCGTTTTTGGACGTTTGAGAAGAAGGTCACGGGAGGGTCTTTCACGCGTTGTAGACTTGATCGTGCCTTGGTGAACACAGATTGGATGGCAAGGTTTCCTCTGGCAGTGGTAACGCACGAAGAAGCGGCGACATCTGATCATGCAGCGATCATGGTTGACTGGGGGGTAGAAAGGAGCGACCGAAGCCACGGGATTTCAATTATGAATTGATGTGGGAATCACACGAAGGGTTTCATGATGTGGTCACGGACGGGTGGGACTCCGGACCGCCATGTGCCACGGTGGGAGAGCTTCGCCAAAAGCTTGCTGTTCTAGCAGGGGGTACGGCGCGCTGGAGCACTGACACTTTTGGCAGCGTCCGGAAAGAAATCAAAACACTCAAGAAAAAACTAGAGGAGTTGCGGGCTGATCCTTTGCGGCTGGGACCGTCCCATATGGAGTTAAAGATCAATGAAAGACTGATAGAGATGTATCACCGAGAGGAAATAATGTGGCGCCAGAGGGCAAGGATTGAGTGGCTGGCATCTGGAGATAAAAATACAAAGTTCTTCCATCTAAGAGCAAGTCTGCGCCGAAAAAGGAACATGATATAAGCTTTGCAAAACTCTTTGGGAGTAGTTGTGGTTGATCCTGATGAACTTAAACAAATGGCCAGTAGTTTTTATCAAAACTTATACACCTCAGAGGGGGTGCGCAATATGGAGGCGGTGCTGAGCATGTCCCCAGGAGGGTGACAGATGAGATGAACGCAAGTCTGAACGCTGAGTATACTGCCCAGGAGGTAAAAACGGCGCTTTTCCAGATGTTCCCTACAAAGGCACCAGGGCCTGATGGTTTTCCTGCTCATTTCTATCAACGCAACTGGGATATCTGTGGTGAGGATGTCACGAGGATTATGCTTCGTATAGTACGGGGAGAGGAAAGCCCGGAGGGAATCAATGATACAATTCTGGTTTTAATACCAAAGGTAATCAGCCCCTCTCTGTTATCACAGTTTCGTCCCATAAGCCTTTGCAATGTACTATATAAAATTGCTTCTAAGGTTGTGGCCAACAGACTGAAGTTAGTGCTGCCTCAGATAATCTGTGACGAGCAATCTGCTTTTGTGCCTGGTAGACTTATCACAGACAATATCATGTGTGCTTATGAATGTTTGCATTTCATGAAAAAGTCAAAATCAAAGTCACAGTTTCTGTGCTTTGAAGTTAGATATGATGAAGCATATGATAGATTGGAATGGCCATATCTGAAGGGTATTATGGCTAAGCTGGGCTTCTCACAGCAGTGGATCAACACAGTTATGAGCTTTGTTTCTTCAGTATCTTTCTCAGTTCTTTTCAATGGAGAGAAACTTGAATCTTTTAAGCCGACGAGAGGTATTCGGCAGGGAGACCCAATATCCCCTTACTTATTCTTGATTGCAGCAGAGGGCCTTTCGTGCCTCCTGAAATCCAGTTCTGAGTCATCAATTGCAGGTATTAAGGTGACCCCAACGGCACCCGCCATAAACCACCTTTTGTTTGCAGATGACAGCCTGCTGTTGTTCAAGGCTACTGTGGACGGATCAGTTGCAGTGTCAAACCTGCTGGATACATACTGTAATGCATCAGGGCAGAGGATAAATCATGACAAATCTTCAATCTTCTTTAGCAAGTGTTGCCCCACAATTCTAAAGGAGGAGTTCAAAATTTCTTTGCATGTGCATAATGAGTCATTAAGTGAACGTTACTTGGGAATGCCTACTGACGTAGGACACTCAAAAAATGGCACCTTCAAGTATTTGAGAGATCGGGTATGGGAAAAAAATCAAAGGGTGGATGGAGAAGCTGCTGTCAGCTGCTGGTAAGGAAGTGTTGATCAAGTCTATTGCACAGGCTATTCCAGTGTTCTCCATGTCATGTTTCCGCTTGCCAAGGGGATTGTGTGAGAATATTACATCAATTATAAGGCAATTTTGGTGGGGAAGCAAAAACGGAAAGAGGAAGCCTAGCTGGGTCGCGTGGGATACGATGACTAGGCCAAAACAGTTGGGCGGTTTGGGGTTCCGTGACCTGGAGATATTCAACTTAGCACTTTTGGCCAGACAATCTTGGCGGTTAATGACAGACAAGACATCTTTGAGTGCTAGATTGTTGAAAGCTGTTTACTATCCACATTGTACATTACTGGAAGCCGAACTGGGAGCTCACCCTTCTCAGATTTGGCGTGCGGTGCTGGACGAAAGGGATATCTTGGCCCAAGGTATTATAAGGAGGATTGGCAATGGAGAGGAGACTGACGTATGGACACACAATTGGATACCGAGAGACAATTTCAAACGCCCGATTACATCCTTAGTTCCTAACCCGCCCACTAAAGTTTCAGACTTTATCGAGTCATCAACTGCTGAATGGAATGAGGGATTAGTGCGGGCGGTCTTTACCCATTTTGATGCTGAGGAGATTCTGAAAATACCTTTGTGCACGAGGAACATGGCAGATTTTTGGGCATGGCATGAGGAAGACCGAGGTGTCTTCACCATCCGGTCGGCTTATCATATGATCTTGAGGACCAAGATGAGTAGGGAACGGTGGCTATACCAAGAAGAAGGTCCATCAACAAGGGAAAGTGAGAAGTGGTCAGCGATTTGGTACCTACAGGTCCCTTCAAAACTTCGGATGTTTGTGTGGAGGCTAGCTAGACAGTCGATGCCGACCGGCGAGGTGCTACATCATAGAAACATGTCTGATTATGATACATGCAGAATCTATGGGGGCCGAGATACTTGGAGACATGCGCTTATGACATGCTCTATGTCGAGAAGCATATGGGCCCTTGCACCCGAGGAGTTTGTGGAGAAAGTCATTGTTAATCAAGAGGAGGATCCGAAGGCATGGTTGTTTGCTTTACATGAAATATTGGATCAGGAAGAGTTCACTCGCTTGGTGGTTACGGCTTGGGCCATATGGGGAGCGCGGAGGAAAGCTGTGTATGAGGACATTTTCCAATCACCCTTCACCACCAACAGCTTCATAACTAAATACCTGTCAGAATTAAAGCATGTGAGCTGTCGGACTCAACGGCCTATGACAGTGCCTGCTTCAAGACCGTCAACCTGGCTTCCTCCTCCTCAGGGGTGTGCAAAGTTAAATGCAGATGCTGCTATCTCAGTGCGGAGCAGGTATGGTGCTATTGCTTCAGTATGTAGAGATCAGCAGGGGGGATTTCTCGGTGCGTCGACCATTGTGGTGAAACATATCATTGATCCAGCAACACTCGAAGCAATGGCAATAAGGGAAGCTCTGTCCCTCGCGACAGATCTATATGTCCAAGATATCCATGTGGCATCGGATTGCAAGATGGTGGTAGATGATGTGAGCAAGGGCACATCCGCGGTATATGGGTCGGTAATCAAAGAAAGTATAGATAGATCTTCCGAGTTTTCATTTTTGTAACGTAGTTCATGAATTTAGGAGCTCCAATTTTGAAGCTCACAACCTCGCAAAGCATGCACTTACTCTCCCGGTTGGCCGCCATGTTTGGTTAGGACAACCCGGAAATCTTTCTTTCGTCCCTCTAAACATTGTGACGGGATAATAAAGGCTTTGTGAGTTTGTCTCAAAAAAAAAAAGGTTATCCCGGCCGGGATTATCCTATTCCCAGTGTGCCAAACAGGTCTAGGGTCCAAAATAGACCGGGATTATAAGTTCAGAGTGCCAATTTTCGGGATTCAAAGTTCGGGGTTTTATTTAGCTTTCACCTACAAATTCAAGATTTATTTTTGACTTTTTCCTCTCCCTGGAGTCTTGCAAAGCTGAAGCACATTTCAATTTTGTGGCACCAGAACCCACACGACCATTACGAGGCGATGGACAGGGACCCCAGTGACGTGTCATGTTGTAACATGCCCGTTGCATCAAGGATGGACAGCCCAGATTAATGTACACAATGAGGGCCTCTTTGATTTGCAGGATTGTCAAAATGAAGGAATAGAAAAAAATGCAGGAATAGAATGACATGTCCCATAGTATCCTACAAGATCTCAAAGAATGTTTGATAGCGCAGGAAAAACAAAGGAATTCTACAAAGAGGTTTGAGTGGATGGAAATTTTCCTCCAAAATGTAGTACAAATGGATCGTATGAAAAAATTCCTAAAGATGTCAATCCTATGAATCAAACGAGTATCACAGGAAAAATTCCTAAGGGTTCAAATCCTCCAAAAATCCTATGCAATTTCTTTGGATCAGAGGAGCCTTGAGTCACTGAGATAGCAGCCCTCGCTATCTCCATCATACTAGTAGTATCAGGGAGTCCAACACTGGTATCCCGTACTGCCCTGCCCTGAACCTCAAGGAACACATTTGTACGTCACAAGAGAAAACCAAGAGTGAAGCTGCATGCACGCTTACCCAAAATCCGCCCCAAACTGTGAAAATCAGTAGGAAAAAAACTTAATTTGATTTGGTTGGTTTGGAGTGCACCATAGTTTGAATTAAACGTCCACATCTCCACCGTTGAAACTTGCACACAAGACGAGCACGTACTATGTAAATGGGTTTGTCAGAGTGCCGATCATTGAGGCTTGGCAATCTCGGTCAAGAATGCGTCATGCCGAAGAAAAAAAAAACTGAAAAAAAAATTTATTTGCACAAATCTCAATGCAAGATCAACGGATTGTAGTATCGACTGAGACTTCGCGAAGTCTCAGTCGATTGATTTTTAGCAAAGCCGTATGTAAATACAGCAAGATCGAGAATACAGCAATTGGGAAACGAGCAGAGAACACCATATTGACGAGTAAACCATCGAGATCAGAATCCAAACAGCCGTCGGCACATACAGTGCTCCTTCTTCACAGTTCACACGCACGCACTCCCTAAGTTACATCATGGACCTTCAGACGTCCAGACACGCCAATTCGGATACAACGCACACACACACCCACTTCACCCTAACACGAACACGATCGACGACGACGACGACGGTAGCTACGCCTGCTGGTTGGCTGGCTGATGGATCATCTAGTTGCTGGACACGGCCGCCCGCGCATACTTGCAGTGCAGAGAAACCATGCCCACCAGGACCAGCGCCTGCAGGCGGACGAGGATCCACGGCGCCAGGTCCGCGGCGCACCCGGACTTGTAGCGGAGGCTGTAGTGGAAGGCGGCGCCGGCGAAGACGAAGGAGGCGGCGCAGAGGGCGACGGCGAGGAGGAGCTGCGCGCGCAGCGCCGCCCTGCGCCACAGGCCCCGGACGGACGCGAGGCCCTCGGCTTTGGCGCCCGCGGCGAGCGCGGCGGCCTCGGCGCGGCCGACCGCCATCCTGACCGAGAGGAGCAGCGCGGCGGCGGGGAGGGCGGCGAGGGCGAGGAGGCGGTGGGCGAGGACGGCGCGCGCGTGGACGCCCCTCCCGCAGGGGTTGGCGTCGTCGGCCCGGCGCACGCGCTCGGAGCTGCCGAGGATGAACACGATGAAGAGCAGCTGCAGCTGGTGCTTGGCCACCTTCTTGAACATCGCCATGGGTGGAGCTGCTGCTGCGACGAAGGGTGGGGAGCGGGGACGGTGTAGGACTGAGGCTATTAGCTGCTGATTGGCTTGGCGGGGGTGGAGAGCTGGGCTGGGAGAGAGGGGGTGAGGGCTGTTTATATAGAGGCGCTGTTGGCTGTGCCCTGGGCAGCCATGGTGGCCGTGCGAGAGAGAGACGACAAAGGCCGGCGAGCGAGGGAGGCGTTTGAATAGCGGTCAAAGCAAAAGGCTGGACGATGTGAGAATTCCAATGCATGCATGCATGCATGCATGCTTCACAGGTTGTACTCTCCTTTCATCGCAGGAGGTGCCGTGCCACAGCATACAAAAAATACTGACCATGCATGCATTCTCCGGATCTCTGCTAGTGTACGACTGACCCGGACAAATACATCGCAGTTGCCGTTTCCGTCATACGACTGTACGCATGTACGTGACACAGCACTGTGGTACGGTACCCAGCTGCAACGCTAGCTTTACCTGGCGTGCTTTCTCGTGCTACCCGAGAGGAGCGGCTGCAGGAGAGAGGGAGGGAGAGCGCGCGCTTGATGGTGCATCATCCTGAGTTTGCCCGAGGCTAATCCAGGTACTAGTTGCGTTGCGTTGCGCGTGCTGCATGGCAAAAGACGAAAGGCTCGGCGTGCCATATCAAATAGCTAGCTCCAAGCATCCAAGATTAACCCAAGATTTCGCTTAGTGCTTTGTTTCTTTCGAACATATATGCATGAATGCGTGTACTGTGGCTGGTCGTGCCATCTCTCTACTGGAGTATACATACAGTATACTGTCGTACCACCCAAACGTCACTCTGCAGCTGCAATGGATGTGAGGTAGCCTGGCACGGCGGAAGCGTTCATGCAGCCAAACAATGTAGCCATGCCTTCCCTTTCTCGTTTCATGCAACACACCACAAATAGAGTGGACATCTATGTCACATCTAGATGTGTCCTAAACACACCTCTTCTAGATTAACCCAAGATTTCGCTTAGTGCTTTGTTTGTTTCGAACATATATGCATGAATGCGTGTGCTTTGGCGAAACAACAAAATGTGTGACTGGTCGTGCCATCTCTCTACTGGAGTATACATACAGTATACTGTCGTACCACCCAAACGTCACTCTGCAGCTGCAATGGATGTGAGGTAGCCTGGCACGGCGGAAGCGTTCATGCAGCCAAACAATGTAGCCATGCCTTCCCTTTCTCGTTTCATGCAACACAGCACAACTCTTTTTTCTTTTTTTTTCTTTTTTTTGAATGAAGACTCATGCATGCTAGCACAACTGTGCGCGCCTAGCTCGGACTTGCGCGACTACGAAAACTTTGAAATTCTCGAAAGGTGGCAGTGGTACGTAGAGTACATCACTCTCTCTCTCTCGTGATGGATACTACTCCTACTCGTAGTTGGTTGCATCATGCCGTCATGCATGTACGGGAATCCAGGAAACGCAGGGGCGAGCACACCACGTCTAGGTCTACACGTAGCTGCTGCGTACTACCCGTTGGTCAATAGCATAGAGCGGTCAAAAGGCTGGGCTGAGCTCGCTCTCAGTCCCCTTGGCATTCCAATTTCCCAAAGAAGATTGGTGAGCGCACCACGTTCTCGTAGTAGCTGCTGCGTTTTATCCACAGGTCAAGAGCAGAGAGCGGTCAAATGTCTGGATTGAGCTCGGTCTCAGTCCCCTTTGCATTGCCCATTTTCCCAAAACAACATCGGTGTACGTACGCTGTCATACTACATCGCAGTTTTCACGAGAGAGATGAGACGAGGATGCACGGGATAATCCGGCGGCAGACGCACGCCGTCCCTCTCAGTCCAAAAGATCGGGGCTTCGCACACTACGCCAAACACATTCATGTGTATTACCTCCCCGCGTTTATTAGTCCCATCGTATTTCGGATCGAATTTGACTAGACATATTTAACTAGCACAATATTAAAGCATTTCACTAAAACTTACTCCCTCCTTTCCGGTTTATAGGGCTTATCTCAAAATTTTAGTTTTTTCATTTTATAAGGCTCAATTTGGTTGTTCCCCATCATAAGTTCGGATTCCAAGGTGCATTAAATCATTGCATGCAAGTATTAAGAGAAAATTGACCAATGCATGTACTTTATGCATGCATGCATTCCAATTAATGCATTGGTAAACATAATTTTTTGAGGAAAACTAGAGCATTAATTGGGTACTTTGCAAACTACAAAAAATATTCCACCACTCACCATCTACCTTGGTGAGATTTTTGAATTGAGCCTTATAAACCGGAAAGGAGGGAGTATATTACTAGATACATATTTTAATGTAATTTCTGATAATATTATTTTGCCTATGTATACCTTATATTTTATTAGTTAAAATTAGGGTCAAAATATGTCAAAAACACGAGGGGAATAGTAAAACCGGACGGAGATAGTACTAGTGCACTAGATTTATAGTTCAACATTTCAACTGATAACTTTTCAAAAACTGAGAGACAAGCGCACGCTATATTTATGTAGCATTTCACAAAAAATTATAAGTCTAAATTCCAAACACAAGGCTTGACATGAGCGTCCCCTTCCAACCATCTATCCCCTCACTGAAGCGGGAGCCCAAATCCCACCTTCTGCCCCAATCCTAGTTTCTCTCTGCCCGATGTCTCCTTGTTGGCGTCGCTGACCACCTTATCAGGCACCAGCTCCTTTGCGGTGGAGAGCACATGGCATCAATGGAGGATCAAATTCAGATCCCCGATCGTTGGCGTGAACGCCCATGTCCTTTTTGGCTGGCATTCATGGCCATATCTCGCACTCGGCAGACGGATCTTGCTCGCCATGACTGGCCCTGCAACAGGATTCACCACCGTCCTCATTCACATCGTGGTTACTGTTGGCCCCTAGTCGCCTGCCACTACCGTCTCCCCCTTCATTCGCGGCTTGATGTCTACTATACAATTTTATTCTTGCATATTTTGTTGGGCCCCAAGCATAGAGTTTTAGACATCAACATCAAATTTCTCTGAAATGGATGACCTAAGATTTTAACAATCCACAGGAGATGTAGGATGAAGGTGGTCTTTCTCAAACAACCTTGCAATCAGATACAAACGATCTCTTATGTACCCAACACACCCAATAAAGTTGTCAGTTATATAGGTGCACTAGTTCGGGGAAGAGATGATGCTAAATGTGTATTATGGATGATAGAAATAGGGTTTTGTAATTTGAATAAATAAAAATAGCAAAGTAGCAAGTAACAAAAGTGAGTAAAAACGGTCTTCAATGCTTGGAAACAAGGCCTAGTGGTGTGGGGCGTTTTGGTGACCGGGAGCCCCATTTTTTTGAAAATTTCAAATATTTTGGTTTTAGAGAAAATAAAAAAAAATGCAAGTATACAAGTATGAGATGTATGTGTGTGAAGATTTAGGATGAAATACCTTGAAACGCAACCTGTACAAAAAAAACAAATTCATGGACTTTGAAGATGAATAGCATCATGTGATGAAAAGCCCAATGTTTGTTTTTTCACAACCCTCATTTCAACATATTTCGTCTCAAAAATTTACACACGTGTAAATTATGTCACCATGTATATCTATATTTTTTCAGAATTTTTTGAAATGTAAAAATATGAATTTTGAAAATTGCAAGTGAAGGCCTCCATGGAGCTCGGCCTCCAAAAGCAATTTTTGGGCCTAGCGTTCATACTTTTACTATTGCCAACTCTCCACATCATTAACATATTTAAACCACGTGATTTGCCATCAAAAGTGCAGCAAAGCATTAGTCCAAAATTTATACTTTTTATCAAAGAAATTAGGATGAAATCTCATAGGTGTGCTTAACAACAAACCACCTCAAAGTACGCTTGCGCATCAGTAGAGAGCTCAAAGTTCTTAGATTTGATATCCAAAAATCATATTCCTCAATGAGATATTTCTTAAGCTTCCTAAGATGGGCTTCTATGTTAAATCCCCAACCTTCAGTAACTCTTCTAAGCTTCCTAATCTTATACTGCAAAAATATCAAATGCAGTCTGGCCCTTAGTAGGTTCCCTCCAAATCTTAGTGACCAGATCTTTGAAATCCTCGCTAAGCAACCACCACTTTTCTACTCCCTCCATCTCATAATATAGGACGTTTTTTTACACTAGTTTAGTGTCAAAAAACATCTTACATTATGGAACGGAGGGTAGCTTATAACTACTTGTCGGGGATATACCCCACGGTATGACCCGACCGGAGTTATAACCCGGCTGGGGCTTGGTAAACCGACAGGTGATAAACCGCCTGACAGTTAAGACAGATGGCTAGGGCAGACGATAAACCGGCAGGTGATAAACCGGCAGATGCTAAGCCTAATGGTAAGTCAGATGGTAAATCGACAAACAATCATAAACTAGCAGACAATCATAAACCGGCAGACAGTCATAACCCGGCAGACAGAGTCGCCCGAGGTTAACAAGCCCGAGACGTTAAGAAGCCCAAGATGTTAAGAAGCCCATGAAGAGAAGTCAAAATAGTTTAAGTCTTAGTCCGAGTTGGACTCTACATGTAAGCCGCCCCTTTAACTTATATAAGGAGGGGCAGGGCACCCCAAGAGGGGGGAGAAGAATCTTAAGGGTTAGACATAACTGGGAGAGCCGGTTTACGGCGACTCCCTCGTGATGATAATGAGACCTAGCGACAAACAACATGTAAGGTTGTTACCGGATGATGTTTCCCGGGGCCCGAAGCTGTCTAAATCTTTGTCTTACGTGTTGCATCTCTCGATTCCGCTCAACCCCTCTCAAGCTACCACATCGATGCATTGGCCTCACGACTAAGTCCTCACACTAGGACATCTGACGTGACAATTCCATGACACTACTCGACTTAGCAGGTTCGTTCAAGACTGAATCCCACAGAATGGCAGTGTGATCACTACCAGTCCTTGGTAAAGCATGGCAAGAAACCAAGGGATTTTTTAAATCTAATTCCATGTTGCAAAAATAAATCTGATCTATGGTAGAAAAATAGACATAGTGGGATCAACTTGATGATTACCCAAGGTAAATATCCAGAAAATTTAATTTTCATAGACTCCAAATATTAATCCAGGAATTAAAAATATCACTTCATTTGAGATTAATGATAACAATACTTGCCAAGCTGGTATCTAACCAAATTAAAATCCCCTCCAACTAAGGTAGATATACTGTTATGTAAGAACAAGCAATGACAGAAGGGAAATCATCTTTTTCTTCCTTATAAGGGGAGCCATAGACAATAATCACCCTAAATGTGACCTCAGTCAACGTGTATTTAACAACACAAGAGACAGAGAAATCCCTAACGTCCCAAGAAACAACATTAGTGATGTCTTCATCAATTCCCATAAGGATACCAACTTCAAAACCCATAGAAGGGAGGTGGTTCCAGGAGAAATTCTTATGACCAACTAATGACTTAAGAAAAGAATCAGAAAAGCTCTCTTTCTTGGTCACTTAAAAACAAGTATGGTAGTATGTGTCTTATTGATAGTATCCACAACAAGGGTTTTCTTACTAGGGACATTGATGCCTCCATCACTCCAAAATAGAGTATTCATTGATAATCCTTGTCCTAGGGTGTTTGCCATGTCTATTCTTACAGACAACAAACCACAATTTGCCATTAACCTACTAGATCTACAAGCACACCATTATTAACTAAAAATTTCGTATGATACATGATAATTCCCATAATAGATCAAAAACATGCTCGATATCATTCATGTGGAATGTTCATATACTTCAACAAAAGAATCTACCTACATTATGAAATTAATAATTTGCAAGAATGCCAATTTTCCAATGATAGATTTGAGAACCCTCATATAGGTGCAATCATAGAAACTAGTAAAACATAAAGCACACTCTTAGTAAATAGATGTGTTTTAAGCTTAATAATTACAAATGTGTGTAAGATCAATGAGGAAAGTGTTGAGCATAACTATTGTATCTCCCCTCAAAACGCATGAGTTTCGTCATTCACGTGAAAATGTTTATATTAGATATCGAAAACATGTTTATTTTTGTGAAACACAATGTAAGCATAGATACTCACCACACCACACACAGAGAAACTAACTATGTGAACTATGCTTAGTTCGTGAAAATGAATTATTTTGCATAAACAAATAAAATAAATTTCAAGAAGAGATTTAAGAATTTACAAAATTTCCATGCAATGTTCGAATATATACAATGAGAGGTTTGGCTTAAGCCCAACAGGGACACTGCAAAAATCAATGCTGATGCAGCCTTTTTCGTGTATTCGGGTGATGGTGCAATAGCTATGGTCATATCCGACGATCATGTTATGTTTCTTCCGGAGTACTATTTGTCGTATGCTCCGGGTCGATATTGTTAGAATGGACGTGCATGCATGAGCATGTCTCCGTTTCTATTCGAAATTGCTCCGCATACGATGCTTTTCTCGTCCGAACAGCATGACCAGAGAGGAAATCATCTCAAAATGGTATGGCCCGCAAACTGAATTATCTATGATTGTCTCTAATCGTACAGTGTTGTACAGGAACTCGTCGTACGCATAGCCAGTTTCGTTTCTATTTCAACAATAAGGCCAAAGGCATAACGGTATACACAACGATGTCACTAAAATGTACAAACAGTCAAACAGAAATTTGCTCAAGAATTGCGGTAATATTCCTTAGCTGCAAGAATGAATATCCAATATTGTCCTTTTGGAGGGAAATACATGGCATGCTCACGTGCATATATCGGCGTGTCATCCAATCACAGTTATCTAAAGAGATTCCCAGCTAGCCATATCCACAAGATCCACAAGTATATCTGATATCCTTTTGGCTCTCACTCTGCACCAATGACATCCAAGATACAGATTTCTTGCTATACACCTCTCTCCTGTCAGCTTACACCAGTTCAATTTCCTCTGCCCGTCAACTGCCTTAAGAAGCCCATTGCCCCGACCCTCTTAAGCCATCTCCACACCCACTCCTCATTCTTGGAGAACACATAGAACCTCCATCGATCAGAATGGCTGCAACCACCATGTCACTCTCTTCCCCAGCCTTTGCCGGCAAGGCAGTGAAGAACCTGCCATCGTCGTTTCTTTTCGGGGAGGCTCGCGTCACCATGCGCAAGACAGCAGCAAAGGCCAAGCAGGTTGCCTCCGGCAGCCCGTGGTACGGCTCTGACCGCGTGCTCTACCTCGGGCCGCTTTCTGGCGAGCCCCCGAGCTACCTCACCGGCGAGTTCCCTGGTGACTACGGCTGGGACACTGCTGGCTTATCAGCTGATCCTGAGACCTTTGCCAAGAACCGTGAGCTGGAGGTGATCCACTGCCGCTGGGCCATGCTTGGCGCGCTTGGTTGTGTCTTCCCCGAGCTGCTCGCCCGCAACGGCGTTAAATTTGGTGAGGCAGTTTGGTTCAAGGCCGGATCCCAGATCTTCAGCGAGGGCGGCCTTGACTACCTTGGCAACCCAAGCCTCGTGCACGCGCAAAGCATCCTTGCCATCTGGGCATGTCAGGTCGTGCTTATGGGCGCCGTCGAGGGTTACCGCATTGCCGGCGGACCACTCGGTGAGATCGTAGACCCGCTCTACCCGGGCGGTAGTTTCGACCCGCTCGGCCTTGCCGACGACCCTGAGGCATTCGCGGAGCTCAAGGTCAAGGAGATCAAGAACGGTCGTCTTGCCATGTTCTCCATGTTTGGTTTCTTCGTGCAAGCCATTGTCACCGGCAAGGGTCCTCTCGAGAACCTCGCTGATCACCTCGCCGACCCTGTCAGCAACAATGCTTGGGCATTCGCCACCAACTTTGTTCCCGGGAAGTAAGATGTCTTGGAGACCATGCTTGCGGTGAGCTGTGTCGTCGTGCGGTCTAATATGTACTACCATGATGTAAATTACGAGGATTTTATGAAAAAAATTACAAGATTTGCCTGCCTTCCATGTCATGCCCCGTATTTGGTATGGCCATTTGATCTGATCATCTGAAAAAAATACGCAAGTAAATATGACTCAAAGAAAAAAAAAGATGATGCATGTTTTGTGACAAAATATGTTTAAATTTAGCATGGCGCAAGCATATTTTTCTTATGAAAAATGTTGTATCTTCATAACAAGTACCAACATTGTCATGTACTCCCTCCGTTTCTTTTTACTCCGCGTATAAGTTTTGGTCAAAGTCAAACTACACAAAATTTGACCAAGTTTATATTAAAAAATATAAACATTTATAATACTTAAACTATATAATATGAAAATACATTTCATGGTGCATCTGAAAATGTTTATTTCATATTGTGAATGTTGATATTTTTTAATATAAAGTTAGTCAAACTATTTAAAGCTTGACTTTGACCAAACCTTATATGCAGACTAAAAAGAAACGGAGGGAGTAGTTAGTATAGTAACCAATAAAATATACTAGCTAAGAGCATCTCCAACAGCTCGTCTAAATGATCGTCTAAAGCCCATATACACGACGAAGGCCCGAAAACGGCCTCCCAGCAGCTCGTGCATCGCGTCGTCTATCCATCCACATCGTCCAAATTCACCTCCACATTGTCTATGCATAGACATCGTCGAGACATCGTGGATAGAGGAACCACTCCATCCCAGAGCGGTTGGCGCCACCATCCGGGGTCGTTGGAGCTGCGCCTGCAACGTCGCTAGGTCGCCCTTGTTCCCTCGAGGTATGGCTCCTTTCTTCCACGACAGATAGAGAGGGAGGGTTGGGGCACCGGAGCCAGGGCGGGTTGGAGATGGATCCAGCGGCCGCCGCGGCGCTCGAGGGCCACCTCGCGCCTCTCTGTTGAGGTAGCCGCGCAGGGTATCCAGTAGTAGTTTAACTGAATATGTTCAGTGCAGGTTAACTGAATATGTGGCAATGCATTGGCCGTGCAGGTTAACTGAATACTCCCTCCGTCCTAAAATAAGTGTCTCAAGCATAGTACAACTTTATACTAAGTACTTTCTCCGTCCTAAAATTCTTGTCTTACATTTGTGTAGATATGGATGTACCTAATACCAAAACGTAACTTGATACATCCGTATTTGGACAAATCTAAGACAAGAATTTTGGGACGGAGGGAGTACAAAGTTGAGACACTTATTTTGGGACGAAGGAAGTATGTGGCAATGCATTGGCCGTGCAGGTTAACTGAATATGTTCAGTGCTACTGGACTGAAAATTTTAATTAGATACTTTGCGTGTACTACTAAGTATGTTCAGTGATACTAATATTGCTACTCCCACTTATATAGAGAATTTTCTTTGATATTGATGGTACTTTCTTTTTGCGAATTGATATTGATGGTACTAGGTAGGCTATATGATGTAGTTAAAAACCAATGCAATTATAAATTGTTTGAATTACCATTGAAATGGTAGTTGAATTGGTAGTTAGAAAATAATATTATAATATAGGAGAGAGAATATAGACGTTCTATATATAGACATTCTGCTGCAAAACTGAACGTGTATATCGAAGAATCTTTGTAGACCATTGTCTATATGGATATATAGACACCCAAATTTACACATGCTGTTGGAGATGCTCTAATAATGAGGTTTGACTCATTGAGTTGTAAATAACTATAGAAGTTTAGTATAAATATTGTTTGTTCACTTTTCTAAGACTATTTATGTGTTGCATTATGATATTAGCCTTTAGGCTAGTTTTGCTTTTGTTTTTCACGAATTAGACAAATGATTTAAAACAAAGGAAAAAGTTTGAAAAAACCTTTATTTCGTAGTCGAAGTCTGAAATGAACCCTGAACTCAAAATCCCTGAAATCAGCACACTGTCTTATCTAATCCCGGCTTATCCCGGCCCTTTTTAATTGAGAAGCCGATTGTCCCGCCGGGATTATACACGTGTCAGAGATTAGTGGGGGACCGAACATTGCACACGTGTCAGAGATTAGTGGGAGACCGAACTGTTTTGCAGTGGCAAAGCATGCAGTTATTTTAATGAGATCTATGGAGACTTACAAAAATGCTAGACATACAAAGACTTACACGCTTTTACACGCTCATTCCATCTAACAACCAATCACAAACCTCTCCCCCCCTGATTTTCAGGGAGTGGGCCGCCCCTTTCCTAGTTGGAGTAGGATTGGGGAGGGGGAAGAAGGAAGGGGGGCGCCGCCCCCCCCCTCCTTGTCCTATTCGGACTAGGGGGGGGGCGTGACCTGCCCCGACGGCCCCTCCTCTTCTCCCTCGAGGCCCACTAAGGCCCATTTAGTTCCCGGGGGGTTCCGGTAACCTCCCGGTACTCCGGTAAATTCCCGATTTCACCCGGAACCATTCCGAACTCCAAATTGAAGGAAATATGCCCTAGAGGCAATAATAAAGTTATTATTTATTTCCTTATTTCATGATAAATGTTTATCATTCATGCTAGAATTGTATTAACCGGAAACATGATACATGTGTGAATGCATAGACAAAACAACATGTCACTAGTATGCCTCTACTAGACTAGCTTGTTAATCAAAGATGGTTATGTTTCCTGACCATGAACAAGGAGTTGTTATTTGATTAACAAGGTCACATCATTAGCGAGAATGATCGATTGACATGACCCATTCCCTTAGCTTAGCACCACGATCGTTTAGTATGTTGCTCTGCTTTTATCCATGACATATACATGTTCCTGTAACTATGAGATTATGCAACTCCGTTTACGGAGGAACACTTTGGGTGCTACCAAGCGTCACAGCGTATGCTGGGTGATTATAAAGGAGTACTACGGTGTCTCCAAAGGCGGATGTTGGGTTGGCGTATTTGAGATTAGGTTTTGTCACTCCGATTGTCGGAGAGGTATCTCTGGGCCCTCTCGGTAATGCACATCATTGAAGCCTTGCAAGCACTACAACTAATGAGTTAGTTGTGAGATGATGTATTCGGAGCGAGTAAAGAGACTTGCGATAGCGAGATTGAACTAGGTATTGGATACCGGCGATCGAATCTCGGGCGAGTAACATACCGATGACAAAGGAACAACGTATGTTGTTATGCGGTCTGACCGATAAAGATCTTCGTAGAATATGTAGGAACCAATATGGGCATCCAGGTCCGCTGTTGGTTATTGACCGTGAATAGTTCTAGGTCATGTCTACATTGTTCTCGAACCGTAGGGTCCGCACGCTTAAGGTTTCGATGGCGAGTTATTATGAGTTTATGTATTTTGATGTACCGAAGAAGTTGAGTCCGGATGTGATCACGGACATGACGAGGAGTCTCGAAATGGTCGAGACATAAAGATTGATATATTGGAAGCCTATGTTTGGAGTTGGAATGGTTCGGCGGCGGAATTCTGAATCAGGGAGGTTCTGGAACCCCGGGGTAAATGGGCCTCGGTGGGCCTCGAGGGAGAAGAGGAAGGGCCGGCGGGGGTGGCCGCGCCCTTCCCCCAGTCCGAATAGGACAAGGAGGCGGCGCCCCTCCTCTTCCCTCCCCAATCCTATTCTAACTAGGAAGAGGGGAGTCCTACTCCCGTGGGAGTAGGACTCCTCGGCGCCCTCCTCTAGGCGGCCGGCCTCCCCCTCCCTCCTTTATATCTGAGGGCAGGGGGCACCTTGGAACACACAAGTTTGATCTTTAGATCGTTCCTTAGCCGTGTCGGTGCCCCTCCACCATATTCCACCTCGGTCATACCGTCATGAAGCTTAAGCGAAGCCTGCGCCGGTGAAACATCAAGATCGTCCTGCGCCGTCGTCTTGTGAAACTCTCCCTCGACACTCGGCTGGATCGAGTCTGAGGGGCGTCATCGAGCTGTCGTGTGTCAAGAACTCGGGCGTCGAATGTGGCGCGGGATCGGTCGGATCGCGAGGAGAACGTCGACTACTTCCTCTATGTTGTGATCGCTTCCGCTTGGTCTACAAGGGTATGTGGACAACACTCTCCCCTCTCGTTGCTATGCATCACCATGATCTTGCGTGTGCGTAGGAAATTTTTGAAATTACTCGTTCCCCAGCAAAGGCATCCGAGCCTAGGTTTTTCTATGGTTTGATGTTTTGCACGAGTAGAACACAAGTGAGTTGTGGGCGATACAAGTCATACTACCTACCAGCATGTCATACTTTGGTTCAGCGGTATTGTGAGATGAAGCGGCCCAGACCGACATTCTGCGTGCGCTTCTGCGAGACTGGTTTCACCGCTCGAGCACTCGTTGCTTAAAGGTGACTGGTGGGTGCTGTCTCTCTCACTTTAGTTGAACAAAGTGTGGCTCGCCGGTCCTTGAGAAGGTTAAACGGAGTCTATTTGACGAAATATCGTTGTGGTTTTGATGCGTAGGTGAGACTGGTTCTTGCTTAAGCCCGTAGCAGCCACGTAAAATTTGCAACAACAAAGTAGAGGACGTCTAACTTGTTTTTGCGGGGCATGTTGTGATGTGATATGGTCAAGGCGTGATGCTATATTTTATTGTATGAGATGATCATGTTTTGTAACCGAAGTTATCGGCAATGGCGAGGAGCCATATGGTTGTCGCTTTATTGTATGCAATGCAATGCATACATAATGCTTTACTTTATCACTAAGCGGTAGCGATAGTCGTAATAGCATAAGTTTGGCGAGGCGACAACGATGCTGCGATGGAGATCAAGGTGTCGCGCGGTGGCGATGGTGATCATGGTGGTCTTTGCAAGATGGGGATCGTGAAGCACAAGATGATGATGACCATATCATATCACTTATATTGATTTGCATGTGATGTTTATCCTTTTATGCATCTTATCTTGCTTTGATTGGCGGTAGCATTATAAGATGATCTCTCACTAAATTATCAAGAAGTGTTCTCCCAGTATGCACGTTGCCAAAGTTAAATCGTGCCCGGACACCGCGTGATGATCGGGTGTGATAAGCTCTCGTCCATCTACAACGGGTGCAAGCCAGTTTTGCACCGCAGAATACTCGGGTTATACTTGGCGAGCCTAGCATATGCGAGATATGGCCTCGGAACACGGAGACCGAAAGGTCGGCGTGAATCATATAGTAGATATGATCAACATAAGATGTTCACCATTGAAAACTACTCCATTTCACGTGATGATCGGTTATGGTTTAGTTGATTTGGATCACGTGATCACTTAGATGACTAGAGATGTTTTTCTAAGTGGGAGTTCTTAAGTAATATGATTAATTGAACTTAAATTTGTCATGAACTTAGTACTGATAGTATCTTGCTTGTTTATGTTTGATTGTAGATAGATGGCTCGTCTTTGTTGTTCCGTTGAATTTTAATGCGTTCCTTGAGAAAGCAAAGTTGAAAGATGATGGTAGCAATTACGGGATTGGGTCCGTAACGAGGATCATCCTCATTGCTGTCTGAAAGAGCTACGTCTGGATGCACCGCTAGGTGACGAACTTCTTCTTTGAACAACGCCGGATGTTGTGAGCGTCTGGCGAGCAAAGCGATGACTACTCTATAGTTCGATGTGCCATGCTTTACGGCTTAGAACCGGGACTTCAACGGCGTTTTGAACATCATGGAGCATATGAGATGTTCGAGGAGTTGAAGTTGATATTCAACAGAATGCGGATTGAGAGATATGAAGTCTCCAATAAGTTCTATAGCTGCAAGATGGAGGAGAACAGTTACATTAGTGAGCATATACTCAAAATGTGCGGTACTACAATCACTTGACACAATTGGGAGTTAATCTCCGGATGATTGTGTCATTGATGAATTCTCAATCACGCCACCAAGCTACAAAGGCTTCGTGATGAACTATAATATGCAAGGGTTAGTAAAGACTATACAGAGCTCTTACAATGCTAAAGCTGCGGAGGTAGAAATCAGAAGGAGCATCAAGTGTTGATGGTCAATAAGACCACTAGTTTCAAGAAGAAAGGCAAAGGGAAGAAGAAGGGAATCTCAAGAAGAACAGCAAGCAAGTTCTTTGCTCGGGAGAAAAACCTTTTTTTTTTTTTTTTTTTTTTTTTTTTTTTTTTTTTTTTTTTTTTTTTTTTTTTTTTTTTTTTTTTTTTTTTTTTTTTTTTTTTTTTTTTTTTTTTTTTTTTTTTTTTTTTTTTTTTTTTTTTTTTTTTTTTTTTTTTTTTTTTTTTTTTTTTTTTTTTTTTTTTTTTTTTTTTTTTTTTTTTTTTTTTTTTTTTTTTTTTTTTTTTTTTTTTTTTTTTTTTTTTTTTTTTTTTTTTTTTTTTTTTTTTTTTTTTTTTTTTTTTTTTTTTTTTTTTTTTTTTTTTTTTTTTTTTTTTTTTTTTTTTTTTTTTTTTTTTTTTTTTTTTTTTTTTTTTTTTTTTTTTTTTTTTTTTTTTTTTTTTTTTTTTTTTTTTTTTTTTTTTTTTTTTTTTTTTTTTTTTTTTTTTTTTTTTTTTTTTTTTTTTTTTTTTTTTTTTTTTTTTTTTTTTTTTTTTTTTTTTTTTTTTTTTTTTTTTTTTTTTTTTTTTTTTTTTTTTTTTTTTTTTTTTTTTTTTTTTTTTTTTTTTTTTTTTTTTTTTTTTTTTTTTTTTTTTTTTTTTTTTTTTTTTTTTTTTTTTTTTTTTTTTTTTTTTTTTTTTTTTTTTTTTTTTTTTTTTTTTTTTTTTTTTTTTTTTTTTTTTTTTTTTTTTTTTTTTTTTTTTTTTTTTTTTTTTTTTTTTTTTTTTTTTTTTTTTTTTTTTTTTTTTTTTTTTTTTTTTTTTTTTTTTTTTTTTTTTTTTTTTTTTTTTTTTTTTTTTTTTTTTTTTTTTTTTTTTTTTTTTTTTTTTTTTTTTTTTTTTTTGTGATCGCTTCGCTCGGTCTACAAGGGTATGTGGACACTTCCTCTCGCTATGCATCACCATGATCTTGCATGTGCGAGAAATTTTTTGAAATTACTACGCTCCCCAACACAAATATAGGTTTCCAATATATCAATCTTTATGTTCTCGACCATTTCGAGACTCCTCACCATGTCCGTGATCACATCCGGACTCCAACTTCTTCTTGAGACATCAAAATACATAAACTCATAATAACCGCCATCGAAACCTTAAGCTGCATGGACCCTACGGTTCGAGAACAATGTAGACATGACCGAGATACGCTTCCCGGTCAATAACCAACACGGGACTGGATGCCCATATTGGTTCCTACATATTCTACGCGAAGATCTTTATTTGCCGCATCAAGATAACAACATATCGTTGTTCCCTTTGTCATCGGTATAAATATTTGCCCGAGATTCATCGTCCGGTATCCAATACCTAGTTCAATCTCATTTCCTCAAGTCTCTTTACTCGCTCCGTAATACATCATCTCACAGCTAACTCATTAGTTGTAATGCTTGCAAGGCTTCAAAGATGTGTATTAACGAGAGGCCTGTAGATACCTCTCCCACAATCGGAGTGACAAAACCTAATCTCAAATACGCCAACCCAACATCCGCCTTTTGGAGACACCGTAGTAATTCCTTTATAATCACCTAGTTACGCTAGACGCTTGGTAGCACTCAAAGTGTTCCTCCGTAAACGGAGTTGCATAATCTCATAGTTAAGGTGAACATGTATAAGTCATGGATAAAAGCAGAGCAACATACTAAACGATCGTGGTGTAAGCTAATGGAATGGGTCATGTCAATCGATCATTCTACTAATGATGTGACCTTGTTAATCAAATAACAACTCTTGTTCATGGTTAGGAAACATAACCATCTTTGATTAACAAGCTAGTCTAGTAGAGGCATACTAGTGACATATTGTTTGTCTATGCATTCACACATGTATCATGTTTCCTGCTAATAACAATTCTAGCATGAATGATAAACATTTATCATGAAATAAGGAAATAAATAATAACTTTATTATTGCCTCTAGGCATATTTCCTTCAGCCTCCCACTTGCACTAGAGTCAATAATCTAGATTATATAGTAATGATTCTATTAATTCCATGGAGTCTTGGTGTCGATCATGTTTTGCTCGTGGAAGAGGCTTAGTCAACGGTTCGCAACATTCAGATCCGTATGTATCTTGCAAATCTCTATGTCTCCCACCGACTAAGTCCCGGATGGAATTGAAGCGCCTCTTGATGTGCTTGGTCCTCTTGTGAAATCTGGATTCCTTCGCTAAGGCAATTGCTCCAAGATTGTCACGTAAGATTTTCATTGGACCCGATGCACTAGGTATGACACCTAGATCGGATATGAACTCCTTCATCCGCACTCTTCATTAGCTGCTTCCGGCTGCTATGTACTCCGCTTCACATGTAGATCCCGCCACGACGCTTTGTTTAGAACTCGCACCAACCGACAGCTCCTCCGCTTAGTGTAAATACGATCCGGTCTGCGATTTAGAATCGTCGGATCGTGTCAAAGCTTGCATCAACGTAACTGCCACGATGAGCTCTTTGTCACCTCCATATACGAGAAACATATCCTTAGTCCTTTTCGTATTTCAGATGTTCTTGACCTGTCCAAAGGATCCACTCGATTACTTTGGTACCTCCCGCTAAACTTATAGCAAGGCACACATCGTCTGGTACACAAGATTGCATACATGATAGAGCCT
The DNA here is from genome assembly GCA_021437245.1 of Aegilops speltoides. Lineage (NCBI taxonomy): Eukaryota > Viridiplantae > Streptophyta > Magnoliopsida > Poales > Poaceae > Aegilops > Aegilops speltoides. The sequence goes on along the minus strand of CM038145.1, from coordinate 480,312,975 downwards.
ATGGTCAAGCATAGGAACATCTTTCATTTTCTCTCTATCTTCTGCAGTTGGTCGGCATTGAGTCTTACTCAACTTCACACCTTGTAACACGTGCAAGAACCCTTTCTTTGCTTGATCCATTTTGAACTTCTTCAAAATTTTGTCAAGGTATGTGCTTTGTGAAAGTCCAATTAAGCATCTTGATCTATCTCTATAGATCTTAATGCCCAACATGTAAGCAGCTTCACCGAGGTCTTTCATTGAAAAACTCTTATTCAAGTATCCCTTTATGCTATCCAGAAATTCTATATCATTTCCGATCAACAATATGTCATCTACATATAATATCGTAAATGCTACGAGCTCCCACTCACTTTCTTGTAAATACAGCTTCTCCAAAAGTCTCAGATAAACCCAAATGCTTTGATCACACTATCAAAGCGCTTATTCCAACTCCGAGATGCTTGCACCAGTCCATAGATGGATCGCTGGAGCTTGCATACTTTGTTAGCTCCCTTTGGATCGATAAAACCTTCCGTTGCATCATATACAACTCTTCTTCCGTAAATCCATTCAGAATGCGCTTTTACATCCATTTGCCAAATTTCATAATCATAAAATGCGCAATTGCTAACATGATTCGACAGACTTAAGAATCGCCACGGTGAGAAGGTCTCATCGTAGTCAATCCCTTGAACTTGTCGAAACCCTTTAGCATAAGTCGAGCTTTAGACAAGAATATTACCGCCGCACCTTCTTCTTGAAGATCCACTTGTTTTCTATTGCTTGCCTACCCGCAAGTCAACCAAAGTCCATACTTTGTTTTCATACATGGATCCCATCTCGATTTCATGGCCTCAAGCCATTTTATGGAATCTGGCTCACCATCGCTTCTTCATAGTTCGTGAGGTTCATCATGATCTAGTAGCATGATTTCTAATAGGATTACCGCATTCACTCAGGCGGATCTTACTCGTGATCTACGAGGTTCTGCAAGAACTTGATGTGAAGTTTCATGATCAACATCATCAACTTCCTCACTACTTGGTGTAGATGTCTCGTAAACCGTTTGACAAACTACTTTCAAGTAAGGGAGAAGATATATTACCTCATCAATCTATCTTCTCCCACTCACTTTTTCGAGAGAAACCTTCTAGAAAGGATCCATTCTACAAAAGTAATTCTTTTCTGGTCATGATGAGGTGTACAATTTCTTTGGGTATTAGAACACATTCGATGGTTGAGCTAATCTGAAGTTTTTAATAAGCATCGTATCCCCAAATTTAGAAACGATAACTTTGGTTTTGCCAAACCACTCCATAGGTGTCGCTCAACGGATTTCGACGTGTCTATTCGGATGCGCCGGCCTCAGAGCAAACCCAAAACGATAGCGGTAATATGAAGAGACATCATAGATCGCACCATACTAGTAAGTGTCAATTTAGCTCGACCAATCGGGTTTTTCTGGGTTCTAAACTATTCCGCATTGTTTCAAATGTAACCAAACTCAAATCAAATATTCACCTCCAGAGATCAGAAATTTAATTTTCTTGTTAAATGATTTTCAACTTCACTTAAATTCTTGAACTTTAATGTTTCGATTTAGTTTCATTAAGTAGATATACCCATATCCGCTAAGTCATCGTGAAGGTGAGAAAATAACGATATCCGCCACGAGCCTCAACATTCATCGACCACATACTTCAGATATGATGTTCCAACAAATCTGTTCCATTACAGACGGGGGTTTTGCTCTGCCCATGAGGCACGGTTCGCAAGCCAAGTGATATCATAATAGGACTCCAAAAGTCCATCAAGATGGAGTTTCTTTATGCGCTTAGATATGACTAAACGAGCAAGTGACAAATAAGTTGCACTATCATTATCAACTCGATCTTTTGGTTTCAACATACCCAAAGGGGGTTGGGTACACCTTCTATCCAGATCAAAACAAGACATTAAGGTTGCTAAAAATGGATCCTTTCTATAAAGGAGTTTCTCTCGAATTAATGAGTGGGAGGAAAGTGGAACTTGATGAGGTAATAGTACCTTCTTACTTAAGAGCTAACCATAAAGTTTAGGAAAACTACACCAGGTAGTGAGAAGTTAATGATCTTGATCATGAAACTTACATCAATTTTGAGAACCTCGCTAGATCGCCGGTAAGATCCGCTTGGTGAATGCGGTAATCCTGTTACGGAAATCATGCTACTAGATCATGATGAACCTCGAACTATGAAGAAGCGATGGTGAGCCAGTTCCATAAGATGGCTTGAGGCCATGAAATCGAGATGGGATCCATGTATGAAAACAAAGTATGGACTTTGGTTGATTTGCAGAATTGAGCAAGCAATAGAAAACAAGTGGATCTTCAAGAAGAAGTGACGGTAATATTCTTGTCTATAAAGCTCGACTTATGCATAAGGGTTTCGGCAAGTTCAAGGGATTGACTACGATGAGACCTTCTCACCGTGGCGATGCTTAAGTCGTCCGAATCATGTTAGCAATTGCGCATTTATGATTATGAAATTTGGCAAATGGATGTAAAGCGCATTCTGAATGGATTTACGGAAGAAGAGTTGTATATGATGCAACGAGAGGTTTTATCGATCCAAGGGAGCTAACAAAGTGTGCAAGCTCAGCGATCCATCTATGGACTGGTGCAAGCATCTCGGAGTTGGAATAAGCGCTTTGATAGTGTGATCAAAGCATTTGGGTTTATCAGACTTTTGGAGCTTTGTATTTACAAGAAAGTGAGTGGGAGCTCTGTAGCATTTACGATATTATATGTAGATGACATATTGCTGATCGGAAATGATATAGAATTCTGGATAGCATAAAGGGATACTTGAATAAGAGTTTTCAATGAAAGACCTCGGTGAAGCTGCTTACATATTGGGCATTAAGATCTATAGAGATAGATCAAAGGCGCTTGATTGGACTTTCACAAAGCACATACCTTGACAAAATTTTGAAGAAGTTCAAAATGGATCAAGCAAAGAAAGGGTTCTTGCACGTGTTACAAGGTGTGAAGTTGAGTCGGACTCAATGCCCGACCACTGCGGAAGATAGAGAAAATGAAAGATGTTCCTATGCTTCCATAGAGCTCTATCATGTATGCAATCTTGTGCGGACCGATGTGTGCCTTGCTATAAGCCTAGCGAGGTACCAAAGTAATCGAGTGGATCCTTTGGACGCGGTCAGAACATCTGAAATACGAAAGGACTAAGGATATGTTTCTCGTATATGGAGGTGACAAAGAGCTCATATGGCAGTTACGTTGATGCAAGCTTTGACACGATCGAGACGATTCTAAATCAAACCGGATCGTATTTACACTAAGCGGAGGGCGTAAGTTGGTGCGGTTCTAAACAAAGCGTCGTGGCGGGATCTACATGTGAGCGGTACATAGCAGCTTGGGCAGCTAATGAAGAGTGCGGATGAAGGAGTTCATATCGATCTGAGGTGTCATACCTAGTGCATCGGGTCAATGAAAATCTTACGTGACAATCTTGGAGCAATTGCCTTAGCGAAGGAATCCAGATTTCACAAGAGGACCAAGCACATCAAGAGCGCTTCAATTCCATCGGGACTTAGTCGGATGGGAGACATAGAGATTTGCAAGATACATACGGATCTGAATGTTGGAGACCGTTGACTAAGCCTCTTCCACGAGCAAAACATGATCGGCACCAAGACTCCATGGGTGTTAGAATCATTACTATGTAATCTAGATTATTGACTCTAGTGCAAGTGGGAGGCTGAAGGAAATATGCCCTAGAGGCAATAATAAAGTTATTATTTATTTCCTTATTTCATGATAAATGTTTATCATTCATGCTAGAATTGTATTAACGGAAACATGATACATGTGTGAATGCATAGACAAAACAACATGTCACTAGTATGCCTCTACTAGACTAGCTTGTTAATCAAAGATGGTTATGTTTCCGACCATGAACAAGGAGTTGTTATTTGATTAACAAGGTCACATCATTAGCGAGAATGATCGATTGACATGACCCATTCCTTAGCTTAGCACGATCGTTTAGTATGTTGCTCTTGCTTTTATCCATGACATATACATGTTCCTGTAACTATGAGATTATGCAACTCCCGTTTGCGGAGGAACACTTTGGGTGCTACCAAGCGTCTAGCGTGCTGGTGATTATAAAGGATACTACAGGTGTCTCCAAAGGCGGATGTTGGGTTGGCGTATTGAGATTAGGTTTTGTCACTCCGATTGTCGGAGAGGTATCTCTGGGCCCTCTCGGTAATGCACATCCTGAAGCCTTGCAAGCACTACAACTAATGAGTTAGTTGTGAGATGATGTATTACGGAGCGAGTAAAGAGACTTGCGATACGAGATTGAACTAGGTATTGGATACCGGCGATGAATCTCGGGCAAGTAACTATCTGATGACAAAGGGAACAACGTATGTTGTTATCTTGATCGACGATAAAGATCTTCGTAGAATATGTAGGAACCAATATGGGCATCAGGTCCGCTGTTGGTTATTGACCGTGAATAGTTCTAGGTCATGTCTACATTGTTCTCGAACGTAGAGTCCCTTACAAGGTTTCGATGGCGTTATTATGAGTTTATGTATTTTGATGTCCGAAGAAGTTGGTCCGGATGTGATCACGGACATGCGAGGAGTCTCGAAATGGTGAGACATAAAGATTGATATATTGGAAGCCTATGTTTGGAGTTAGGAATGGTTCGGGCGAATTCTGATCTGGGAGGTTCAGGAACCCCGGGGTAAATGGGCCTCGGTGGGCCTCGAGGAGAAGAAGGGCGGCCGGGGTGGCCGCCCTTCCCCCAGTCGAATAGGACAAGGAGGCGCCTCCTCTTCTCCCAATCCTATTCAACTAGGAAGAGTCCTACTCGGTAGGAGTAGGACTCCTCGCGCCTCCTCTAGGCGGGCCTCCCCCTCCCTCCTTATATCTGAGGGCGGGGGCACCTTGGACACACAAGTTTGATCTTTAGATGGTTCCTTAGCCGTGTCGGTGCCCCTCCACCATATTCCACCTCGGTCATCCGTCAAGCTTAAGGAAACCTGCGCGTGAAACATCAAGATCGTCCTGCGCCGTCGTCTTGTGAAACTCTCCCTCGACACTCGGCTGGATCGGTCGGGGGCGTCATCGAGTATCGTGTGTCAAGAACTCAGGCGTCGAGATGTGGCAGGATCGGTCGGATCGCGAGGAGAACGTCGACTACTTCCTCTCGTTGTGATCGCTTCCCGGTCTACAAGGGTATGTGGACAACCTCTCCCTCTCGTTGCTATGCATCACCATGATCTTGCTATGCGTAGGAAATTTTTGAAATTACTCGTTCCCCAACACAAATAGGCTTCAATATATCAATCTTTATGTCAATTTGAGACTCCCTCGTCTTCTGATCACAAAGGGACTCGAACATCTTTGATTAACAAGCTAGTCTAGTAGAGGCATACTAGTGACATATTGTTTGTCTATGCATTCACACATGTATCATGTTTCCGTTAATACATTCTAGCATGAATGATAAACATTTATCATGAAATAAGGAAATAAATAATAACTTTATTATTGCCTCTAGGGCATATTTCCTTCAGCCTCCCACTTGCACTAGAGTCAATAATCTAGATTACATAGTAATGATTCTAACACCCATGGAGTCTTGGTGTCGATCATGTTTTGCTCGTGGAAGAGGCTTAGTCAACGGGTCTGCAACATTCAGATCCGTATGTATCTTGCAAATCTCTATGTCTCCCACCGACTAAGTCCCGATGGAATTGAAGCGCCTCTGATGTGCTTGGTCCTCTTGTGAAATCTGGATTCCTTCGCTAAGGCAATTGCTCCAAGATTGTCACGTAAGATTTTCATTGACCCGATGCACTAGGTATGACACCTAGATCGGATATGAACCTTCATCCGCATTCTTCATTAGCTGCTTCCGGCTGCTATGTACTCCGCTTCACATGTAGATCCCGCCACGACGCTTTGTTTAGAACTCGCACCAACCGACAGCCTCCGCTTAGTGTAAATACGATCCGTCCGCGATTTAGAATCGTCTGGATCGCTGTCAAAGCTTGCATCAACGTAACTGCCATTTATGAGCTCTTTGTCACCTCCATATACGAGAAACATATCCTTAGTCCTTTTCGTGTATTTCAGATGTTCTTGACCGCTGTCCAAAGGATCCACTCTCGATTACTTTGGTACCTCCCTGCTAAACTTATAGCAAGGCACACATCGTCCTGGTACACAAGATTGCATACATGATAGAGCCTATGGTCAAGCATAGGAACATCTTTCATTTTCTCTCTATCTTCTCGCAGTTGGTCGGCATTGAGTCTTACTCAACTTCACACCTTGTAAACACGTGCAAGAACCCTTTCTTTGCTTGATCCATTTTGAACTTCTTCAAAATTTTGTCAAGGTATGTGCTTTGTGAAAGTCCACTTAAGCATCTTGATCTATCTCTATAGATCTTAATGCCCAACATGTAAGCAGCTTCACCGAGGTCTTTCATTGAAAAACTCTTATTCAAGTATCCCTTTATGCTATCCAGAATTCTATATCATTTCCGATCAACAATATGTCATCTACATATAATATCGTAAATGCCACGAGCTCCCACTCACTTTCTTGTAAATACAAAGCTTCTCCAAAGTCTCAGATAAACCCAAATGCTTTGATCACACTATCAAAGCGCTTATTCCAACTCCGAGATGCTTGCACCAGTCCATAGATGGATCGCTGAGCTTGCATACTTTGTTAGCCCCTTGGATCGATAAAACCTTCTCGTTGCATCATATACAACTCTTCTTCCGTAAATCCATTCAGAATGCAGTCTTTACATCCATTTGCCAAATTTCATAATCATAAATGCGCAATTGCTAACATGATTCGACAGACTTAAGCATCGCCACGGTGAGAAGGTCTCATCGTAGTCAATCCCTTGAACTTGTCGAAACCCTTTATGCATAAGTCGAGCTTTTGAGACAAGAATATTACCGCCAGCCTTCTTCTTGAAGATCCACTTGTTTTCTATTGCTTGCCTACCTCGCAAGTCAACCAAAGTCCATACTTTGTTTTCATACATGGATCCCATCTCGATTTCATGGCCTCAAGCCATTTTATGAATCTGGCTCACCATCGCTTCTTCATAGTTCGTAGGTTCATCATGATCTAGTAGCATGATTTCCGTAACAGTGATTACCGCATTCACTCGGTGCGGATCTTACTCGTTGATCTACGAGGTTCTCGCAAGAACTTGATGTGAAGTTTCATGATCAACATCATCAACTTCCTCACTACTTGGTGTAGATGTCTCGTAAACCGGTTTCTGTGACAAACTACTTTCAAGTAAGGGAGAAGATACTATTACCTCATCAAGTTCTACTTTCCTCCCACTCACTTCTTTCGAGAGAAACTCCTTCTCTAGAAAGGATCCATTCTTAGCAACGAATGTCTTGCCTTCGGATCTGTGATAGAAGGTGTACCCAACTGCTTCCTTTGGGTATCCTATGAAGACACATTCGATTTGGGTTCGAGCTTATCAGTTGAAGCTTTTTCACATAAGCATCGATCCCCAAACTTTAAGAAACGATAACTTTGGTTTCTTGCCAAACCACAGTTCATAAGGTGTCGCTCAACGGATTTCGACGGTGTCTATTCAAGGTGAATGCGGCCGCCTCTAGAGCATAACCCCAAAACGATAGCGGTAAATCAGAAGAGACATCATAGATCGCACCATATCTAGTAAAGTGCGACATGACGCTCGACACACCATTACGCTGTGGTGTTCCGTATGGAGTTGCGTAAACTATTCCGCATTGTTTCAAATGTAGACCAAACTCAGAACTCAAATATTCACTTCCACGATCGATCGTAGAAATTTAATTTTCTTGTTACGATGATTTTCAACTTCACTCAAATTCTTTGAACTTTTCAAATGTTTCAGACTTATGTTTCATTAAGTAGATATACCCATATCTCGCTTAAGTCATCTGTGAAGGTGAGAAAATAACGATATCCGCCACGAGCCTCAACATTCATCGGACCACATACATCTCAGATGTATGATTTCCAACAAATCTGTTGTTCTCTCCATAGTACCGAGAACGGGTTTTAGTCATCTTGCCCATGAGGCACGGTTCGAAGTGCCAAGTGATTCATAATCAAGTGACTCCAAAAGTCCATCAAGATGGAGTTTCTTTATGCGCTTTATACCGATATGACTTAAACGGCAAGGCTACAAATAAGTTGCACTATCATTATCAACTCGCATCTTTTGGTTTCAACATTATGAATATGTGTGTCACTACTATCGAGATTCATCAAAATAGACCACTCTTCAAGGGTGCATGACCATAAAAGATATTACTCATATAAATAGAACAACCATTATTCTCTGATTTAAATGAATAACCGCCTCGCATCAAACAAGATCCAGATATAATGTTCATGCTCAACGCAGCACCAAATAACAATTATTTAGGTCTAAAACTAATCCTCAAGGTAGATGTAGAGGTAGCGTACACATCGCGATCACATCGACTTTGGAACCATTTCCCACGCCGCATCGCCACCTCGCCCTTGCCGTTGTTCGCTAATCCAGTCCTGCTTCTTTAGTTGCAAATATTAGCAATGTAACCAAGATCAAATACCAGTGTGCATCATGAGCTCTAGTAAGGTACACATCAATAACATGTATATCACATATACCTTGTTCACCTTGCCATCCTTCTTATCCGCCAAATACTTGGGGCAGTTCCGCCCAAAGGACTACCGCTTGCAGAGAAGCACTCTGGCCAGTGCTTAGGTCCGCACTTGGGTTTTTCTCTCCGAGCAAAGAACTTGCTTGTCGTCTCTTCTTGAAGTTCCCTTCTTCTTCCCTTTGCCTTCTTCTTGAAACTAGTGGTCTTATCGACCATCAACACTTGATGCTCCTTCTTGATTTCTACCTCCGCAGCCTTTAGCATCATGAAGAGCCTGTATAGTCTTTACTAACCCTTGCATATTATAGTTCATCACGAAGCCTTTGTAGCTTGGTGGCAGTGATTGAAGAATTTGTCAATGACACAATCATCCGGAAGATTAACTCCCAATTGTGTCAAGTGATTGTAGTACCTGCACATTCCGAGTATGTGCTCACTAATGTAACTATTCTCCTCCATCTTGCAGCTATAGAACTTATTGGAGACTTCATATCTCTCAATCCGGCATTCTCGTTGGAATATTAACTTCAACCTCGAACATCTCATATGCTCCATGACGCTCAAAACGTCGTTGAAGTCCCGGTTCTAAGCCGTAGCATGGCACAATCGAACTATAGAGTAGTCATCAGTTTTGCTCGCCAGACGCTCATAACATCCGGTGTTGCCCAAGAAGAAGTTCGCACCTAGCGGTGCATCCAGACGAACTCTTCCAGGCAGCAATGAGGATAATCTCAAAGTTACGGACCCAAATTCCGTAATTGCTACCATCATCTTTCAACTTTGCTTTCTCAAGGAATGCATTAAAATTCAACGGAACAACAAAGACGAGCCATCTATCTACAATCAAACATAAACAAGCAAGATACTATCAGTACTAAGTTCATGATAAATTTAAGTTCAATTAATCATATTACTTAAGAACCCCACTTAGACAGACATCTCTAGTCATCTAAGTGATCACGTGATCCAAATCAACTAAACCATAACCGATCATCACGTGAAATGGAGTAGTTTTCAATGGTGAACATCTTATGTTGATCATATCTACTATATGATTCACGCCGACCTTTCGGCCTCCGTGTTCCGAGGCCATATCTGCATATGCTAGGCTCACAAGTATAACCTCGAGTATTCTCATGGTGCAAAACTGGCTTGCACCCGTTGTAGATGGACGAGAGCTTATCACACCCGATCATCACGCGGGTGTCCGGGCACGATTTAACTTTGGCAACGGTGCATACTGTGGAGAACACTTTGATAATTTAGTGAGAGATCATCTTATAATGCTACCGCAATCAAAGCAAGATAAGATGCATAAAGGATAAACATCACATGCAAATCAATATAAGTGATATGATATGGTCATCATCATCTTGTGCTTCATGATTCCATCTCCGCAGCACCACCATGATCACCATCGCCACCGGCCGACACCTTGATCTCCATCGAGCATCGCTTGTCGCCTCGCCAAACTAATGCTTCTACGACTATCGCTACCATTTAGTGATAAAGTAAAGCATTACTGTATGCATTGCATTGCATACAATAAAGCGACAACCATATGGCTCCAAATTGCCGATAACTTCGTTACAAAACATGATCATCTCATACAATAAAATATAGCATCACGCCTTGACCATATCACATCACAACATGCCCCGCAAAACAAGTTAGACGCCCTCTACTTTGTTGTTGCAAATTTTACGGGCTGCTACGGCTTAAGCAAGAACCAGCCTCACCTACGATCAAAACCACAACGACATTTCACAATAGACTCCGCTTTAACCTTCTCAAGGACCGGGCGAGCTACACTTGGCTCAACTAAAGTGAGAGACAGACACCCACCAGTCACCTTTAAGCAACGAGTGCTCGTGGGCGGTGAAACCAGTCTCGCAGCGCACGCTGTAATGTCGGTCCGGCCGCTTCATCTCACAATACCGCTGAACCAAAGTATGACATGCCGTAGGTAGTATGACTTGTATCGCCCACAACTCACTTGTGTTCTACTCTGCAAAACATCAAACCATAAAAACCTAGGCTCGGATACCACCGCTGGAACGAGTAATTTCAAAATTTTCCTACGCACACGCAAGATCATGGTGATGCATAGCAACGAGAGGGGAGAGTTGTTCACGCACTGAGACCGGGCGAAGCGATCACAACGTAGAGGAAGTAGTCGACGCTCTCCTCGTGATCCGACCGATCCCGCGCCAAGCATTCGCGCCCAGTTCTTGACACACGATAGCCGATGACGCCCCTCAGACTCGATCCAGCCGAGTGTCGAGGGAGAGTTCCACAAGACGACGGGCGCAGGACGATCTTGATGTTCTATCGGCAGAAGCCGCTTAAGCTTCATGGACGATATGACCGAGGTGGAATATGGTGGAGGGGGCACCGGACACGGCTAAGGAACGATCCGTAGATCAAACTTGTGTGTCCTAGGGTGCCCCTTGCCCCTCAGATATAAAGGGAGGAGGGGAGGTGCTGCCGGCCCAAGGGAGGAGTAGGACCTACCCTTCCTAGTTGGAGTAGGATTGGGAGGGAGAAGAAGGAAAGGGGCGCCTCCTTGTCCTATTCGGACTAGGGGAGGGGCGCGCCCTGCCCCCGGCCGCCCCTCCTCTTCTCCCTCGAGGCCCACTAAGGCCCATTTAGTTCCCCGGGGTTCCCAGAACCTCCCTAGATTCTCAGAATTCCCGATTTCACCCGAACCATTCCTTCAACTCCAAATATAGGCTTCCAATATATCAATCTTTATGTCTCGACCATTTCGAGACTCCTCGTCATGTCCGTGATCACATCCGGACTCAACTTCTTCGGTACATCAAAATACATAAACTCATAATAACCGCCATCGAACCTTGCTGCAAGGGACTCTACGGTTCGAGAACAATGTAGACATGACCGAGATACGCCTCCGTCAATAACCAACAGCGGACCTGGATGCCCATATTGGTTCCTACATATTCTACGAAGATCTTTATCGGTCAGATCGCGATAACAACATACGCTGTTCCTTTGTCATCGGTATAGTTACTTGCCCGAGATTCGATCGCTTGTATCCAATACCTAGTTCAATCTCGCTTCGCAAGTCTCTTTACTCATTCCGAATACATCATCTCACAGCTAACTCATTAGTTGTAATGCTTGCAAGGCTTCAAAGATGTGTATTACCGAGAGGGCCAGAGATACCTCTCCCACAATCGGAGTGACAAAACCTAATCTCAAATACGCCAACCCAACATCTGCCTTTGGAGACACCAGTAATACTTTATAATCACCCAGTTACGCTGTGACGCTTGGTAGCACCCAAAGTGCTCCTCCGTAAACGGAGTTGCATAATCTCATAGTTACAGAACATGTATAAGTCATGGATAAAAGCAGAGCAACATACTAAACGATCGTGGTGCTAAGCTAATGGAATGGGTCATGTCAATCAGATCATTCTACTAATGATGTGACCTTGTTAATCAAATAACAACTCTTTGTTCATGGTTAGAAACATAACCATCTTTGATTAACAAGCTAGTCTAGTAGAGGCATACTAGTGAGATATTGTTTGTCTATGCATTCACACATGTATCATGTTTCCGGTTAATACAATTCTAGCATGAATGATAAACATTTATCATGATCATGAAATAAGGAAATAAATAATAACTTTATTATTGCCTCTAGGGCATATTTCCTTCATACACATCATCATCGTATTTTATCTTGGGTTTTTTTTCTGAAGGCTTAAAATACCTAATTTACTTGCAAACATGAACATTAGGAAACATGAACTAACACTAGGAACTTTATTAATATGTTAGTCCAAATAAACTTCAAAATCTTTGCATAAATGATGGAGATATGGTATGAGACATGCAAAAATTGTAGATGCACTAAACACATATCAGAGCGCTTGGAACAGTCCTCGTGTCGACGATTCCTGAACCATGGTGACTCATGATCGGAATTTCGATGTTGATTGAAAGCCTAGAATCAATCAAGCTGGCTCAATCGGACTATCGCCTCCTTCTCCACCCCCTTCGGTGTGCTTCTGCTAGCCGCTGAGATGTGTGGTTAGCTGCTTATTAGCTTATTTTTAGTTCTTGACTAGATCATTTATGCCTCCGATTGGACCGGAAATTCGATGTACTATTGAATTAGGTTGGATTGTGTTCTAGCCAATTGGATGGGAAAATACAAGAGCAGGAAGATCACCAAAGTATTTCACGACACTCTCGAGTAGTGTGTCTCCTAGTGTAAAGTGCATTATCAATGTGCTAACTGTTGTGCAAAATGAAAATCCATGGAAGAATCCGACCTTCAAGATTGTTCCAAGGTGGTAGTTTGTTCATATAGGTAGCCTGATGTTAATCGACTTATTTCATCCTAGAAGCATGTTAGTATACTGAAATGTTGGAAGCTATTTAATCATCCAATTGATGCCACGTTTCTAACCCCACTCAGCCACTCCATAAATGAATTTTGAAGATAAAAATCAACTCCCGTATTTTATATTACTTCCTAATTGTATTTTCCATTATTTTAGTGGAAAAATCTTGATCCTTGAAGAAGTGAATATACAGGGCTGTTTTCCATGAAAAGAAACAATGCCAAGAGAGGTTATAAGCAAAAGATATCCTAGGTGGACAGTTGACCAAAAGATAACTTAGATTCGCTCTAGCCGATGTGAGATGTAAAACTATATCATGGCACAACCGTCATAATGATTAGACATGCATTTGCAAGGGTCATATATCTCCCCGGTGTACATAAGAACGAAAATTCTATAAATTTTGTTAAAGCCTAACGCCTTAGGCAAGAAGAAATTACTTTAATCCAATCTATTAAAAACTATACTGAACTTTGACGGTTCATTGAATCAAGGACTGGATAGAATGTAATAGAATTTACTGATAGATATCTTAATGAGATAATTAAACAAGTTAACTTTTCAACACAACTTAAAACTGCTATTTTTGTTTCACTTATTTGATTGTATACCGATGGTTAGAGTTAGGGAATTGTTATGATACACATTATACATCATCTATTTTTTTTATAAATTTCGTATAGCATCGAGGCACATGCATGAGCATCTCTGTTTTTATGCACAGCAGTCAATTAGGAATTGCATCCATTACGTGTTTGTTCAACGGTTGTGGTGGCAAGTTCATTCGCTGCAACAAATGGATTTCATATCTTTCCCTTTTGGGGGGGAATGTATGACATGCCCACGTGCATCAGCCGTGTAGACCAATCACCATTCTTCAAGGAGATTCCCAGCTTAGCCATAGCCACAAGTATATCTGATCTCCGTGTGGCTCTCAAAGTCTCTCCGCACCAATGGCATCCAAGATACAGATTTCTGTCCTGCACCTCTCTCTTGACAGCCTACAGAAGCCACTGCCTTAAGAAGCCCCTGGCCTGATCCTCTCAAGACATCTCCACACCCACTCCTCATTCTTGGAGAACAGAATACAGAATACAGAGCACCTCCATCGATCAGAATGGCCGCAACCACCATGTCACTCTCTTCTCCAGCCTTTGCCGGCAAGGCAGTGAAGGACTTGCCATCATCGTCTCTTTTCGGGGAGGCCCGGGTCACCATGCGCAAGACGGCGGCAAAGGCCAAGCAGGTTGCCTCTGGCAGCCCGTGGTACGGCTCTGACCGCGTGCTCTACCTTGGCCCACTTTCTGGTGAGCCCCCGAGCTACCTCACTGGCGAGTTTCCTGGCGACTACGGCTGGGACACCGCTGGGCTGTCGGCCGACCCCGAGACCTTTGCCAAGAACCGTGAGTTGGAGGTGATCCACTGCCGCTGGGCCATGCTTGGCGCACTCGGTTGTGTCTTCCCCGAGCTGCTCGCCCGCAACGGCGTTAAGTTTGGCGAGGCCGTTTGGTTCAAGGCCGGATCACAGATCTTCAGCGAGGGCGGCCTCGACTACCTTGGCAACCCAAGCCTCGCGGCACGCGCAGCATCCTTGCCATTTGGGCTTGTCAGTTGTGCTCATGGGTGCCGTTGAGGGTTACCGTATTGCTGGTGGACCACTAGGTGAGATTGTCGACCCGCCTACCCCGGGCGGTAGCTTTGACCCACTTGGCCTGGCCGACGATCCTGAAGCATTCATGGAGCTCAAGGTTAAGGAGATCAAGAATGGTCGCTCAGCCATGTTCTCCATGTTCGGTTTCTTTTGTGCAAGCCATCGTCACCGTAAGGGTCCACTTGAGAACCTCGCTGACCACCTCACCGACCCCGCCAACAACAACGTTGGGCATTCGCCACCAACTTCGCTAGTGTAAAGTGCATTATCAATGTGCTAACTGTTGTGCAAAATGAAAATCCATGGAAGAATCCGACCTTCAAGATTGTTCCAAGGTGGTAGTTTGTTCATATAGGTAGCCTGATGTTAATCGACTTATTTCATCCTAGAAGCATGTTAGTATACTGAAATGTTGGAAGCTATTTAATCATCCAATTGATGCCACGTTTCTAACCCCACTCAGCCACTCCATAAATGAATTTTGAAGATAAAAATCAACTCCCGTATTTTATATTACTTCCTAATTGTATTTTCCATTATTTTTAGTGGAAAAAATCTTGATCCTTGAAGAAGTGAATATACAGGGGCTGTTTTCCATGAAAAGAAACAATGCCAAGAGAGGTTATAAGCAAAAGATATCCTAGGTGGACAGTTGACCAAAAGATAACTTAGATTCGCTCTAGCCGATGTGAGATGTAAAAACTATATCATGGCACAACCGTCATACGTATTAGACATGCATTTGCAAGGGTCATATATCTCCCCGGGTGTACATAAGAACGAAAAATTCTATAAATTTTGTTAAAGCCTAACGCCTTAGGCAAGAAGAAATTACTTTAATCCAATCTATTAAAAACTATACTGAACTTTGACGGTTCATTGAATCAAGGACTGGATAGAATGTAATAGAATTTACTGATAGATATCTTAATGAGATAATTAAACAAGTTAACTTTTCAACACAACTTAAAACTGCTATTTTTGTTTCACTTATTTGATTGTATACCGATGGTTAGAGTTAGGGAATTGTTATGATACACATTATACATCATCTATTTTTTTTATAAATTTCGTATAGCATCGAGGCACATGCATGAGCATCTCTGTTTTTATGCACAGCAGTCAATTAGGAATTGCATCCATTACGTGTTTGTTCAACGGTTGTGGTGGCAAGTTCATTCGCTGCAACAAATGGATTTCATATCTTTCCCTTTTGGGGGGGAATGTATGACATGCCCACGTGCATCAGCCGTGTAGACCAATCACCATTCTTCAAGGAGATTCCCAGCTTAGCCATAGCCACAAGTATATCTGATCTCCGTGTGGCTCTCAAAGTCTCTCCGCACCAATGGCATCCAAGATACAGATTTCCTGTCCCGCACCTCTCTCTTGACAGCCTACAGAAGCCACTGCCTTAAGAAGCCCCGGGCTCTGATCCTCTCAAGACATCTCCACACCCACTCCTCATTCTTGGAGAACAGAATACAGAATACAGAGCACCTCCATCGATCAGAATGGCCGCAACCACCATGTCACTCTCTTCTCCAGCCTTTGCCGGCAAGGCAGTGAAGGACTTGCCATCATCGTCTCTTTTCGGGGAGGCCCGGGTCACCATGCGCAAGACGGCGGCAAAGGCCAAGCAGGTTGCCTCTGGCAGCCCGTGGTACGGCTCTGACCGCGTGCTCTACCTTGGCCCACTTTCTGGTGAGCCCCCGAGCTACCTCACTGGCGAGTTTCCTGGCGACTACGGCTGGGACACCGCTGGGCTGTCGGCCGACCCCGAGACCTTTGCCAAGAACCGTGAGTTGGAGGTGATCCACTGCCGCTGGGCCATGCTTGGCGCACTCGGTTGTGTCTTCCCCGAGCTGCTCGCCCGCAACGGCGTTAAGTTTGGCGAGGCCGTTTGGTTCAAGGCCGGATCACAGATCTTCAGCGAGGGCGGCCTCGACTACCTTGGCAACCCAAGCCTCGTGCACGCGCAAAGCATCCTTGCCATTTGGGCTTGTCAGGTTGTGCTCATGGGTGCCGTTGAGGGTTACCGTATTGCTGGTGGACCACTAGGTGAGATTGTCGACCCGCTCTACCCCGGCGGTAGCTTTGACCCACTTGGCCTGGCCGACGATCCTGAAGCATTCGCGGAGCTCAAGGTTAAGGAGATCAAGAATGGTCGCCTAGCCATGTTCTCCATGTTCGGTTTCTTTGTGCAAGCCATCGTCACCGGTAAGGGTCCACTTGAGAACCTCGCTGACCACCTCACCGACCCCGTCAACAACAACGCCTGGGCATTCGCCACCAACTTCGTTCCCGGCAAGTAAGGTGTGTGTGCGCGCACGCTTACGGTGAAGTGTGTTATTGGCTGTCTGAGTTGTAGTACCATGATGTAAATTACAAGGATTTGATTATCTAGAAAAATTACGAGGTTTCTGTGCAAAATCTTAAGTTTTTCCACTTTCGATCTCACCTGTTTGACATGATGATCTGAACGAATACGTTGGGTTTGCATTTGTGTAACACCTGTACTGTGTTGTGCTTTGGGCGACGGCAACCTATGCATCATATACATTGGCAAATTTGCCGGGCTGCATCGAGAAGACAGTGGTACATGGTTAAGGCGTTGTTCAGGCTTTGTGTCGAAATACCGGGCAACAAAAAAGATCAGTGGATTCTGGCCTAAAAGCAAGATAGAAATTTGAGTTATGCATGCTTCAGAGGAGTGCATCGGTCTGTTTGAGACCTCTCTGCAATGTTATTTTATGGTTTGGAAAAACAACACATGTATTGGTCTAGCAATATGGAAAAATAGCAAAAGGTCTGAAGCCAAACCTTCATAAACAGATAACTTCATCGTTTTTGTAGGATAACACCACATTTTAAAGAGCATGTACTATCTGATAGCTGAATGTATAAACAGTTAAGGGAGCAATAATCTTTGATCTTGGAGGATGAACAAAGTACCAATGGTCCAGAAGACAACAAACGGCAGTTATCTGAGCCGAGCCCGGAGGCATTGCCTTTCTCTTTGGAAGAAAGAAACCCAACTATTCGAGCCGTATAATAAATTCATCAGCAGACACCTGGACAATCAGTCAACTACTATCGTGCTGGTCTAGGTCGAAACTTGCATGCTTTGTTTCTGAATCCAGGAGCTAGGAGAAAGAGAAGTCCAGAGAGACCTCAACTCTTTTAGGAAAAAAGAGAGATCAAATGTGTGGCACGTGCAAGTGCATGGACGACATTTTTACTACCGCTGTAGCATATGTTGTCGTTGCTTGCAGTGCCGTCACAACATTTTCATCGCTGTTTGCAGCATCCAGTTGTGCCGATCGTAACACCACAACTATGCAGATGTAACTCGACTGAGACTTCGTTAAGCCTCAGTCGACCGAGTTCTAGACAGACCATTTTTAGTATGGATAATTATATTTAAGGTTGAAATAATACAATTTTAAAATCATACTATTAAGAACTTTATGTTTTATGAAATGAGTTTCCGTGGACATCTTATGCACATTATGACTAAGGTAAAAGAAAACTACTCCCTCCGTTCCTAAATACTTGTCTTTCTAGAGATTTCAACAAGTGACTACATACGGCGCAAAATGAGTGAATCTACACTTTAAAATATGTCTACATACATCCGTATGCTGAGTCCATTTGAAATGCCTAGAAAGACAAGTATTTAGGAACGGAGGGAGTAATAGGTAAGAAAAGTTGAAACGTATGCCTTTTTGTATAATTGTTCATGATAGTTACCATTTTATCAGTCCATCTTTGCAATAGGTATGGTCATGTGCGATGATCATGGTATGTTTCTTCCGGCTGCTAGCTATTTGCCGTATGCTCTGGATTAATGCTGCTAGCAGTAGCATGGACGCACATGCATGAGCATGTCTCCGTTTATATTTCTGATAACATCAGAAGGATAATGGGATATCTAA
The DNA here is from genome assembly GCA_021437245.1 of Aegilops speltoides. NCBI lineage: Eukaryota > Viridiplantae > Streptophyta > Magnoliopsida > Poales > Poaceae > Aegilops > Aegilops speltoides. Next base: position 480,294,317 of record CM038145.1, on the reverse strand, counting down.
TTATGTCAGTAAAATGTAGAGTCAGTCAAATAGAAATTTGCTCACCATATGCGGTGGCAATCCTTGGGTGCAAGAATGGATATCCTATAATGTCCTTTTGGGGGAAAATACATGGCATGCTCAGGTGCATATCAGGATGTCATCCAATCACTGTTCTCTAAGGAGATTCCCAGCTACCCATATCCACAAGTATATCTGATCTCCTTGTGGCTCTCGCTCTGCACCAATGACATCCAAAATACGGATTTCTTGCTCTGCACCTCTCTCCTGTCAGCCTACAACGGTCGATTCCCTCTCTCCGTCCTCTGCCTTAAGAAGCCCCCGCTCCAATCCTCTCAAGCCATCTCCACACTCACTCCTCATTCCTGGAGAACAACACAGAACCTAGTCAATCAGAATGGCCGCAACCACCATGTCACTCTCTTCCCCAGCCTTCGCCGGCAAGGCAGTGAAGAACTTGCCATCGTCATCTCTTTTCGGGGAGGCTCGCGTCACCATGCGCAAGACGGCGGCAAAGGCCAAGCAGGTTGCCTCCGGCAGCCCGTGGTACGGCTCTGACCGCGTGCTCTACCTCGGCCCGCTTTCTGGTGAGCCCCCGAGCTACCTGACCGGTGAGTTCCCTGGCGACTATGGGTGGGACACCGCTGGGTTGTCGGCTGACCCCGAGACCTTCGCCAAGAACCGGGAACTCGAGGTGATCCACTGCCGCTGGGCCATGCTTGGCGCACTCGGTTGCGTCTTCCCCGAGCTACTCGCCCGCAATGGCGTCAAGTTTGGTGAGGCTGTTTGGTTCAAGGCTGGATCCCAGATCTTCAGCGAGGGCGGCCTCGACTACCTCGGCAACCCAAGCCTTGTGCATGCCCAGAGTATCCTTGCTATCTGGGCTTGTCAGGTCGTGCTCATGGGCGCCGTCGAGGGCTACCGCATTGCCGGTGGACCGCTCGGTGAGATTGTCGACCCACTCTACCCGGGCGGCAGCTTTGATCCGCTGGGCCTTGCCGACGACCCTGAGGCATTCGCCGAGCTCAAGGTTAAGGAGATCAAGAACGGTCGCCTCGCCATGTTCTCCATGTTCGGTTTCTTCGTGCAAGCCATCGTCACCGGCAAGGGTCCACTCGAGAACCTTGCTGACCACCTTACTGACCCTGTCAACAACAACGCATGGGCATTTGCCACCAACTTTGTTCCCGGCAAGTAAGGTGTGTATGTGTGTGTGCTCACGCACTTGCGGTGAAGTATGCCGTTGTGAGGTCTGAGTTGTACTACCATGATGTAAATTACGAGGATTGATTGGCTGAAAAAAAATACGAGGATTCTGTGCAAAAGCTTATGTTTCTGATCTTATCTGAACAAATATGTTGTCATCTGAACAAATATGTTGTGTTCGCATTTGGTTAACACCATTACCATGTTGTGCTCAGGGTCAGGGTGCAAGCGGGGCGGGTTGCGGCTGCCCGCCGGACGCCAAAGCGGGAGCCAACTGGTTTAGCGGGCCAACGCGGCTGCCCGCCTCAAGCCGCATAATTATTAAGCGGACAATGCGGCGGCCCGCATGTGACCGCAAAGACCCGCCAGGCACATGTACTGTATAGTTCCGTCCCAACTCAGGGTGCAAGCGGCGCGGGACATCCCGCTCGGCCGCCATGCCGCCCCGCAAAAATAGCCCGCAAATTGCTGTTGGGCTGACCGCGTCATGTGTAACGGGCCCAAGCGGTCACGCCGCTGAGTCCAGCGGGCTTGCCGCATATCCCGCATATCCCGCATAAGTCCTAACCTAGCTTCGTGCCTACCCACGATGGCAGCGGCGGCGCTGCTTCGCTCACCTGACGCTTCTCCGTCGCCACCTTCTCGACGACGGACTGCTCCTCGCCGCTGACGCCCTCCGCGAGCTCTTCTCCGCCTCCCGGCCACCCCCGCCTCCGGAGCAACCGCCAGGTCCCCTCCAAATCTTGGTACGTCCGCGCTGATGTTGATGCTTATGCCTGAATCGTGCCCCCTTATTCTTGTTCGTCGGCGGCCGGGGCTGGCGGCCAGAGGTCGATGCGCGGGGACGCCGGGGCAGGCCAGGAGGCTTCGCCTATGTGTGTGTGTGCGTGAGATAGAGATCGGCTGTGCCTCCATACGCTAGACAGATCGGCTGCTCCATACGCTGCTCCATACGCTAGGCAGATCGGCTGCTCCATACGCTGCTCCATACGCTAGACAGATCGGCTGCTCCATATGCTGCTGCTGGTGAGAGAGAGACAGCGATGCTTCGGCATGGAGCAATTTTGCAGAGAGAGATGCTCCATACGCTGCTGATGTGTGTGCACTCTCTTAGCTATGTTGTTTGGTTTATTAGCAAAGCTCAGATACGCAACCAATAAAATTCAGATACACAGTAAATCATGTGCTTGGAGTCTGTCTATTGTGTAGCTGTTCTGTCACGAAAATTGAGTTTTGTCTCTCATGTTCTGAACTTCCTCTTCTGCTGAATTTTTTCTTCACGGTTCATTTTAATTTCAAAAGTATCTCTGCGGCTGTTGTGGATCATCTTTAGTATTCTCATTAAGTTGATGTATATGATGCAGTGCTCATGTATGTTTTGCCTGGGTGTAGGTTCCTTGTGTTCCAGTGATATATGGTCAGAAGAACTCCTTGTTTATTGAGCAATCATGGTGGGGTCGATGGCGCCATCTCCACATCGGGACTGCCCTACAGAAATCCTCAATGGAGATGTTGTCCCTCCACCGCCTCCCTCACATGCTGAAGCTGTTGTTTCTCTGTCGTTTCCCTCCTTGATTGGAGCTGCTGTTACGTCACCGTCCGCTTCAGCAAGGGCTCCTGCAACCTTGTCGCGCCCTTTCCTCTCCTCCAAGAACAAAGGGCATGCATCCAAGAACAAAGGGCATGCATCAACTGAAGAAGTTGATGCAGCTACAACACTTTGCTCCCTTGTCCCAATGACCCAAGATCCTCACCAAGGTACATGGTTCTCCCTTGCCTTTTAATCTTGATGGGTCATCTACTCTCTATGTAATAGTAGCTTGGACAGAGAGAGGGTGAACTGAGATAGTGCTTTGGAATAGTTCATATGTTTGCATACATGAGAGCTCGATAAAAGCTGGAGACTAGTTATATATACTACTAGATGTAGAGATTGGAAATGCAAATGTTAACTTATATATTATTTGCAATCGGGCCCAGTATTGTTTGCAACCAGATACAACAGCATGAAAATTGTGCTCTTACTTATGCATTATTTGTGTGATTGAAAACAGGTTACTCAAGAGAAAATCAAAGACTCCCAAAACCCCCACCAAAGAAGAGGTTGAGGTCACCGTTAGTGGTGCCCATAGTGGGATCCCCAGGGGTTAATGTCGTGTTATCTCGGGCATCTCCAAGATTAGGTGTGAAACGATAAATCGCCAACACTACCTCAGATTCCTTGTAAGTTTTAATGTCTATTCTGCACACACATGTTAAGTTTTAATGTCAATTGTGCGCATATCTCAAATGTCTTGGCATAAGTTATTTGTTCATCTCAAATTCCGTAGGTCTTTCACATAAAAGAAAAAGAAGGAAACTTAAATCTGAAATCTGGAATGATTATGATCCTGTGTATGATGGCAACAAACTCAAGGAAGCCCACTGTAAACATTGCAAGAGTGTTTTTGGTTGTACAAGAGCAGCTGGTACTAGTCATTGCATTAGGCATTTGTTAGTTTGCGAGGAAAGGGCCAAGATCAGTGAGTTTCTTGACTCAGTTAAATCAGCCATGCCACAACCTGATCCAAATAGTCTAGAGAAATGGAACTATGACCCCGAGAGAGCTCATTGGGAGTTGGTGAGGATGATTGATGTTCATGAATTGCCATTCTCGTTTGTGGAATACGAGGGATTTAGAAGATTTGTGTACAGTCTGAATCCCACATTTGAGGTGGTGTCTAGGACGACAATAAGAGTTGATTGCCTCATGCTATTTCATGAACAAAGGGAAAAGTTTCGAGAGGCTATACAGAACTTAACCTCTCGTGTCTCTTTAACCACCGACATGTGGACTTCAAGTCAAGCCGTGAGCTATATGTGTATAACATGCCATTTTGTTAGTATGCACGAAGTGGAAATTGCAGAAAAAAGTGATTTGGTTTTGCAAGGCGAAAACACCACATAATGGACCAAATTTATTTAATATCATGTTAGAATGCATGCAATATTGGGGTTTGCCAAAGAAGATTTTCTCCATCACGCTAGACAATGCATCAAATAACAACTCGTGTGTGAAGTACATCAAATCCAATCTGCTAGGAAAGAATTTCCTACCTTGCAAAGGAGATCTTTTACATGGTCGATGTGCAGCTCATGTGATCAACCTTATTGTCCAAGATGGGTTGGAGATTACATGCAAAGCAGTGGATAATATCAGGGAAAGCATCAGGTTTGTTAGAAGCTCCCCCACTCGGAAACAGAAATTTAAGGAAATAGTTGCACAAGAAGGCATTGGTTGCAAAAAGAGCCTATCTCTAGATGTTGTCACACGGTGGAATTCAACGCATTTGATGATCAAAACAGCCCTAGAGTATAGGAGAGCATTCATCGCTATGAAGTTGCAGGCCACAACATTTACGTGTCAACCTACAATTGTTGAATGGGAAACGGCACAATCTGTTTGCAGCTTGTTAGAGCTTTTCCTTGACGCAACTATGGTGGTATCCGGTACATTATATCCAACGGCTCATTTGTATTTCCACCAACTTTGGAAAATTCATCTAACATTGCAAAGAGAGGCCAACCAAACTGATATTGTCATCAAATCCATGGTTGAAGCAATGCAAGAAAAGTTCATGAAGTATTGGAAGCTTTCATTCTTGACCATTTGTATTCCGGTCATACTCGATCCAAGATACAAGTTCAAATTCTTGGAGTTTTGCTTGAAATCTGGACTTGAAAGTGATGCAACGAGATATCTTGCTAAAGTGAAGAGAACATTCAAAGATTTATTTGTTGAATATTCTGTGCATGAGGGTGACTCAAGTATGGGAAATGATCAAGGAACCGGCAATGCTGGTACAAGTACTGATAACCCATGGGATCAATGGAACAAGCATGTTCAACAACATCAACAAAATCGAGCAAAGATGAGTGAACTTGATATTTACCTAAAAGATGAAATTTGCCCGCAAGAAGATGGCTTCGACATACTATCCTGGTGGTGCACAAATGCACACAAGTACCCATAGTATCTCGGATAGCAAAGGATGTCTTGGCTGCTGCATCTTCACGTAGCATCGAGTCGACCTTCTCCACGGAGGAAGAATCTTGAGTGACTATAGGAGCGAAATGATAGAAACCACTTGTAGAGGCATTAATCATCTACAAGATTGGATGCGACCTCGAGGTAACAAACTTTCTTTTAGTGATATTTGGCATTCTTTAGTGTTATGATGATATAACTTGTAACGTTTTTCTCTCATTGCAGGAACTAATCATGTTGGCACGATAATAAACGATGTTATTTATGGAACAGGTGCTGATATTGATGCTCATTGATTGCAGCATTAGGTAAGCCTAATCTTGAAATACATATTAGTTTTTTTATTCCAGGAACTGTATAATGGTAGTGAACATCAGTTTTTGTCAAGGTGAGATACATGAACATCAGTTTTTTTTCCTGTTTGCATTTTTTTGCTCTGTTTCAGTTTCAGGACATGAAACCCTGCATGCTTGTTTCTTTTCCTTGAATAATCACAGTAGCAGGTTAACCAGTAAAATGCATTTAATTTCCACAAAAGCTAGCTAACTTATATACATATTGTAGTTCAAGTCAGAGCTTGCAAACTTTCTTATGAGTTTAGTTTGGCAGTGAAGTTCTTTTGTAGAAGATGAGATACATACCAGTTGGAGACAACTTCCTGTTCTTCTCTCAAGTGTATTCTAATTTCATCCATTGGCCAAATATCGTACACCTTATTCATATGCAGAACCTCCGTTCAGTATGTTTGGAGACCCTCGGCAACATAGCAATTTGGAGACCCTCGGCATCGGCATCCGCAGCAGCATATAAGCCGAGAAGATCAAGCTTTTTGTACAAGCGGCGAAGCATCTGAAGCTTTTGTATATTACTAGTCACTTTCATATCGAGTCGCCTGATTTAGCTGTGGTAGTTAATTGAATTCTTGCTATCTTGTTGAATTTAGCTGTAGTAATTCATGCCACTTACCTTCTGCGGTAATATGTTTTAACACTGTTGAGTTTACTGAATGAGCAGTTGAGCATAATGTTTCAGAAATCAAAGGGTTCTCTTGCTGCTGACTTGCTGTACATACTACTAGTTTGCTGAATCAGTACACTGATGTCCGCACATTGCTGTCCTGAAAGGCTGAAACAAGCAGCTTACTGTGATACATATAGCTCTTGTAGTCTTGTGATGAATTTTGTGACTGTACAATGTTGGGACGGAACTATACAGTACATGTGCGTGGCGGGTCTTTGCGGTCACATGCGGGCCGCCGCATTGTCCGCTTAATAATTATGCGGCTTGAGGCGGGCAGCCACGTTGGCCCGCTAAACCAGTTGGCTCCCGCTTTGGCGTCCGGCGGGCAGCCGCAACCCGCCCCGCTTGCACCCTGAGTCCCAACATTGTACAGTCACAAAATTCATCACAAGACTACAAGAGCTATATGTATCACAGTAAGCTGCTTGTTTCAGCCTTTCAGGACAGCAATGTGCGGACATCAGTGTACTGATTCAGCAAACTAGTAGTATGTACAGCAAGTCAGCAGCAAGAGAACCCTTTGATTTCAAACATTATGCTCAATTGCTCATTCAAGAAACTCAACAAGTGTTAAAACATATTACATGAAGGTAAGTGGCATGAATTACTACAGCTAAATTCAACAAGATAGCAAGAATTCAATTAACTACTACGCTAAATCAGGCGACTCGATATGAAAGTGATCGATAATATACAAAAGCTTCAGATGCTTCATCGCTTGTACAAAAGCTTGATCTATCGGGCTTAATATTGCTGCGGATGCCGATGCCGAGGGTCTCCAAACTGCTATCATTGCTTTGGGTCTCCAAACATACTGAACGGAGGTTCTGATATGAATAAGGTGTACGATATTTAGCCAATGGATGAAATTAGAATACACTTGAGAGAAGAATAGGAAGTTGTCTCCAACTGGTATGTATCTCATCTTCTACAAAAGAACTTCACTGCCAAACTAAACTCATAAGAAAGTTTGCAAGCTCTGACTTGAACTACAATATGTATATAAGTTAGCTAGCTTTTGTGGAAATTAAATGCATTTTACTGGTTAACCTGCTACTGTGATTATTCAAGGAAAAGAAACAAGCATGCAGGGTTTCATGTCCTGAAACTGAAACAGAGCAAAAAAATGCAAACAGGAAAAAAAACTGATGTTCATGTATCTCACCTTGACAAAAACTGATGTTCACTACCATTATACAGTTCCTGGAATAAAAAAACTAATATGTATTTTAAGATTAGGCTTACCTAATGCTGCAATCAATGAGCATCAATATCAGCACCTGTTCCATAAATAACATCGTTTATTATCGTGCCAACATGATTAGTTCCTGCAGTGAGAGAAAAAAACGTTACAAGTTATATCATCATAACACTAAAGAATGCCAAATATCACTAAAAAGAAAGTTTGTTACCTCGAGGTCGCATCCAATCTTGTAGATGATTAATGCCTCTACAAGGGTTTCTATCATTCTCGCTCCTATAGTCACTCAAGATTCTTCCTCCGTGGAGAAGGTCGACTGCATGAGCTGCTACGAAGATGCAGCAGCCAAGACATCCTTTGCTATCCGAGATACTATGGGGTACTTGTGTGCATTTGTGCACCACCAGGATAGTATGTCGAAGCCATCTTCTTGCGGGCAAATTTCATCTTTTAGGTAAATATCAAGTTCACTCATCTTTGCTCGATTTTGTTGATGTTGTTGAACATGCTTGTTCCATTGATCCCATGGGTTATCAGTACTTGTACCAGCATTGCCGGTTCCTTGATCATTTCCCATACTTGAGTCACCCTCATGCACAGAATATTCAACAAATAAATCTTTGAATGTTCTCTTCACTTTAGCAAGATATCTCGTTGCATTACTTTCAAGTCCAGATTTCAAGCAAAACTCCAAGAATTTGAACTTGTATCTTGGATCGAGTATGACCGGAATACAAATGGTCAAGAATGAAAGCTTCCAATACTTCATGAACTTTTCTTGCATTGCTTCAACCATGGATTTGATGACAATATCACCTGGTTGGCCTCTTTGCAATGTTAGATGAATTTTCCAAAGTTGGTGGAAATACAAATGAGCCGTTGGATATAATGTACCGGATACCACCATAGTTGCGTCAAGGAAAAGCTCTAACAAGCTGCAAACAGATTGTGCCGTTTCCCATTCAACAATTGTAGGTTGACACGTAAATGTTGTGTCCTGCAACTTCATAGCGATGAATGCTCTCCTATACTCTAGGGCTGTTTTGCTCATCAAATGCGTTGAATTCCACCGCAGACAACATCTAGAGATAGGCTCTTTTGCAACCAATGCCTTCTTGTGCAACTATTTCCTTAAATTTCATTTCCGAGTGGGGAGCTAACAAACCCGATGCTTTCCCGATATTATCCATCGCTTTGCATGTAATCTCCAACCCATCTTGGACAATAAGGTTGATCACATGAGCTGCACATCGACCATGTAAAAGATCTCCTTTGCAAGGTAGGAAATTCTTTCCTAGCAGATTGGATTTGATGTACTTCACACACGAGTTGTTATTTGATGCATTGTCTAGCATGATGGAGAAAATCTTCTTTGGCAAACCCCAATATTGCATGCATTCTAACATGATATTAAATAAATTTGGTCCATTATGTGGTGTTTCTCGCTTTGCAAAACCAAATCACTTTTTTCGCAATTTCCACGTTCAGTACTAACAAAATGGCATGTTATACACATATAGCTCACGGCTTGACTTGAAGTCCACATGTCGGTGGTTAAAGAGACACGAGAGGTTAAGTTCTCAGATAGCCTCTCAAACTTTTCCCTTTGTTCATGAAATAGCATGAGGCAATCAACTCTTATTGTCGCCCTAGACACCACCTCAAATGTGGGATTCAGATCAGACGCAAATCTTCTAAATCCCTCGTATTCCACAAACGAGAATGGCAATTCATGAACATCAATCATCCTCACCAACTCCCAATGAGCTCTCTCGGGGTCATAGTTCCATTTCTCTAGACTATTTGGATCAGGTTGTGGCATGGCTGATTTAACTGAGTCAAGAAACTCACTGATCTTGGCTCTTTCCTCGCAAACTAACAAATGCCTAATGCAATGACTAGTACCAGCTACTCTTGTACAACCAAAAACTCTCTTGCAATGTTTACAGTGGGCTTCCTTGAGTTTGTTGCCATCATACACAGGATCATAATCATTCCGCATTTAAGATTTAAGTTTCTTTTTCTTTTATGTGAAAGACCTACGGAATTTGAGATGAACAAATAACTTATGCCAAGACATTTGAGATATGCGCACAATTGACATTAAAACTTAACATGTGTGTGCGAGAATAGACATTAAAACTTACAAGGAATCAGGTAGTGTTGGCATATTTTCACACCTAATCTTGCAGGGATCCTATGGGCACCACTTGACCTCAACCTCTTCTTTGAATTTTCTCTTGACAGACATGGTTGATGGTTGAGGCGTTGTGCAGGCCTTCGGTCAAATTAGGCGGAGAAGAGCTCGCGGAGGGCGTCAGCGGCGAGGAGCAGGTCGTCGTCGAGGAGGTGGCGACGGAGAAGCGTCAGGTGAGCGAAGCAGCCGCCGCCGCTGCCATCGTGGGTAGGCACGAAGCTAGGTTAGGACTTATGCGAGATATGCGGGATATGCGGCAAGCCCGCTGGACTCAGCGGCGTGACCGCTTGGGCCCGTTACACATGACGCGGTCAGCCCAACAGCAATTTGCGGGCTATTTTTGCGGGGCGGCGTGGCGGCCGAGCGGGATGTCCCGCGCCGCTTGCACCCTGAGCGCCGGGCAACGGCAACTTATGCATCATATACATCAGCATATTTGCAGGCCTGCATTGAGAAGACAGACATGGTTGATGGTTGAGGCGTTGTGCAGGCCTTCGGTCAAAATACCGGGCAACAAAAATGATGATGTTAGATAATAACGAGAAATAAACGAGACAAAGAGACACGGATTTTTACGTGGAAACCCTTGCGGGAGAAAACCACGGAACGCACGGCAGCGTATCACTATAATTGGGAGGAGTATTACATTACACGAGAGGACAAACCCTCTACGTGCTAATCTGGTGGAGATCTCTCTCATCTATTCCATGACTAGCTGGTACTATATAAAGGGAAAAACAACTCTCTTTCTTGGTGGACACGAAACAGAGTTGTAGTCATGCTACGTCTAGCACAAGGTTGGCATGCCGTAGTCCGGTAGGACTCCATCCGTAGTACAATACTTGTATGGAATTCGAAACACAATAAAAATAACAGATGAGTGGTTACTTTACTGGCCTAAAAGCAAGATCGATGTTTGAGTTATGCATGCTTCACAGGAATGTATCTCGTCTGTTTGAGATCTCTCTTCAATTTTATTTTAATGGTTTTGAAAAATTCAAGAGCATGTATTGATCTAGCAATGTGGAGAAATATATAGTGAAGGATCTGAAAACCAAACATTTAGAAACAGAGGACTTCATCAATTTTTTTAGGACAACACCACATTTCAAAGGGCAGCTTATGCTAGCTGAATGTAAAAACAGTGAGTGCAGCAATACTAATATCTGACCTTTGAGGATGTACAAAGTACCAGATGGCATTTATCTGAGCGGAGCCGGGAGGCTTTGCCTTTCTCTTTCAAGAAAAGAAACCCAACTATTCGAATAAAGTTTCACATGATTTTTGGCTTGTTTTTGTGTGTGTTAAGGGTCCCCATTGGCCATTGCACATGGCTTGCATAAGTTCACAACCACACACATATTCACACACACAAATACATATCCACCTTACCAAGAAGAGGCGGCGTTCCTAAATATTTGTCTTTTTAGAGATTTCAAATGGATCATCACATACGGATGTATATAGACATATTTTAGAGTGTAGATTCACTTATTTTGTTCCCTATGCAGTCACTTGTTGAAATCACTAGAAAGAGAAATATTTAGGAACGGAGGGAGTAGTATTTAATTGGTAATATGCCTTGCCAAGAAGACTGCATTTTTGGTAATGGTACTTATTTTCCGTTCAACTTTTACTTAGTACTAGATGAACCAGAAACTGCTAAGGCAGATGATGAATTAGGGTCCTTTTCTCAGATATTAACTTTAATGAGGTTTTCCTCTGTTATGAAACATAACTCGATTCGCACTCTACTCAATGTAGGTGCTACCTCAGTGGGCCGAAAGCAGATGACAGATACAGTTCGCCGTTTCAGTTCCTTCAGAGTGCCACGTGTCCTCGCCTATGCCGTCAGGGATTCTTTGTCGTCAGCCTATTTGCCGTTGGTTTTTATATTCTTTGCCGACAATGGATCTTTGCCGTTAGTTTTTCCTCTATTTTGCCGCCAGCTATTCTTTGCCATCTGCCCTGATGAAAAACTGGCGGCAAAGAGCTCCACATACAGCAAATTACCTGATTTTTGGAGTGAGGCATGACCACGTCCCTATGTGATGCACTCTGGTCTTTCTTCGATCATATATTTGGGTCCCCTTTCCCTTAGTTTTCTCCATATTTATAGAAGATACAAAGACTGAAAACCTAAATTGATCCAATGTCATGCCCCGCTAGACCTAGCCTAGAAAAGATAGCCTTCGGGTGCCTATAGAGGAATGGATAATAACCACGCAAGGCGTAGTAAGTAGGCATAAACCAATAATGGGTCTCATAAATCTCACATGTTTTTATTTGACAAATTTATATACATTTACAATCAAGTTGGACAATGTTGTACCCGCTTCACATCCAACTAGTCCCACCTACTCTTTAAGTAGCGGCGTTTCTTGCACATACTTATGTTAGCGATGACTGCATCTCAAAAACATGAAAGTGAGGGTGAGTACTAGAAGTCATACTAAGCAAACAAATCATATAAAACAGAAAAATATTTGGTTACAAATAATTGTAAAATAAAACGTCGCTACTTAAGTAGTTGAAAATGAGGGTGCCGCACATGGATGTAAGCTTCCCAAACCTAGGAGTTACATGAGTGAAATTTCACACTTCTACTCTTAAGATGTGTACTTCAACACTAGAACCATACAAACACTACAAGAGCACAACCCTTGAACTCTTTGAGACACAACAACTTAACTTAGTGGTGTCGTCGCTCCTACGGATCCATCACAGATATTGTCTTCGGAATAACTGACGTCTGCACTGGCTAACTTAGACAATCTCATACGTGAGGTGTGTCTGGTACATTATGAGCACCTATTATTACCCATTTTTTCGGAACCTTTACTATTCGTTCCTCATGAAGTATTACTTTTCTCATTCCTCCTCCGTTCTATTGCCACTCCTACCGATCCAACCTCTACGCTAGTAAGCCACTTGATGCGCTCACTCGCCACATGCCTTGCCTCTCCGATGTAACGCCTGACCGTGGAGATGATGGGCTAAGACTAGGGAGGCCTCGAGTAGGCGGGTGCAGATGGGGTTGCGTTGTTTGCTTTCTAAAATGCTCCCTATTTTATAAACGGTTAAAGGGTAGTATGGTCATTTCCACTTGGTGTTCAGTGGGTCATTAGGCCTGACTAGAAGAAAGCCCGTGCGTTGCAACGGGGCCACATTAACTTTAAGAGTTCAATATTACGACATTGGCGACCTTTTTTACCATCAAATCCTCACACACACACTCTCCCTCCCTCTTCCTCACTCTCTCTCCCCTTCTCCCACTCTCTAACACACACATATATCTATCTTATTGGGTACGAGATCACAATCCATCTATTTCACACACACACGCTAGTGCATAACAATATGGATTATGTGTATTATATTTGCCACCAGAATTGAGGGAATTAATTTCATGTAAATCGGCCAGCCACAGCTCCAAGAATACGCGGAGGAGGTGGCCCAGGTCAGCGTCGGCGCCGTCCGTGCAGACGTGAGCCTGCTTCAAGTGCACGCAATGCACGTCTTCACAAATATTATAACCAGATGTGAGAAATCACATACTAACACGATGTTGCAATCAATTTGTAATTAAAGAAGCCAAAAGTCTTTTTTGTTAAACCAGAATTCCTTATGCTGGAGTTTAAACAAACCCCACAATAACATGATCAATTTTTTTTCTCTACTTATCACCTAATTAAGCAAATGCATGACTTATGAAGCGGTAAGAAATCATGTTAACTTGGAATTAAAATTCCAACAAAAGAGTGAGGAACAAACCTTTTTATCATTGCTCTGAAGTCTGAACCTCCCCCTATTTGTTAGTGAAATGTGAGTATGCTTGGAAGATAATAATTTCTTATGCAACATATGCTTTTACATCTGAAAGAGCTACAAAATATGTTGGCCTACCTATGTGCACTTCCTATATCAAGCGGATAAAATTATTTCTATCGGCAATATAAAATACTAAACATTAGAAAGAAAGGGACAATGTCCACTAACCATGCAAATATTCTGACCATGGGATATTTAGGCTGGCGATATGGGAAATTAAAGCTAAAATGACTCGATGAGTTAGGGATACATCAATAAATATTGTAAAAGTGATAAAAATCTGCAGCAACTCGCGACCCCACGAACTCAGATTCGCAATGAGCAAGTTAGTGAGGCTGCCACGGCAGGCTAGCACCAAGGGACAAGGGCAACAACCGCCTTCCCATCCAACCTATCGATTCTGCTGGCGCTACTTTCATCCTAAGCCCATGAGTACCGCTTAGTGTGTTGCCACGCACGGAGAAACTACGAACTGAAATTTTCATCCAAATCATGAAAAATGTTAATGTTCCTCTCCTCTCCCATCCCTCGTGTGAACATACCCAATTCGTGGTTGGCTCGCTTCATTCAAGCGTAGCTCGATGTGCACCGCCTCGCTTGATTAGTTGCCGCGATTACGCATCTACGCCAACAAGCTGGGGAAACAAATGCAAATGTTACACCAAGTCAAAGTCAACCATCCCACAATCATAACATTAGAAAAGATAATAACCAAAATTTAACAGAAGAACTACTGCTTGGCTCCCAGATCCATCTCGATAGCCCTTGATCTGGCTGCTGAGCTTCTCCTAGCCGCCTCAACATCACGTCATTACCAAACATGTAGTGGATGCCTAGTGGGACAAGGATTAAGAAATAACATGAGGTGAAAAATACGATGACTGTCAATTCCATAAGACGATCCAAGTAATTTGACAAAACAGATCAGGAGCATCTTGTATAATCTCAAAAAAGTAACTAGAAATATGAGAAATGAATTGATGAAAATCAGCCCCTGCTCTCATTCATGCTCGCTTTTGTAATGGGAGGCAAGGAATGGGGATACCGGGAGAAGAAAGGATCACATGGACGGCAAGCCTCCACCACCGCAAGTGGGGTTGCTTCACATCCAATCTCCACGGCCGCCCCATGGGGACGAACTCCCATGTTCACAACCGGCTCCCAATCGGCCGCTGCCTCGCCGACCTTGACGACGAGTAGTCCCTCCTTCGATCCCATTCGCAACAGAGGCAACACCCATCCCAGCGGACGGGTCCGTGAGATCCCTCATCGATTGTGGTCGCGCCCCCCAAACCTCACCGCGGGACACATGAGAGGCGTCGTGCCATGGTCGCTTGATGCGGAAAGGAGGCGACATAGCAGCAACGACGCCTTCGCCGGGATTGGTGGCGACAGCGGCGGCGAGCGAGCAGGAGGACGGCGGCAGCGAGAGAGTAGGATGGTGGTGGCAGCAGTCCATCGGCCGCCGTGACGTGAGAGGAGGATGGGGATGGGGCCGCGATCTGGACGTATGGAGCGGTCGAGAGGAGGGGAAGCAGGCGGTTGGGTTTTTCCATCATGCGGGGTTTGCGGGAGGTCAAACGAGAGGGTTTTTTTCATGCGGGAGGTAGAGCAACGAGGGCGGATGTAGGGAGAAGGGACGCGGTCAGTTGGCAGGAAAAGGAAAGCTACGCATTTTTTAGGCAGTAGAGATGATTGATGATAAGAAATGGAAAATCACATCAATATAAAGAAATATCCCATCAATACTTGATTGATTGCGATTTATTTTTTATATGGTAACTAATCTAATCATCAATAATTGATTGATTGCGATTTATTTTTTATATGGTAACTAATCTGATGAGTTTATGTGGGTGGTGAAGCGAAAAGGCAGGTGGGAGGGAAACGAAATAAAACCAGCGAAATAAAACCAACGAAAGTGATGAGGCGAAATAAAACCAGCGAAAAATAACCGGCGGACTATTCACCAACTCTATTAGGAGTAGAGGTTCTTCGAAACACTGAAATGTGGTACTTTAGCAAAGATGAAACATCCAATGTGTTATTTTTGTCAAAGACAATATACCAGGTGCTATATTATCCAATTCAAATGTACAAAGTGGTATTGTGTCAAATTCCCATATCTCTGATCTCCCACTTTATTTCCAAGCATCTATCTACTCGTATAATTTCATTTTATATGGGCGCACTTCTGCTGCTGCTCCTGCTTAAATCATAGCATTGATCGGCCGGAAGAGGAAAAGATATTCGTCATCATTCAGCTGCCGGAGACCAGCCACCAAAGTTTTCGCGCCATTATCGCCCCTGATCCCGCCGTCGACAGAGTACGATGGAAGCAGCAGCCGACGCCGGCGGCGCGCTGGAGGTGGTGGTGTTCCCATGGCTGGCATTCGGGCACATGCTCTCGTTCCTCGAGCTGTCCAAGCGCCTGGCGGCTCGTGGCCACGCCGTCGCCTTCCTCTCCACGCCTCGCAACCTCGCCAGGCTCCCGCCCGTGCCGCCGCACCTGTCCCCTCGCCTTCGCTTCGTGCCGCTGCCGCTGCCGCGCGTGGACGGGCTGCCGGACGGCGCCGAGTCCACGGCCGACGTGCCGCCCGAGAAGATCGAGCTCGTCAAGAAGGCCATGGACGGGCTCGCGGCTCCGCTAGCCGCGTTCCTCGCGGACGCCGTCGCTGCTGGCAGGAGGCCCGACTGGATCGTCCATGACTTCTGCCACCACTGGGTCCCGCCCATCGCCGGCGTGCACGGTGTGCCGTGCGCCGTGTTCATGACCGTCTACGCCGCCTTCGTCGCCTTCCTGGGGCCGCAGTCGGCGAACGTCGAGCACCCGCGCGCGGCGACGGAGGACTTCGCCGTCGCGCCCAGGTGGATCCCGTTCGCGTCCACGATAGCGTACCGACGCCGCAGCGAGGCCGAGTGGATCGCCGGTTCCTTCCGCACCAACGCGTCCGGTGTGTCCGACATGGACCGCGCATGGCTGCTGTTCGAGCGCTGCCGCCTGGCCATCTACCGGAGCTGCGACGAGGTCGAGCCCGGGATGTTCGCCCTCCTCACCGACCTCTTCCGGAAGCCCGCCATCCCCGCCGGGATTCTGCTACCTCCCGCGATCGCCGATGACGACGGAGAGCGTCCTGAGACCCTGCGTTGGCTCGACGACCAGCCCCCCAAGTCGGTCATCTACGTCGCGCTGGGGAGCGAGGCGCCGCTGACTCCAGGGATCCTGCACGAGCTCGCGCTCGGGCTGGAGCTCGCCGGGGTGCGCTTCCTATGGGCTCTACGCAATCCGGCCGGCATGTTCAGCGCCGCGAACGACGCCATCACGGACAAACTGCTGCCCGCCGGGTTCGAGGAGCGGACGCGGGGGCGAGGGCTGGTGCGCACCGGGTGGGTGCCGCAGGTGGCGGCGCTCGCGCACGGCGCGACGGGCGCGTTCCTGACGCACTGCGGGTGGGGCTCCACGATCGAGAGCTTCGCGTCCGGGCACCCGCTCGTGATGCTCCCGTTCGTCCTCGACCAGCCCCTCGTGGCGCGCGCCATGGCGGAGAAGGGGGTCGGCGTGGAGGTGTCGAGGGACGAGGGCGACGGCTCGTTCGACAGGGACGGCGTGGCGGCGGCGGTGCGGCGCGTCATGGTGGACGAGGAAGGGAAGGCGCTCGCGAGCAACGCCATGAAGCTGCGAGAGCTTCTCACGGACCAGGGGCGGCAGGAGACGTACATTGATGATCTTGTGGAGCATCTGAGGCGCTACAGAGGCTGCTGCTAGTGGCGTGTTCCAGATTTGGCAATGAAAGTGTGAAATGGTGAAAAGTTGAAAACCATGTGAAATGAAAATCGATCAATAAGTTTCACAATGAGAAATTTTAACATAAGTTTTGCTAAGTATCAGTCGACTAAGGGCATCTCCAAAAGGCCCCAAGAAGGCCTCCCAGCGATTTTTTCACGGCCAAAAAAAGCGCCGATCGCGCCTTCAGAGCCCGAACCTGAAGAGTTGTTTTGGCGCGAAGAAGCCGCGGGCCAGCCGCGTCAGCGACTCGGCGCCTCGTCTCCCCCCAACGGCCTCGGTTCCCGCGGGGAATCAATGGCAAGACTGCCGCCGGTCAGCCTTGTCATTGATTCCTTCAGGGGCGGCGCTTCACGGGACGGCGCGCCGACGCCTCCTCCTCGCCGCAGCGTACACACAGCGCTGCCCGGCTATAAAGCCGGGCGGCCTCCACTCCACTCTCCTGTACCCACAGCCCGCCCCCCGCCGCCCGCCTCCCTCTCCTCGCCTCTCCGAAGCGCCGTCGTCATGGCGAAACGCTTCCCGAGACGGCGGCGGCGGCTAACGGCTTGCCGCCGTTCGCTCCGCAGATCGAGTCTCGCTCCTATTCGGCGAACATCCGGCGCCGCGGACATGCGCGCCGCCATCGGGTGGAGACTCAGCCGCGAAGTGCCCATTCCCCTGCTGCGCCGCGCGCGGCCGAGTATTTCGCCGAGGAGGTCGAGACGCCGCGCGCCCTCACCGACGCCTAACGCCTTTTCCCCAATGACGCCCGATAACCACACGGCTCGGGCGGCGATTTCAGCGCCGCCAAGAAGCAGCGATGGCGCCCACTAACGGCGCGCCGGTGGTCGGCGAAGCGCGAAACAGGCGGGCGCCGCCTCGGTAAGCGTCCCGGCAAAGACACTCGAGGGCGTGTTTCACGCACCTCAAGGGCGGCAAGACCCGCCGTTGGCGTACCGGCGTAGCACCGACGCTGTCGGGCCATGTGCGCCAAGGCGGTTCGGTCCTCCTCCTCCTCTTCCTCCTCCCGATCCTCGCCGCACTCTCCGGCACTCCGCCCGCTTTCGGCGTCAAGGCGAAGCTTCGCGGCGGAGTCGCCGCTTCGGGCGTACTTTCAGCGCCGCATCGCTATCAACGAGGCGGCGGCGCCTCTCTCCTCGTCGGCTCCTCCGCGCTTCGCAAGCCAAAGACGGAGCCGGGCGGGCGCCGTGAAGACGGAGCGGGCTGGCGCCGTGAAGACGGAGCCGGGCTGGTGCCGGTGAAGGCGGAGTTCGCCGACGACGACGCGCCCTAGAATGGGCGCACCAGACTCCATTGCGATGGAGAAGGCGCGCGGGAGAAGGAAGGCGCGCGCAGCGCCGCCTCGCGCCGCCGAGAAGCGCCGACGCGGCCGCGACGAAGACGGAGTCGTCATCCTATGCGACAGCGACGACGACGACGACGACGCGCCGCCGCCAGTCCACCATGGCGACGTCGGGTCCAGCCGGGGGGTCCGCGTCAAGGAGGAGAAGGCCGACGACGACGATGGCGGCGACGGCGACGACGACTTCAGCCCCTTTCTTTTTTAGATTAGCTTAATATAATGAAAATGCGCGAATTTGGCTGAAATTCGCCATGTTTAGCCGAAATTTAACTACTCTTTTATCATAACTTCGCCGAACGGCCCCTTTTTTTTAAACACTCGCCTGGGGGCCGACGGCTGAGCGACGACTCGCCTCCAGGGCCTTTCTTTGCGCCGGCTCACCCCCAGGGGACGCTTTTAGACGCCCCCTGGCGGGCCAACGGCCGGATATGCCCTAAGACTTCGTTATGTCTCAGTCAATACTATCTTCCTTTAATTTTGCATGGAGATTCGTACAAAAAATTGTTTTCAGTTTTGCTTTTTTCGTCTTACATGCTATATCACTTGACTGAGACTTGGTTAAGTCTCAGTCGACTGAGACCTAGACACACCCTTTTAACGTAGTCCCAATCTATTTTAGCCGTCTATAATTTTCTATCCAAGGCCATATAATTGCCCCTGGAAAGGAACCGATGAATAATATTTTTTGCGGGCAAACCGATGAATAATATTAAAATACATGTTTGTTCAATTTAAATTGCCATAGTTTTATTAGTACCTTCTACGAGGTAAGATTACTAAATTGGCAATATTTCTGAAACAAAATAGGCAAAAAAAATTGCCCCTGTAAATGCACCGACCAATAATATTCAAATACGATTTAGCTAAATGTAAATTTCCCGAGTTTTAAATTTTGTTAAGTCAATTTTTTAATGTTTATTATTTTGTAAGATATTTTTATTCCTAGTTATGTTTCATGGCTTTTTGGCTGAATTTTTTACTTGTCCCTTGGGTCAGTCAGTTTTTCTATTGGGCTTGAAGCTCGTTACCCATTGCCCATTTTTTTGTTTGCATGTGTTTTGCTTTGGTATTGTTTTTCTTTTCTAGCCAGCTTTCATTTTTTCCTATATTGGTATATTTGCGATGTTGGGTGATTGTAAATGTATACCCTCAAGTACTATACATTTTGTATGTAAATTGTACTAGAGTGTGAAAATTGCACTAATATATGCTTATTCTTTAAACATTACAAAAAAGATGCAACTTCAGTGCAAAGTTGTGTGCAAAATTTTATTTATTTTTACTTCTTCTTAAAATGTAACAAAATGTAATATCACTACTAGTAATTCATTATTCCCTAGAAAATATTTTTTAAAATTTTTGTATCAGTTTTATTTAATTTTCTTTCTTAATTAATTGTAATACAAAACCCAATAATGTATTTTCACAATTTTTTCAAGAAGTAATATTATTGTCAGTGAAATTAACCTTAAATAATGAAGAAAATAAAATAAAACTAAAACTAAATAAAAATGAAATTTTTGAGCAAGAATGACTTAGTGGCATTGGTATTACCCTTTAAGAAAAAATAAAAAGAAACTAAATAACTAAAACACATAATGAAAAGATTGCACATAATTTAAAGGTAATTTGCACTTTTTTATAATATACAAGAATAAACATGCAATAGTGGAGTTTTCACAAAAAAAACCAATAAGGAATGAATGCCTATTTTTGCATACTGCGAAAAGTGCAATTTATCTGTAATCTGTGCAAATTTTGTCATTCTTTTTTCTTTTCTTCTTAAGGGGTAATACCAGTGCTACTCATTCATTCTTCCTTAGAATTTTCTTTGAAATTGTGGTTTAGTTTTCTATTTATTTTTCTCTCCTTTTAAAGATAATATCAATGCCATCAATTCATCCCTTCTTTGAAAAT
This sequence comes from Aegilops speltoides, assembly GCA_021437245.1. NCBI lineage: Eukaryota > Viridiplantae > Streptophyta > Magnoliopsida > Poales > Poaceae > Aegilops > Aegilops speltoides. The sequence goes on along the minus strand of CM038145.1, from coordinate 480,273,789 downwards.
CTTTTAAGAGCATATGCTTAGCCTTTCATATTATAAAATGGTGCAATTTATGTGTAAATAGTACGCAAATTTTGCCATTTTTAATTTTTTTATTGTTGCAATTCTGAAATGACAATACTAATGCCACTAATTCATTCTTTTATATAATATATCTTTTTTTATTTGTGTGTGTAAGCATACATGCAAGTTCTATACAATATATGTTTAAATTCTAGAGAATGCGAAAATTTCACTATTATATGTTTAATCTTACGTATTATAAAAATTGCAATTTTTGTGCAAGTTTTTATTGTAAGTTTTTTATTTGACATATGAATGGAACCGTGACATACAAAATTAACCCTTGCATTTGTTTGAGTCAAATTCTAGTTTCTTCCAAATAAAATATGAGAATCCATTGACGGTTGTTTGTTCTCGATACAAAATTCAATGTGCACTGGTAGTAGGTCCCTATTTATGCCATGTTGCAATAAGTTGAGCATCAAATATAATCTTTTTGCACAACAAAAAGCAATAACAATCAAAGACCAAGTTTCATTACAACCCTTACCTCTCTACAGATAAGAAGACCATTGTAAAACTGCTCAGAATATTCTAAAATATCACAACTCAGAAGACACTAGTGATGTTTCAAAATCTTATCCAACTCAGTAATATTAGTCACATCTCACTCATTTTCACTGAAATTTTGAATACATGTTCTGAAATATCCCGATTCAAAGTACACTAGTGAAATTCAGTCTATGAATTTTCAGAATATTCTGAAGTGAAGTCACACCTCACTCAGTTTCACTAAAAGATTGAGTAGTACTGGCCATAAAAATTGTAAATGATAATATAAATTTTGTTTCAAAATAATTTTGAAATCAAGATAATTTAGGTTATTTTACCTCGTGAGTTTCTCCTTCTCGTTGTGCCGGTTGCGGGGCCAAAGCACTCGCGGATGCACTCCTCTTCAAGGCGCAGAGTTATGCTTCAAGGACAGAGAACTCCAGCACAACCTCGAGTGGTCCTCGGGCTCAGGTTGAGCCTCATGGGGACGATATCAAATGGGATTAGGGGACAGTGGAGGCGATGGCGTTGTTGATGGGGACGATGGCGCCCCAAGCGCTTGATCTATGCCGCCCGCTATAATGGGAGCCATTGGTACCACTTGAAGGACCAGATGTCCTGCAGCCATCGTCAAGGGTTTCAGATCCCCCGTGATCGCCGTCACGGGAGCCGCGGTGCCACATGAGCTTCGGCGGGAGGAGGATGCGACGGCTAGTGCATCATGGGCAAAGTTGGCATCGCCGACGCGTCAGATCTGGACTATAGGTGCTTGTCTGAGAGGACGTTCAACTGATAGGCTACATTCCGGTGCAGCGGCATTGCCAGATAAAGGGAAGGAGCTAGCTAGGGGACGAGGAGGGATGAGAAGGCTAGGGTTGGGTGATGGGGACGCCTCAACATCTGACTTGTATAGCCGATATGGCAAGTGGTTCGGCGGTCGATGATTCCGCCACGAGTATCCAATGGACTGGGCTCGCCATAAATGTGGTCAAGTCACCCCCCTGGACGATGATTTTCAGTGCCAGACACGGGTGGCAGTGCCTCTTCAAACACGCCTGTGGCGCGAGGAGGAAGAAGATGAAAGATCCCTCCCCCACAGACGGTTGGGATTGGAGCGAGTTCCAAATGAGGCCTCCACAACCTTCATATTTGGAGGCTCGAGCTCTTTTTTGGAGCGAGCTTCAAAAATTTTGTGACCGCAACTGACGACTCTTTGAGAGTGACTTTTTGATTGTTGATCGGCATAGTAGCGATTATTATGGCAATCGACCACATATGGTGCCTCTGCCATAGTTTCTGTTGGGTTCTCGCGTGGAGAGTGCTTGGGGATGGCGGCGCTTCACCGATTGGATGATCTTTCTGGCTCTGATCCACCTCAAACTCATCCGTTGAGACGGAGTCAATGGAGCTTCAATGCTGATTCATGACTTCTCGCCGGGGCGATGAAGTTAGTTTTTTTTTTTTTTGCCGCGTGCGCGCCAAGCAGATCCGGTGTCAAGAGCCGGCCGCAGGTATGTCACAGTGAATCTTCAAGGGTTTAATGGCCGCGACTATATTTCTGTGGTGTCGATCCTTAGAGGCACGTGCTCGAAGATTTCCCGACCTTCATCGACGATGTCAAATTGGTCCTAGTAGGGGAGCGGTGACAAAGTGTGTCTTCAGCACGTTTCGACGGAGACGATGGTTGTTCAGTGGTTTAAGAATCTTAATGCGGAGTATATTTTTTATGATATTTTGGGTACTTCATTCCACGGGTGAACCTTTCCGATAGATCATACAGGGAGACCTTGTTTGAAGCCTGTAATTTTCTTTCCCCTTGTTTGAGCACTGAGCAATGGATAAGGCACTACTCTCTGCGTCGTTACGGTGTGCGGCGATCACATGGTTTGCCATTTGCGAGGCAAGAAAAATTCCAGGCTGAAGGGTGACTACTGAGCACCTACTGACCAGTGACTACACACCACGTGCTCCTCACCACGTACACACACAAGGAAAATATCCGAAAGCACGACCCCACGACCACATCAAGCAGATAAACATGGCTCCCGGAGGCCAAACTCACCACAAAAACCCATCCATCCACTGACCCACGGCAAAACCAAATCCGCTGTCGGAAGTCTCCACTCCACTCCACTCTCTAGCAGCTCCTCGACAAAGCCACGACCAGAGCCACCGCGGCCAGCGAGCGAGAGCGAGGCGCCGGCGTTCGACCGATCGACGAGATGAGCGTGGTGGTCCTGGACGGGTCCACGGTGCGGTCCTTCGTGGCGGACGAGGCGGCCTTCGCGCGCAGCGTGGACGCGCGCTTCGCCGCGCTCGACGCCAACGGCGACGGCGTGCTCTCCCGCGCCGAGCTCCGCCGCGCGCTCGAGTCCTTCCGCCTCCTCGACGGGGCCGGCTTCGGCTCCGCCGAGCCGGCCCCGCTCCCCGGCGAGGTGGCCGCGCTCTACGACGCCGTCTTCGAGCAGTTCGACGCCGACCACAGCGGCGCCGTCGACCGCGCCGAGTTCCGCGGCGAGATGCGCCGCATCATGCTCGCCGTCGCCGACGGCCTCGGCTGCCAGCCGCTCCAGGTCGCCGTGGACGACGAGGGCGGCAGCTTCCTGCTCGAGGCCGCGGAGCACGAGGCCGCCATGATCGCCGCCAGGGTCCAGGAAGAACGCGACAAGGCCGCGGCCGAGGAGGCAGCCGACGGCAAGTGATGACGGCGCTGACGGCTGCACGGTGTGTACGTGTCAAAGGTGGAGACGTGTGAGACGAGTGGTGTGCCGCGTGCGTGTGTCCACTTTTTTTTTGTTGCGAGATGTATGTCCTGACTCCTTTTATTTTAGTGTATGTAATGTACCGAATATTTTATGAATAAAATCGTTTCCGATTCTCCTAGGGGCTTGACATTTGATTCACTGTTAAACTATGGCTCGCAGCATGCTCACAAATGTGTAAGTCTCTGCTTCTCAAAATTAGCGACCAATCATAAGTTCGACGAATGCATTGCCAATAGAGTTTAGCTACCGGTACAAAACCAAGTACCGCTATTTTTTTTCTTGGTACAAAAATTGTATGAAATACCACCAAAATATATGTGTCATTTTTTAGTTCAAACACATTAGTACTCCCTCCGTTCCAAATACAAGATATTCCAACTTTTTCAGAATCGGATGTATATAGTCATGTTTTTATGTGTTTGTTCACTTATTTCAATCTGTATGATCCATACTAAAAGTATGCAAAACATCTTGTATTTATGAATGGAGTATGTCTTAAGAAGCGTGTGTCAAACTCCCCTGTCTTTCGTCACAAACAAAAAATGTACTCCCTCCGTTCGGAAATACTAGTTGTATGTAGATGCATTTTAGTTTCAGCTACATCCATTTCTATTCATTTACGCGATAAGTAATTCGAACTAGAGGGAGTATATTTAATATTGCTAGATAGTAGATATTCTAGCTTCGATTAGTCCTAAAATAATGAAGATATTTGTATTACTATATTGATAAGAAAATCTTTCCGCTTTTCTCTATCTGGAAGTACTTTTTCACTACCAGAGCTTCCATGTGCTTGTTCGGTCTACGGCTCGAGTGAAGTATTTTAAAATTCTTTGCTCTTCTGAAATTCAAATTTGAAATTAGGTTTACGTGATTTTGAAAACCTCGATACATTTAATTATATTCCTTCGATCTCCATAAAATCCACAAACTATATCTTGATTGCACAAATAAGAGTATGATTTAAGGATATACAAATTTTCAACGTCGAGTAAATAATCCATAATTCAATTTAAATACTATTTGGATTCAAAGATTTTACAATTACGAGAAATGGTAATAACATAAATTATAGGTGCACACACATTCGAAACAAACATCACATATTCTGAAGTTAAAATGGACGTGGTGTGATAATATTCCAACATTATGTGGTGTGGTGTGTTCTAATCCAAAGGTGCTTCAATAATACCTCCTTGTCCTTGGGAGGCCCAGCCTAGGCGAGGGCGAGCGGAGGGTTGTACTGGGCCACTAAAAAGGAGGGGGCGGGGGGCAGCTCTTGCAGGTACATGTCCTTTGTCTATAGACTATTAGGCTTACACTATAAAAGGTATTGGGCCTAGCGGAAGTAGAGTAGAAGGGCACCTAATGCATGAGCAAAGATGCCCTTCCTCATTAATGTATCACAATACTTTTGAAGACTCCCTATATTGAAGGAGACGGAGGAGCGAAGCCAATTCTTTCAAGATGCGAGCTTCATTCACGAGGCGAGAGGGTCAAACATGGAGGCGGATAATCTTGTAAAAAGCTCACATTCCCTCACTTTTATTAAGCCTCGGACCATAGAGCAATTGTTCTATGGTATTTTCTATTAATATAAAGTGACCAATATAGTAGAGGGGTAAAGAAAACAAAGAAAAAACAAGAAGATGAAAACAATGCTTAACAAATACCAACTCTAGGAGACATTATAGCCATTCAAGAAGCAAAAGCTAGCACTTAACCATGCTTGGAAACAAGCAGTGCTTGTTTCCAATTATGTGACTTGGGAGAATCATTTATGCTTTGAAGAGGTGGTTCCATGAATCTGGAGATGAGTTAAAATTTCTTAAGATCTTCTCAATTCTTGTGTATCTAGATGTTCCAACATCAATGATAAGAATCGCCATAGCAATGGATTAGGGTAACATGTCTAAAGCGAGCAGATCATCACTATAAACTGAAAACATCTTCTCATGTTTGGGATTAAAGAGTTCTAGCACTCCCAAGAAAAATTGTAGTCCCATAATAGGTGATGTGTTGTCTCTTCAGTGGCTTGGGTGCAGAGTACAAGTGTAATCATTCATGAAGAAACATTTTCTTTTAAGCATGGCTCTCGTGTTTTAGCTTGTCGTGAAAGATTAACCAGAAAAAATACTTATGTTTGAGTCTACCAGTACCCTTACAAATCATGATGAAGAGCTCAAGAGTTTGATTGTTCCCCATGAGAGCTTTGTACATATGCATAAAGGAGTATACATTGGAGTTTGTTGTGCATTTCCAAATTTGTTTGTCGGAATTATTAGGACTTAGAAGGACCGCTGCTTGAAATTCAGTGAATTACTCATATGATGGATTTGATAGAGGTTTGTGAAAAAGATTAGTCATCTGAAGAGATGAATTGTGCAATGGATACCTTTCCATTAATGGAGAAAGAGTACAATTCATGAAAATTTTGAGTAAGAGGTTGATCATCCCACTTGTCAAGCCATAGCAAAATGGTATTACCCTGGCCGTAGGAACAGGTAGCATTCTCTTTAAACAGAAGCAAAAGCTTGAGATGTCTTTTCCACTAGTGTGAGAATTCAAATCTGTCACGTGGTGGAAGTCTGGTAATAGCCTTTCCAGATCAGATTGACCCAAGGAAGATCAACCTTATTAAAGACTTTATGGAGGCTTTTGATGAGCAATGCTTTATTATGAGTGGTCACGTCTAAAATGCCCATGCCACCTTGATCTTTTGGTTTGCATACTTTATCTCAAGCAATGTGAGTTGGTCATTTGTCCTCCTTGCTAAATTTCCTTCAAAGGAAGTGCCTCAAATATTTTTTAATTTGGTCAAGAACAACAACTAGTAATGTATGATAGCACATGAAGAATGTTAGCAGAGAATTAAAGACAAACTTGATTAGCAACATTTGTCTGTAATAGAAAAAAGATTGACCATCTAAATAAACCTCTTCTTCCTTTGCATGAGTGGTGAGAAATCTTCAATTTTGGCTTTCATAACCCCATGGGAAGACCAAGGTAGGTAAATGGAAAGGACCCTTGCTGGCAAAGATAAGTCTGGCCATTTTGTCTTCAAGAACATTAATGGGAACTAGGACATATTTATTAAATTATCTTACAGTCCGGTATGGGCAGTAAAATGGAGCATAAGCTTTTTAACTTGCATGACTTACATCTCCCCGGCAGGCAGAACCAGTTTGGTATCATTTGCATATTGAATCATCGGGTAGTCAGTGTGGGAGGTGGATTGTAAAGGAACTTGGATTTTATGATGATTCATGGCTTCGTTGAACACAAATTGCAGAAGATCAGCTGCAAGCACAAAGAGCAGAGGGGAAAGAGGGTAAACTTGTCTAACCCCTTTTGAATTGGAATTGTCTATCAGGGACTTCACTGCACAACAGAAGTACCAACAATATTTGAAGATAATTTCCATCCATAGTAACCATTTAGGTCCAAAACCTTTTGCTATAAGAATATCAAGGATAGTATTGCGTTCAACGATATCAAATGCCTTCTCAAAATTTAAGTTTAAGACCAAATTCTTCTTCTTGGAGTGTTGACATTAGAAAATATATTCAAAAACCTAGTCCAAGCAGTCTTAGATAGTTTTGTTTTTGATGAATCAATACTTGTTCAGATGGAATAGCTTAATAATGACCCGTTGCAGTTTGTTGGCAAGAATTTTTGTGATTATCTTTATGGAACAATTTAACACAGATATATACATGAAGTCATTGACAGTTAAAGGAGTGCCTTTTGGGGGCTGAGGTTGATGAGGCATTGATGCTTTGAAGATGACTTTACCCCGGTATAAATCTTCATTAAGCTATCAGAAATACTTGCAAATAATTCTCCAACAAGCCTTGATAAAAACACCATTGAATCCATCTGGCTCTGGCCTTACTAGAAAGAAGTTGCATTACTACATCATCTATCCTTGGATTCTTTTATTGCACCTTATAATATAGCTCAATAAAGTGACCATGTTTCCTTCAAGAAAAGAATCTCCAATGTGGATTTGTCACTCAAGACGTAGTAATAAGGACTATTGCATAAACCACTAGTAGCAAAGAAAGCTCAAAGAACTTCCCTGATAGCATGGCATCATGCGTGCATGAGGATTGACTTTCCACCTAATCGCCTTTTTGACTTGCCACCATCAGCTCACTGTCGCCACAACGGCGGCTAGCCCCCCCAAGGCGAACAACAGGTCAACAACAAGGTAAGTTATGCACCATTGATTGGACTTGGGGAAAAGGATTACTTGGTTTTGTAAATCACAATTTATGAGCTTGACGTCTTAATTCAAAAAAATAATGTGTTCCTCATCCAATTCATTTTGATGCGTGAGAGGTTCTCGAACACCAGGCTGGCAGGAGCGGTACATCGATGAGTTGGTGGAGCACCCGAGGCGCTAAAAGATGCATGGTACTCTGTATAACCGTCTCTGGTGTGTGGTGAAATTAATTGAACGACGTTTCTTTATCGTGCAGGAATCAATTAACGCAAGTTCAGGAACTGATGTTTGAGTACGAAATGTTATCCCTGCTCATGTGTGGAGTTGTGTCTCCCACAGTTCTTTCGGGATTCGGTTGGTTTTGGTCCGGTGGATCTATTCGGATTCAACTAGCTTTCATGGTCTTCGGAGTTTTACAGTCTTTTATCGGCGTTTCTTATCTGGGGCGGCGATTTGCTTCACAGATCCCGACTTTTGGCGTCTTCTGGTCCACATCGACGACTTTCCAATCGTTGCTTTTGCAAACTCCTGGATTTCAAAATGTTCGATTCGCTGAAGCGGAATCCCAAAGGCGTTATCAAGCTATACTCACAGCGCACCGCGGTGGATGGAGGAGGAAAAGACTTCGTCACTTTCACTGTGTTTATAAGACATGTGATACTTAATATATGGCACTAGACCTTTTCGAGAAAAAAAAGTTCTTTCCCTCGAGATTGTTACCACGTTGTCTCAATGTTTTGTGTTGGGGTCTTGGGGATGCTATTTGGCTCCTTAATTATGTTATTATCCCAAAATAAATAAGTAAAGTATACTAGTACATTACTATTCTGATTTCTGACTTTGATCGAACATGTCTTGGTCCCGATTCGGCCACGTTGTCACTATCCCAAGCATATATTCGGCCACACCATTATCGATCCCAACTTTCAAGTGGTTGTTAGCGGTAGCACATCACATGATGCTTGCATCCGTACCGATGTACTGCTCCACCAGACCAGAGTCCAACACCTTGATTAATTTGATTTTTCTCCGGCCTCCATGCTCCATTGCCGATCGGCTCAGCTCACGTCCATATGGAGGAAGCCAACGGGCAGCTGGAGGTGGTGATGTTCCCGTGGCTGGCGTTCGGGCACATGCTCCCGTTTCTCGACCTCTCCAGGCGCCTCGCCGCCCGCGGCCACGCCGTCTCCTTCGTCTCCACGCCGCGGAACCTCGCCAGGCTCCCGCCCGTGCCACCACACCTGTCAGGCCGCCTCCGGTTCGTGCCGCTCCCGCTGCCGCGCGTCGACGGGCTGCCGGAGGGCGCCGAGTCCACCGCCGACGTGCCGCCCGGGGAGGACGGGCTCCTTAAGATGGCCATGGACGGGCTCTCGGCCCCTCTCGCCGCGTTCCTCGCGGACGCCGTCGCCGCTGGCAGGAGGCCCGACTGGATCGTCCATGACTTCTGCCACCACTGGGTCCCGCCCATCGCCGACGAGCACAAGGTGCGCGCACGTGCCTTTTTCACTGCTACACTTATCATGTATTCATGTCAGTTCCTGCCACCTTTCCTCCTGAACGGACATGGATTTCCTTTGTATTTTTTTATCTCAAAGTTTCTTTTTATGTTTTTGTTGGGAATGCCTATTTTTATTTCAGAATCAATTTAATTTTTCAAAAGCAAGTTAAGATTTCTCTCTCTTTTTTTTAAAAAATAAGTTTTTTTAAGCTGCAAAATTTTAGTTTAAGTTGACGGTACTGAGTACTCTCCCGTATACTTTCGGTGTACCAACAAGTGCAGGTACCCAGCGTCGTATTCCAGATTGTCTTGGCTGGCCTGGCAGCCTTCATGGGATCGCGAGGGTCGAACACGGCGCATCCCCGCACGACGTTGGAAGACTTCACCGTTGCGCCTGCATGGTATCCCTTCCCTTCCACCGTGGCATACCGCCGCCACGAGGCCGGGTGGATCACCGGCGCTTTTCGGCCCAATCCCAACGGGTCTGGCGTTCTCGACATACATCTGTTGTGGCAGATGAACGAGCGTTGTCGCCTCGCCATCTACCGCAGCTGCGACGAGGTCGAGCCTGGGATGCTCGCCCTCCTCACCGACCTCTTCCAGAAGCCTTCCATCCCCGCCGGGGTCCTGCTGCCGCCTCCCGACCTCGGCGGCGATGAAGGCGGTGTCCGCCCCGATGTCCTGCGATGGCTCGATGACCAGCCCGCAAAGTCAGTCATCTACGTAGCGCTCGGGAGTGAGGCGCCAGTGACGCTAAAGAACCTGCACGAGCTCGCGCTCGGGCTGGAGCTCGCCGGCGTGCGCTTCCTGTGGGCTCTCCGGACGCCGGGCGGCATGTCCGACTCCCGCACCGGCGCGAATGACCGGGGCGTGCTGCCCGACGGGTTCGAGGAGAGGACGCGTGGCCGCGGCATGGTCGAAACCGGGTGGGTGCCGCAGGTGAAGGCGCTCGCGCACGGCGCGGTGGCCGCGTTCCTGACGCACTGCGGGTGGGGCTCCACCGTGGAGAGCTTCGCGTTCGGGCACCCACTCGTGATGCTCCCGTTCGTCGTGGACCAGCCGCTCGTCGCGCGGACCATGGCGGAGAAGGGGGTCGGCGTGGAGGTGGCGAGGGATGAGACCGACGGCTCGTTCGACAGGGACGGCGTCGCCGCGGCGGTGCGGCGCGTCATGGTGGGCGACGAGGGGAAGGTGCTCGCGAGCAACGCCCAGAAGCTGCAGGAGGTCCTCGCCGATCAGGAACGGCAGGAACGGTACATCGACGACGTTGTCGAGCACCTGAGACGTTACAAAGATGCATAGTTTAACTGGCTCAGTGCATTGTGTGTTGTGAAATTAATTGAACACGTTTTCTTGTTGTCTTCCATGTCCATCTTAAATTTTTTTATCAAGAAGATACACATTGAGAGTTCACAATCATAAAGGATGTTCAAAATAATATATATAAATGATGTGAATATAGCATGAGTACTTCAAAAAATAGATATATTTGAGACGTATCAGCTACCGGTTGGAGGGACCAGTGATAGGCTATGGTTAGTGTTATGGTGTTCGGCAGACCCGATCCGAATTCTTGATCATGTGGTGGACAGGCCAACGTTTCATTTGAAGCCGAGTTAGCGAGTGTCATCCATCTTGGATTACCTCACCCCATACGAAACCCCTCCCTTTCTTCGAGGGGTGTTGTCGGATGGCAACTAGACGACCAAGCTCAAGGCATCCGTCTTACTTGGTTAGATGATGATGGAAGCCAAAGACCTCCTTCCTCTTGTCGAGCCTTCGTGGTCAGTGAAGCCGATTTCCTAGTTTTTGATGGTGTGGTGTTGTTGTGGTGATGTTGTGTGTTTGTCTGATTAGTCCAGGCTTTGTAATGTATTCTTCTTCATCAATGAAATGCAGTACCATTGCTTTAAAAAAAAAAATCGGCGCCCATGACCGCAACCTCTCGGTGCAGCTCCCGGCGGCCTCTCTTAGGTAGCAGCGGCGGCCGACGACTAGAACTGCTTGTGTTCGCGTCTGGATACCACTGGCGAACGACGCATGACACAACATCCTCTCGCTCAAATGCGGCATAATTCGCCCCCAATGAAACGTGTAGTCGTGCGAATTATGCTTTTCACCACACTCTTCTTCATAACTTTCAGTGAGAAAGAAAGCAATGATTTTGTGGTGATCAAATAGACAAGCAGGTTCTGAAATTAAGCATTGATGTCAAGGGGAGTGGGGCCTCAAGCTATTTCATGAGGAAAGGACGAAAACATGATTTTTGAAGCTAACCCTATGTGTCGATACTCTAGCCGGTATATAACGCCAACAGGGGAATGTTGAGGGGACATACGCCACAACATGTGTCACATGGTATTATGTACAGTGGACGGACACACTGATGCATTTTTGGCCGAGTCAGTGGAAAATCAGAAAGGCCATTGTTATAAACAATGTCTTACATGTTAAGGTAGGAAATAAGACAGACACATCAAAGAAAACAAATCATCGACGTATGATTGTTGGTAGATACGAGGATGAATGGACAAGGGGAACACATTTACATGATAGGTTTCCTAGATTACATAATATTAAAAGTAGTTGCCAAAATTTAAATTATGGTCGGAAGAGTGTTAACTTTAGGAGGATTTTGAGAGGTGTTTTACTTGATAGTTTTTTCAAGAAACTTTCAATCTATTCATCTTCAAACATAGCAGTTGAAAGAACAAGAGAGGTAATAAAAATTACAACCATGTCTGTGGACCACCTAACGACAACTACAAGAACTGAAGCTACCCGAAGGCGCACCGCCGTCATCGCCCCTCCCTCCCGGAGCGGGGCAAACCTTGTTGTAGTCGACAGTCGGGAAGTCGTCGTGTTAAGGCCCCATAGGACCAACGCACCAGAATAGCAACCATCGCTGATGAAGAAAGTCGTAGGTCAGAAGGATTATTAAACGTGTAAACACCAAAACGAAGATGAACGAAGACCGGATCCAAACATATCCACCAAACACTAGCACCGACCGAATCTCGCGAGATTCGACGAAGACAAACCTCCACATGCCCTCCGACAATGCTAGACACACGACCGGGATAGGGATAGAATATGGCAGACATTATTCATACTAAGGGACATCGCCGCCGCCACACAGCCCCAACCAAGACGTTGAATGTAACAAGAACGAGAACAGGGGCCCTCCCGCCGGTGTGGGGGTGGGTGGGGGGGGGGGGAGATCCTCCGCACCTCCATGGCCTAGAGGCCATCGGAGATGGGGTGGACTGTCGGCGGCGCCGACGAGAGGAGAAGAGCTTTTCTTGTGGAGAAGGAAAGGGATGTTATTACTTGTTTTACTTGATAGTTGATGAAATAGAGTGGAAGAATTGATTAATGATGTGCTTCTTAGTGAGAGCGATAGATGTAGATGGAAACTTATTGGTTTAGGTAATTTTTTTGTTAAGTCTTTATGTAATAGGGAACGTTTTCACAGCCAAGACCGGCGAACGCTCGGCCGGTCGCAGGTCGAAATCATACGTCCACTTGGATAAAGGTGCTACTGGTTGCTCACGTGGCCACCGCCGGTGTCAAACCGCGGATCTCGGTAGGGGGTCCCGAATCGTGCGTCTAGGCGGATGGTAACAGAGACAAGGGACACGATGTTTTTACCTGTGTTCGGCCCTCTCGATGGAGGTAAAACCCTACTCCTGCTTGATTGATATTGATGATATGGATAGTACAAGAGTAGATCTACCACGAGATCAAGGAGGCTAAACCCTAGAAGCTAGCCTATGGTATGATTGTTGTTCGTCCTATGGACTAAAACCCTCCAGTTTATATAGACACCGGAGAGGGCTAGGGTTACACAGAGTCGGTTACAATAGTAGGAGATCTACATATCCGTATTGCCAAGCTTGCCTTACACGCTAAGGAAAGTCCCATCCGGACACGGGACGAAGTCTTCAATCTTGTATCTTCATAATCTTGGAGTCCGGCCAACGATGATAGTTCGGCTATCCGGACACCCCTAGTCCAGACTCCTCAAGAGCCCTCTAACCAGGCTTCAATGACGACGAGTCCGGCGCGCATATTGTCTTCGGCATTGCAAGGCGGGTTCTCCTCCAAATTCCATGTGCTTGACGAATACTATCCGGCTTCTTTATAAATGTTGCGCTCCTTGGCTTCCACGTCCAATAATGGCCCTCTTCCACGTGTCGCATTTAATGCGAAAAGCCAGGGTATTTTTACGTTTTACCCCTAGCTGCGCGAATAAGCTGCCTATAAGAGGAGCAAGGATTTAGATCCGAATCACACCATCCTCCTTCCGCGAGTACTCATCAAGCGCCTCGACAAAAATCCATTCCATCATGGACGATCGACGCTCCTCCTCTCGCGCTCCCAGCCCTCACCAGAGATTGGAGGAGATGTTCATCCAAGACAATGAGTTAGTGACGCCCAAGCCGAGGGATACCTTCCCGGCCTTCATGGTTCCGTTCGAGCGGACCGCCACCTACAAGGGTGGAAAGCAGGAGGAGAGCGCCCCAATCCCTCCAAAGGAGAGCGGGTATGCTTCGTCCCTTATCTAATAAGGGGCTCGGATTCCATACATCCGTTTCCTCCGGGCTACCGAGTTCTATGGGCTCCAGCTTCACCACCTTACACCTGCCTCCATCTTGCACATCGCGGGCTTTGTAGCCCTTTGCGAGCTTTTCTTGGGCATCGAGGCCCATTTTGCACCGTGGAAGAGATTGTTCTGCCTCGTACCCCGTTCTCACGAGGGGTCGATATATCAAGTGGGCAGAGCCGAAATACGGCGCATCGCCGGGACCGGATACCTATACGAAACCCCGAAGAAGGCGTCCGAAGACTGGCCTTCGGAATGGTTTTATATGGAAGACGCCTCGCGGACCCAGTTCGGATCGGCCTCCGGAGTTCAAAGAACGCCTCTCAAGAAACGCGTCGAGTTGGCGCCATGAGCCCTCAACGGGATAATGACAGGACGTCTCAGATCCGATGAGCCGGATAAGGTTATCGGCTCATTCCGGATTGACCATGATTGAGTCGTGGCCACGCAGCATCATGCGAGGGTGCAGCCGCCCAATACAGGGCCACCCCATGTGGGATTTTAACGGGGAGGATGACGCCACCCGTCATGGCCGCAAGGGGCCGGGATCGGTTGCCGATCTGGTGAAGATCCTGTCCGGCTTGTACAAGGGGGAGAAGGAGGACTTCCTCCGCGTGAGTCCATTGAATGGATTCTCCATGGATAACCCTCGGAGCTGGGTAAGCGGACGTTCGTCTATCCGATTCATACTTCCAAAGTTAAGTGTCTTACTTTGTGATTTCGACGCAGGAACTGCGTCGGGACGCGGAGGGCATACACAGCCAGACTCCACAACCCGATGATCCGAGACGATCCTTTGATCCGGCCACCGAAGAGGACCCGGACATAGAGGTGGAGCTGATCGACGGGGTGTTCCATCAACTTAGCATGGACAATGCTTTGGTCGCCATTACGGCCGACTACCCCGGTTTATCTCCGGCTTCCTGTAATCGTGACCGAGTCCTCTATTATTACTCATTCATGCTTATTTCACCACCGATACCAATGGTGCCTGCAGAGGTGCCTTTAGGGCGGGAAGTCGAACCAGCGGTGACCAACAAGGGTCGATTCGCCCAAAGAAAGCGGAAGAGGAGGCGGCGCGAATCGAACGTCGCCACAACGGTATGGCGCACCACCGATGGCGAAAAGATTACCGGGAGGTATACTAACACTCATGATTTTTTAGGAGAAAGAGCGCCGCGGATGTGCCCGGAGAGGTTGCCAATCAAGCCTCCGCCACCCAGGCTCAACGCTGGTCCGGAGGGGGAGGCGAACACAAGGCGTGAGCCGGATGCTCCTCCAACGGAGGATGTCGACAGGCTGTCCGCCACCAGTGTCGAAGTGGAGAGCGCCATGAATCATAGGCGCCGCCGGACAGTTCTTCGTGATGCGTGTTTCTCCCGAGGCGTTGAATGCCTTTAATGCGGAGACGCGCACCTCCGTGCCGCCGAGATGGTCTAACCAGAGCCACGGAGCAAGGTATGTGAAAGACATACGGGTGAGAAATTTTAATAGTTATATATGCCAGTAGCCCTCGAGACTTAAAATAGTTAGAATAACTGATTTAAGGATCATTTGTTATGCAGGATCTTACGGAGAAGAATGCCCACCTGTCCCAGGAGCTTCAAGAGTGCAAGGCCCAACTTGAGGCCGCACTAGCCGCCGCGGGGGGAGCCACCGAGACCCCCTCTGGTAATATATACTTTCGAAAAGATAAGTGGTTTATGAAGTGCGGCGTGTGCGTAAGTCTGACAATAATATTGCAGAGGGTGCCGGACTAGATCCGGACAAGCAACATCTGCTGCGCCATCTTAAGGCCGGCGAGAAGGTTCTTATGAGGGTGCATCAGGAGAGGAACAAACTGTTGGGGAACGTAGTAATTTCAAAAAATTTCCTACGCACACGCAAGATCATGGTGATGTATAGCAACGAGAGGGGAGAGTGTTGTCTACGTACCCTCGTAGACACAAAGCGGAAGCGATCACAACGTAGAGGAAGTAGTCGTACGTTCTCCTCGCGATCCGACCGATCCCGCGCCACATTCGGCGCCCCGAGTTCTTGACACACGTACAGCTCGATGACGTCCCTCAGACTCGATCCAACCGAGTGTCGAGGAGAGTTCCACAAGACGACGGCGTGGTGACGATCTTGATGTTCTACGGCGCAGGCTTCGCCTAAGCTTGACGATATGACCGAGGTGGAATATGGTGGAGGGGGCACCGACACGGCTAAGGAACGATCCGTAGATCAAACTGGTGTCTTGTGCCTAGAGGTGCCCCCCCGCCTCAGATATAAAGGAGCTGGGGAGGGGTTCGGCCGGCCAGAGGGCGCGCCAGAGGAGTCCTCCTCCCACCGGAGTAGGACTCCCCTTCCTTGTTGGAGTAGGAGAGAAGGAAAGAGGGGAGAGGAGGAAGGAAAGGGGCTGCACCCCTGTCCAATTCGGACTAGAGGGGCTGCGCCCTTCTTCCTTTTGGCCTCTTTCCTCTATTCCCGTATGGCCCAATAAGGCCCATATACTCCCGGCGAATTCCGTAACTCTCCCAGACTCAAAAATACCCGAATGACTCGAACCTTTCCGAACTCCGAATATAGTCGTCCAATATATCGATCTTTACGCCTCGACCATTTCGAGACTCCTCGTCATGTCCCCGATCTCATCCGGGACTCCGAACTCCTTCGTACATCAAAACTCATAAACTCATAATATAACCGCCATCGAAACCTTAAGCGCGGACCCTACGGTTCGAGAACAATGTAGACATGACCGAGACACGCCTCGGTCAATAACCAATAGCGGACCTGGATGCCCATATTGGTTCCTACATATTCTACGAAGATCTTTATCGGTCGACCGCATAACAACATACGTTGTTCCTTTGTCATCGGTATGTTACTTGCCCGAGATTCGATCGTCGGTATCCAATACCTAGTTCAATCTCGCTACGGCAAGTCTCTTTACTCGTTCCGTAATACATCATCTCACAGCTAACTCATTAGTTGTAATGCTTGCAAGGCTTCAATGATGTGTATTACCGAGAGGGCCCAGAGATACCTCTTCGACAATCGGAGTGACAAAACCTAATCTCGAAATCGCCAACCCAACATCTGCCTTTGGAGACACCTGTAGTACTCCTTTATAATCACCCGATTACGCTGTGACGCTTTGGTAGCACCAAAGTGTTCCTCCGTAAACGGAGTTGCATAATCTCATAGTTACGTGAACATGTATATGTCATGGATAGAAGCAGAGCAACATACTAAACGATCGTGTGCTAAGCTAAGGGAATGGGTCATGTCAATCAGATCATTCTACTAATGATGTGACCTTGTTAATCAAATAACAACTCCTTGTTCATGGTTAGGAAACATAACCATCTTTGACTAACAAGCTAGTCTAGTAGAGGCATACTAGTGACATCTTGTTTGTCTATGCATTCACACATGTATCATGTTTCCTGTTAATACAATTCTAGCATGAATGATAAACATTTATCATGAAATAAGGAAATAAATAATAACTTTATTATTGCCTCTAGGCATATTTCCTTCACAAACTCAAGATGCCAACACCCACCGGGCGAAGAACGAAAGATGTTCGGGTCCAAATATCGACCAGAAGGAGAATCGGCGGCTTCATCGCGGCATTTACTGATGAAGTGCTTGAGCAAACTCTTTTGAAAAGAAGAGTTCAGCGAGGAAGTCGATTGACGAAATGTGTTCAGAGGTATGCTCACAGTCGCCCCGTGGAGGAAATGCCAGTTCCACGGGTGACCTTCTCCGAGTCTGCTGCAATCGCATTTAACGTGTTCGACAGCGATGAGCGGCGCTCGTCCGAGCCTTATGGTCGTCCGCCTCCCTACCCGAGGGTCTTGGAGGGCTTGCTTTGAGAAGCTTCAGGAGCACGGCAGCGCTTCCGTCTATGGAAGATATCACCGCCGTCAAGGCGCCAGGAGACTGGGCCATGGTGAAGACGCGGTACACGGTTGTTGATCCAAACCACATGGCCGAGGTCGGACTGTGGGACCCGATGGGAAGGAGATCCTGTGAGTTTAATGTACGCCAAGTAGAGTTGGTCGCGAAATATTCCCAACGGATCGTAAACTAGACAGCCTGTTAGATGGGATTGAAGAGGAGTACAATCAGTCAATTTGACGATGTAATTAAAATGACATGTAAAATGTCTTCTAGCCGGATTGTAGATCGTTTGTCTTTGCGGACCTTTTCGCTTCAACCTCAGGACCCAACAGTCCGGAGTGTGTCCGAATACCCTCACGGTTATATAAAAACCGGGGCATGCATGGAGACCGGGCATAGGGGTCATTAGTGCTTTATGAGACAAGTGCCCAACTAGTTATGTTATATTACATGGTTAGTAAGAAACATCTTCCAGGGAGAATAGTTCCGTTATGGGTTCCTTTCCCTGGGAGGCATGCCCTAAAGTGCATGTCCGGACTGCGAAAAGAGCAGAAAAGCATCTGGGGGCAGATAAATAAATAAGTAAGAAATCATCTTTCAAGTCACCGACCGAATATTCCCTTAAGAACGCTAGCTTTCGGCTTCACCCACCGAGGTACACATCCGGTGACCGGCAAGAATAATCACAGAGGTGCTCCTTTACCTCCTAGCCGAACAATCGGGAACGTGGGGTAAGCACAGGGAGCCAGCAACCCAACTTGGCCAAAACTTAAGTCATATCAATGCATATAATGGTGAATAAAAGGTACATGCAGAAGTTTGACACATGTGTTGGGCGTGAAGCCCGTATTAATAAGCTTCTGTTAAAGAAGCCCCCGGGTATCATGAGTGCGAGTAGCACGTCAAGTGTGTGCGAACAACGCGCAGATCAGCCCTCAGAGGCTTTACCAAAAAAGGAGGGGAAAAGGAGAGAAACAAAAGACAGCTAAAGTATAAAATATGGACAGAGGAAGGGGACGAACTCCGAGTCCGGCGCTAGGCGTAGAATCTTTGGAGACGGGCTGCGTTCCATGGGTTTGGCTCGAGTCGGTTGTCAGATGCGTTACGTAGACGGTATGCTCCGCCGGTTAGGACTTGGTCGATGATGAGGGACCTTCCCATTTGGGCTTGAGTTTGTCCTTTTTCTTGTCCGGCAGGTGTAGAACTAGTTCGCCAACATTGTAAGTTTTGGCCCGTACTTCTCTGCTTTGATATCTTCGAGCCTGCTGCTGATAGAATGCGGAACGAGCTTTTGCCACGTCGCGCTCCTCCTCTAAGGCGTCCAAACTGTCATGCCGATCCAACTCGGACTCTCTTTCCTCGTACATGCGCACACGAGGTGAGTCATGAATTATATCGCAGGGCAAAACTGCCTCTGCGCCGTATACCATAAAGAATGGTGTGAATCCGGTAGTACGGGTTGGCGTGGTCCGCAGCCCCCAGAGTATGGAGTCGAGCTCCTCTACCAAAGGCTCGTTAGATTCCGTAAGGGACCGCACTAACACAGGTTTGATGCCGCTCATGATTAGACCATTTGCTCGCTCGACTTGACCGTTAGTTTGAGGGTGATAGATCAGCGTAGTCGAGCTTGATGCCCATATTTTTGCACCGAGTTTAACCTCGTCGGCCGTGAAGTTTGTGCCGTTATCGCGATGATGCTGTGGGGGCGCCATAACGGTGTACTACCCCATATATGAAGTCTATCACAGTCCGGATTCGCCGCTTTAACCGGCTTGGCCTCTATCCATTTGGTGAATTTGTCCACCATGACCAATGTGTACTTTTGCTTGTGGGTTCCCCTTTAAGGGGTCCAACCATGTCAAGCCCCGGCATCATGAACGGCCGGTGATGGGTATAGTTTTGAGGACGGTGGGTGGCATGTGGCTTTGATTAGAAAAGAGCCGGCAACCGACGATCGTTGGACTAAGTCCCGAGCATCCGCCGGCCGTCGGCCAATAAAATCTGTATGGAAGGCCTTGCCTACAAGGGCCCGGGCTGCGGCGTGGTGCCCGCCGAGTCCGGCGTGAATTTCAGCCAGAAGATTTCGCCCTTCTTCTTCGGAGATGCACCTTTGAAGGACACCGGTTGTGCTTTTCTTATAAAGCGCTCCCTCATGGACCTTGTAGGCTTTAGATCGCCGTACTATGCAACGGGCCTCATTTTGGTCTTCGGGGAGTTCCTGCCTAATTTAGTAGGCTAGGAATGGTTCCGTCCACGGGGCAATGACCGCCATTATTTCGTAATGAAGGTGTTATTTCATTGGCTGAGCCACCGATTGTGTCAGAATGTTCGGTGTTGGGCGGTGCGGTTGGTTCCGGATAGTTGTTTCCGGACTCCTCTTCCCATACTACGGATGGCTTAAAGAGACGCTCCAGGAAGATATTTGAGGACGGCGTCGCGCTTATACCGATGCGTGCCAACACGTCGGCCGCCTGGTTATTATCCCGGGCTACATGGTGGAATTCGAGTCCTTCGAACCGAGCTGACATTTTTAAGACAGCGTTACGGTAGGCCACCATTTTCGGATCCTTGGCATCAAAGTCTCCATTTACTTGGGATATTGCGAGGTTTGAATCCCCGCGGACCTCTAGGCATTGAATGCCCATGGAGATTGCCATCCGGAGACCATGTAGAAGGGCCTCGTATTCGGCTGCGTTGTTGGAGTCCGTGTACATTATCTGCAGTACGTATTGGACCGTGTCTCCGGTTGGGGACGTCAAGACGACGCCAGCCCCCAAGCCGGTCAACATTTTAGAGCCGTCGAAGTGCATGATCCAATTGGAGTATGCGCCGTACTCTTTAGGGAGTTCGGCTTCGGTTCATTCAGCGATGAAGTCAGCCAAAACTTGCGACTTTATAGCTCGCCGTGGTTTGTAAGTTATGTCGAATGGTAGTAGCTCAATGGCCCATTTTGCAATCCTGCCCGTCGCGTCGCGGTTGTTTATAATGTCGTTGAGAGGTACTTCGGAGGCTACTGTTATCGAACACTCTTGAAAGTAGTGTCGCAGCTTCCGGGATGCCATGAACACCGCGTACGCTATCTTTTAATAATGTGGATACCGGGACTTGCATGGAGTTAAGACAGTGGATACGTAGCACACTGGTTTTTGGAGAGGGAATTTATGTCCTTCTGTTTCTCGTTCGACGACGAGCACCGCGCTTACAACCTGATGTGTTGCCGTGATGTATAATAACATTGGCCCGCCCAAGTTGGGCGCGGCCAGGATCGGATTTGTTTCCAATATGGCCTTTATTTCTTCGAGTCCGGCCGTGGCAGCATCCGTCCATTCGAAGAGTTCGGTGCGCCGGAGGAGGCGATAAAGGGGCAATGCCTTTTCTCCCAAGCGGGAGATGAAGCGGCTTAAAGCTGCCACGCATCCAGTCAATTTTTGTATTTGTTTGTGATCTTTTGGGATATCCAAGTGTGACAGAGCTCGGATCTTGGCTGGGTTTGCTTCAATTCCTCTACCGGATATAATGAAGCCCAAGAGCTTTCCGGCTGGTACGCCGAAAACGCATTTTTCTGGGTTGAGCTTAATGTCATATGCTCGGAGGTTGTCGAATGTGTGCCCCAAATCGTCTACTAGAGTTTCGACGTGTTTGGTCTTGACGACCACATCGTCTACGTATGCCTCCTCTGTTTTGCCGACCAGGTTGCGGACATGTCCGAATCATGCGCCGATATGTTGCGCGGCGCTTTTGAGCCCGGGGCATTGTGTTGAAGCAGAATGGTCCATATGGAGTAATGAATGCCGTTGCGGCTTGGTCTGTCTCTGCCATCTTGATTTGGTGGTAGCCGGAGTATGCGTCGAGGAAGCACAATGAATCGTGCCCTGCGGTGGCATCGATGATTTGATCGATGCGGGGAAGGGGGAAAGGAGACAAGCCTTGTTAAGGTCTTTAAAATCGACACACAGGCGCCAAGATTTGTCCTTCTTTGGTACCATTACCAGGTTTGCTAGCCAGTCCGGATGTTTTATGTCTTTTGGGTTCGGAAAATCGCCGAAGAGCCTGTTTGACTGGCTTGAATCCTTTTAGGATATTTAGGCTGTGTTCTGCCAACCTGCGTGGGATTCCTGGCATGTCTGAAGGGTGCCAGGCAAAGATGTCCCAATTTTCCCTAAGGAATTCTCGTAGTGCGGCATCTACATCAGGGTTTAATTGTGCCCCGATGGAGGCCGTCTTTGTGGGGTCCGTTGGATGGAATTGGAATTTGACTATTTCGTCCGCTGGCTTAAAAGAGGTGGACTTGGATCTCTTATCGAGTATCACATCATCCTCGTTCACCGTGGAGCGCTTGTGCGTTGAGTTCCTCTGCCGCTAGGGCTTCGGATAATGCCTCTAGGGCTAGTGCGGCTGTCTTATTTTTGGCGCGGAGTGTTATGTCCGGGTCACTGATAAGAGTGATGGTTCCATTGGGCCCAGGCATTTTGAGCTTCATGTACCCATAATGGGGTATAGCTTGAAAAATTGTGAATGCCTCTCGCCCTAATAAAGCGTGATATCCGCTGCTGAACGGGGCCACTTGGAACGTGACCTCCTCGGACTGAATTGTCCGTGAGCGAACACCACATCCAAAGGTAATTTTTCCTGTGCAGCGTGCTTCCCGACTAGGGATTATTCCTCTAAGGGTTGTGCTGCTTCGCTCAATGCGGCTCCAGCCTATTTCCATTTTTCGAAGGGTTTCCTCGTAGATGAGGTTTAATCATTGCCGCCATCCATGAGTACCTTAGTAAGACGACACCGCCCACTATTGGACCGAGGACCAATGCGGCCGGTGCTCGGGCTGTTCGAATTTAGGTTCGTCATTGGCGTTGAAGGTGATAGCCGTGTCGCTCCATGGATTTATTGTTGCTACTTGGTAGACTTCGTGAGGCTGCGGAATGTTCGCTTCCGCATATTATTTGATGTGAAAGTCTCAAGATCGTTGATACCGTATTAGTACTTGTTGGGGTAGTTTTACGGTGCGGGAGCTCTTCACCACTTTTGGCCACTGCCGTAGTATCCAACATGCTCAAGGCTATGTGTTGGAGTGGTGCCCTCAGACTATGGATTTTACAGGTCCGCCGAGCCATCCCTCCAAAGACGTTCCGTGCCCTTTAGGGGTTTTTGCTTTTGGTTTTTGTTCCAGTGCACGAGCATGATGCACCCTTTTATTTCGGACTGGGGTTGTGTTCGGAGCCGGATTGTCCCAAAACTTGGTTTTGGTTTTCCAGGTGCTCTCCATCGCACAGTACTTTCGTACCATTGATGCTAGGTCGGCGAAGCGTGTAATTTCACGACGACTTATGGCGTTCATGATTCCCTTGTCCGTGCAATTGTTGTAGAAAATTGAGATGGCGCTTTCCTCACGGCAGGCCTTTATCCTGTCCATAACCAAGAGGAATCTGGCCCAGTAATGGTGTACTGTTTCAGCGGGCTCTTGCCGGATTTGAGATAGATCGCTTGTATTTGGGTGGGCGGGTGGAATTAAATTGAACCCGCCAATCGGAGGCTCAAGGCGAAAAAGTTTCAATTTGGAAGCTTGATTCTTTGGATGTTTTCCGCGAATCTGGTCCGCCACTGACTTTAGGTTCAAGATTGATTGACGTCCGCCCCTCCGCTGAATCGCATGGAGGATCGGGAATCCGGACATAACCGGTTTTAATATAGAAGAAGAGTCGCCATGTTGTTCCTCTACCACAATGACGTGGTGGGTAGCGTGGGAGAGTTGATCTCTCGGATCGGTTTTAAGCCCAATCTGATCGTAGTCTGTAGCGACTCCCGATGGCGATGCGATCCAAGAGCTTGTTTACGGAGGAGAGCTCCATCGGATCTAGCTGCTCGGCGAGTTCCGAGTTGACGTGAAGATCGCTTTTGATGACCCGAGAGGTCATTGTCGGAAGCGGCCGAACAGGCGGTCATAAGAAAACCACCTAGCCGGATAGTTTGGCCGGTGGCCAAAGCTCCTTTATAACAAAGATGCCGTCTTTAAAGACGGGAAGAGGCATCCTTCCTGATCGCGACGGCACAGAGGAACTCTCAATGAAAGCACCAATGTCCATGTCAAAACCGGCGGATCTCGGGTAGGGGTCCCGAACTGTGCGTCTAGGCGGATGGTAACAGAGACAAGGGACACGATGTTTTACCTGTGTTCGGCCCTCTCGATGGAGGTAAAACCCTACTCTGCTTGATTGATATTGATGATATGGGTAGTACAAGAGTAGATCTACCGCGAGATCAAGGAGGCTAAACCCTAGAAGCTAGCCTATGGTATGATTGTTGTTCGTCCTATGGACTAAAACCCTCCGGTTTATATAGACACCGGAGAGGGTTAGGGTTACACAAAGTCGGTTACAATAGTAGGAGATCTACATATCCGTATTGCCAAGCTTGCCTTACACGCCAAGGAAAGTCCCATCCGGACACGGGGCGAGTCTTCAATCTTGTATCTTCATAATCTTGGAGTCCGGCCAACGATGATAGTTCGGCTATCCGGACACCCCCTAGTCCAGGACTCCCTCAGCCACCATTGCTAGCCTAGCCCACCTGACCCACCACCGCTCGTTCCTCTCTCGATCGTACGTCCCGCAGGCCACGGGAACACTCCTCCTTCGAATCGTTTTTTTCATTATCTTCTTCTCCCCCACGACATAGCTAGAGCAACCGCTCCTTTCCCTTCATCTCCGGCGCTGCGCGCACAACCAGCCATGGCGCTTTTTGCTGCTACGGAAAGCCACGGAGGGGGCGAAGAAGACGGTAAGGATGGAGAAGTCGCGAGGCGAGGGAGCTGCAAGAGGGCCATGCGCGGCGCTGGTGCCCGTCAATGGCGCACGACCAGCCATGGCATGTGACAGCAGGGCGATGCTGGAACCGTTCATACGAATGCTTCCACTATTCGATTCGAAAGCTTCAACCCGTGGCATAAAAAGCTTCAACCGACACACCACAAATTGAAAAGCTACAATCGTTCATAAGAAAGCTGCAATCATTCATAAGAAAGCTACAATCATTCTGGAAAAAGATTCGACCGGAAGACTGATTTTTGGAGGTGAGGCATTTGCGCAAACCCGAAAGTTGAAACCGGCTACGAGAAAAGCTTCAACCGACGGCGAAAAAAGTTTCAACCATAGAAGACGGAAGCCATGGACGATGACGAAAAGCTACAACCGGCTCAATTTTTTGCTACAACTGCTGCTTTTTTGCTACAAACAGAGATGGCGAGCGTGGTGACCGCGCACGGCAACTTGTTTTTGCTACAACCGACTCGTTTTTTCCTACGACCGGCTTCGGTTTTTGCTACAAATAGAGGCTGGGTGAGCGTGGTGACCGCGGGCAGCGAGGATGAACGAACGGCGACGAGGACCGGCATGTTTTTTTGCTGGAACCAGTCCAGCGTCGGCGACGCGGAGCTGCACCCACAACAAATTTTTGCTACGTACATCATGTGTTTTTGCTCGAACCAATCAAGCGTAGGCGACAATGGCGAGGGGGAGCTGCATCCACTGCAAAAATTGCTACGACCAGCATGTGTTTTCGCTGGAACTAGTCGAGCGTCGACGATGGCGGCGAGACAAGCACGGATGGCCAGCGAGCGTGGGCGGCTGAGGGAGACAAGCGCGGATGTCACCAGTGGTCGGCAAGTGCGGGCGGCGGCGAGCGTAGTGTCCGCCATGGCCGCGAGATACTGATCAACGGGCGCGTGAGATGTGGAAGGAGGCATGAGGACGAAGCATTTTTTGCTTAGAGGATAATGTGGGGATAAGATCTGACGGGTATTATTGATCTAATCCAACGCATGTGCGGGGACCGGCCCAAATTTCGGCCGGTCCGCCGGCGCCTATCGTTAGCCTATGTAATATTACATCCGTTTCAGAGTATAAGCTCCACATTCTAGAATAATATACTCTCTCCGTTTCTAAATATTTGTCTTTTTAGGATTTCAATTGGACTACCACGTACGAATGTATATAGACATATTTTAGAGTGTAGATTCACTCATTTTGCTTCGTATATAGTCACTTGTTGAAATCTCTAGAAAGACAAATATTTAGGAACGGAGGGAGTATTAACATCTACTCCCTCGTTCCAAAATAGATGGCTTAACTTTGTACTAACTTTAGAACAAAGTTGGGTCATCTATTTTGGAACGTAGGGGTATAATATAATACAAAATGAATAAAAACATGAAAATACTTTCCGTGATGGTTCCAGTAATACATGATTGGATTCTAAAAAAATAATATACTCCCTTGTTGTGGTTTTATTTTAAATTTTAACTAAAATCACGACAAAAAAAATATGAAACGTGGCAAGTAGTACCTTGTATTTGGAAGCTGTACAAGTGGGGCAGCAAACTAATCGAGCCATATGGCCCGTATCGCCTAGCCCGGGCCAAGTTTCACTTTCATACCAGCCCGGCCCAGCAGCTTCCTTCAACCTCAAACCCGCTCGAACCTCCGGCTCCACTCGCCGTCGCCGCCGCCGCCGCCGCCCACCGACGACGAAGGGATGGGGACGTCCGTGCAGGTGATGCCGCTGAGCGGGGCGTACGGGGAAGGTCCCCTTTGCTATCTGCTCGCCGTCGACGGCTTCCGCTTCCTCCTCGACTGCGGCTGGACCGACCACTGCGACCCCGCCCTCCTCCAGCCCCTCGCCAGGTAGGTACCCCCACCTCCCTCAACCACCCCGTCCCCGCCGCGTGCTTGCCTCCCCTTCGATTCGGTTGCCTCCGCGCCGCCGCGCGTGTGTGCTCGTGGGCGTGGTTGGTTGCCTCGCCGGGCGCACGCCACCTGCTCGACGAATTGGGCCAACTAAGCCGAGGCATCCCCATCTTTAGCTTGTGCTAATCAGTAGCATCAATAGACAACCTGCCTTTACTCTCAGACTGTTATACCTAGAAGGAAAAATTAGCAGAGAAATCTGTGTTGTTCGTTTCCCTGGGCTGGTGACACGAACCTACATGGATATAGTAGCAACTGTTTCTACAGATTCACAGTCAAATGCAATTTTTCCCTGGCTTTTAAATATATATGCCCACAGATAGCAAAATGTTGTTGTTAGATTGCTTCTGCTGCTCGATTTTTTACGCAGATTTGGACTTGTTTCTTCCTGAAAGTCCCACACAATGCTATTGAGTAAAGGGTCACTTCGTTTTTCTGCATATACAGCATTGACATGATTATTTTAGTCCAAACGTATTTGATACTTTTGCTTTAGAAGATAAGCATGTTTTGTATCTTTCAGGATTGCGCCAACAATAGATGCTGTTCTTCTGTCTCATCCTGACATGATGCATCTAGGAGCTTTGCCCTATGCTATAAAACATCTTGGATTATCTGCACCAGTATATGCAACAGAACCTGTGTTTAGACTTGGCCTTTTAACCATGTATGATTATTTTCTATCTCGATGGGTAAGCTTCCTCAGCCCATTTTTGTAATGTGTAACTACGTATGCATATTCAGTTGTCAATATCGTCCTTGCTGCAGACTGCATTTTCACTTATCGCTCTTCGTCGTTTATCGAGGACTCTTACCATTTTTATTTTCTCTTGCAGCAAGTTGCAGATTTTGACTTGTTTTCTTTGGATGATATTGATGCCGCATTCCAGAATGTTGTGAGACTGAAGTATTCACAAAATCACCTTCTTAACGGTCAGTGAGACCATGGTGATGTACACCAGTTTAGTATGCTCAGTTGTATGCCCTCAATAACCGTTTCTCAACAGATAAAGGTGAAGGAATAGTTATTGCGCCACATGTGTCGGGCCATCTTTTGGGGGGTACAGTATGGAAGATAACAAAAGATGGAGAGGATGTCGTCTATGCTGTTGACTTTAACCACCGAAAAGAGAGGTTAGATCCTTTATTGTGTCTTTCCTGTACAGATTAGGCACTCTTTTGCTTAAAAAACACACTAATGTGCTCTTTTCAGGCATTTGAATGGTACAACCCTTGGATCTTTTGTACGGCCAGCTGTTTTGATTACTGATGCTTACAATGCCTTGAACAATCAGGTCTACAAAAGGCAGCAGGATCAAGATTTCATTGGTATGTCACTGGACTAGCTACCAATAAGTATTCTCTTGCATTAGATATGCTATTCTCCCCCACCCCCCTCTGTCCTTGTTAGCTTGAGCTACCAGCTCATGATGAAGTGCAAATTGTTATTATTGTTACGCATAGAAATTAAGAAGATGCACTGATACACATTATTTTATTTTCCAAATTTGCAACATTTGGGATTTTCTTTTTTACTTTTTATTCATGTCTCAACATAGCCGGTCCCAAGCCCGGGTAAAGGAGGAGGGTTGTGATAGGCTTGGCGAGCCAACGTAAAAACTCAGCCACTCTTATGGAGATGAAACCCAATGAGCTAGCTATGGACAGGGGTGCGTGGAAGCTTGCTATCCATGTGCCAGAGCCATGAGTTGGTTGCGAGATCTTATGGGTTTCACCTCTAGCCTACCCCAACTTGTTTGGGACTAAAGGCTTTGTTGTTGTTGTTGTTGTTGTTGAAGTGCCATGTTCAGATACGATGAACAACTTAAAATTGTTATTTTACTTGCATTGTATGTCAAAACCTCTTGGTTGAAGCGTCAACTTTTTTATACAGATTCAATGGTGAAAGTTCTATCAAGTGGTGGTAGCGTATTACTGCCTGTTGATACCGCTGGTAGAGTACTAGAACTTCTTTTAATAATGGAGCAGGTGATATCTTGATTGTATTATTATTTCTCCTTTTCCCTGGTATGTTAATGATGTGCTAAACTTTTATCTTGATACACTGCAGTACTGGGCTCAACGACATTTGGTCTATCCTATCTACTTTCTGACAAATGTTTCTACTAGTACTGTTGATTTTGTCAAGAGTTTTCTTGAATGGATGAGTGATTCGATCTCAAAGTCTTTTGAACACACTAGAGATAATGCCTTCTTATTAAGGTATAACGATTGCCATGTCATGAACATGCTTCCCCTCTCTTGCTCCTAGCAGAGTCACATTTATTTGTTATCACTTTTTGGTTGTTCTGTTCTCAGAATACTACTATCGCAGCCATCTTAACTGTGCTGCACTTCAGTTTTAAGATGTTTTGCGTCTATTGAACTTTGTGTTTAAGAATCCTCAAGAGAGCTTTCTTAGGTTATGTACAGTTGTCCACATAATTCTTTTGTTTGATTGGTAATAATAACTATTCTCCTTCCGCTGTTGCAGACATGTCTCATTGATAATTAACAAAGAAGAGCTAGAGAAACTGGGAGATGCTCCAAAGGTTGGAGTAACAATATATATGTCTGCCATACTTTTGGAATCTTGAACTTAACAAATATTTTGCAGGTGGTTCTAGCATCCATGTCAAGTTTGGAGGTTGGCTTTTCTCATGACATTTTTGTTGAGATGGCAAATGAAGCTAAAAATCTAGTGCTTTTTACTGAGAAGGGTCAGGTACGTCCATGTGTGCAGCCTCTTCAAATGGGTCACACTTCTCTTCACTCTTCATATGTTTTCAGTGGCTTGCCACCTTAAAAATAAATTGCCATAAGAACTGTGGAGCTTTGAAGATATAAATGACTAGATGCCTTGTGAACACTTAATGAAACTATCGATATGTAAAGAGCATTAGCCGAAGCCTGAAGGTGTTTTTGTGAATTAATACTTGCTGAATTTATCTTTTATTACTGGTGGAAAGTATAAAGCCCCATTTCCATAAAATTTACCATTATAGCTGTGTCATGTCCCATAGATTTGAGCACAAAAAGTGATGAGAAACATCTTTGTTTAGTACAGAATTCTTGCATTGTATGTATATATTTACAGACATCTGATTACAAAATATTCCCCTTCCAGTTTGGGACACTTGCTCGCATGCTTCAAGTGGATCCACCCCCCAAAGCCGTAAAAGTCACTATGAGCAAGCGAGT
This sequence comes from Aegilops speltoides, assembly GCA_021437245.1. Taxonomy (NCBI): domain Eukaryota; kingdom Viridiplantae; phylum Streptophyta; class Magnoliopsida; order Poales; family Poaceae; genus Aegilops; species Aegilops speltoides. The sequence goes on along the minus strand of CM038145.1, from coordinate 480,244,304 downwards.
TCCTTTAATTGGTGATGAGCTGAAAGCTTATGAAGAGGAACAAGAACGCATAAAAAAGGAAGAAGTGCTAAAGGCTAGCATCAGCAAGGAGAAGGAGCTAAAGGCTTCTCATGAATCAAATGCAAAGGCTTCTGACCCCATGGTTGTTGATGCAAGCTCGTCTCGTAAATCATCCAATGGTATAAGATGGCCACACTTTTTTGCGGCACTTACATTGGCTGTTTTACCTGATTCATCACATTTGCAATTGCATAGCACAGTTTTAAATATTATGTCTCTCCTGATAACCAGTTCTAATTCTCCTAAAGACTGTCTGTGACTGTTTTTATGACTATTCTACTTCTGTTCCTTTTCTCCTTATCTTGTATGTTGACTTGATGTAGTTCAATATCTCTGTTCCATTCTTGTTTACTATACTGAAAAATCAAATTGATGGTAACACATCTTTTGTTTCACTTCTATCTGTTTTCCCCAAACTTATCCTGTGTTTAAAGTCTTTTACCATCTGATTCTAATGTAATATGTCGTACTACCTCCGTCCAGAAACTACTGTTGCTCAAATGCATGTATCTAGACATATTTCAGTGCTAGATACATCCGTTTGAACGACAGTTATTTCTGGACGGAGGGAGTATGCAGCTAACTGCGCTTCTTTACTTTCTACTTCCATCAGCTGGCTCACATGTTGGCGGGAATGTGGATATTCTAATTGATGGATTTGTCTCTCCGGTGACCAGCATCGCTCCAATGTTTCCTTTCTTTGAAAATACTGCTGACTGGGATGACTTCGGCGAGGTTATCAATCCTGATGATTATATGATGAAACAAGATGAAATGGATAATAATATGATGCTCGTAAGTTTGCTTATGTGCTTGCTGTTCCTTTTGGCTACTCAAGAAGCTTTAATTGTCAAGTGGAAAACACAGGAAATTTCCTTGCCATCTTCAGGGGTGCTATTTTTTTTACTTAAGGTGAAAGTCTTATATAGTTTCATGTACTCCTAGATTACTAAGGGCATGTTTTCTTTCAGGGTGCTGGAGATGGCATGGATGGTAAGCTTGATGAGAGTTCAGCACGCCTTCTTCTTGATTCAGCACCGTCAAAAGTTATTTCCAACGAGATGACTGTAAGTTCTCCTGTCTCTTCATTTTGTCTCTGCATCTATATCAAAGTTATAGCTGTATGTTTACCCAAACTGAACTTCCCATCTGTTTACATATATTGCCATCTTCCAGGTGCAAGTGAAGTGCTCATTGGCATATATGGACTTTGAAGGTCGGTCCGATGGACGCTCCGTAAAATCAGTTATTGCTCATGTGGCCCCACTGAAACTCGTACGTGTCTTTAGTTGGAATATTGTATCTTATAATATACATGGCTTTGATTTTTCAGTTTTGACTTACTTGCTCCCTTCTTTGTTTGCCCATGTATTTTATCCTTTTCATGGTTAAAGATAGTTCTGAATTCTCTCCAAGCCAAGCACTTGCATTATTAAATCCAAAACTAGTTAGATCATGTGAATCTAGCATTGCGTATTTATCCACTTGAAGGTGGATGTGCCACCATAGACGTTGTGTAGATACTCTGGCTATTCTTGCTTTGATTTACCATGTGTGATATCAGTGACCTCCTGCAGTTGCAGTGCTTGTGGCCAATACTTTCTCTGTATGTGGAAATCTGTAGCACACTCTAAACCTCTTCTCACTTTTTCCAGGTTTTGGTGCATGGATCAGCAGAAGCTACTGAACATTTAAAAATGCATTGTGCAAAAAACTCTGACTTGCATGTTTATGCTCCTCAAATAGAAGAAACAATTGATGTAACATCAGATTTATGTGCTTACAAGGTTAGTTTGTTAACTGAAAAACTCTTTCGTAGCAGAGCTCTACTTAAGAGATCATGAAAGCAAGGTCATCCTCAGATACTGTTGTATTAATTCTTACATCTGAAGTCAATGCACCGACCACCGCAATGCTCCATATTAGTGAATATAATAGCCATTGCCAATTACTAAGTCATTGCACCATCAGGACGCTAACAATTAGTCAGCAACAAGAACTTTCTATATGCCATTATTTATTTAAGCTAGGGAGGCTAGTGTAACTTTGCAACCAATCATATATGCATATGATATACGCAGACTTGCTAATTTTGTAATTTCTGTGCTATTATAAAATTTCAGGTACAACTTTCCGAGAAGTTAATGAGCAATGTCCTTTCTAAGAAGGTATGAGCTATATTTGATTCCCTTAGTGTTAATTTATTTGTATCTCTCTATTGATGTTAAAGTCATATTGATGTGGAGCTTATGCCATCATTTAAATTTGAGATAAGTAAAGCACCAATCTAATGGTTCTAGTTCTCTCTTGGAATAACTTCTCCTAAAGTACTCAGAGCCCATTCAGATCTCCATAATTAACAAACAAAAAGAAAATGGTAGAGCTTCTTTTGCTGTTCAAAATGAAAAAACAAAAAAATGAACAAAAAGGAAGTGTTGTTGCTTCCAACCAGGCAGCTCATTCATTCCATTTCCCAACTAGTCACCAGCCATAAGAATAACTAATGTTAAACCAGTTGAATTTGCTCAACCCTGAGCCATCCATGCAAAATCTTGGCCAGTAACCACCGGAAACCACCTGATCTCAGTCTTCAGCCACATTTACTTGCTTTGAGTTTGTTGAAAGAAAGCACTGGCTCTGACACCCGCATTTTCTGCAGTTGGGTGAGCATGAAATTGCATGGGTTGATTCAGGGGTTGGAAAGGTGGATGAGAAGCTCACTCTGCTACCCCCCTCATCAACTCCAGCAGCCCACAAGTCAGTTCTTGTGGGTGATCTGAAATTGGCCGATTTCAAGCAATTCCTAGCAAATAAAGGTTTACAGGTAGGTCTCTGTTTTTTTATTTTGAACTTCTGCTATTGCATCCCTTAGTCATCCTATCCTTCACGTTTTGGCTTTAGAATGTGCATCAAACGGATATCTCTGGTTATATACTTGAGACCGAAATCTAATGCTAAGAAATTCCTTCCAGGTTGAGTTTGCTGGGGGCGCTCTACGGTGCGGCGAGTACATCACCGTGCGCAAGATTGGCGATTCTAACCAAAAGGTAACTATAACTACTATGCATTTAGCAGCAATTTCAACCAATCAGTTTTTTTTGTTGCCATACTTTGGTTGGCACGGTCCTTCAACTACGGAATGCTACGCTGGAACATACCATAGATCAAGCATGATAAACTGCCTTTCAATTTATGCCGCCTTGGTTCATGTATGATTCTTGTTGGTGTGCCCGTGACACGCATGATTGTGCATTGCAGGGTAGCACGGGTTCTCAGCAGATTGTGGTCGAGGGTCCGCTGTGCGAGGACTACTACAAGATCCGCGAGCTCCTTTATTCACAATTCTTCTTGTTGTAGAGGTCAAGTGCTGCACCATTGTTGTGTGTTGTACAAACCGACTGGTGAATAGACAAGTGGAAACTGCCTCGGGCCTCGCTAACGTAAATTAATCCTGGGGATGCCAGTTGTACCTTTTCTTATTGAACACCCTTGTCCGTCGCTAACGTCATTTGCGACTTCATCTTTCAGTTCATTGATTTCATATTTCTGTGGTATGTGTGTTGCCACCTGTGACCGCGAGTAGCTGACTTCATAATGAGATTGTTTTTTTATTGTCGTAATACGTAGCTAAGGGGGAAAACTAAATTATGTAGGGAAACACAACAAATGTTTCATTACGGCAGTATGTTCATGTTTCGGCGAACCACCGTTTTCTGTCTTTGCCAATGCTTGAACTTCCAACCTTTTTTTCTTTTCTTTTTGCGGGATTATCTTCCAACTTGTTAACCAGTGAACTTATAGGGTTAATGGAGCAAAGCGTGCTTGCATTTTTTGGGCATCATTGGTTGAGAATAAACCTTGCAGGACCGAACTAGGCACAAGTTCATGTTGAACCAAACATCCAAAACTGAAAGAAAAAAAAAATCTATAGATCGACGATAAAAGCGTGTTGTGGGTTTGTGGCCACAGAGATGGATGTATAATTTGTCCTTGTTTCTTATTAGAATACTTTCTCTGTTCCTAAATATAAATCTCTTTATATATTTTAATATGGACCACATACGGAGCAAAATGAGTGAATCTGCACTCTAAACTATGTCTATATACATCTGTATGTAGTTTGTATTGAAATCACTAAAAAGACTTGTATTTAGGAATGGAAGGAGTATTTCATAACACTAGCACAAATATAGTTTAGATCTGGTTGTAAACGAGACAATTCAGGACCAACCCTTGGAGGCATATTTTTATAGAAGAAACTCTAAGCACCACTGACACTCCATGGCTCGAGCCCCGGTGAGCTAGCTCGCTTCCATGCTATCCTAGCCAACAGGATGACACTGTGTTCTCATCTAGTTGTAAACAAATCAGGAAAATAAGAAGGAAGAACCCACTGTAATCAAATTTCTCCAACACGTGGCATGAAAGTGCCCTGTTCAGGCAACTTCCAGACACACGGCTCATCGGAGATCGACGACGACTCTGGTCTGCAGCAGCATGGCTTCAAAGGACATGATACCGAGAACACTGAGTCGTTCACGGATCTGAATATGAATATTTGCTACTTTGAATAAATAATGCAATTTTGTTCTTGTAATCTGAAGTCCAAAATCCCGCAAAAAAACCCGCAAGTCCAAACGCCAAACTTGTTCTTACCCTTGTCTAAAATGTATATGCTCAAGTCAACGCCACATGGTCCTGACAGGTGGGGTCACCCTGTAAAATCAAATGTTTGACGTAAAATTCTGTAAAAATATAATATAGACTTACTTGTAAAAAATACAATGCAAACTTATTAGATGGTGTAAGAGAGTTGGAAAATTAGCACTACCACATCTTTTCTTTCTCCTCTCGCAAAGCGGCTAGGGAAAGATGGGTGAGGTAGGACTTCACAGCAGAAACACTCGGTTGCCTTGAAGTTCTAGTAGAAAAGTTTCGAGCTCGGAGCACAAAGCATCAAAAGATGAATAAGAGTCATATGGTGATATGATCGACAAAAGATTGCCTACCGGTTGAAACTCACATCATATGAGATGCTACCATCCATGGGTGTGAATGAGATCAGGATCTTGAATCACTCACTTTCAATTATGAGAGATATAGATTTGAGTGGGAGTGCACTTTATATTAAAATTTGTTTAAACACTAGTGCAACAATAATTATGGATAAATGTCTAAATGAATTTTGTGTCTATCGTTGCAATGGCTCGCTATATGTTCAACTTAGACCCTATGTTACAGAAAGAAAAGTTGGCTGCTAATGGTGGAAACTATGCGGATTGGATCCGAAACTTGAGATTTGTTCTCAGGAGTGCTAAAAAGGAGTACGTGTTGGATTAGCCGCTAGGTGATGCTCCTGCAAAGGATGCACCACCAGAAGAAGTTGTTGCTTATTCTTCAAAATATTTGCTATGCTCAATAAGACCACCAGTTTCAAGAAGAAAGGCAAGTCCAAGAAGAAGAAATCTATTGAAGCCGTTAAGACTGAGCCTTAGAAAGAGGAACAAGGGCGAAGCCAATAAAGAGACTGAATGTTTCTACTATAAGCAGAAGGGACACTTGAAGCGTAACAAGCCAATAAAGAGACTGAATGTTTCTACTATAAGCAGAAGGGACACTGGAAGCGTAACTGCAAGAAGTATTTGGCAGATAAGAAGAATAGTTTTTCGGTAAAGGTATAATCGCTATACAAAGTTAATGTTATTCTACTTGTAAATTTCTGTATGTCATGGGTATTTGATGCTGATCGGTTGCTCTCGTTTTTGCGAACCGATACAGGGACTAAAAAAACTCACAAAGGAGAGTAGAAATTAAGTCATGATACAAAAGTCGGGAATGGTGATGGGATCGCTGCTCGGAGACTGTCGGAGTCATGTCTTTAGTTTATCTTCAAGGTTTATCTTAGAACTAAAATAATAGTTATTTTGATTTGGAGTTATGTAATGCATTATCCTATGGATTATGCGATGGATATTCTTGTAAGTATTAAACAATAGTTGTTCATTTTATGCGGATATAGTTTTGATTAAACCTCTAATTTATGATGGTTTATTCATGATGAAATTTGAAGTTTGTTATCTATAACACTAAAGCTAAAAATACTGATAAAACACTTGTGTGTGGCACTGCTTGGTTATATCGGATGAACTGACTGGATACATTGTGATGTATTAAGTTCGATGGATGTAACAGGGCGCGGTGAATATTTTTCATCAATGTAATGAGTCAATATGATTTAATCGATAAAACATAAGGACTGAAATATTTAAAATAGTTCAAAGAAATTCAGGATGAAGATATAATATCATTATGGCAAAAGATAAACAAGATTCATCTTTCAAGAAGAAATATATCTAAGTCATAAGTGTAGCTAGCAATTGAATAATTGTGGAATTATTACAATTATTGATCTGCTCTTATTAATTTTTTTGGGGATTTGTAATTGAAACAACAAATTATTCACTTAAAAGAGCCACCATCTAATAGTCTGATAAAAACTATAAAGAGTTATAGAATTTTCCAGACCAATGTTTGATCGTAGTGTTTGTGTTCCTTACACAAAAACAAGGACAAAAGTCTGATAAAAACAATAAAGAGTTATAAAATCTTTGTCAGAGAATGAATGTATTTCGAGAAAAGGATTACTCATTAAAGGAGTAAGTGGGAGGACGATAGAGCTTACTAAGATTATTGAATCTCTCGTAAGTTGAAACAAAATTAAACCAGAAATTTTTGGAGCAATTTTCCATAAAACTAAGCAAAGAATATACTACATTAGATGTAGGAGCTTCATTTAAGACAGTAAAAAAATGCAAAGTTCAGGAAGGATTATCAAATCTACTGAATACCTTATCTTAGAAGAAGATGAAACCTACGCACTATGAGGAAGTAGTGATGGTGCCTGGCTAGAGAGGTATGGCTTAAACCATTGAAATCCAAAGTGAAGTCCATATACAAGGAACACGTTTTGAACTTGGTGAAAACTTCAGAAGGTGTGCTAGGCTCAAAATGTAAATGGATTTTCGAACACTCATGGATAATGATCCTAGAAGAAATTTTTTACAAAAGCTTTTGTAGGGGTGGAAGAATTGATCTTATCAAATCTTCTTATTAGTAGCAATACTAAAAGTATAAATGGATTACAATACTGAGTGTTGTGTATTGTTCATATATAACAGATGAGTAACAAAACTCTTTTGAAAAGATTTCAAACATGATGTACATAAGATACAACCACAAGTTTTTGCTAGGAATACATGAATGATATAAACATTTCAAGCCATGTATATGATTTGAAATAAAATATCAGGTAGTTGGAATTTGATAAAGTAATTGGAGAATTTAAACTTTATCAAGAAACTTGTGGATACAATAAGTTTTGTGGGAGCTCTATAAACATTTCTGATCTTACATATGTATGACATATCACTTGACCAAAGATAATATAAAGTATATTATTACACAATATTAAAAATCATGTTTCTAAAAAGACCTAGAATTATTGGATGAAATCTATACAAATAGATTGAAACATCTGATTATGCTAAGACATGTACTGTGACAAAGTTTAAAAAGGGAAAATGTTTTCTCAAAATGTCACATAGCATAACACTGTGTAGATATCCATATTGAATACCGTTTATAAGCATGTGTGTGTTGGGGAACGTAGCAATAATTCAAAAAAATTCTACGCACCACCAAGACCAATCTATGGAGAGACTAGCAACGAGAGAGAGGGGAGTGCATCTTCATACCCTTGAAGATCGCGATGCGGAAGCGTTACAAGAACGCGGATGAGGGAGTCGTACTCACAGCGATCCAAATCGTGGAAGATCCAATCTAACGCCGAACGGACAGCGCCTCCGCGTTCAACACACGTACAGCCCGGGGACGTCTCCTCCTTCTTGATCCAGCAAGGGGTGAGGAAAAGTTGAGGGAGAGCTCCGGCAGCACGACGGCGTGGTGGTGGAGCTTGCAGTTCTCCGGCAGGGCTTCGCCAAGCACTACTGAGGAGGAGGTGGAGTTGGAGAGGGGGAGGGCTGCGCCAGGGGCAAGGGGTGAAGCTCCCATGTGCCTCCCTGCTATATATAGGGGTGGAGGGGGCTGGTTTCTTGCCCTCCAAGTCCATTGGGGCGTTGGAAAAGGTGGGAGGAAAGAAATCCCATCATTTCCTTCCCCACCGATTGTTATCCCCCCTTTTTAGGGATCTTGATCTTATCCCTTCGGGATATGATCTTACTCCTTCTAAGGGGGGATCTTGGTGCACCTTTACCAGGGGTGTGGGGCCTTGCCCCCACTACCCACGTTCATGTGGGTCCCTGAGGGAGTCCTGGACTAGGGGGTGTTCGGACAGCCGGACTGTCATCGTCCGCCGGACTCCAAGACTACGAAGATACAAGATTGAATACTCCGTCCCGTGTCCGGATGGGACTTTCCTTGGCGTGGAAGGCAAGCTTGGCAATACGGATATGTAGATCTCCTACCATTGTAACCGACTCTGTGTAACCCTAGCCTCCTCCGGTGTCTATATAAACTGGAGGGCTTTAGTCCGTAGGACACAACATACATTACAACAATCATACCATAGGCTAGCTTTAGGGTTTAGCCTCCTTGATCTCGTGGTAGATCCACTCTTGTACTACCCATATCATCAATATTAATCAAGCGGACGAGGGTTTTACCTCCATCGAGAGGGCCCAACACAGGTAAAACATCGTGTCCCTCGTCTCCTGTTACCATCCGCCTAGACGCACGATTCGGGACCCCCTACCGAGATCCGCGGTTTTGACACCGACATTGGTGCTTTCATTGAGAGTTCCTCCGTGTCGCCACCGATAGGCTCGATGGCATCTTCAATCAACAACGCTGTCCAGGGTGAGACTTTTCTCCCCGGACAGATCTTCGTATTCGGCAGCTTCGCACTGCGGGCTAATTCACTTGGCCATCTGGAGCAGATCGAAAGCTACGCCCCTGGCCATTAGGTTAGGTTTGGAAGCCTAAACTTCAAAGCCGACGCCCGCGGGGACTTGATCTTCGACGGGCTCGAGCCAAAGCCAAGCGCGCCGCACTGTTGCGATGGGCATGATCTAGCTCGCCACCGCGAGCGGCCCCACGGTGGCGCACGAATCCGCTTGGCCCTTAGTCCGGAGCCGATCGCCAGATCGAGGACGGTGGATGGACACCACCTCGGGGCTTCAACTTCCACGGCGATGGAGCCGAACACTAACCTTGTCCTCGCGAACTTCGTGATTCGAGGTGCCGACCCTGCCGGACTCCGGACCTCCCACGCCCCTACCAACCGAATCGGATTGGGCGTCGGTTATGGAATTCACCGCCACGGACATCTTCCAACACTCGCCCTTTGGCGACATCCTAAATTCGCTAAAGCATCTCTCGCTATCGAGAGTCTGGCGGACTATGGCGGGATGGTTGGGATCTGAGCGATGAAGAAATTCAGAGCCCACCCACCACCCACTTTGTAGCCACTGTCGACGATCTAACCGACATGCTAGACTACGACTCCGAAGACATCGCCGCTATGGACGACGACGCCGGAGACGAACAGGAACCAACGCCTACAGGGCACTAGAAGACCACCTCGTCATACGACATATACATGGTGGACACCCCAAAAGACGGGACGGCGAAGAAGCGCGAGGCAGATTCTCTAAAGAAGCAGCCCAAGCGCTGCGTCATGGCGCCGCTCTAAATCCCGCCACAGCAAGAATGGAGATTCCGCACAGAGATAATAATACCCGAGAGTGCCGAAGATAATCCCTCCAGCAAGACTCGGCGCAGAGGATGCGAAGCAAGCCCTCACGAGAGGGCGGCGGGCGAAGAGGTCGAGGATTATAACTATACACCTCCTTCAAGACGAGGCAAGCCTCAACGACGACAATTAATTGCTGTGCTCGAGGATCCCGTCGAACAAGAGCATTTCAAACGCAGGCTTATCGCCACGGCAAATAGCCTAAAGAAAAAGCAGCAGCAGCTTCAAGCTGATCAGGATCTGCTGGCCGATCGATGGACCGAGGTCCTCGCGGCCGAAGAGTATGGGTATGTTTGGTTTGTGCCCCATCTTGCCCCACCAATTTTTTGGCATGACCAATGCAAGGGCATGGCCAAAATTTTGGCAAGTTGTTGTTGTTTGGATCATAGCCATTGTATCTTCCTAAATTAAAAAAAAATAGACTTCTGTTTGGTTTGTGACAGGGGTATAATGAATTATGTTGGTTCTAGGAAACATTTAAATGGATTGGTTATACATAATTGACGATCTGTACATTGATCAAAAATTAATGGTTAGAAGGAGTCAACTTGAAAAAAAAAACAGCAAAACCATGAACGGGGTTCTTGCACTTGGGAGCCTATAATCACGTGCAGCACCCGTCAATTGCTAATCCCATGCAGCAATACACGCGCTAATCCCATGCAGCAATACACGCGCCTGCTAATCAGCTGAGTTGTTACTGGAAATAAAAAACAAATAATATACTGCATGCACTACCCAGACACACGGGGAAACAGCGAAGCAACGTCGCCAATTTTTTGGCGAACCTTTTCGGCGCCCTCGTTTCGCCCGCGCGTAACACGGAGGGGCTTGGGGCAAGCAGGGCGAGCCAATTTTTTGGCCCCGATCCAAACAACCGCCAAATAATGTTGGCTCATCAATATTTTGGTATGGCCAGCGTTGGTAGCTATCTAAACAGCCCCTATAAACTCGAACGCCCTTTCAAAAGTTACCCAAGACGCAAGCTGCTCCCCCGATTAGAGGAGGTAGCATACATACCTCCATCACCAGCGCACGATACGGCTGACCGACCACCCCGTGGTCGTGACAGAGAGGCATCCAGGCCCCCAACCAAGACCGTACCCCGGCATCGCTCCAAAAGTACGAAGCCAAGAGGGAACGCGCCGGACTTGCGAGATATATTGGAGGACAAAGCAAGGCAATGCAGATCCATCTACGGATCACGTGGGCACCCGACCCATAGCGAATACCGTCGCGCGGATACAATAACCCGGCGGGCGAACACAGCAGACAATGCTCTCTCGAGCTGCGTCGTGATATTGCTCAATCTGAGGCGCCGCACACCCTCTATGCTTCAGCGACGAAGTAATGGATCATCAAATCCTGAAGGGTTTAAACCCGTAAACATTGAATCCTCGATGGCACAACAGACACCGCGGTTTGGATCAAGATTATCTTCTCCACATCCATATGGCCCGGCGCACGCATCTCCATGCCATCAAGTATCTCCCACTCAAGCTTAAAGGACCAGCTCGGCATTGGCTCAACAGCTTGCCCGCAGAGTCAATTGGGTGTTGGGAAGACACGAAGCTGCATTCCTCGACAACTTCCGGAGCACGTATGTGCGACCACGAGCGCCGATGACCTAAGCCACATCATTCAGCAGCGAGACGAATCGGCGGACAATTCGACACGGTTCTTGACAAAGAAAAACCAAATCGTCGACTGTCCGGATGCAGAGGCCCTTGCAGCCTTCAAACATAACATCCGCGACGAGTGGCTAGCCCGGCACATGGGACAGGAAAAGCCGAAATCCATGGCAGCCCTCACATCATTAATGACCCGCTTTTGCGCGGGAGAGGATAGCTGGCTAGCTCGCAGCAACAATCTCCGTAAAAATTCTGGCAGTCCGGATACTAAGGACAATAACGGCAGGTCACGTCGAAACAAAAACAAACGCCGCATTAACGGCGACGATAAGGAGGATACAGCAGTCAACGCCGGATTCCGAGGCTCTAAACCCGGTCATCGGAAGAAGCCATTCAAAAGAACCACTTCGGGTCCGTCCAACTTGGACCGAATACTCGACCGCTTATGCCAGATACATGGCACCCCCGAAAAGCCAGCCAATCACACCAACAGAGATTGCTGGGTGTTCAAGCAGACAGGCAAGTTAATTGCCGAAAACAATGACAAGGGGCTAAACAGCGATGACGAGGAGGAGACCCGACCGCCGAACAATAGAGGACAGAAGGGCTTCCCCCCACAAGTGCGGACGGTGAACATGATTTATGCAACCCATATACCCAAGAGGGAGAGGAAGCGCGCACTAAGGGACGTCTATGCGATGGAGCCAGTCGCCCCGAAGTTCAATCCATGGTCCTCTTGTCCGATCACTTTTGATCGAAGAGACCATCCGACCAGCATACGCCATGGCGGATTCGCCGCATTGGTTCTAGACCCAATCGTCGATGGATTTCACCTCACGAGAGTCCTGATGGACGGCGGTAGTAGCCTGAACCTGCTTTATCAGGATACAGTGCGCAAGATGGGCATAGACCCCTCAAGGATTAAACCTACAAAGACAACCTTTAAAGGTGTCATACCAGGTGTGGAAGCCAATTGTACGGGCTCAGTCACACTGGAAGTGGTCTTCGGATCCCCGGATAATTTCCGGAGCGAAGAGTTAATCTTCGATATAGTCCCATTTCGCAGCGGCTATCACGCTCTGCTTGGACGAACCGCGTTTGCAAAGTTCAACGCGGTGCCGCATTATGCATACCTAAAGCTCAAGATGCCAGGCCCTCGTGGAGTCATCACGGTCAACGGAAATACGGAACGCTCCCTCCGAACGGAGGAACATACAGCGGCTCTCGCAGCAGAAGTATAGAGCAGCCTTCTAAGGCAATTTTCGAGTCCGGCTGTTAAACGGCCGGATACAGCAAAACGCGCCCGAAGCAATACCAACGAAGACTACCTGGCACGATCAGAGCACGCGTAGCAATGCGGCCCTAACCCCCGCCCTCGCATGATTGCAAGAACAACCCTCCGCGTACATCACTACGCTTTGGAGATACCATGGGCGCAGGGGAAGGGGCACAATCACAATGGACCCAGAGTGCGGCTCGACCACACCAGGGGCTCGCAAGTGTGCCTCCTTTTTTTACTATTATTTTCCTTCTTTGTGTACACATGACTCCGTTAACCAGAGGCCCTGTCCGGCGGTGAACCTGCCGAACTCATGATGCAACAGCCAGGGAAAAAAGAAGGCTGCGACGAACACTCAGGTGGTCTCAATTACGAGCATTAAATTCAATTACATACACCAAGTCCGCAGCTCCTCCCTGGAGGGGGACCTGTTTAATTAGTCCAAATCCCTTGCTTACCGCACTATTTGTATCAGTCCGCACTCATAGCAGACCTTCTTTAAATAAATAATGCAGCACTTTTCGACGGCAATTGCATTACTTTTTGTATATATATGTTCATTACATGACATCCTGCACCCGTATATTTTGGTACGGTCTAATACACTAGGGGCTTATGTTCCCCACATTATGGTGTGATAAGTCCGAACACTTTCATAAGTGCGGCACGCCGAACTTATAGCATTATATGAATTGGCTCCGAATCATGTCTTGGGTCAATAGTTGGGTTTGCCCGGCTCCCAAGTTTTTGTGCCTTACGTTCTGTTCTGTCGGCTAAGGTGGCACTGGGAGAACCACTGCGATTGCGCCCCGGTTGAGCAGGCGGCGCCTCGATGGAGAAAGCTAAAACTGACCGGCATGTAAGGCGAGAGATGGTCGCTGTTCGAGAGGTCCTTCGAGTCCTTAAAGACTCACGCCGCTTGAGCGAAGTTCGGATAAATGTCCGACGAAGGCGTGGATAGCGCCCGGATTCGGTCTTCCGAATACCGAGGGCTTCACCGAATTTAAAATTATAGAATTCTATGGCTAAGTGAGAGTGTTCAAGCATTATAAGTCCGGTTGCCTTGTTCGTTGTGTTGAGCGCCTCCTAGATGGACCCAAAATGGGAACAAGAGTGCTCAAGTTTATCCCTAACACCCCAACTCGTGGCTCGGGGGCTGAAGCCAACGACTTGCCATCTCTCAGATTTTATAAACGGCCGCACAGAAGGTAATATTTTAAATTAAACAAGCGTTGCCTAATGCGCACATGAACAAAGTTTTCAGCGCATAGGATAATACATATCAAATTTACTCAAAGATTACATTTCTGGGGCATTCATCCGCAATATCGCGGGCTCCCTTCAGGACAATTTTATATTACATCTCGGGCATACGATACTCCTTGCCCGGTGGCGGCGGGTCAGTGAGAAGTTTCTCCGCATCCAGCCTGCCCCAGTGCACCTTTGTGCGGGCAAGGGCCCGACGAGCACCTTCAATACAGGCGGAGCGCTTGATGACCTCCACCCAGGGGCATGTATCCACCAGCCGCCGCCGAGGCCGAGTAGCTCCCGGCATGGCCTGTCGAGCCACACCGGACTATAAGGCCCTTCATGGCCTCCTCGGCTACCTTGTGGAGTTCGACCAGCTGCTTGTTGCTCGCTTGGGGGCACGGATGGCGGCCTCAACAGATCGAGACCGAAGACCTTCTCCGTCAAGCTCCCCTCCTCGCCACGATAGAATGCGGCGGCATCGGACACACTACGCGGCAGATCTGCAAACGCCCCTGGAGAGCTCCGTATGCGGGTAAGTGTAAGGTAGTTTACATTAACATGCTTGCTTTGCATGAAAAATGCCTTACCCGCCGCTATCTTATTTACATCTTCAACCTCCTGAAGGGCCTTACGGGCCTCGGCCTTGGCGGACATGGCACTTTCGAGAGCCGAGGCAAGCTCGGACTCTCGAGTCTTGAAGTCACGCTCCAACCTCTCATGCTTCTCCATGAGAGCCTGGAGCTCTTGCCGTACTTCCGCCACCTGTGCCACCTGCTTTTCTCGCTCGGCCCGTTCTGCGGCCGCACTGCATTCGGCCGCGAACACAGCCTCCTTCAGGGCTGCCACCTCATTTGTGGCCCCTGCAATACCCATATTATCCTCGTTAATTTTATTGCAACCAAAATCCTTTTCTGTAAGGTAACTATTCAAAGTGGTGTTACTCACCTTCTTTGTCCTCGAGCTGCTTCTTGGCATGGCCGAGCTCTTGCTCGGACCGCTCGAGACCCTGCTTCAACGCACCGACCTCCGCATGATCGGTCTGCAGAGGTCAGCAAGCGCCTGCAAACCCATATTGACATATTTTAAGCAACCTCACATATCTTATTAGATCCTTAGTCCGGCTTTTCTTTACGAACACCGAACTAAGCATCGAGAACTCTACCGTCTATGCGGTATTACATTACATAACTTTAACTTCTTACCTCAAAGCCTGTTAGAAGGCTGCTGCAGGCTTCGGTCAGCCCGCTCTTGGCGAGCTGAACCTTCTGAATCACCGCACTCATGATAGTGCGGTGTTCTTCCTCGATGGAAGCGCCTTTAAGCGCCTCCAACAAGTTGTCCGGCGCCTCCGGTTGGACGGAGGCCGCCGGTGTCACGGTCTTGCCCTTCTTTTGAAGGGACCGCCCGCCGGACTCTAGAACCACTGCAGGTTCCGATGTAGAGTCCGGCGCAAAGTCCGGGAGGCTGCCTTGCGGCGCCTCCGGAGCCTCCTCCTGATGGGTCCCTCTCTGGGATCCCACCTCGGCGTTCGCTCAGACGGGAGTGGAGGCAGTCGGAAGTGAATCCACATCCGACGGGGCCAACGACCCGCTCGATGAAGCGGGGAGATCATCATCGGCCGGACTGCGGACAGTATGCGGCATTAGAAGGACACTACGCGACACGAAAGAAATTGCATATCAGGGATCCGGATACTTACGATCTTGCCGGACGCCTGGCCCTTAAAGGCCACTCCTCCTCGCCAACGATGGTGTTGGCAAAACTGTCCGGGGGGATAGTTCTCCCCCTCTTGGACCCTTCGGCCTCCCCTATTGGGGAAGCCTTCCTCTTCTTCTCTCCCTCCTCCGGGAGAGAGTCTTCTTCCTCCTCCTCGTCTTCGGGGGAGGAGTCCGCCTCGTCGTCGGACGCTGATTGCGGAACTCTTTGAGTCCCCGCGCCACCTTCTTGGCCTTCTTCTCCGGCACCACGTGCGGTGCCGGAACCAGCAGCCCTGCTAGACGGGCGTTCACTGGGTCTTCTGGCATGGGAGCCGGGCTGATGAGCTGCTCGGCCTTCTCCATCCATTCCTGTCAAAGGAAAAGAGAGGTTGAGACCCTCTTAGAATCAATTTGATTACCACAAGTGTCCCATAAAGGGGTTGAATCACTTACCTCGTCAGCCGGATGCTGCGAGCAAAATCCGTGATCTTCCGTCGCGGATGCGGGGGCTTCGGCGCCCTTAAACAGCACCCTCCAGGCGCCTTCATATGTCGTATCGAAGAGCCCGCTTAGCGCCTGGTGCTGTTCCGGATTGAACTCCCACAGATTGAATGCCCGTTCTTGTCATGGGAGAATCCGGCGGATGAGCATGACTTGGACCACGTCAACGAGCCTGAGCTTATTGATCACCAGCTTCTGGATGCAGGCTCGGAGTCCCGTCAGCTCCTTCGGATTGCCCCACAGCAAGCCCTTCTCTTTCCAGGAGGTGAGCTGCGTGGGGATGCCAGATTTAAACTCGGGGGTCGCCGCCCATGTGGGCTCACGCGGCTCGGTGATGTAGAACCACCCCGATTGCCACCCCTTGACGGAGTCCACGAAGGCCCCTTCGAGCCAAAGGACGTTGGGCAACTTACCCCGCATGGCGCCTCCGCATTCCGCTTGCGTGCCCTTCACAACCTTCGGCTTGATGTTGAAGGTCTTGAGCCACAGGCCGAAGTGGGGCCGGATGCAGAGGAAGGCCTCGCACACGACGATAAACGCCGAGATGTTGAGGATGAAGTTCGGCGCCAGATCGTGGAAATCCAGGCCGTAGTAAAACATGAGCCCCCGGACGAATGGGTGGAGTGGAAAGCCCAGTCCGCAGAGGAAGTGGGGAAGAAAGACGACCCTCTCATGGGGCCCGGGGGTAGGGATGAGCTGCCCCTCGTCGGGCAGCCGATGCGCGATATCGCCGGAGAGGTATCCGGCGCCGCAGCTTGGTGATGTGCTCCTCCTTAACGGTGGAGGCCAACCATTTGCCTCCCGCTCCGGACATATTCGGAGAAGGTCGAGGCAAGATGCGCGAGCTTAGGCGTTGGAGCTTGAGTACGCGGAGATGGATAAGCAAAGGAGGAAGAAGGCGAGGTGAGAAGGTAAATCCTTATCCCTTATATATAGGCGGACGAAGACTATCGTCCCCACCGGCCGGTAAAACTCGCTTATCCCCAAGCGCCACCATCAATGGCGCGGTTGGGTTACCCACGTCCGTATTGATGGGAATCCCAAATAAGGGAACATGATCTCTGCTTCGACAAGGCGTGCCAAGAAACCGCTTAGCTAAACGTCTTGAGGTGGTATAATAAAAACGATTCAAGTAAAAGCACGGTAGCGGTGTGATGTCATGCCGCATAATACGTCGCAGATTGGACTTGTGTACATTTTATTCTCTCTACGGTGGAATGTGGAATTTATTTTGCGAGCGGACACTATCCTGGTGTTCATGATCTTCTCTGAATTATTCAAGGAGGAACCCGCCTTGCAATGCCGAACATTATCGCTACCGGACTTATCGTCATTGAAGCTTGGTTCGAGGGCTACCGAGGAGTCTGGACTAGGGGTGTTCGGACAGCCGGATCGTCATCGTCCGCGGACTCCAAGACTACGAAGATACAAGATTGAAGACTCCGTCCCGTGTCCGGATGGGACTTTCCTTGGCGTGGAAGGCAAGCTTGGCAATACGGATATGTAGATCTCCTACCATTGTAACTGACTCTGTGTAACCCTAGCCTCCTCCGGTGCCTATATAAACTGGAGGGCTTTAGTCCGTAGGACACAACATACATTACAACAATCATACCATAGGCTAGCTTTAGGGTTTAGCCTCCTTGATCTCGTGGTAGATCCACTCTTGTACAACCCATATCATCAATATTAATCAAGCAGGACGTAGGGTTTTACCTCCGTCGAGAGGGCCCGAACCTGGGTAAAACATCGTGTCCCTCGTCTCCTGTTACCATCCGCCTAGACGCACAGTTCGGGACCCCCTACCCGAGATCCGCCGGTTTTGACACCGACAGTCCCCCCATGCAGGTGGGCCCCACTCCGAAACCTTCTAGAACCTTCCCGGTACAATACAGAAAAATCCCGAACATTTTCCGATGGCCAAAATAGGACTTCCCATATATAAATATTTACCTCCAGATCATTCCGTAACTCCTCGTGACATCCGGGATCTCATATGGGACTTCGAACAACATTCGGTAACTGCACACTAATTCCCATAACAACTCTAGCGTCACCGAACCTTAAGTGTGTAGATCCTACGGGTTCGGGAATCATGCAGACATGACCGAGACAGCTCTCTAGCCAATAACCAACAGCGGGATCCGGATACCCATGTTGGCTCCCACATGTTCCACGATGATCTCATCGGATGAACCACGATGTTAAGGATTCAAGCAATCCCGTATACAATTCCTTTTGTCAATCGGTATGTTACTTGCCCGAGATTCGATCGTCGGTATCCCAATACCTCGTTCAATCTCGTTACCGCCAAGTCACTTTACTCGTTCCGTAATGCATGATCTCATGACTAACTACTTAGTCACATTGAGCTCATTATGATGATGCATTACCGAGTGGGCCCAGAGATACCTCTCCATCACACAGAGTGACAAATCCCAGTCTCAATTTGTTCCAACCCAATATACACTTTTGGAGATACCCGTAGTGCACCTTTATAGCCACCCAGTTACGTTGTGACATTTGGCACACCCAAAGCATTCCTATGGTATCCGGGAGTTGCACAATCTCATGGTCTAAGGAAATGATACTTGACATTAGAAAAGCTTTTAGCAAACGAACTACACGATCTTGTGCTATGCTGAGGATTGGGTCTTGTCCATCACATCATTCTCCTAATGATGTGATCCTGTTATCAATGACATCCAATGTCCATGGTGAGGAAACCATAACCATCTATTGATCAACGAGCTGGTCAACTAGAGGCTCACTAGGGACATGTTGTGGTCTATGTATTCACACATGTATTACAATTTCCAGTTAATACAATTATAGCATGAACAATAGACAATTATCATGAACAAGGAATATACTAATAACCATTTTATTATTGCCTCTAGGGCATATTTCCAATAGTCTCCCACTTGCACTAGAGTCAATAATCTAGTTCACATCACTATGTGATTGTAATGAATCCAACACCCATTGGGTTTGATCATATCTCGCTTGTGAGAGAGGTTATTAGTCAACGGGTCTGAATCTTTCAGATCCGTGTGTGCTTTACAAATCTCTATGTCATCTCCTAGATGCAGCTACCATGCGCTATTTGGAACTATTCCAAATAACTGCCCTACTATACGAATCTGGTCTACTACTCAGAGTCATCTAGATTAGTGTCAAAGTTTGCATCAGCGCAACCCTTTACGACGAACTCTTTTACCACCTCCATAATCGAGAAAATTCCTTAGTCCACTAGTTACTAAGGATAACCTTGACCGCTGTCCTGTGATCCATTCCTGGATCACACTTGTACCCCTTGACTGACTCATGGCAAGGAACACTTTAGGTGCTGTACACAGCATAGCATACTGTGGATCCTATGTCTAAAGCATAGGGGACGACCTTCGTCCTTTATCTCTCTTCTGCCGTGGTCAGGTCTTGAGCCTTACTCAATACTCACACCTTATAACACAGCCAAGAACTCCTTCTTTGCCGATCTATTTTGAACTCCTTCAAAATCTTGTCACGGTGCATACTCATTTGAAAGTACTATTAAGCGTTTTGATCTATCCCTATAGATCTTGATGCTCAATGTTCAAGTAGCTTAATCCAGGTTTTCATTGAAAAATACCTTTCAAACAACCATATATGCTTTACAGAAATTCTACATCATTTCCGATCAACAATATGTCAACAACATATACCCATTAGAAATTCTATAGTGCTCCCACTCACTTCTTTGGAAATACAAGTTTCCCATAAACTTTGTATAAACCCAAAATCTTTGATCATCTCATCAAAGTGTATGTTCCAACTCCGAGATGCTTACTCCAGTCCATAGAAGGATTGCTGGAGTTTGTATACTTGTTAGCATCTTATAGGATTGACAAAACCTTCCGGTTGTATCATATACAACCTTTCCTCAAGAAAATCGTCAAGGAAACAATGTTTTGACATCCTATCTGCAAGATTTCGTAAATAATGCAGTAACTGCTAATATAATTCCAACAGACTCTTAGCATCGCTATGAGTGAGAAAGTCTCATCGTAGTCAACTCCTTGAACTTTTCGGAAAACATCTTAGCGACAAGTCGAGCTTTCTTAATGGTGACACTTACCATCATTTTCCGTCTTCCTTTTAAAATCCATCTGTACTAAACAGCCTTACGACCATCAAGTAGTTCTTCCAAAGTCTATACTTTGTTTTCATACATGGATCCTGTTGAGGATATAACTACTGAGTGTAAACTGCCCAGGAGGGGCCAGTTCACGCTCATCTATATTGAAGATCATGAAGACAAAGAAGATGGTGTTCTACTATTAAAGCTTAGAGGCCCAGAGCCCAAAGGCGGATTAGGGCCCATAGTTGTAAACTGCCATAGTTGTATAACTTGTATTGTAAGTTAAGGAAAGGAAGAGACCGAGCTGGACACTTGTATGAGCCGGCCTCGGGACTCTGTAAACCGGCCAGGCGTCAACCTGTGTATATAAAGGCGTGACCCGGTGGCGGTTCAGGGACAAGAAACAACAACTCGAGAGATAGGTAAAGTGGATTCACTCCCTGCTCATCGAGATCATCAATCCCACAACAACTGGATCGTAGGCTTTTACCTTCACCGCAAGGGGCCGAACCAGTATAAACTTCCAGTGTCCTTTGTTCCGGTTTAACCCCTTTAAGCTAACCTTGTTGCGATGGCTCCACGACTAAGCCCTTCTGCTAGGATATCTGACGTGTTAATTCCACGACAGTTGGCGCCCACCGTGGGGCTATCGAACGATTGTTTCGAGTTCTTAAAGGGCAACTTTGAAGGACTCAAAGGGTACGTGGTTGGCCGGATGACTAAGAGTCGTCGCGGCAAGCTCTATATCGACGATGCGGGCTGGGGCCCCGAGGCCGGCTCAATCGAGTACGGGTACCGGGTCCCCTTTGGCGGAATTCACGTTTTATCGGCAAGATCAACGAACCGGGCCCTGAGCCAGACATCTCCACCGACCTCGTCGAAACGGCTCAGCGTGCAAGTTCTGCCCGGGTTCAGCCTGCCATGAAGCGTGTGTTCGTAGGGTTCATCCATGGTGCGGAATCTGAACCGGTGTCCGACGGTGAGACTACCATCTACTCAGATGGTGAATCATCCACTAGCGAAACCGAGTTGCCGTACCAATTGCAAGATGGCCGGATTGGGGGATATTCTGATGGCGACAGTATTCCGAGCCCCTTTGAACTGCCAAAACGGGTTGCAGTCTTCATGGCCGGTATGCAACCCACTGTGCAATCTTCATCTACAGCAGCAATGATCTCCGGATCGGCAGCCGGGCAGGAGGCCTAGTGCGCCGGCCGGCTCAAGTTCTTGCCGGTCTGTTGGACGCTTTGACGACATTGTTGACCACGACAGTCACCCCAGAGACCCAAGATTAGCATAACGCGGATGTTACAAAACTAAAGGATCAGATAACTCAGGCCAAAGCAGACTTGGCGGCTGAGGACGCCAGGATGGCTGAAGAGCGGGCCGCTTTAGATGCCCAATCATAGCAGATCCAGGCACAGAATTACCGGCTTATGTTGGATCAGAACGCGTCAAACGAAGTAATGAGAAGGAAATACCGGTCTTGTCTGCCGCCGGTTTACGAGGGTATGAATCTCTTCAATACGCCAGGAGCTGGGCCTAGTAATACGGTAGCGGTAAACCAGACCGCGGCATCGGGGGCGGCGCCGGATCAGCCACGAGTGATGGACCCGCCTCACGGACGGACAGCCCGCCGCAATACGTAGCAACGCCACCAGGTCACTTCTCTAGCCCTTTGGATAACATGATTGCTGCAGCGTCGCGTTTGGCGGCTATTCCGATGGAG
Source organism: Aegilops speltoides (assembly GCA_021437245.1). Lineage (NCBI taxonomy): Eukaryota > Viridiplantae > Streptophyta > Magnoliopsida > Poales > Poaceae > Aegilops > Aegilops speltoides. The sequence goes on along the minus strand of CM038145.1, from coordinate 480,222,267 downwards.
GGTGACTCACTGGTGGCGGTTGAGACACGACGGGCCAGGGATCTTCTTCAAACTGCTGTGGTGCAGCAGCAGGCTTATTCGTACAGCCGAGACAGAATACATTCAACCCCCCGTCCGAGTAAGAGTTATAGCAGGCACATGGATGAACCGGCCGTGTCAAGTAGTGCGCGGCATCGTGATGCCCCTCGAGGGCCTAATCCCGCGCACGGCGGTTTAAATGCACAGGATGTGGTGAACAACAGCAGAGCACGGCGCAAAGCAGAGTTAGCAGCACAGTTGGCAGCACAATACCAGAATCAACCCGCTCCGGTTCAGCCAGCGGCATCAGTTGAACGAGGTTTGGCCTTTAGCTCTTGGGGAGTACCGTGCCTCACCCCGGCTCTGCGCAATGTGCGGCTGCCCAAGGATTTCAAGGGTCCGTGTAAAGTGCCTAATTATACCGCCGATCAACCCCTTGAGGCGTGGGTCGAAAGTTATGAGATGGCAATGGAGATGCTTGATGTGGATGAAGCGGCGTGTGCGAAATACTTCACCATGATGTTGGAAGGAACGACTCGTACCTAGCTGTAGAGCCTGCCCGTTAACTCGATCAGTTCATGGGATGAGTTGAAGGCCAAGTTTATAGAGAACTTCAAGGATACGTGCAAGCAACCCATGTCTATTGTGGATCTGGCGGCTTGTGTCCAAGGAGAGAACGAGCTGGTGTTTGTTTCTCTAGTCCTAGGACTTTTTCTAGTCCCTGGGACTTTTTGAAAAAGACTCTCAAGGAGGTGCTTCTAAGGACTTTTAGCAAAAAGTCCCAAAAAAGTCCCACCCTGTTTGGTTTGCTAGGGACCTTTTCTAGTCCCTACACCAAAAAGTCCCTGGAAACAAACACCCCCTGAATCAACAACTCATTGGGTGCGTGTAGGATCGGAAGTATGTCTAGAGGGGGGGTGATTAGACTACTTGACAACTTAAAATTTTCGCCTTTTGATTGGAGTAGATTCTTAGCAAGTTCACAATGATAACCAAGTCAAGTATCACCCTACACATGCAATTCTAGAGTTGTGGCAGCGGAAAGTAAATTGCACGTATAGTAAATGAGAGGTGGAGAAGAGCAAACGCAATTTGGAGACACGGAGATTTTTTCTCGTGGTTCCGATAGGTGGTGCTATCGTCAATCCACGTTGATGGAGACTTCAACCCACGGAGGGTAACGGCTGCGAGAGTCCACGGAGGGCTCCACCCACGAAGGGTCCACGAAGAAGCAACCTTGTCTATGCCATCATGGCCTCGCCCACGGAGGACTAGCCTTACTCGGGGTAGATCTTCACGAAGTAGGCGATCTCCTTGCCCTTACAAACTCCTTGGTTCAACTCCACATCATGACGGAGGCTCCCAAGTGACACCTAACCAATCTAGGAGGCACCACCCTCCAAAAGGTAATAGATGGTGTTGGTGATGATGAACTCCTTGCTCTTGTGCTTCAAATGATAATCTCCCCAACACTCAACTCTCCTCACCGATTTGGCTGTGGTGGAAGAAAGGATTGAGTGGAAAGCAACTTGGGAAGGCTAGAAATCAAGTTTCATATGGTGGGAGTGGAGCAACTTGATCTCAACACAAGGGTAGGTAGTTTTCTTCTCGAAATGTAAGGTAGGAGTGGTAGTTCTTTCGATGGCTCTCTCCACGAATGAAGAGGAGGTGGAGGGTATTTATAGCCTCCACACAAAATCCAACCGTTACACACATTTGACCAATCTCGGTCAGACCGAAGTTGACAACTCGGTGAGACCGAAAGTTCAAATCTTGTGAACGTTGGGATTTTCGGTGGGACCAAAAATACAATCTCGGTTAGTCCGATTCTTCCAAAGTCTAGGGTTTGCCAATCTCGGTGGGACCGACTTTCTCATCTCGGTGACACCGATTTGAGTACAGAAGGTTACAGAAGCTTGGCAACACCAATTTCGGTATGACCGAGTTTGGAATCGGAAAATCCGAAATTCTTAGGGTTTGGCTATATGGCTGAGGTGGTTCATCTCGGTGTGACTGAGTTTGGAATCGGTGGGACCGAGATTACTTATGGGTTTATGTTGGAATGAAAGATTGCTGATAGTTTGAGAGATAAATCACTAAGCACTTAGAGCAACCAGATCATCATCATAACCTCATCCCCTTTTAATAGTATTGGCTTTCCTATGGACTCAATGTGATCTTGGATCACTAAACCAAAAATGGAGTCTTGAGCTTTTGCCAATGTTTTCCTTAGCATTTTGAGGGTCCACATCATCAGTCATTGCCATACCCATATCATTGAACTTTCTGAAATATTCTCAAGAAATGATTAGTTCAATGATATATATGTTGTTATTAATTACCAAAACCACCCGGGATTAGTTGCACTTTCAATCTCCCCCTTTTTGGTAATTGATGACAACATATAGATCAAAGCTTCGACAAATGATATAATCAATGAATAACATCGTCGCTTTGAGAAGTATGTGATAAGCAAGAGCTCCCCCTAAATTTGTGCATTATTTAAGATTTGCGTTTGAATGCAAATGCACAATCGATTAGGATCATGGGTTACTCTTCCATGTCACATACATCTTGGTGGAGCGCACAAAATGATAAGAATGAATAACATGCACCCAATCACCAAGACATGAGTAAGTGATCATACAAGATATGAATGGAATATGATAAACATCAAGCACACATTAAGCACAGTATGATCAAGCACTCATCAAGATAGAGCAAACGTAGTATCAAACACACGAAATGTCTCAAAGAACTCAAAAGTATCTCAAGGAAAACCGCAAACGAAAGAGCAAAAACGAGCACTCTCTCTCTCGAAGCCCTATGATCTATACAATTTCTCCCCCTTTGGCAACAAGTTACCAAAAAGTTCGAAAGGTATAGAGCTAATCGTCACTCGGGACTCTGCTGGCGGCTCCTGTCTGCGTCGATGGAGTGGAGATAGCTGCATCTGCGAAAGCTTCTGCTGAAGTCTGTGGAGCTGGAGGAGTGGATACTGGGAGCTGGTCTTTGGGCCGACGGAGCTGTAGGAGGTGCTTGATGTAGTAGCCACAGGGTCCGACCTTCGGAATAGCAGCTGATCTGGGCTTTGTGGCACCTGCAGCAGCTGCTCATAGTCATCTGGACTAGATCATCTTCCATCTCCCTCATGAGCTCTGCCTTTTCCCTCTTAGCTTCCTCGATGTCTGCCTCAAGCTTGTTGACGGTGACCTGCACTTCAGTCAGCTTGACGTCCAGAGCATGGAACTTATCTTCAACTATCCTCTCAAGGCTCTCCCGAGATCGCACTATGCTGGCAAAGCGTAGCTCAATTCTCCGAGTGGCTTCAAGAAGTTGTTCTCAACGCTCTTGGGCTTTGCTGCTTTGCTTCCTTCTCAGCTTTAGCTTGTTTGGCAGCTTCAGACTTAGCATGTCCTTCTACGGATGTGGGAGCATCCTCACCATCACAACCTCATTATCTTCGTGTTCAGGGCTGCAGTGGCAAGTGGGGTCTATCCAATGTAGGTGTCCGTGCCAAACTTGGCATTAATGAGCATCTGAATATGCGGAGCAAACCCACACGACCTCTTCTGGTCTGCTGCTGTCCTCTTGATAGTCTCTACTATCAGGTCCATCACCTTAAAAGGTGTCTTCTGATCTAGAATGTGCAGCATGTTGATAGAATACCCTCTTATCATGCGGTGGTCTCCTGACTTAGGCATCAAAGTATGCCTCAGAATGGTGTTGGTGGTTGGGAGACCTGCCTGAAGATAATAGACTGAACCAAGCTTCCATATCTCAACATCCTTCTCAGGTACCTCATTGTACATGTTCTTCATAGACTCGTGATTTTTCTTCGGAATGCCATAGACATCAACATCATCATCCTTTGATACAGGAGCATTCAGCAATGCTCTCCATTCTTCAACAGTTGAATGGAATCTCTGCCCTTCTGTCATCCATACAATTCTGCCATCTGGATAGAAGTGTGCGGTGGCATAGAACTGCATGATCATCTCATCATTCCAAGCGATCGACTTCGACCAACAAACTCTGCAATCCCACAAGCAAAGGTGAAGCTTTCATGCACATGTGGGAAGTAGTCTCTGTGTTTTCACTGTCGATGTAATTCCAAATCTACATATCTGGTGTCAGCAACAATTGGCTTCTTATCCATGAGTACTGTCTCATAAAAGTCTTGTTGCTCTCTAGTGTGGAATCTTGAGTCAACTGCTGTCCTTCTCCTGGTGGCATATGGATCAACTTGCCTCCATAGCCTGAGTCCTTTATCCTTCCTTTCCTTCATATTTTCAGCTCGAGGATGAGCATCATTATGAACTGGCAGTTTACATCGAGCTTGACAAAACATGAGCCTCATCATCTGATTCTGCAGGTGGCACATTGTCCTTCTTCTTCTCTGAAGCAGGTATGTTCCTTACAGTCTTCTTTGGCTTGGCAGCAGGTTTGGCTTGGGCTGCCTTTGCTGGAGCTGAAGGCTTAGCTTTTGTGGGTGCTCCTGCCCTGATGGCATCTCCCATCAACTTCTGCTTCTGAGGAGGCTGGGGTGCTTCCTCATCAGAATCATCATCATCAGCTTCTTCATGAACTATTCTCTTCCTCTTCGAAGTTTTCTTGATCTTGCTGGAGGTTTCTTCTTCCATGCTGAGCCTCTTTGCAGCAGTGGATTTCTTTACCTTGCTTGTGCCTTTCTTTGACTGTTGCCCTTGATAGCCCTTGGCAACCACTTGCCTTTTTGGCTTAGAAGTTATCTCCTCATCTGCAACAAAGTCTGAATCCTCCTCATCAGAATTCCTCTTCTTCCTGGCCCTGGTGGCAGCTGCAGGCAGTCCACTTGGAGTGCTTCTCTCTCCATCATCTGAAAAACTGCTTTCTTCGGACTTGTCACTTGCCTCAGAATCTCAACGGCAACTCGGACTGTTCGATTGTCACTTCCATCGGACATATGACCGACAACCTGTGAATAGAATAGGTATAGGCAGAATAGAAGAGTTATCACAAACTGCAGAGGATTTTGCAAAAAGAATGATTTCAAACTTTAGTTTTAGGTTTTCACAGAATACATGTTGGTCTGACCGAGTCTATAAATTCGGTGAAACCGAAGTGTCTAAACAGACCACATACACCACTTTCGGTTGGACCGAAATGGGTTTCGGTCTAGCCGAGAGCACTAGGGTTTCACTGAATCCTCACTTCGGTCTTATCGATTTGCACAACTCGGTTTAACCGAAAAGTGCAGTGCAATGGCCAGAGGCCAAATCGGTTAGTCCGAGAATGTCGAATCGGTCACACCGAGATGTGTTCGGCGGAAACCTAACCCTAAAATTTTCACTCGAATTTTGTTCTATGACCTAAACGGCTGGATAGGAAGATTTCAATCTTGGCATGAAACTTGACAACACCTATCGTGCATTGAATCAGCGGTTGGAGCACGAGAGGGATGAAACTCACCCAATGTGGTGGAGCTTCACTACGGCGGCAACGGCGCGATGAGAAAGACCGTTGACGGCGATGGAGACCCGCGGCGAGGGCGCATGTGATGGCGGAGACGATCCGGAGACCAAGGCGACGGCAGCGAAGGGTTTGAGGCGAGCGTTTGAAGAAGTAATCAACGCTGCTGTCCTCGGGTATATATACCTTCGGTGTCGGTGGGACCGAGTTTGAAAACTTCGGTGGGACCGAGATGGTTAATCGCGTGCGATTACACACTTCGTCACGCCGAATTTGAAACTCGGTTTCACCGAGGTGAAAACCTAGATCAATCCAAGTGATTTGATCCGTCCGATTTGAGTATATTGGTTTGACCGAAAGTACTTAGAAGGTTTTGGAAGTTAGGCTTTTGACGGATCGGTGGCTCAGTGCTCCTCACTCGGTCTGTCCAAAAAGTCTTGTTCAAAGTTTGTGATATAAGCATGAATAGAGTTTGAGACAAGAAAGCATAGATAGCTAGGGAGGAACTTAGGCATTCTTGTCCATCCATTTGGTCAAAAAGAAAATCCAAAAGACCAAAGCAACAAATGGATGTCCTCGAATGGATAAAATCATGCATCCAACATGCTCACACAATAAGATAGCAAATGAAATATGTGTCAAATATGCACAAACAAAACACTAACAGCTAGCACACAATTTGGCGATGACTAGGTCATCTATATATGAGTATATTGACTTAGGAGTCAAATGAGAACATTTGATCATAGGTCATACTCATCGCTTAAGCACAAGTGGGGTTACCACTTTTCCATAAAGCATTGATGTGTTCACATCATTTGAAGATGCTTTGGCTCATTTCTTTAGAGCAAAGCTCCCCTTGATGTGAGAACCCTTTTAAAGGGTCAAACTAACCTTGGGTTGTCGTTGAAGACTTCATGTAGATGTTGAAGATGTGGATGCTCAATGTTGATGAAGATCATCAAGAGTTGGGAGCAATCCTTTGGATTCGGCACTTTCAATACCTACATGGGTTAGTCCCACAAGGAACAAACAAGGATATCCATGGACATAGATTGAAGTACACAATAGATGATGTCCATGAAAGCAATGATTACCTTGTCCCTTGACTTACCAACATGAGGGTTTGTGACTCCATGAACTAGTGCAAGATGTGGAAGTTGATTGCACAAGTTCTTGCCAAAATGAATGTGAGTGAATTATATTGGCGGAGTCACCCTCAAGAACTCTCTAGTTCTTCTTCTTCGGGATCCACATCATCTTGATGGGAATCCTTGGTGTAGTAGTTGAGCTTGTTGAAGTAGAACTTGAAGTTGCCTTGGGAACCCACTTGACCATGGCCTTGGGTGCTTCAATGAATGCATCAATCTCCTCTTGAAGCTTGTCCTTGCCTTTTAGCTTGTGGTCTTGTGGTGGAAGGTCATCTTGAGCTTGTTCCTCATTTGAAGAAGTAGGATCATACTTCTCCTCTTGAGAGACAAACTTTGGAGTGGGATATTGACCTTCTTCCCATTCAACACCCTCGGCGTTGAACTTTCGCTCAAAACCAATTCCTTGATTCTTCCGGTGTCTTCCTTGTTTGCGAACAATTTCTCAAAGCTCTTGCTTCCGCAAGACTCTTGTAGACACCTTTCTCTATAATCCCTTTCAATAGACTATTTTCTTGCTCAAGTGAAACTTGGCTTGAAACATTGTTAGTGGAATCAAGAGAATTACTAGAAGTAACAACATTTGATTTAGCATGATTATTGTTACTACTAGATGAAGAATTTTTCTTATGCTTGTCATGCTTAGTTTTGATAGGTGGCAAGAAATTAGACAAGAGAAGTCGTTTGGCAAGATATGAAGAACTCTTCTTTCAAGATCGTCATTGATAGCTTTTAGAAACTCATGTTCTTGCTCTAGATTGAGCTTCTCGAGCGTAGCTTCTCATGAGATCTTAGGAGCTCTCTATGATCTTCTTGAGTTGTTTCATGAGCTAACTTAAGAGTGTTTAGTTCTTTAGTTAGTCGCTCAATCTCCTTCATAGCATTGTCATTCGACTCTTCTCGACTATAAAGACTACTAGCATGTTCATCATTACTAAGCTCACTAGATTTATCATGTAAAAGCTCATCTTCACCAAGCAAGTCATCCTCATCACTATCAAAGTCAATAAACTCAGGGTGTGATACCTTGGGGCCTTTTGCCATGAAGCATCTTCCAATTCCCTCATTTGGTGAATCAAATATGTCATAGGAGTTGGAGTTGGAGGACACGAGAGCAAGACCGCAACACCTTCATCTTGACTGTATTCGGAGTTGGAGTGATAGCTTCTTTCGAGTGATTGTCGGAGTCGGAGCCGAAACCCATTCACCAACATGAGCTTGATGTTTTCTTCTTGTGTAGCTCCTTGATGACTTGTCTTTCCTTTCCGAATCCTTGCTTCTCCGAGAGGATCTTCGTTCATAACGATCATCTCTACTCCTTCTCTCTTTTCGAGGCGACTCTTCTCTTGAGCTTCTTCTTCTTGGAGATTCTTCTCTTCTCTTGTGGGAGGTCGAACACTCATTTGAGTAGTGTCCGGGTCTTCCACAATTGTAGCAGTTTCGATCACGACTAGAAGATCTCTTTTCATCATATGATCTAGACTTTGAGCTTCTTTCCTTGCTTCTACTCTTGTAGAATTTGTTGAAGTTCTTCACCATTAGGCTTATCTCTTCATTGGAAACTAGCTTGTCACTTGAGGATGTGGGAGCTTCAACTGCAGCTTTGTAAGCACCACTTGACTTGTTGTGAAGCTCTTCCTTATCTTTAAGTGTCATCTCATGAGCAACAATCCTTCCAATGACTTCGGTAGGCTTGAGATCTTTGTAGTTTGGCATCATTTGGATCAAAGTGCACACGTGTCATACTTTCCATCCAAAGCTCTGAGAATCTTCTTGATGATGAATCGATCGGTCATTTCTTCGCTTCCTAAGCCTGCCATCTCATTGGTGATGAGAGCAAGCCTAGAATACATTTCAGCGACCCCTTCACCTTCCTTCATCTTGAACTTGTCAAGCTGACCTTGAAGAACATCTAGCTTTGATTCCTTCACGGACTCGGTACCTTCGTGCATTTCACCAAAGTATCCCAAATCTCTTTTGCATTCTCAAGACGGCTGATCTTGTTGAACTCCTCGGGACACAAAGCATTGAAGAGAATGTCACAACCTTGAGCATTGTTCAGAACATCCGCAACTCATCCGCAGAGCTTCGCGATCCGAACTTTTCCTTCTTGAAGAACTCACCTTGCAAGCCAACACAAATAATGCCCCATGCGGCGGTTATGTCCAAGAATATGCATTTTCATTTTATGCTTCCAACTAGCAAAGTTTGAACCATCAAAGTAAGGACCTCTCTAAAATTACCCTCACTAGACGCCATACTCTCCTAGGTTGTGAAACCAAGCTTATGGAGTCCAATGCAATGGAAACCAATCCAATGGAGACCAAAGCTCGATACCACTTGTAGGATCGGAAGTATGTCTAGAGGGGGTGATTAGACTACTTGACAACTTAAAAATTTAGCCTTTTGATTGGAGTAGATTCTTAGCAAGTTCACAATGATAACCAAGTCAAGTATCACCCTACACATGCAATTCTAGAGTTGTGGCAGCGGAAAGTAAATTGCACGATAGTAAATGAGAGGTGGAGAAGAGCAAACGCAATTTGGAGACACGGAGATTTTTCTCGTGGTTCCGATAGGTGGTGCTATCGTCAATCCACGTTGATGGAGACTTCAACCCACGGAGGGTAACGGCTGCGAGAGTCCACGGAGGGCTCCACCCACGAAGGGTCCACGAAGAAGCAACCTTGTCTATGCCATCATGGCCTCGCCCACGGAGGACTAGCCTTACTCGGGGTAGATCTTCACGAAGTAGGCGATCTCCTTGCCCTTACAAACTCCTTGGTTCAACTCCACATCATGACGGAGGCTCCCAAGTGACACCTAACCAATCTAGGAGGCACCACCCTCCAAAAGGTAATAGATGGTGTTGGTGATGATGAACTCCTTGCTCTTGTGCTTCAAATGATAATCTCCCCAACACTCAACTCTCCTCACTGATTTGGCTGTGGTGGAAGAAAGGATTGAGTGGAAAGCAACTTGGGAAGGCTAGAAATCAAGTTTCATATGGTGGGAGTGGAGCAACTTGATCTCAACACAAGGGTAGGTAGTTTTCTTCTCGAAATGTAAGGTAGGAGTGGTAGTTCTTTCGATGGCTCTCTCCACGAATGAAGAGGAGGTGGAGGGTATTTATAGCCTCCACACAAAATCCAACTGCTACACACATTTGACCAATCTCGGTCGGACCGAAGTTGACAACTCGGTGAGACCGAAAGTTCAAATCTTGTGAACGTTGGGATTTTCGTGGGACCGAAAATACAATCTCGGTTAGTCCGATTCTTCCAAAGTCTAGGGTTTGCCAATCTCGGTGGGACCGACTTTCTCATCTCGGTGACACCGATTTGAGTCTGAAGGTTCTGAAGCTTGGCAACACCAATTTCGTATGACCGAGTTTGGAATCGGAAAATCCGAAATTCTTAGGGTTTGGCTATATGGTGAGGTGGTTCATCTCGGTGTGGTGAGTTTGGAATCGGTGGAACCGAGATTACTTATGGTTTATGTTGGAATGAAAGATTGCTGATAGTTTGAGAGATAAATCACTAAGCACTTAGAGCAACCAGATCATCATCATAACCTCATCCCTTTTAATAGTATTGGCTTTCCTATGGACTCAATGTGATCTTGGATCACTAAACCAAAAATGGAGTCTTGAGCTTTTTGCCAATGTTTTCCTTAGCATTTTGAGGGGTCCACATCATCAGTCATTGCCATACCCATATCACTGAACTTTCTGAAATATTCTCAAGAAATGATTAGTTCAATGATATATATGTTGTTATTAATTACCAAAACCACCCAGGGATTAGTTGCACTTTCAGTGCGCCGGGTTTCAAAAATCCTGCATTCATCAGGCCGCATTAATCCTGAAACGGCAATCGTGACCTTGGAGGGCAACTACCGGTTTAAGTCGCTGAAGATGAAGTTGGGACGGCTCAAGCGTCACTACAATGATATGGGAACACTCATGGCAGCTCTGGTTAAGTATGTTGATTCTGATAATACCAAAGACCCCGATTCTGATGAAGAGATGTAGGAGAAGGGAAAGAAGAGTGCCGGTACAAAAGGACAACATAATCAGGCGATCCACGGGAACAATGGTAAGCGTAAAGTGGACAATTAAGATTTTGAGGCTAACACCAATATGCAGGGCAATATGCAGCGCCGTAAGGGTAAACCGCCCAGCGCGGTGGAGGCATGAATCTGGAACGCTTGTTAAACCAGCCTTGCCCGAAGCACGGAACGAAGGAGGTTCCGGCCACGCACCTCTGGAAGGATTGTTTCATCATGAGGGAATTCAAAAACTCCGATCTTTTCCGGTATGATCAGGGTCCATCTGGTGGTTCCGGTCCAGGGTTTCACGGGCCGGGTTACGGCGGTGGCGGTTCAAACTTAGGATTTCAGAATAATCAGGGCAATCAGAACAACCAAGGTGGTCACAATCAGCAGAGTAATCAGGGGAATCAGCAGCAGTTGGGTTACCAGAGCAACCCGAAGCAGTTAAACGGCGGACAATATCATGTCTTCACTACTAGTTTGTGCAAGCGCGATCAGAAGCTCCATAAGAGGGCAGTAAACTCTGTTGAGCCGGCAGTGCCCCGTTCGCTGGTCTGAGCAGCCTATTGTCTAGAGTCGGGAGGATCATCTGCCCCGGGTTGACAATCCGGGCCACCTAGCTTTGGTGGTTGCACCGGAGGTTGGAGGTTATAAGTTCACCAAGGTGCTCATGGACGGAGGGAGCAATATCAATATCTTGTATTACGAAACATTCCGGCGTATGGGGTTGACATATAAGAATCTTAGACCGTGAAACACCGTTTTTCATGGTGTGGTTCCTGGTAAATCGGCTTACCCAGTTGGTAAGGTAGCTTTGGAGGTGGTTTTTGGAGATGATCATGATTCAAGATCCGAGACGGTGACCTTTGAAGTGGTCAAGTTCAGAAGTCCGTACCACGCCTTGTTTGGACGGCCGGTTTATGCTAAATTCATGGCAAGGCCGTGTTATGTTTATCTGCAGCTCAAGATGTCGGGTCATAAGGGGACCATCACAGTTCATGGTAGCTGTAAGATTGCGCTGGAATGCGAGGAAGGTGATGCGGCTTATGCTGAATCGGTTTGTGCAATGGAGGAGTTGAAGTTTTATAAGGACAATGTTGATCCGGCAAATATGACTTCTCTAAAGAAGCCCACTACAGAGCATGATCCGGCTTTGAAGTTTAAATCGGCTGATGAGACTAAATTGGTTGATTTTGTTCCTGGCGATTCATCAAAGCAGTTCAGCATCAGCGTCAACTTGGATCCGAAATAGGAAAGCACGCTCATCAAGTTCATCCGTGAGAACCGGGACATCTTTGCATGGAAACCTTCTGACATGCCAGGTGTACAAAGGGAACTCGCTGAGCACACTCTTAACATTGATCCGAAGTTTAAACCAGTCAAACAGTTTCTTCGCCGTTTTAATGAAGAGAGGTGCAAGGCCATTGGTGAAGAGGTAGCCCGGCTATTGGCAGCATGGTTTATTGTGGAGGTGTTTCACCCAGAGTGGTTGGCTAATCCAGTGCTGGTACTTAAGAAAAACGGCACTTGGCGGATGTGTGTGGATTATACAGATTTGAACAAAGCTTGCCCAGCTGATCCCTTTGCCCTCCCTCGTATTGATCAAATCATTGATGCTACAGCGGGTTGTGAGCGTTTGAGTTTCTTGGATGCTTATTTTGGTTATCATCAAATCAAGATGGCAGTTAAGGACCAGGAGAAGACATCCTTTATCACTCCCTTTGGAGCCTTCTGTTATGTGTCTATGCCCTTTGGGCTCAAGAGTGCCTGCTACTTCTTGAGCACTGCATTGGATTTCCCCGAAGAGGAGAGGATGATGCAGCAAAGTAGCGTAAGTATTTCCCTCATTTTTTGAGAACCAAGGTATCAATCCAGTAGGAGACCACGCACAAGTCCCTCGTACCTACACAAAATGATAGCAACTCGCAACCAACGCTTAGGGGTTGTCAATCCCTTCACGGTCACTTACGAGAGTGAGATATGACAGAGATAATATTTTTGGTATTTTTGATAGATAGATGCAAAGTAAAAAGTAAAAGGCAAAGTAAAAACAAAGCAAGTAAATAAAGTGATAGATATGATATGATGAGAATAGACCCGGGGGCCATAGGTTTCACTAGTGGCTTCTCTCAAGAGCATAGATATTCTACGGTGGGTGAACAAATTACTGTTGAGAAATTGACAGAATTGAGCATAGTTATGAGTATATCTAGGCAATGATCATGTATATAGGCATCACGTCCAAAACAAGTAGATCGAAACGATTCTGCATCTACTACTATTACTCCCCTCATCGACCGCTATCCAGCATGCATGTAGAGTATTAAGTAAAAACAGAGTAACGTTGTAAGCAAGATGACATGATGTAGATGGATAAATTCATGCAATATGATAAAAAACCATCTTGTTATCCTCGATGGCAACAATACAATATGTGCCTTGCTGCCCCTTCTGTCACTGGGTAAGGACACCGCAAGATTGAACCCAAAGCTAAGCACTTCTCCCATTGCAATAACTACCAATCTAGTTGGCCAAACCAAAAAGGATAATTCGAAGAGACTTGCAAAGATAACTCAATCATACATAAAAGAATTCAGAGAAGAATCAAATATTTTCCATAGATAATACTGGAACATAAACCCACAATTCATCGGCCTCAACAAACACACTGCAAAAAGAAGATTACATCGAATAGATCTCCACAAGAGAGGGGATAACATTGTATTGAGATCCAAAAAGAGAGAAGAAGCCATCTAGCTACTAGCTATGGACCCGAAGGTCTGAAGTAAACTACTCACACTTCATCGGAGGGGCTATGTTGATGATGTAGAAGCCCTCCGTGGTGGATGCCCCTCCAAAGGAGCTCCTAACAGGCCCCAAGAGGGGATCTCGTGGATCTGAAGGTTGCGGCGGTGGAATTAGTTTTTGGCTCTGTTCGATCGTTCGGTATCGTGGGTATATATAGGAGGAAGGAGTGCGTCGGTGGAGCTCCGAGGGCCCACGAGGAAGAGGCGGCGCCTGTGGGCGCCCCTCCACCCTCGTGACCTCCTCGAACCGCTGGAGTAGGGTCCAAGTCTCTGGATCATGTTTGGTTGGAAAATCACGATCCCGAAGGTTTCATTCCGTTTGGACTCCGTTTGATATTCTGCTTTCTTGAAATCTGAAAAGGCAAAAACAGCAATTCTGGGTTGGGCCTCCGGTTAGTAGGTTAGTCCCAAAAGTAATATAAAAGTGGAAAATAAAGCCCAGTATAGTCCAAAACAGTAGATAAAGTAGCATGGAGCAATCAAAAATTATAGATACGTTGGAGATGTATCAGTGCCCAGGCAACTTATCAGCGCTGTGTGCAGAATTGTCTTCATACTCAGATTGGGCGCAATGTTCATGCCTGTGTGGATGATATTGTGGTCAAGTCCTGGAAAGTAGAGACACTCGTCACTGATTTGCAAGAAACCTTTGATAATCTGAGAGTTTATAAAGTGATTCTCAATCCGGCTAAGTGTGTTTTTGGTGTACCAGCTAGCAAACTCTTGGGTTTTCTAGTGTCCAACCGGGGCATTGAGGCTAATCCGGAAAAGATCAAGGCTATCACATCCCTGGCTAAACCGGCGTGCATCAATGACGTTCAACGTTTGGCGGGTCGAATTGTGGCTTTGAGCCGGTTTATCAGCAAGTTGGGAGAAAAGGCGATCCTCTCAGATCGGATGTTGAAGAAGATGAGCGCTTTTCTGCGAGTGATCTTTGGTGATGCGGCATTTGAGGACTTGGCTGAACCGCTGGTTCTTGCTACTCCAGTTGATAAGGATCTACTATTGTTATATGTGGCTGCTAATGCCCGGGCTGTCAGCGTAGCTATTGTGGTGGAGCACAAGGAGGCTGGGAAGGAGCACCCGGTTCAAAGGCCGGTTTATTATATCAGCGAAGTGCTCATTGAGTCAAAGCAAAGGTACCCGCATTGGCAGAAGTTAGTATATGGGGTTTTCATGGCAAGTCGAAAGCTTAAACAGTATTTTCAAGGTCATCCCATTCCTCAGTGGTCTGTTCTGCTCCTTTGGGGGATATAATCCAGAACAGGGAGGCAACTGGTCGGGTTGCCAAGTGGGCTATTGAGCTTGGACCACATGGTTTGAAGTATATGCCTCGAACAACTATCAAGTCCCAGGCCCTTGTGGATTTCATCAATGATTTGACAGAGTTGCAGACACCGGAAGACAAACCGGACAGCACATACTGTACTATCCACTTTGATGGGTCCAGGCAATTGGAGGGCTCGGGGGCTGGAGCTGTCCTTACTTCCCCTCAAGGTGATAAAATTGATTATGTTCTTCGCTTAATGTTCCCTTGTACTAACAATGCAGCTGAGTACGAAGCCTTACTCCATGGTCTTCGAGTGGCTAAGGAGGTGAACTTAAGCCGGGTACGATGCTTTGGAGACTCGGATCTGGTAGCCCAGCAAGTTTCAGGTACTTGGGATTCCAAGGATCCACTCATGGCGGCTTACCGACGAGAGGTGGATATTGTCGCCGGTCACTTCAAGGGTTATCAAGTGGAGCACATTGATCGACGCAAAAATGAGGCAGCTGATGCTTTAAGCCAGCTGGGATCTCAGCGTAAACCGGTGCCACCCAATACCTTTCTGGATGTCTTGCACAACCCGTCAGTTCAGTTGCTTACAGAGGAGGGCCTTGCTATTCCTGATCCGGAGGCACAGTTGGTGGCCGCTTTACACATTATTCTGGATTGGACGCTTCCATACTTGGTGTATTTGAACCGGGGTGAGTTGCCAGAGGATGCAGTTTTGGCTAGACAGATAGTCCGGCGATCCAAGTCCATGGTTGTTCACAACGGTTAGTTACACCATTGCAGTGTTTCTGATGTGTTCCAGCACTGCGTTTCTCCTGAAGAAGGTCGTGAGATTCTATGAGAGATCCACGAAGGAGACTGTGGTCATCACGCCGGTTAATCCTTGGTTGCTAAAGCTTTTCGTCATGGTTCCTATTGGCTGACGGCTCATGCTGATGCTGAGGACTTGGTAAGGCGGTGCGATGGTTGTCAGAAATTCTCACGACGAGCTCATGTTCCGGCTCAGGAGCTACGGATGATTCCCATCACTTGGTTATTTGCTACTTGGGGGCTTGACATGGTAGGGCCTTTCAAGCGATCTAAAGATAAGAAGACCCACCTGTTGGTGGTAGTTGATAAGTTTACTAAATGGGTTGAAGCGGAGCCAGTAAGCAAGTGTGACGCAGCCACGGCGGTTCAATTCATCAAAAAGGTGATCTTCCGTTTTGGTTTTCCACATAGCATCATCACAGATTATGGCACAAACCTCTCCAAAGGCGAGATGGAGGACTTTTGTCAACGAGAGCACATCCGGCTTGATGTGTCATCTGTGGCTCACCCCCAATCTAATGGTCAAGCTGAGAGAGCCAATCAGGAAATCTTGAAGGGCATCAAGCCCCGGCTTATGGTTCCTTTGAAGAGGATGCTGGGTTGTTGGGTGGAGGAGCTACGATCTGTGTTATCGAGCATAAACACCACCCCAAACCGACCTACAGGTTATACACCTTTCTTTATGGTCTACGGGGCATAGGCGGTACTCCCAAGTGATATTCATCATGACTCGCCCCGGGTTACCAATTATGTTGAAGCGGACAATGAGCAAGCACGTCAAGAAGCACTGGACCTGTTAGATGAAAAATGGGACATGGCATTGGCTCGTTCGGCGGTTTATCAGCAAGACCTGCGGCGTTATCACAGCCACCGGGTTAAAACAAGAACCTTTCAAGAAGGCGACTTAGTGCTTCGACTGATCCAGGATCAGACCGATATGCACAAGTTATCCCCACCTTGGGAAGGGCCCTTTGTGGTCGACAAGAATCACTGTGGATCATACTACCTCATCGACATTCGCGAGCACAAAGACTCAAGCAAATCGGAGGAGGAGACCCGTCGGCCTGGAATATCGCTCTTCTACGGCCTTACTACACCTGAGCCATAGGCTCTCATTATGTACATAGTTTGACAATGTATATATATTATGATCAATATAATAAACCGGCATCCTTGCTACAAGCAGGGCCTCTGCCGTTCTTCCAATATGTCTTGGTTACAAGGGGGCTTCTGCTTACAAAGCGACGTCCTGTTTGTCCATTAAACCGGCTATCATGCCACAATAAAGCTTGGGAGCTTCACACCCAAGGGGCCAAAGAGAGTATTGTTGCTAAAAGCACAACTCAAACATAGGCACCCATTTGAGCATAGCTCACAAAGTTACTTGGGGGCTCTTTGAGCAAAGCAACAAAGAGTTTGAAAGGACCCTTGTAATTGGCTATCAAGCCACGGCTTGGAAGCCTGGTGTATCACCTAAAACCCCGGGTTAACCTGCCTTCATCAAGTAAGCCACTCCTATCCAGGTAATCCTGGCATGACCCGCCGAACGTTTGACAAGTCAATCTTATACAGACCCTGAACTTGTCAAAGTTAAAACGACGATTGGTTGGTTGGAGGCCCATCTTAAAAGTCTTTGCCAAATGGTTTAACTCAGCATCCTGGCAGCCCATGAAAAGCCTCGAATTTGGGCCTGGCAGCCCTTGAAAAGCCTCGACTACAAGTTTTTCTTTGATTTTGTTTTTGCAAAGTTTTCTTTCTTCTGATAAGGTTCCAAGTTAAACCGGCGTCTATTGACCCGACCTGACTATATGTCATTACATCAACCCGGTGTTTCTTAACCCGGCATGGCTTACAGTTGTCAGCTGTTAGCACATAATCAATGGTGAACCGGCATCTCTTAATCCGGTCTGGCATTGACTATAAGTCGCCAGGATGATCATCCGGTGTTTATCATAACCCGGCATGGCTTATTACACACCAGCATAGGATGGTGGGAGTTTTCAAACAGTCAAATTTGTGTTATCACCCTTACTACACAAGTTGGTAAACCAACAAAGGTGATTTAATATCACAGGTATGATATATTTCATATTTCATTATTCAATAACCTTGGTTATGTGAATTCTGGTTCTGTATTGGGTATCATAACCCGTCCGGCGGTAAACCGCCAGGACATGTTTAAGTTTTTCAAATACAGAAGGCAGCATTTTATAAGAAGCACCAAGGCAAATAAAGCAAGCATAGCAACAATCATGCCGGATTACATTATCAGGTAGCATTGCATGATGGCAGAAGATCAAAGTATTTCAACTAGCCTATTACAAGGCACTTTGATGCCCAAAAGAATAATTGTTTGTTGCCCACAACGTTATATGTGAAAATTAAATCGGCTGCCGGATTATGATTCGCCACCAGGCTGATGTGAAGTTGAAGGATCATCTCGCGTCGGTTCAACTTCATCCTCTTCACCCAGTGGCTGGAAGTCAAGGGTGGTCCAATCAATCCTGGTTAAGGCTTGGAAGACAGCTTCATTGCTTATAAGATTGGGCGGTTCAACTAGGGCTGGACCAAAAGCTCGTAGCTCACGAGCTTAATGAGCGCTCGATAGTTTGGCTCGTTAAGCTCGTAGCTCGCTTCTTAATGAACAGAGCCAATCATTGATTTTAGATTGTTAAGCTTAATGAGCTTAACGAGCAAGCTAACGAGTTTCATGAGTAGCTTGTTAAGCTCGTTAGTAACAACACAACATATATTTTCATATCACATGACAAACTTTTTGTAGCACCTCTGCCCATCTATTTAATCTAATCGGCATATGAGGCAACATACTACTTCATTTCTTTTTGTAGTCACAATATTTTATCTTGAAAATCATACCTACACATTCATCATGTATATCGTAACACATTATAATGTGTTAACGAGCGCTCGCGAGCGCTCACGAGCTTAACGAGCTTCAAACGAGCCGAGCCGAGCAGGGTTTTCTGCTCGTTAATCTTAATGAGATTAACGAGCCGAGCCTTAACGAGCACGAGCTTAACGAGTACGAGCTTAATGAGCCGAGCTGCTCGTTAGTCCAGCCCTAGGTTCAACATCAGGGGCATAGGTGTGCTTACGGATTGGAGGGATTAGATTATGTGCTTCTTTCACCAGCTATGTCAACCCGTTTGTTGTCTGCGTCATAGCTAGACCGGTAGACAGACAAGTCAACTTCTTCGGCCAATTGGCTTGCCAGTGGGTGCATCTCTTTTGTAAAGGCTTTGAGGGATTCATTATCAAAGTTTGATCCGTCTTCTTGTTGACCAGGATAGCCCTTTGCGATATCTGCCAGATCAAGATCAACATTCCACGCTTTGGCCCGAGTCTGTGCTGTTAAAGCGCCAGCTTTTGCAGCAGATCGCTTTACCTCTTCCATCTGGGCCGGGGTCATAGATAATTTGGCCAACGTATCCTTGATCAAAGTTGGTGCTGGTTTGTTGAAGGAGGCCGCACAGATGACTCGTTGAGCACCAGTATACAATTGTTCTATCAATGTATAGGCTGCTTTTAATTTCATCCGCATATCCAGGCCCACATGCGCAATACGGCTAACTGCAACGGTTTAAGAATTTGCTGTTAAACCGGCAATTTCAAAGATGTTTAAGAAAGGTTCTTACAAAGAGTTCTTACCAAATATTGTTGAAGTCATAGCATTGACTTGATGCTTTAGCCCACTTAGCTCATCTACCACCGGTTTAAGAGCTGCTTCGGCATCTTCAGCCCGCTTTAATAGAGCAGCCTTCTCTGTTTCCCAATCCGCCCGCTCACTTTTGAAACCATCCTTTAATTGTTCCATGGCAGTCAAAGCGCCCTTCAGTTCATCTTTGGACTTGGAGGTTTCCGCTTGCTGGGACTTAATGTTTTCTTGAAGATCGGCAATCTGGGAATCTTTGTTGCTCAAGTCAACCTGCAAAAGATAGATGATGAAGATGTTAAGATTTTTTCTCAAAATCCCAAGCACATAAACAAGTTATACACTTGGCACTTGGGGGCTAATGCGGATTGTTTCCTTTCGACTATTATTCAAAGTCCCAAGGCTCAATACAAGTATTAATCTTGGCACTTGGGGGCTAATGTGTAATTGATCAAACAAATCAAAGGTGAAGGAATTCAACAAGGACAGGTTTTGAACAGAAAGTGCCAGTTCATCTTGCAGAGGCAAACCGGCCCTTGGGGGCTACAAAGTTGAAGTCTTTTTTATCCAAAGTCTCGGTTCATCTTGAAGAGATAAACCGGCCCTTGGGGGCAACAATGGAGTTGACAGACAGTACGAGAAAATTTAAAGTGTTTGGACGTTACCTCATAGCGTTCCTTCATCATGTTGACTAAACCAGCCTCATAGTCACGACTTGTATATAGGCGGTTTACGTATCCAAAATGAAGTTCTTGAGCGGGAAGATGAGCATAGCTTGACAGATCAGTCTTCCATTTGCCTTTCTCTTTAGCGGCAGATTCCACTTTGGCACCGTGCTTTGACAAAGCGACATGATTACCTGGAGAAGTATGGCCAAACCCAGTAATCACAACATCATCAGTTGCTGTATTTGGGCTCGCCAGTTTATCTGAGGCCTTGGCCGGGCTCGGCGGATCAGCAGTTGGACTTGGAGGATTGGTATGCGGGCTTGGCGGATTGACATGAGGGCTCACCGGGTTAGCTTCTGGCGGATCAGCATCAGTGTCCTGACCTTGTGGCGCAGGATCATCCATAGCAATATTAGCATCTCCACCGGCACCTTCTGAGGTTCTCTCCGGTTCAATCGCATCAGTGGGAGCATTTGTTTTCGCCTTCTTGCTAAAGAGGGCTTTGGCGCTGCAAATTAGAAACAGAGGATTAATATGGTAAACCAGCGCAAGAAGGCAAAAGCTAAAATTATTATACTTACCCAGGGACGGTCTTGAGGGGAGGCATCTGTGTGATTGACGAATCGCCAGAGGATGAATTGGAAGTTACCTGATAATTTGAGTTAGACGGATTAAGAGGATATTGGAAGTAACCCGCCAAGTGATAAGACTTGTTAGAATTACAAGAAGCACGGCGATTGTGGATTGGGGTGTCTGGTAAACCGGAAGAAGGGACTTGCTGGCCACTATGCCGGGTTGTGCGACGAGCTCCAGGATGCGGTGGATCCAAATGAGTGAAAGGATGTGAACGTTTCACTTTCCCGACTGCATGACGGAGTTTTCTTACTGGCACAAGATCCGAATTGGAGGAAAGGGAGATTACCTCTACATGGTCAGCACGGCTAGCTTCTGCATCATCCTGGTAATGGTCGTTGTCAATAAGATGTACGAAAAAGGAACCAAGGGAGTCAAGTTCTACCTCTTGTTCCGAGTCATCAACATCTTCAGGCGGATCAGAGGACTCGGTGGTTTTCTTCTTGGCTGGCCTCTTTGTGGCCTTGCTCTTGCCACGAGGAGCCGTCGCCGGTTTATCTTGAGCTTTTGCCAGTTTGTCTTGAGTTTTCCTCTTCCAGAAAGGATCTTTGGCCTGTAAGAATAAACAAAAGGTTATCAGAAAAAATGTTAAAATGGAGATGGATTAAAAAGGCCAAAAAATAAAGTCTTACAGCTGGCGGTTTGTTGGAGGCATAAAAGGGACGTAGCCCAGTCTTGCTGCACTCAGCAATCGGTTCATCCAGCATTTTGTTTACAGACCTAGTGACTTCATCATCATCCATCAGTATTTTAGTGTGCCGTTGAGGGTCCTTGACGTCCCTGGTATACTCATGCATCAACCTGGTGCGGCGGCTTAAGGGCAGGATACCCCATGAAACCCAACAATTGACGAGGTCAATGCCGGTTAATCCGTTTGCTACAAGAGCCCAGAGTTTAGCAAGTTGTGGTGCATATGTTTGTCGCTCTTTGGCAGTGAGCCGCTGAGGCAGTGGATGGCCATTGCTGAGACGGTGAGCACGGTAACCCGGCAGAGGGTTTTCATCAGCAGGAGCGGTGTTCTGACAGTAGAACCATGTTTGATTCCAATCCTTGGGGTGGCTGTGATGTTTGGCATGAGGAAAATCGACTTCTTTCCTTTTCTGAATCGGCACTCCACCAAGTTCAGTATTGGGGCCGTCAGAAAATTCAGTACGGCGGTTCAAGTGGAAGAAGTCCCTAAAGAGTTTAACAGTCGGCTCTTGTTAAAGGTAAACTTCACAGAACACTTGGAAATTGCAGATGTTGGACACAGAGTTCGGTCCAATGTCTTGACGATGGAGTTGGAAGTTGGCAAGTACATCCCGAATTTTTTTTGATCCAGGAGGGCTAAACCCTCGGTCCAAATGCTGCATAAACACAACCACTTCTCCATCTTGAGGTTCAGGAGGGTTTTCGGCACCTGGGACTCTCCAATGAATGACTTCCTTCTTTGCCAAAGCGCCAGTTAGAACATATCCATTGAGTTGAGTGTCTGTTATCCGGGAAGGAACCCAGTTGCAAGAGGAGAATTGCTTGGCCATTTTGGAGGACAAACTGTAAAGGAAGTGCAAACGCCGGTTCACGGTTCAAGATTGATATGCACAAACTGGTATAAAACCGGAGAATTTAATCAAAGCGTGTGTGTACATTAAACCGGAGATAGATGTTCAAGGACAGATTGCAGTTTACGAGAGGGCTAATGGTACCTTCCTGATTGTCGTTTTCTACAGGTTAAACCGCCTACAGTGGCACGAAGGGCAACAGATCTAAAAATTACTAAGTGTTATATAAACAGGTTTCACAAGCTAAGGATTGTTATTTTGGATCTAACACAGTTCAAGAAAAGAAAAAGTATCAAAGCCCTAAAATGGTGACAGCAGAACAGAAAGGGTCCAGATAGGGTCTGTTTACAGTATAAAGGATACTATGGTGAGGCGAAACCAACTATAGCTTCGGCCGCAGAAGAAAAAGGTCAAGTTGATCTAGATTTGATGTGATAGCAAAGGCAAAATAATGAGCACGGACGAATACTGATGAACACAGACGAGCACCGAAACCCTAATGCAGATCTAGGGTTGAGGGAAGAAGGCTTACCGGATTCACAGGAGTAGCTGAGGAGAATCGCGGATCTCAGTGCGTTCAAAGTTGATGCAATGCCGTGGAAGATGCAAGGTTTGAAGGTCGATCATGGTGGCGAGCTGTCGGGCTTGAGCATTGAGAGGAAGAAGAAGAAGTGCGAAAGGAGAAAATGGAAGGACCCCTGAGCCTATTTATAAGGCGAATGGATAAAGTAGGCAAGCGCGACAATCGAGGATCCCAAAGCGGTAAAATGGGGCGCAAGTGTCGCCTTGATCTTCGGAAGATAATTAATGAAGGGAATCTTTATAACCTTTTATATAGAGATGAGGTAATGACGATTTGCTGCAATTTCAGAAGATGACATCATGGCGGTTTACCAAAGTTTACAGGAAAAAGATATCATGGCGGTTTACGAGGATCTTGAGAAGATGTTCAGGGAATCTTTTCTAAGTATTGAAGATTGACATGAACAGGTTCAAATCAATTTGAGGCCTAATGTTGAGGATATAACTACTGAGTGTAAACCGCCCAGGAGGGGCCGGTTCACGCTCATCTATATTGAAGATCATGAAGACAAAGAAGATGGTGTTCTACTATTAAAGCTTAGAGGCCCAGAGCCCAAAGGCGGATTAGGGCCCATAGTTGTAAACCGCCATAGTCGTATAACTTGTATTGTAAGTTAAGGAAATGAAGAGACCGAGCCGGACACTTGTATGAGCCGGCCCCGGGACTCTGTAAACCGGCCGGGCGTCAACCTGTGTATATAAAGGGATGACCCGGTGGCGGTTCAGGGACAAGAAACAACAACCCAAGAGATAGGTAAAGCGGATTCGCTCCCTGCTCATCGAGATCATCAATCCCACAACAACTGGATCGTAGGCTTTTACCTTCACCGCAAGGGGCCGAACCAGTATAAACTTCCTGTGTCCTTCGTTCCGGTTTAACCCCTTTAAGCTAACCTCGTTGCGATGACTCCACGACTAAGTCCTTCTGCTAGGACATCTGACATGTTAATTCCACGACAGATCCTCTCTCGGATCTTATGGCCTCGAGCCATTCGTCGGAATCCG
Organism: Aegilops speltoides; assembly: GCA_021437245.1. Lineage (NCBI taxonomy): Eukaryota > Viridiplantae > Streptophyta > Magnoliopsida > Poales > Poaceae > Aegilops > Aegilops speltoides. The sequence continues at coordinate 480,198,602 of CM038145.1, read as the reverse complement.
GGCCCACCATCGCTTCTCCATAGCTCATAGGTTCATTCTTGTCTAGCAACATGACCTCTAAGACAAGATTACGTACCACTCTGAAGTAGTACGCATCCTTGTCGACCTACGAGGTTTGGTAGTGACTTGATCTGAAGTTTCATGATCACTATCATCAGCTTCCACTTCAATTGGTGTAGGCGCCATAGGAACAACTTCACGTGCCCTGCTACACACTAGTTGAAGTGATGGTTCAATAACCTCATCAAGTCTCCACCATCCTCCCACTCATTTCTTTCGAGAGAAACTTTTCCTCGAGAAAGGATCCGGTTCTAGAAACAATCACTTTTGCTTCCAGATCTGAATAGGAGGTATACCCAACTGTTTTGGGTGTGCTATGAAGATGCATTTATCCGCTTTGGGTTCGATCTTATCAGGCTAAAAAAATTCACATAAGCGTCGCAACCCCAAACTTTTAAGAAATGACAGCTTAGGTTTCTCTAAACCATAGTTCATACGGTGTCATATCAACGGAATTACATGGTGCCCTATTTAAAGTGAATGCGGTTGTCTCTAATGCCTAACCTATAAATGATAGTGGTAATTCGATAAGAGACATCATGGTATGGACCATATCCAATAGGGTGCAGCTATGATGTTCGGACACACCATCACACTATGGTGTTCCAGGCGATATTAGTTGCAAAACAATTTCCACATTGTCTTAATTGTGTACCAAACTCGCAACTCAGATATTCATCTCTATGATCATATCATAGACATTTTATCCTCTTGTCACGAAGATCTTCAACTTCACTCTGAAATTGTTTGAACCTTTCAATAATTCAGACTCGTGTTTCATCAAGTAAATATACTTAGAATCTACTCAAATCATCTGTGAAGTAAGAGCATAACGATATTCACTGTGTGCCTCAGCACTCATTGGATTGCACACATCAAATGTATTACTTCCAACAAGTTGCTCTCTTGTTTCATCTCACTGGAAAAATGAGGCCTTTCAGTCATCTTGCCCATGTGGTATGATTTGCATGTCTCAAGTGATTCAAAATCAAGTGAGTCCAAACGATCCATTTGTATTGAGTTTCTTCATGCATATATACCAATAGACATGGTTCACATGTCTCAATCTTTTCAAAAACGAGTGAGTCCAAAGATCCATCAACATGGAGCTTCTTCATGCGTTTTATACCAGTATGACTCAAATGGCAGTGCCACAAGTATGTGGTACTATCATTACTATCTTATATCTTTTGGCATGAACATTTGTATCACTACGATCGAGATTTAATAAACCATTCATTTTAGGTGCAAGATCGTTGAAGGTATTATTCAAATAAACAGAGTAACCATTATTCTCCCTAAATGAATAACCGTATTGTGATAAACATAATCCAATCATGTCTATGCTCAATCCAAACACCAAGTAAAAATTATTTAGGTTTAACACCAATCTCGATGGTAGAGGGAGCATGCGATGCTTGATCACATCAACCTTGGAAACACTTCCAACATATATCGTCATCTCACCTTTAGCTAGTCTCCGTTTATTCCATAGCTTTTTATTTCGAGTTACTAACACTTAGCAACCAAACCGGTATATAATACCCTGGTGCTACTAGGAGTACTAGTAAAGTAGACATTAATATAATGTATATCCAATATACTTCTGTCGACCTTGCCAGCCTTCTCATCTACCAAGTATCTAGGGTAGTTCTGCTTCAGTGACGTTCCCCTCATTACAGAAGCACTTAGTCTCGGGTTTGGGTTCAACCTTGGGTTTCTTCACTAGAGCAGCAACTGATTTGCCGTTTCATGAAGTATCCCTTCTTGCCCTTGCCCTTCTTGAAACTAGTGGTTTTACTAACCATCAACAATTGATGCTCCTATTTGATTTCTACTTTCGTGGTGTTAAATGCCGCGAATAGCTCTAGGATCATCATATATATCCCTGATATGTTATAGTTCATCACGAAGCTCTAGTAGCTTGGTGGAAGTGACTTTGGAGAACCATCACTATCTCATCTGGAAGGTAGCTCCCACTCGATTCAAGTGATTGTAGTACTCAGACAATTTGAGCACATGCTCAACGATTGAGCTTTTCTCCCTTAGTTTGCAGGCTTAAGAAACTCGTCAGAGGTCTCATACCTCTTGACATGGGCATGAGCCTGAAATCCCAATTTCAGCCCTTTGAACATCTCATATGTTCCGCGACATTTCAAAATCGTCTTCGGCGCCTCAATTCTAAACCGTTTAACATTACTGAACTATCACGTAGTCATCAAAACGTGTATGTCAGATGTTCGCAACATCCACAGACGATGTTCAAGGTTCAGCACACCGAGCGGTGCATTAAGGACATAAGCCTTCTACGTAGCAATGAGGACAATCCTCAGTTTACGGACCTAGTCCGCATAATTGCTACTATCAACTTTCAACTAAATTTTCTCCAGGAACATATCTAAAACAGTAGAACTAAAGCGTAGGCTACAACATAATATGCAAAGACCTTTTAACTATGTTCATGATAATTAAGTTCATCTAATTTAATGAACTCCCACTCAGATGACATCCCTCTAGTCATCTAAGTGATACATGATCCGAGTCAACTAGGTCATGTCCGACCATCATGTGAGACGGACTAGTCATCATCAGTGAACATCTTCATGTTGATCGTATCTGCTATACGACTCATGTTCGACCTTTCGGTCTCTTGTGTTCCGAGGCCATGTCTGTACATGCTAGGCTCGTCAAGTCAACCTAAGTGTTTTGCTTGTGTAAATCTGGCTTACACTCATTGTATTCGAACATTAGAATCTATCACACCCGATCATCACGTGGTGCTTCGAAACAACGAACCTTCGCAATGGTGCATAGTTAGGGGGAACACTTTCTTGAAATTTTATGAGGGATCATCTTATTTATGCTACCGTCATTCTAAGCAAATAAGATGCAAAAACATGATAAACATCTCATGCAATCAAATAGTGACATGATATGTCCAATATCATTTTGCTCCTTTTGATCTCCATCTTCAGGGCGCCATGATCATCATCGTCACCGGCATGACACCATGATCTCCATCATCGTGTCTTCATGAAGTTGTCTCACCAACTATTACTTCTACTACTATGGCTAACGATTTAGCAATAAAGTAAAGTAATTACATGGCGTTATTCAATGACACGCAGGTCATACAATAAATTAAGACAACTCCTATGGCTCCTGCCGGTTGTCATACTCATCGACATGCAAGTCGTGATTCCTATTACAAGAACATGGTCGATCTCATACATTACATATATTTCATTCATCACATCCTTTGGCCATATCGCATCACACGACATATGCTGCAAAAACAAGTTAGACGTCCTCTAATTGTTGTTGCAAGTTTTTACGTGGCTGCTATAGGTTTCTAGCAAGAACGTTTCTTACCTACGCCAAACCACAACGTGATATGCCAATTGCTATTTACCCTTCATAAGGACCCTTTTCATCGAATCCGATCTGACTAAAGTGGGAGAGACAGACACCCGCTAGCCACCTTATGTAACTAGTGCATGTTAGTCGGTGGAACCTGTCTCACGTAAGCGTACGTGTAAGGTCGGTCCGGGCCGCTTCATCCCATGATGCCGCCGAATCAAGATAAGACTAGTAGTGGCAGGTAAATTGACAAAATGGACGCCCACAACAACTTGTGTTCTACTCGTGCATAGAAAATACGCATAGACCTAGCTCATGATGCCACTATTGGGGAACGTAGCAATAATTCAAAAAAAATTCTACGCACCACCAAGATCAATCTATGGAGAGACTACCAACGAGAGAGAGGGGAGTGCATCTCCATACCCTTGAAGATCGTGATGCGGAAGTGAGGGAGTCCTGGATTAGGGGGTGTCCGGATAGCCGAACTATCACCTTTGACCGGACTCCTGGACTATGAAGATACAAGATTGAAGACTTCGTCCCGTGTTCGGATGGGACTTTCCTTGGCGTGGAAGGCAAGCTTGGCGATACGGATATGTAGATCTCCTACCATTGTAACCGACTCTGTGTAACCCTAACCCTCTTTGGTGCCTATATAAACCGAAGGGTTTTAGTCCGTAGGACGAACAACAATCATACCATAGGCTAGCTTCTAGGGTTTGGCCTCTCTGATCTCGTGGTAGATCTACTCTTGTACTACCCATATCATCAATATCAATCAAGCGGGAGTAGGGTTTTACCTCCATCGAGAGGGCCCGAACCTGGGTAAAAACATCGTGTCCCTTATCTCCTGTTACCATCCGCCTAGACGCATAGTTCGGGATGCCCTACCCGAGATCCGCCGGTTTTGACACCGACATTGGTGCTTTCATTGAGAGTTCCTCTGTGTCGTCATCTTTAGGCCCGATGGCTCCTCCGATCATCAACAACGATGCGGTCCAGGGTGAGACTTTTCTCCCCGAACAGATCTTCGTATTCGACGGCTTTGCACTGCGGGCCAATTCGCTTGGCCATCTAGAGCAGATTGGAAGCTACACCCCTGGCCATCAGGTCAGATTTGGAAGTTTCAACTATACAGTTGACGTCCGCGGAGACTTGATCTTCGACGGGTTCGAGCCACAGCCAAGCGCGCCGCACTGTCACGATGGGCATGATCTAGCTCTGCTGCGGACAAGGCCACGAGGTCGCACGATGTCCGCTCCGACCCTTAGCTCGGAGCCGACTGCGCCGATCGAGGACGGGTGGCTGGACACCGCCTTGAGGGCTGCTATCTCTACGGTGATTGAGCCGCCAACCCTGTCCTTTGCGAAGCTCGTGACTCCAAGGTGCTGGACTCCTCTCCGGACTCCGAACCTTCCGCGCCCCTGCCAATCGAATCTGATTGGGCGCCGATCATGGAGTTCATCGCCGTGGACATCTTTCGGCACTCGCCCTTTTGGCGACATCCTGAATTCACTAAAGTCTCTCTCTCTCGAGAGCCTGGCGGACTATGGTCGAAGGTTGGGATGCTGAGCAGCGAAGAAATTGAGCCCGATCGTCTCCAACGTATCTATAATTTTTGATTGCTCCATGCTACTTTATCTACTGTTTTGAACTAAATTGGGCTTTATTTTCCACTTTTATATTATTTTTGGGACTAACCTATTAACCGGAGGCCCAGCCAGAATTGCTGTTTTTTTGCCTATTTCAGTGTTTCGAGGAAACGGAATATCAAACGGAATGAAACCTTCGGGAACGTGATTTTCTCACTGAATGTGATCCAAGAGACCTGGACCCTACTCCAAGAAGCTTCCGAGGAGGTCACGAGGGTGGAGGGCGCCCCCCCCCCCCCCCGGGCGCGCCCCCTACTTCGCAGGCCCCTTGGAGCTCCACCGACGTACTCCTTCCTCCTTTATATACCTACGTATCCCCAATAGACCAGACAAGGAGCCAAAAACCTAATTCCACCGCCGCAACCTTCTGTATCCACGAGATCCCATCTTGGGGCCTGTTCTGGAGCTCCGCTGGAGAGGGCATCCACCACGGAGGGCTTCTACATCAACACCATAGCCCCTCCGATGAAGTGTGGGTAGTTTACTTCAGACCTTCGGGTCCATAGTTAGTAGCTAGATGGCTTCTTCTCTCTTTTTGGATCTCAATACAATGTTCTCCCCCTCTCTCGTGGAGATCTATTCGATGTAATCTTCTTTTTGCGGTGTGTTTGTTGAGACCGATGAATTGTGGGTTTATGATCCAACTTATCTATGAATAATATTTGAATCTTCTATGAATTCTTTTATGTATGATTGAGTTATCTTTGCAAGTCTCTTCGAATTATCCGTTTGGTTTGGCCAACTAGATTGGTAGTTCTTGCAATGGGAGAAGTGCATGGCTTTGGGTTCAATCTTGCGTGTCCTTACTCAAGGATGTAAAGAGTTGCAAGGCACGTATTGTATTGTTGCCATCGAGGATAACAAGATGGGGTATTTATCATATTGCATGAATTTATTCCTCTACATCATGTCATCTTGCTTAAGGCGTTGCTCTGTTTTTAACTTAATACTCTAGATGCATGCTGGACAGCGGTCGATGAGTGGAGTAATAGTAGTAGATGCAGAATCGTTTCGATCTACTTGTCTCGGACGTGATGCTTATATACATGATCATACCAAGACAGCCTCATAACTATGCTCAATTCTATCAATTGCTCAACAGTAATTTGTTCACCCACCGTAGAATACTTATGCTCTTGAGAGAAGCCACTAGTGAAACCTATGGCCCCCGGGTCTATTCTCATCATATCAATCTCCATCACTTTATTTACTTGCTTTGCCTTTTACTTTTTACTTTGCATCTTTATACCAAAAATACCAAAAATATTATCTCTATCAGATCTCACTCTCGTAAGTGACCGTGAAGGGATTGACAACCCCTAAGCGTTGGTTGCGAGTTGCTATCGTTTTGTGCAGGTACGAGGGACTTGCGTGTGACCTCCTACTGGATTGATACCTTGGTTCTCAAGAACTAAGGGAAATACTTACGCTAGTGTGCTGCATCACCCCCTCCTCTTCGGGGAAAACCAACGCAAGCTCGAGACGTAGCAAGAAGGATTTCTGGCGCCGTTGCCGGGGAGGCTTACGCAAAAGTCAACATACCAAGTACCCATCACGATCCCTATCTCTCGCATTACATTATTTGCCATTTGCCTCTCATTTTCCTCTCCCCCACTTCACCCTTGCCATCTTATTTGCCCTCTCTTTCCCAATCTCCTCCTCCTTTCCCTTTTGCTTGCTTTCTTCCGCCTTACTTTTTCTACCGCTATGTCTGAAATTGGGGAGATTATCGTCGATATGGACAACAATGATAATACAGAAAATCCCGAGGCTCCGGCCGATGAACCTCCTATCTTGCATACCAAAAAGTTTTGAATCGGTAGTGGTAACATCATTGGCAAAGGCATTATTCAAGATTTCTTTACTTGTACCGGTGCTTTACCTTCCATGGGCTGCTCTATTCTTCATAGAACCAGTAGCCTTGCAGATGCTATAGCTATGCTTGTGGTTGAACTTGAAATACAATTTATGCATATGCACCCTTGCATACAGAGAATTTTCTTAGAATTCTCTAATATTGAGCACTCTTCTATTAAGCGTGTTGTTACTATATTTTTGGCTCATGAATTCAGATTTATCATAAGAGAAGCCAAAGAAATCTTTTCGCACTATAGGGTGGACGCCGGTCGTCCACCCATAGAAGCAATCCTCTATGATCAAGAGGAAATTAGACGTTTTCAATCTTCGGACTATGTCGCTTTCAATGAAAACCTTAGAAAAAAGGTCCCTATCAATGTCTTAGTTGATTGCATTAACGAGCTTAATAATGATTTTGCCCTTAGAAATAATGAGCTAGGATACTCTCTCGAGTATAAGCACACAAGATTTTGCCAAAAGAATGCTTTCAGTGATGAAATAGTTGTGCACTATGAAGGGCCAAGAGAGGAACCCGTTCCTCCCGTGATTGATCTAGGGGATTTTTGTCCCGCTAAATTTAGCCATTTTGATTATTTTTGCTTGCCTAAAAGGAAACTTGCTGCCGAACGTAGGGAATACGAGATGATCTTTCAAGATCTATCTTATTATTACGGCACAACCTAGATCTATCCTTGCTTTTATGCCTAGCTAGGGGCATTAAACGATAGCGCTTGTTGGGAGGCAACCCAATTTTATTTTGTGTTTTTTGTTTTTGGTTCTGTTTAGGAACAAATAATACATCCACCTTATGTTTGGATGTGGTTTTATGTTTTAGTTAGTGTTTGTGCCAAGTAAGACCTATAGGATAACCTACGATGATAGTTGATTTGATTCTGCTGAAAAACAGAAACCTTAGCGCTCACGAGATTAGCTGCCATTTTTTACTGAAGAGTGCTTTTGCGTTGATTATTTTTGCTTCTGATCAATAAACAAATTTTCCAGGACTTACTATTTTGGTAGAATTTTTAGAGTTCCAGAAGTTTGCGTTAGTTACATATTACTACAGACTGTTCTGTTTTTGACAGATTCTGTTTTTCGTGTGTTGTTTGCTTATTTTGATGAATCCATGGCTAGTAAAATAGTTTATGATCCATAGAGAAGTTGGAATACAGTAGGTTTAACACCAATATAAATAAATAATGAGTTCATTACAGTACCTTGAAGTAGTCTTTTGTTTTCTTTCTCTAACGGAGCTCATGGGATTTCTGTTGAGTTTTATGTTGTGAAGTTTTCAAGTTTTGGGTGAATTCTTTTGATGGATTATGGAACAAGGAGTGGCAAGAGCCTAAGCTTGGGGATGCCCATGGCACCCCCAAGATAATCCAAGGACACAAAAATTCAAAGCTTGGGGATGCCCCGGAAGGCATCCCCTCTTTCGTCCACTTCCATCAGTAATTTACTTGGAGCTATATTTTTATTCACCAACATGATATGTGTTTTGCTTGGAGCGTCTTGTATTATTTGTGTCTTTGCTTGTTAGTCTACCACAATCATATTTTCTGTACACACCTTTTGAGAGAGCCATACATGATTTGGAATTTGTTAGAATACTCTATGTGCTTCACTTATATCTTTTGAGCTTGATAGTTTTGCTCATAGTGCTTCACTTATATCTTTTTGAGCGTGATAATTTTTGCTATAGTGCTTCACTTAGATCTTTTAGAGCACGGTGGTGGATTTGTTTTAAAGAAACTTGATCTCTCATGCTTCACTTAGATTATTTTGAGAGTCATTAATAGCATGGTAATTTGCTTAATGTTAATATACTTAGTGTTCGAGATATGTGAAATTTTCTTTTGAGTGAATTGAATACTAAGATAAATCTAATGCTTAATAATTGTTTTAAGATATGGAGGTAATAATATCAAAGTCGTGCTAGTTGAGTAGTTGTGAATTTGAGAAATACTTGTGTTGAAGTTTGTAAGTCCCGTAGCATGCACGTATGGGTAAAGTTGTGTAACAAATTTGAAGCATGAAGTGTACCTGGCTTGTGCATCCTTATGAGTGGCGGTCGGGGACGAGCGATGATATTTTCCTACCAATCTATCCCTCTAGGGGCATGCGTAGTAGTACTTTGCTTCGAGGGCTAATAAACTTTTGCAATAAGTATATGAGTTCTTTATGACTAATGTGAGTCCATGGATTATACGCACTCTTACACTACTAGGGAAAACCTTATACACAGAAGCTTACCAGCAGCGCGGTTTAAAAGGAGACGCTACTGCTAATTAGTAGTAGCGAGGGGTATAAAACCCGCGCTACTACTAAGTTAATAGTAGTAGCGAGGGGTATAAACCCGCGCTGCTACTAAGGGGTCTTCACCGTGCCCCCCAGGACCGGCCATAGTAGTAGCGAGGGGTGTAAAACCTGCTCTACTGCTAAGTAAGTAGTTGTAGCGCAGGTAAGACCCCGCGCTATTACTAAGCGTGTCACCATCCACCCCGGCTCAATCCACTCCCACCCCACCACACTCTCTCTCTCATCCTAAATAAACTCTCTCTCTCTCATCCTCGGTCCACCCCATCCCGGCTCCTCTCCCCACGATCTCCTCGCCGCCGCCACCACCCACTCCGGCCGTTCCGGCGAGCACGGGCCGCGCGCAACACTCCCCCAAGATCCCACCTTCCTCTGCTCCGATCCCCATGGAAGCCACCGCCTCCGCCTCCCTCACGCGGACCCTCGCCTCCTCGCCGCTCCCCCACGGCACCCGCCATAGCCGCGTGCGCGTGGCCGTGGTGCCGGAGCGGCAGAGGAAGGGTAGGGCAGTGCTCGCCGTGGCGGCCTTGACGGGCAACTACGTGGTGCCGCTGGACCCCGCGCCGTCGGGGATCACGCGCCCGCTCGTCGGGATCCTGCGCATGGCCGTGGCGCCGGAGCGGCAGAGGAGGGGTAGGGCTTCTCCGGTAAGGAGGAGGAGAGCGAGCTGGTGCCGTCCTCCCTCGCGCCCATCATCCCCATCCTCAGTATGGCGAGCTGGTGCTCCAGAGTTGGTAGCAGCAGTATCCGTCGCCCGCCTCTCCTCTGGGAAGACGACCAAGGTATATATGTGCTTCAGGCCTTGTGTTAACAGGAACGGGGTATGGAATGGGTGCAGCAGATTAATTGTAAGCGGAACCATCTGAATCTAGTTTTGACATCAGGCCTTGTCTGCAATTGTTAAACTTGTGATGTTAGGCAAACTCAACTTCTTCTCTTTTTTGATGTACCAATTGCTCAACACCATCAATGTGTGTTGTGAATGTGTAGTATTTGCTCATTGTCAGGGGGGAAACATGTATCACTGCTGATAAAATCCATTGCCTATCTTTAATTTTACCTGATGATGAATATGGGTTGCAGTACATCGGGCCTGACCGACTGATTGTGTCTAGCCAAAATCTGCTCCTAGAGTAGTGCGTGGCAACATAAGAGGAGTGATTGTATTGTGGTTGTGCAAGGCTAGGGAGTGCTAGCCTTGATGTGCAAGGAAAGAAACCTGCCTGCCTTTGAGCTAAGTCCGCTTCATAAAAGCTTGATTGATGCCGCTTTTCAGAGCGGCGACTGTGGATGGCCGTGATGTGTGCCTGAGCGCCGTGACCTTGTGCTTGGAAGTGGTGGTCTGTTCCCTTTGTTGCAGCAGCTCAATGAGCATGCCAAGCTCTCAATGCTCAGGAATGCCACATGGACACTCTCCAACTTCTGCCGTGGGAAACCACAGCCAAACTTTGAACAGGTTTAATTCTGGGAAGTTGTCTCATTGATTGAACTTGCTGTAAAAAAATGATGCTTATGAGTTGATCTGTGTGTGTGGCAGGTCAAACCGGCTCTCTCAGCACTATAGCGCCTTATCCACTCTCAGGATGAGGAGGTGCTCACCGATGCCTGCTGGGCTCTCTCGTACCTGTCTGATGGTACTAATGACAAGATCCAATCTGTGATTGAGTCCGTGTTTTCCTCGCCTTGTGGAGCTTCTCTTGTAAGAGCATTTTTCATGTTCACCTTTTCCCTCAGCTACACATGGTTGATGTGCTAATTCCTATTATTTGATTTAGGCACCCTTCGGCTTCTGTTCTCATTCCAGCTCTGCGCACGGTGGGTAACATTGTCATTGGTGATGATTTGCAGACTCAGGTAAACTCATCTGAGTGATGTTCTCTTTTTATATATGACCTGCTGTTATTTCAATGATTAAAGCTGTAATTCCTTGTTGTCCATGTGGTAGTTAGTAGTACCTTGGGTGTTTAATTATGTGTCCTCAATGTCTATAAATTTTAACATAACTTACAGCTCATAGAAGTGATAAAATAACTTGACAGCTATTATATGTTCGTTTATGTCGGAGCTTATTTAGGTATGTTGGTTGTTGAATTGGAGTGCTGGTTCATGTAATGTATGATTCTTAGATGTGTTTTGTTGAATAGTAGCTCATTTATTTAGCTATGTTGGTCCCTCTCTTTTCATAATTTAGATGAGCCGATTAACAATTCCTTTTCCTGGCTACACGAGTACAGCATGCATGCGTCTATGTAGTGCTCCAAACAAGATGATCCTTTCGTTATCAATTTTATTATGGCAACCATATAGCTTTTTTTGCTTTTTGGTCTAAGATGAAGTTTATTCAGGATAATTTTTTATCATGTCAACCATACAAGTTATAACACCAACTATAGAAAGATTACCCTTGAGAAAACTATTAGGAAAATCCAAAAAATAAGATGAACTATAATAAGGATTAGATATAAAATTTTGCCTAAGTAACCGACCTTGTGTCATATGAAAAACTTAATTTAGTTTAGCATATGTCGTTGCCTCACTTTCACGCTAGCACTAAATTTTGTTCATGTAGCTCATTGCTCCTTTGTTTTGTTTTCCACCTGACTGACTGACTTGTTGAGTTATGTTACACAAGGCCGTTTTACTGCATTCGAGAAGGTGCGCAAGATGGATCCAAACTCGAGCAGATGCGGAGTTCGGCAGTTTAAAACCTATCTGCTGCATAGGCTGGGAAAGGTATGTATGCGCACGCATGATGCTATAACCAAATTACTTACTGCAAAAGCAGAGGATTAATCATCTCTTGGTGTCATGATAAATTCGTCCGGCCGGCCAAGTAATTTTGTTGAAATGCAGCAATCCAGAGGAGCAGGTTGCTAGAAAAGTAACATGTGCCCAGCCGCCGCCGCCGCCGGCCGTAGAAGGACAAATCACCTAACTGAAACACTAATATGTTGTATATGTCCAGGTTGGTTCCATTTTCTGTATATGTCCTTGTACACTCTTATATTCTCCTATGATTGAAGTCTACAATTCTTATGGGACAATCTCTGTTTGCAGGTTAAGACCTCACTGTCTGCTTGAACAAAGAGATTTGAAGAGTTGTAAAAGGTAATTTTGGGTCAAATTTCCATTGCTGAAGGATAATGAGATGTTGAAGCGGCAGACTGAATCCATGACACCGAAGTGCAATTGCGGCAGATTATCTCTATTTTTTCTTTTCATTTTTCTTATTATTGGAGTGACAACAGGTAGAATGAGAAACTATGATAGTAGATACAACAACTGTAGTAAAGAGAAACTTTTGTTTGCAATTGTTAATGACAAACATGCTTGCATGTTCTTTGATGTGGTCATTCGTGAGTAGCAATGCATAATGATGGTTTTTGGCTCATTTATTGCCTTTGGTGTCTGGTTAACCATGAAATAGGAGCCAGAGCAGTGGTCACTATTGTGTTTTCCTGGAATTGTATGCATAAAACGGAATTGGTTGATTTTTTTAATTCCTAATAAGTTAGTAGTGGCGTGGGAAAAAACTGCACGCTACTAGTATTTAGGATACTAGTAGCGTTGGTACTATAGACACGCTACTACTATTTCATTAGTAGTAGTGCGGGTGCACCCACGCTACTACTAACTATTAGCTGTAGCGCGATACTAGTAGCGCGGGTACCCGCGCTGCTAGTAGCCATTTTACTCGCGCTGCTAGTAGCCTTTTTCCTAGTAGTGTTACCTTTCAGCATTTGCTAGCCTCTTCGGTACCGTGCATTGCCCTTTCTCACCTTGAGAGTTGGTGCAAACTTCGCCGGTGCATCCAAACCCCGTGATATGATACGCTCTTTCACATATAAACCTCCTTATATCTTCCTCAAAACAGCCACCATACCTACCTATTATGGCTCCATAGCCATTCCGAGATATATTGCCATGCAACTTTCCACCGTTCCGTTCATCATGACATACTTTACTTTTGTCATATTGCCATTGCATGATCATGTAGTTGATATTTGTGGAAAAGCCACCACGCATTATTTTTCATACATGTCACTCTTGATTCATTGCACCATCCCGGTACACCGTCGGAGGCATTCATATAGAGTCATATCTTGTTCTAGTTTCGAGTTGTAATATCAAGTTGTTGTAATGAAAGTGTGATGATCATCATTATTAGAGCATTGCCCCAGTGAGGAAAAGGATGATGGAGACTATGATTCCCCCACAAGTCGGGATGAGACTCTGGACTTTACAAAAAAAAACCAAAGAAGCCGAAATAAAAAAAGAGGCCAAAGAAGCCCACCAAAAATAAAAAAATAAAATAAAAAAATGAGAGAACAAGAGAGAAGGGGCAATGTTACTATACTTTTACCACACTTGTGCTTCAAAGTAGCACCTTGTTCTTCATGTAGTGAGTCTCATATATTTGTGCTTCAAAGTAGCACCACGTTTTTCATATAGTGAGTCTCATAAATTATCTTGTTCATACTAGTGGGAATTTTTCATTATAGAACTTGGCTTGTATATTCCAATGATGGGCTTCCTCAAAATGCCCTAGGTATTCGTGAGCAAGCGAGTTGGATGCACACCCACTAGTTTTCTTCTGTTGAGCATTCATAGCTCTAGTGCATCCGTTGCATGGCAATCCCTACTCCTCGTGTTGACATCAATTGATGGGCATCTCCATAGCCCGTTGATTAGCCTCGTCAATATGAGACTTTCTCCTTTTTTGTCTTCCCCACACAATCCCATCATCATATTCTATTCCACCTATAGTGCTATATCCATGGTTTGCGCTCGTATAGTGCGTGAGGGTTGAAAAAGCTGAAGCGCGTTAAAAAGTATGAAACAATTGCTTGGCTTGTTATCGGGGGTATAGAAGTTGGGAACATCTTTGTGTGACAAAAATGAAGCATAGCCTAACTATATGATTTTGTAGGGATGAACTTTCTTTGGCCATGTTATTTTGAGATGACATAATTGCTTGATTAGTATGCTTGAAGTATTATTATTTTTATGTCAATATGAACTTTTATCTTGAATCTTTCGGATCTGAATATTCATACCATGATTAAGAAGATTTACATTGAAATTATGCCAAGTATCACTCCGCATCAAAAATTCTTCTTTTTATCATTTACCTACTCGAGGACGAGTAGGAATTAAGCTTGGGGATGCTTGATACGTCTCCAACGTATCTATAATTTTTGATTGCTCCATGCACTACTGTTTTGGACTATATTGGGCTTTATTTTCCACTTCTACATTATTTTTGGGACTAACCTACTAACCGGAGGCCCAACCCAGAATTGCTGTTTATTTGCCTATTTCAGTGTTTTGAGGAAAAGGAATATCAAACGAAGTCCAAACGGAATGAAACCTTCGGGAACGTGATTTTCTCACCGAATGTGATCCAGGAGACTTGGACCCTACTCCAAGAAGCTTCCAAGGAGGTCACGAGGGTGGAGGGCGCCCCCCTGGGCGCACCCCCCTACCTCGTGGGCCCCTCGGAGCTCCACCGACGTACTCCTTCCTCCTATATATACCTACGTATCTCCAATAGACCAGACAAGGAGCCAAAAACCTAATTCCACCACCGCAACCTTCTGTATCCACGAGATCCCATCTTGGGGCCTGTTCCGGAGCTCCGCCGGAGAGGGCATCCACCACGGAGGGCTTCTACATCAACACCATAGCCCCTCCGATGAAGTGTGAGTAGTTTACTTCAGACCTTCGGGTCCATAGTTAGTAGCTAGATGGCTTCTTCTCTCTTTTTGGATCTCAATACAATGTTCTCCCCCTCTCTCGTGGAGATCTATTCGATGTAATCTTCTTTTTGCGGTGTGTTTGTTGAGACCGATGAATTGTGGGTTTATGATCCAACTTATCTATGAATAATATTTGAATCTTCTCTGAATTATTTTATGTATGATTGAGTTATCTTTGCAAGTCTCTTCGAATTATCTGTTTGGTTTGGCCAACTAGATTGGTAGTTCTTGCAATGGGAGAAGTGCATGGCTTTGGGTTCAATCTTGCGGTGTCCTTACTCAGTGACAGAAAGAGTTGCAAGGCACGTATTGTATTGTTGCCATCGAGGATAACAAGATGGGGTATTTATCATATTTCATGAATTTATTCCTCTACATCATGTCATCTTGCTTAAGGCGTTACTCTGTTTTTAACTTAATACTCTAGATGCATCTTTGGATAGCGGTCGATGAGTGGAGTAATAGTAGTAGATGCGAAATCGTTTGATCTACTTGTCTCGGACGTGATGCCTATATACATGATCATACCTAGATAACCTCATAACTATGTTCAATTCTATCAATTGCTCAACAGTAATTTGTTCACCCACCGTAGAATACTTATGCTCTTGAGAGAAGCCACTAGTGAAACCTATGGCCCCCGGGTCTATTCTCATCATATCAATCTCCATCACTTTATTTACTTGCTTTGCCTTTTACTTTTTACTTTGCATCTTTATACCAAAAATACCAAAAATATTATCTCTATCAGATCTCACTCTCGTAAGTGACCGTGAAGGGATTGACAACCCCTAAGTGTTAGTTGTAAGTTGCTATCGTTTTGTGCAGGTACGAGGGACTTACGTGTGACCTCCTACTGGATTGATACCTTGGTTCTCAAAAACTGAGGGAAATACTTACGCTAGTGTGCTGCATCACCCCCTCCTCTTCGGGGAAACCAACGCAAGCTCGAGACGTAGCAAAGCCCACCCACCACCCACTTCGTAGCCACTGTCGAAAGTTTAAACGACGTGCTCGACTTTGACTCCGAAGACATTGACGGTATGGACGACGATGTAGGAGACAAACATGAACCAGCACCTATAGGGCACTGGACAGCCACCTCATCTCACGATGTATACATGGTGGACCCACCTAAAGGAAGCGATGACGAGGAACAACGGGACGTCACGAGGGATCATTCCCTCGAAAAGCAGTCAAAACGGCAATGTAAGCGCTGCTCAAAGTCCCGCCTCGACAAAGAGAGCACCCATACAGACCTAGCCATAGAGCAGGGCGAACCGGTGGACGATGAACATGCTATCGAGCAACCGTCCGAACAGGAAATCTGGATAAACAACCCGTCCCCGGTGAAGATAACAGTCCGGACGATCTCACGCCGGACAAGTTATTGGAGCAGAAGAACCTCCACAAAAAGCTCGTCGCCCTGCGCGTAGCCTGAAAAAGCAGAAGCAAAAGCTCAAAACAGCAGAAGATGCGCTCAGAATCAGATGGAGCAAAGTACTCAACACTGCAGACAAATACGGCGATAGTCGCCGCACAAAGAGCTACCTGAAGCAAAAACTACTGCCCGAATTTGATGAGGAGGCCGTAGAGCCCCCGCAATCAAAAAACAAGGAGACCACTCGGTCGGATAGACGACCCCATGGAAAACATAGAGCAGCAAACGGCGCTGCACACAAGCCGGCCCGCGATCCGCACACGGATTCGCATCAAAAAGATGGCCTAGTTAGATCTATCTACGGGCCAAGAAAGCAAGCTCTAGTAAGCAATGCAACACATCAAGTATCCGAATACTACGGTACACCTAAATATAGGGGTGCCGCACACCCCCTATGTTTCACCGATGAGGTTCTAGATTATGAATTTCCAGCGGGATTCAAGCCCGTAAACATAGAGGCATACAACAGAACAATAGACCCTGGAGTCTGGATCGAGGATTACATCCTCCACATACACATGGCTAGAGGAGATGACCTCCACGCCATAAAATACTTACCCCTCAAGCTCAAAGGGCCAGCCCGGCATTGGCTCAAAAGCCTCCCCGAAAACACCATTGGAAGTTGGGAAGAGCTCGAGGATGCTTTTCGGGCAAATTTTCAAGGGACCTATGTCCGACCTCCGGATGCAGACAATTTAAGTCACATAACCCAACAACCCGGAGAGTCAGCCCAAAAATTCTGGAACAGATTCCTTACTAAAAAGAACCAAATAGTCGACTGTCCGGACGACGAAGCCTTAGCAGCTTTCAAACACAACGTCCGAGACGAATGGCTCGCCAGACACCTCGGCCAAGAAAAGCCAAGAACAATGGCCGCATTAACAAGCCTCATGACCCGCTTTTGCGCGGGAGAGGATAGCTGGCTGGCAAGATGCAGTATCAGCGACCCAAGTACATCCAAAGTCAGGGATGGAAATGGGAAACCGCGACGCAGCAAGGACTAGCGCCGGACCAAGGGAAATAGCCCGAAGAGCACAGCAGTCAATGCCGGATTACAAAGCTCATGACAGAATCATAAAAAGCTGCCCCCTAAGAATAACAGGGACGAGCTATCTAACTTAAAAAAAAATCTTGGACAAGGTATGCCAAATCCATAGTACCCCCGAGAGACCTGCAAATCATACCCACAGAGATTGTTGGGTCTTCAAGCAGTCCGGCAAACTCAACACCAAACACAAGGGGCTCGACACACCAAGCGAGGAAGATGACGAACCCCACAAGCAGAGCACCGGAAAACAAAAGAATTTCCCACAAGAAGTCAAAACAGTAAACTCACTTTGCGTGACAAAAGGGAAAAACAGAATGGCGCCCATAGAGATACGCGCCATATGGCCTATCCCAGAGGAGTCCCGCCACTGGTTGTTAAAACCAATCACCTTCGACCATCAGGATTACTCTAGAAGTATCCGGACTGCAGGATGGACTGCCTTGATATTAGATCCGATAATCGACGGACTCCAATTTACACAAGTCCTAATGGACGGCGACAGTGATCTAAACCTGCTATATCAGGACACAATTCGCAAAATGAGGATAGACCCAACCAAAGTTCGCCATAGCAACACTTCCTTTCAAGGGGTAATGCCAGGCCCATATGCCCATTGTACATGCTCTCTACTGCTAGAAGTTGTGTTCGGCTCACCCGACAACTTCCGCCGTGAAAAGTTAACCTTCCACCTCGCCCCATTTACAAGTAGCTACCAAGCACTACTGGGACGCGAAGCTTTCGCCCGCTTTAACGCAATACCGCATTATGCATCCCTTACACTTAAAATGCCCAGTCCGCGAGGCATCATCCCCTTAAAGGGAAATATCGAGTGTTCCTTGAGCGCGGAAGATTGTGTGACTGCCTTGACAGCCACACACTAAATCGGCTTCACTAATCCAAGCACCTAAACAGGTTGTTCAGACCCCGGACATGGTTAGACGAGTCCGGCGTAAACATACAAGGGCTTACCAGCCGCATACCCCCGCACAAGGGGCTCCGCGCATATACAGCAAGAGACAATAAAGCTCAATTTTATTCATTTTTTGAATCGTACTTTGTTTATTTAATATAACGTACATTTTCGCATGATCTTTTTCAACTAAGTTCCTCTCTTTTACAGATGAACATCGTGCCACACCCGTCCAGGATACAGCACAACAGAGACACAGGCGCAGACGTGCAGTAGGGACCCGTTGCAAGGATTCTTCTCAGATTAAGACCCTGCGTAAACCTTTTTTACTGTCTCTTGTTGATACACATCCCCTGGTTTCTTGCTGTAACCAAGGAGGAGGCTGGCATTTTGGCATGGGCCACGTCAGAATTTTGCGCGTACCTGGACACCAGGGGCTTATTACCAAGGGTGTTGTTCGGCCCGTTTTCATAAAGACCGAATACCTTAGGGAGTGTTCGGCGTCTCGAGTTAGGCCTTATATGCATCAGCTCCGAATCATGTCTTTGGTCAAATGTTGGGTTTGCCCGGCTCCTGTGTTTTGCTGCCTTACGTTCCGCTCTATCGGCTAACGCGGCACCAGGAGAACTACTGAGATTGTGCCCCGGTTCGTCCAGGCGAGCACCTCAGTAGAGAAAGCCGAAAACTGACTGTCATGATATAGCGTGAGACTGGTCAACCACTTGATGACCTGCCGGAATCTTTAGGATTCCTCCGCATAGACGAAGGGTCGTTTCCCGGTCAGGCACATACGCGCCCCGAATTCGGGTGAGCGTGGTGCCCCTAGGGGCTATATAGTAGCCCCACTGTCAAACTCCTATGGCTAAGTGAAAGTGATAAAGCATTATAGTCCGGTTGCCTAGTTTGCTGCGCTACCACCTCCTTTATAGGACCAAGACGTTGGATTAAGTGTGAAAACGCGCCCTTTGCAAACACCCCCGCATTATATGCGTGGGGGCTAAAGCCGAAGACTGCCATCTTTCAGGTTATATACACATATACATTAACGGCCGCACAGGAGGTATTTCAATTCTTGAAGGCACAAGTATAAAAAGCTTTTATATTTCATCGAAACATTGTTTCACAATAATACATGTTATTTGAACATAATATCCTTGAAACATCGCGTCTCTATTAAACGAGCGCCTGCAGAACTTCACGAAAATAGTGCTCGGCAATACTCGGCTTCCGTCCGAATCTTGGGATGCAATATCGGTGGCCTTCATCTCCGCCCAGTATGTCTTGACACGGGCAAGAGCCATCCGTGCACCCTCTATGCATGCCGACCTTCTCATTGCATTGATATGCGGTACCGCACCAAGGAACTGCTGCACCAAGCCAAAGTAACTCTTTGGCTCAGGCCTCTTCGGCCACAAAATACTCACGTCATCCTTCATGGCAAGTCCGGATAACCTATTCAGCTCCGCCCATTCGGCCAAGCGATCGGTTAATGGAAGTGGGCGCTCTGGATTATGGAACTGTGACCAAAAAACCTTTTCCATTTCGTGATCCTCTTGATCTCGGAAGTGTTGACGCGTCATGCACTTGCCGCCAAGTCCAGATAAGCATCCTCCGCACTCCACAGCCGGTCCAACTGAGCATATTTAGGATCCATGAATTTCCTCCGCAGCAGAAAGGGCTTTCCAGCCGCAATATCTCCGGCCTGAAGCAGCTCGTCCTTCATAGTTCTCATCGCAGAGCGAGCATCCTTGGCTCGGTAGTGGCCTTCTTCAGGTCCTCTTGTACCGCTCAATCTTCTTTTTCAAGAAGCTTGCAGCGGTCGGCAGCATTCTTCAACTCCATGGCCATCTCAGCCATTTCCTTCTTGCTTTGGCAGTGAGCAGCCTGTTCGGCTTTTAGCTCTTTGGCCGCCTTTAAGGCAGGTGAGTCACTCTTTCTGGCCTGCTCCTTGGCTCGGGCGAGCTCTGCCCGCAGGTTCTCCACGGCAGCGGCACCATCTGCATCAAGCATACTTGTTGTAAGGCACGGGCATCAAGCTCCCTTACCAGGTGTCCGCGAAGAAATTGCATACCTTGTGACTCGTCAAGTCGCTTATTGACAAGCGCGATGTCGGCATCCGCCACGTCAGGTTGCCGCTTTAGTTCGGCAAATTCATCAGTCCGGCCAGCCACCGGACCCTTCGCCACCTACATAGGAAGGGCAACATATTATACCTGGGATTATGATCCTCGGTGCGCTGTCATTTTTTGACAACACACCGAGCCTCAGAGGCTACTATCTACACAGGGCGCATTTTATATGCGGAACTGTCAAAAGGTACATCATTTTGCGTACCTCAAAACATGTCAGTAAACTTCTGACGGCTTCATGCAATCCGCTCTCAGCGGATGAAATCCTTTCAATCACCGTACCCATTAACGCACGGTGATCTTTTGAGATAGACGCTCGCCCGAGCAGGTCCTTCAGCTCCTCCAACCGTACACCAGGTGGTGCCGGACTTGTCCGATGGCCTTTTTCGAAGGCCGGACGCGGAGGGCTTCGAGGGGACATACGACTGCCTTCCAGCCCCGCCGGACTCGGAGAAACCCTCCGCGACGACACCTCGAGATCACCCGCCTCGCAAGACGGTACGGCAGGGGGAGGCGTTTCACTCTCAATCATCTCCGGACGAAGATCCCCCTAGGATGAGCTCTGCTGAGAAGGGCTGAGATCCGAAGTTCAAGGTAAAATTTCGGTTATCTTCATCAGAAATAGGGCATGGATATCCTTTATTTTAAAAAGAACTCCCCTTTTTACTTACGGCTCGGTGGAGGGCTGATCCCCTTGGGGGCACAATGCGGCCGAGGCATCCTCAGTGCAGGACCCTCTGACGAAGATTTCTTCCCCCGCTTTGAGACCATGGTCTCCGGGTCTTCAGAGGCGGTCCTCTTCTTCCCCTGGATGGAGGGATTCTCGATCCCTCCTTTCCTGACAACCTCCTTCGCGGAGGCGTTAGCGTCCTTGTTCCCCCCTTCACCTTCTTCCAAAGGCGCAACCTCCAGTATCCTGGTCAACACGGGATCCGGCGTGGTCTCAGGGAGGGGGGCCGGACACCTGATTAACTTTGCTTTCGCTATCCACTCCTGTTCAAGGGACAGCTCTTTTGAGAGCAAATTCATGATAAATATGGGATAGCGTGTCCGGGTATAGGGCTACTTACTTGAGTATCCGGGCGATTGCAGCTCAGACCTGCGTCCTCGGTCAAGTCCGGACACGTCGCTTGTGATCCAAAGAAAATCTTGTACATCTCCACGGGCGTCACGCCCATAAAATGTTGGAGAGCTCGTGGTCCCTCCGGGTTAAATTCCCACAGGCGGAGGGGGCGACATCTGCAGGGCAGGATGCGACGAATCAGCATGACCTGCGCTACTATGACTAGAGTGATCTCTCTCTCTAGGAGATCTTGAATGCGGCCCTGCAGCAAGGGCACGTCCTTGGACGGCCCCCAGTCAAGTCCTTTATTGACCCATGACGCCAGCCGCGATGGAGGACCCGAGCGAAAGGCAGGTGGCGCCACCCATTTGGTGCCCCTGGGAGCTATGATATGAAACCACTCTTGTCGCCATAAGCTGAGCTCCTCTTGAAAAGAGCCCTCGGGCCACGGAGCATCAGCATTCTTGCTTATAACAACCCCTCTGCACTCTGCCTGCTGCCCCTTGATCATCTTCGGCTCCACTTTGAAGGTCCTGAGCCACAATCCGAAGTGAGGGGTAATGCGGAGGAAGGCTTCGCATACGACAATGAACGATGAGATGTGGAGGATGGACTCCGGATCCAAGTCGTGAAATTCCAACCCATAATAAAGCATGAGCCCCCTCACGAAGGGGTCCGTGGGAAGCTTAGCCCCCGAAGGAAGTGAGACGCGAACACCACGCTTTCACCAGGCTTGGGAGTGGAAATAACCTGCCCTTGGGCAGGCAGCCTATGCGAAATTTTGCCGGTTAGATACCTGGCATCTCTTAGCTTTAGCACGTCTTCTTCCGTAACGGAGGAAGGCATCCACCGGCCTTGCAGGTCGGAGCCGGACATCATCGAAGGCCCGAAGCGCCTGTATCTGGAGCTTTGGGTGTTGGAACTCGAGGCGAGGGGTGGATTCGATTGAGATTGAAAGAAAGGAGTGGAGCCTTGGTCTCTTTATAAAGAGGTTGAATACCAAGAGCCTTCCCCGTGATCGTTCGGGACTCGCCTTCGATAGAGGAATGTGCCAACGGGCACGACTGGGTTACCCACGCCCGTATTAATGAGAATCCCAGAATAAGGGGACACGATCTCCGCTTCGACAAGACGTGCCAAGGAAACCGCCTCGCTATACGCGCTGAGGTGGGACAGTAAAAATGATTCGAATAAAGGCTTGGTCGTGGTGTGATGTCACGCCACGAAATACGTCAGCAAATTACTCTTGTGTAAATATTATTCTCTCTATGGTGGTATGTGGAACTTATTTTACAGAGCCGGACACTATCCTTGTGTTCAAAATCTTCTATGAAGTATTCGGAGGAGGAACCCGCCTTGCAATGCCGAAGACAATATGCACGCTGGACTCGTCGTCATTGAAGCCTGGTTCAGGGGATACTGAGGGAGTCCTGGATTAGGGGGTGTCCGGATAGCCGAACTATCACCTTTGGCCGGACTCCTGGACTATGAAGATACAAGATTGAAGACTTCGTCCCGTGTCCGGATGGGACTTTCCTTGGCGTGGAAGGCAAGCTTGGCGATACGGATATGTAGATCTCCTACCATTGTAACCGACTCTGTGTAACCCTAACCCTCTTCGGTGCCTATATAAACCGGAGGGTTTTAGTCTGTAGGACGAACAACAATCATACCATAGGCTAGCTTCTAGGGTTTGGCCTCTCTGATCTCATGGTAGATCTACTCTTGTACTACCCATATCATCAATATCAATCAAGCAAGAGTAGGGTTTTACCTCCATCGAGAGGGCCCGAACCTGGGTAAAAACATCGTGTCCCTTGTCTCCTGTTACCATCCGCCTAGACGCACAGTTCGGGACCCCCTACCCGAGATCCGCTGGTTTTGACACCGACAGGAAGCGTTACAAGAACGCAGATGAGGGAGTCGTACTCGCGGCGATTCAAATCGCGGAAGATCCGATCTAACACCGAACGGATGGTGCCTCCGTGTTCAACACACGTACATCCCGGGGACGTCTCCTCCTTCTTGATCCAGCAAGGGGAGAGGAGGAGTTGAGGGAGAGCTCCGGCAGCACGACGGCATGGTGGTGGAGCTTGCAGTTCTCCGGCAAGGCTTCGCCAAGCACTACTGAGGAGGAGGTGGAGTTGGAGAGGCGGAGGGCTGCGCCAGGGGCAAGGGGGTGAAGATCCCATGCGCCTACCCACTATATATAGGGGTAGAGGGGGCTGGTTTCTTGCCCTCCAAGTCCATTGGGGCGTTGGCAAAAGTGGGAGGAAAGAAATCTCATCATTTCCTTCCCCACCGATTGTTATCCCCTCTTTTTAGGGATCTTGATCTTATCCCTTGGGATATGATCTTATTCCTTCTAAGGGGGGGATCTTGGTGAGCCTTGACCAGGGGTGTGGGGCCTTGCCCCCACTACCCATGTTCATGTGGGTCCCCCCATGCAGGTGGGCCCCACTCCGGAACCTTCTAAAACCTTCCCGGTACAATACCAAAAAATCCCGAACATTTTTTGGTGGCCAAAATAGGACTTCCCATATATAAATCTTTACCTCCGGACCATTCCAGAACTCCTCGTGATGTCCGGGATCTCATCTGGGACTCCGAACAACATTCGGTAACTGCACACTAATTCCCATAACAACTCTTGCGTCACCGAACCTTAAGTGTGTAGACCCTACGGGTTTGGGAATCATGCAGACATGACCGAGACAGCTCTCTGGCCAGTAACCAACAGCGGGATCTGGATACCCATGTTGGCTCCCACATGTTTCACGATGATCTCATCGGATGAACCACGATGTCAAGGATTCAAGCAATCCCGTATACAATTCCCTTTGTCAATCGGTACGTTATTTGCCTGAGATTCGATCGTCGGTATCCCAATACCTCGTTCAATCTCGTTACCGGTAAGTCACTTTACTCATTCCGTATTGCATGATCTCGTGACTAACTACTTAGTCACATTGAGCTCATTATGATGATGCATTACCGAGTGGGCCCAGAGATACCTCTCCGTCACACGGAGTGACAAATCCCAGTCTCGATTTGTTCCAACCCAATAGACAATTTTGGAGATACCCGTAGTGCACCTTTATAGCCACCCAGTTACGTTGTGACGTTTGGCACACCCAAAGCATTCCTACAGTATCCAGGAGTTGCACAATCTCATGGTCTAAGGAAATGATACTTGACATTAGAAAAGTTTTTAGCAAACGAACTACACGATCTTGTGCTATGCTGAGGATTGGGTCTTGTCCATCACATCATTCTCCTAATGATGTGATCCTGTTATCAATGACATCCAATGTCCATGGTCAGGAAACCATAACCATCTATTGATCAACGAGCTAGTCAACTAGAGGCTCACTAGGGACATGTTGTGGTCTATGTATTCACACATGTATTACAGTTTTCAGTTGATACATTTATAGCATGAACAATAGACAATTATCATGAACAAGGAAATATACTAATAACCATTTTATTATTGCCTCTAGGTCATATTTCTGACAGTGTGGATGGATAGAGTTCAATTTGCTTCAGAGATTGAATTCGTCCTTTATGCTATCGAATGTACATAGCCATATGTTTCGTATAAACTAATTATTAGTAGTAAATACCATAATGATCCTAGAGAGGTTCACGAGGGTGATTGCTTAAAAAACTAAGTACCTCAGCTGGACGAAAGTTTTTTTTCCTTTTTTCCATGGAGGAGATGAAGAGATTCTTGTAAATAGGTACTGAAATTGTTTGTTGTAAAATTAACACAAAATAACTTCATGACTGATATAAATTAACCATCGGGGTATAAAATTTCGAAATAGTTTCATAAAAACAAACATGATTATGGATTTTATATATGATATAGATTGAGGTTTGAGAAGACTTCAATAGAATATAATCTGGATCAATAAAAGTTTAATGATATACTATGGTGTAGTTCCAAATATTGACCATATGCAGATGTAGTAAATGGACTATACGGAGATATAGTGTTACTGTAAAATGGACTATATGGAGATATAGTGTTCCATTAATATACGATAAGAATTACATAGGAAAAACCCCAAACATTACAAGTTTAAGGAGTGTATAAAGTCATGGGAACATGGAGGCGGTGGAGTTATGCCTATGGGGTCCCCGTGGCCTTGGATCGCGCCCCCTGGTCGTGAGTTGGGGGCGGAAGGGGCCCATGGGCACCACCTTCCTCCTCTCTAATGCTCCTTGGGACCTTCTAGACATCAAAAATCCGCGACTTATTTTTTCTCAGTTTTTTTGTCACCAAAAAATTATCCTCCTGGTAAGTCCAAAAATGAGATAAAACAAATAATGAAACTCCTCGCTGTCAGCCAGAACTTGCCGAATCCCGGCGTGGTGGTCTATGATCTTCACATGTGCCGTCGCTAGGAATGCACTATTGTTCGCGCGAATACTTGTCCCCATGACAAAAATAGAGGTCGCTAGCTCACTTGAATTCGAGCCACTGGCTCTAACAAACGTAGTCGCCTCCCAGTGTCATGGTGGCATGGTTGCACATGCCAGAATTGGGGCTAGCATATGTGGTGGCCATCCAACAGGCGCGGGGCTGTAGGGCACGGGACCTATTATTGCTCGAGTTCTTCCTCTTGGCTAGAAGCAAAAACTGCAGCTCGTGTGACGTAACTTGGGACCTAAAGGCAGCCACTGTCGTAACTCATCCTTCAGGCCGAGGAGAAACTGGGACACAAAAAACATGGGGCTCCACAATGGGTCGAGCGATAGCAAGTGATATATGTGGGTCTCGAAGTGTTGGTGGTAGTCATGCATAATACATCCCTCAAGCCTGGCCACCAATCGATTGCCAACAGTGTACCAAGAAATACCCAAAAAATTCTCGGCCTCACTTCTACCACGATCTTTTACGTCATGGACAGCCCAAAGAATTTCATGTAGGAGTGAATGCGCCCAGGACGAAAAACACATTTTTTGTCATAACTTTTTGCCATAGAAGTACAAGCCCACCACATTTATGATGATATGTGTTTTTGTCACAATTATAACATGGAAGTGTCACTTCCATGACAGAACAAGTTTTCATTTGGGCCATAATGCATATGCGTCTTTCTTTTTGTAGTGACTGCTCTGACCTCAATACATTGTTGAGACTTGGAGTCTTGTAAGTCGACGTTGTAATGTTTTGTAGATCAATAAAGCACTCTTTTGTGCAATGTTTTCTATCCTTTTACTCTTGGATTGTAAAAGCATATGCCAAGTTGATTTCTTGTGCTAGCGTGTGCGGCTGTCTGTCTGGATACGGTGGTAATTCACTGTACCCAAACAAGGTGCTATAGATACATTGGAGACATATAAAATGATACTATGCAATGTAATAAGTAGCATGCATATTTCCCATTGACGCATATATAAACAAATATCAAAAAAGTAAATAGTTAAATATATTTATTTAATGAGTTTAATATTGTTTTTGCATAATTCGTAGCAGAAAGGCGAGGAGATCTTTAGATTTCCTAGTATTTTGTGATATATTGTTTTTTAACATGATACTATAAAGCATCCGCTTGCATTTATGCAATATATTTCAATATATGAACATTTATAACCCTTCTTATCCCACCTACCCACCACTAATCGACACTCTCCCCTGATACTCTATTTCACCAATGTTCTTCTTCCCGTCCACCCTCCATCACCTCTCTCATGCTACCCAACACACCCCACTATCAATATAGAAGCGAGCAATATTGCATATCTGGAAAGATGGATCATTATTTAATAAAATCTCCCAATATTGGTTTGCCATATTTATTTGAGTGGAGAGCGGTGCAGATTTTGCATCGTGAAGGCAATGGAGATTGGCTGGCCATGAGCTATGTCTCCCCTTCGGCTAGCTATATATAACGCAACATAATCAGGGTACAAGGCACACCAGCACCAAGCAGTCAAGCAGCAAGAGCGGAGAGATCTCCGTTCTCTTCCTCCTCGACCTCCCCGTCCTCCATCTCCTCCACTGTAAGTTCTAACCTTATTAGCAAACATATCCCTATTCCATCCTTTGTTTCTTGATCTTTTTTCATCACCCACCCTTTGTAGTTTTTGTATCCATGTATTATATACATGAGTTTACAAGAGGTGAGGTTATATATGTGTAGGGTGTAAGTAGTTCATTAGATCTATATAGTACACTTGTGTTGACATCCATGTTTATGCCTCTATATATACGTGTTGCCATTTTTTATGGTTTATTTTCTATGTTGATGCTATTTGGTTGCGTCTATTTTTTGGAGCTACATGATTTCGTAAATAGAAAGAACATGCAAAATTAAGCATGCATATAACAATTGATCAATCTATATGACGGAAGGTACCAGATTTCTTCTGTCACTTTTTCATTATGTTTCGGGAATACTATATTAGTGAAACTATGATGTCACTAATTAATATTGACAATCTCCTTGCGTGTATTTGGAATGAGTGTGTAAGGGAATAACTAATTTCTTTATTCTATTTTCAAATTCGGTTAGCTGATCATGGCATCCAAGGTCCAAGGATCCTTCTCTATGAAGGCACTAGTTGTTGAGGACAACACAGTTCAAAGGATGGTCCTCTCGACGAAGTTATGCAATTTTCAATGTGAGATTACTCATGCCATGAATGGAAAAGAAGCAGTTGACCTATTCCTTGAGGGGAATAAGTTTGACATTATTTTTTGCGATAAGGACATGCCCATCATGACTGGTCCTGAGGTGCTTAGCTTCCCCTATGGATTTTCAATGTTTTTACAATTTTTTAGAAATGTACTGATCTGAACATAAGTCCTTGTTTTAAGTTTGCAAATAAACTATTTTTTGTTGTTGTGTTGCTTAATAGGCAGTTGTAAAGATCCGTGCTATGGGGGAAACTGATGTGAAGATTGTTGGGATGTCAGCTGATGACGATGCCATGGAGGTGTTCATAACTGCTGGTGCTGATGTTTTTGTGCACAAACCAATCAATGTTCAGGATCTCGAGTCTATAATTAAGGAAGTCATTAACAAGAAGAAGAACACCATGGTCTAGCACAATCGAACTTCCTAGAGCGATGGAGGAAATATTTTTCTACTCATGGAAATATGTTTTCTTATGTATGCATTGTCGTGTTGTTTAGTTTTGTGTTGTTTAATTTTGAAAGATTAATGTTAAAGTTCATTCGTTCTAAATAAGAAGAACATGAGGCACTATCCTTGATTCCAAGGCATTGATATATTTCTTGATCGGCACCCATATAAATAGGGCGCAATGTAATAAATAGCATGCATATTTGTCCATTGTCACTTTGATAAACAAATACCAGAAAGAACAAGTTACTAAATTTATTTGCCAACTTTAATCGAGGGTATGATTTGCGTAATTTGTAGGAGAGAGGCTCGGAGCTACTTGAGGTTGTTTTAACATTTCATGAGACATTGATTTTTAACACAATACTCTGAAGTACATCCTTGCGTTTATAAACCTCCACAAATAATTTTGTAATATATTTTCATTTCTAGATATCTATAAACCTACTTTTCCCTCCCTCTTGCCCTGAGTGCCTCTATCGCATGATTCGTCATTGCTCTTCGTCCCATCAGCCTTCCCTAATCGTACATCCATTCTCTCATGCTACCCAAGGCTATATATATATACACACACACATAGAACGCACCATTCTACTAGTATTTTTATAATATATTATTATTATTATACATTTAAAACATCACCATACTGTGTGGTGTAGGCAGCATCGTAATAAACATAGCATGTTACACATCACATTACCATAAGAAATATAACCATTTACCATCGGAAAGGACGATCTAGCATAGTAATGCAATTAGATAAGTTTACCGTTACTTCCACGTGTGATTACCATGACATCTGGATGGTGGGTGCTTGCGCCGATTTACCGTTACCAAAACTATTTGCTCGTAATCTACGTACTATCGAAACGGATGGGGTAGTTTATTTTAGCTAGTGTGCGGAGAGAGTTTGATCAGGTGGGGTGACACGAGCGGGGTGGCAGCGCGTAGAATAACAAGTTTACGCTCAGGCTTACTTTACCAGTCCTATATATATATATATATATATGGGCTATTCTGTTACGCGTAACAGAATATTATTCTGTTACCCTTTTTAAACTGACAATTTTAGGTGGTTGTACTGATGTTTTCGAAGAAGTTGAACTGATGGTTTCAGTTGTGTTTAACATATCGTCTTCTTTAGTTCAAAAACTTTTTGTAATTTTTTTGTCGGAACGGGGCGTGTAATATATCGTTGGAAAGCTCTTGACAACCATATTTCAAGTATATTGAACGTTTTTGCAAAATCATTATGGTTTAAGAGCAGTTTTGAAAAAATCGTTTTTTTCAAAACCAAAAACGTGAATCGTATTTTGGACTCAATTTTCAAACAGTTTCTCGGAATTGAGCAAATAAGATGGCGTTGGAAAGCTGATGAAAATCCGCATCTTCCATATATGTATTGTTTTTTCTAATTCTATATGATTTAAAAGTAATTTGAAAAACGGTGAAATTCTGGGTGAAACGTATTTTCGCGATTTTTTGCAAACGGTTTGTTGGATTGACGCAAATAATATGGCGTTGGAAAGCTACGGAAAATGCGAAACTGTTTTGTATTGAAATGTTTTCTAATTCCTTATGGTTTAAAAACAAATTCAAATACGGTCAAATTTGATTTTGAATGCGTTTTTTTTAAGTTTGTCGAAATCGGGCAAATAATATACCGTTGGATAGCTATCGAAAATGGGAAACTTAGTCATGCTGAATGTTTTCTCATATTTGTAGCTGTTGAAGAGTAATTTGGATTACGTGACACCCATCATGGTGTGTTTCCTCCAAAAAACAGAGTACTCGTACTGATATATTTGTGTGTTTGTACTGAGATATTTTTCACGGTAGTTTTGAATGGTTTCAGAAAAGTACTTGAACAGATGTCTATATGATTTTGTACTGAGCGTGTTTCCACATACTAGACTTTACTTTGTATTTATTTAAAAAGTTTTCAATACGGCAAGAAACATCTTGTTCTTTTCCCGTCTGATAAACAAAGTACTCGTACTGACATATGTGTGTGTTTGTACTGAGCTATTTTTCACAATCCGGAATGTTTAGGGGGTTGATCACTTGAACTGGTAGAAATGTAACTTTTAGGTTTAGTTTAAAATGTGTTTCGACGTGTCATTATCATCGAACTTGCATGGTTTATATACTTGAATTGGCTGAATTTTCTTCTCCAAGAAATGTTTTTGTGTTTTGTGATAGTAACCATTGATGCAACAATCCATACCGAATTTGATATGCCCTTTGAACTGATTATAAAATACATACTGAACTGCTGGACATATGGTAATGCATGAAAACAATTACATAATCATCCACAAGTTGTACATGTTGCAAACAATTATCAAATGCTAAGCTACAGTCTGTACACTTCTTCTTTTTTGAACTCAACATTTTTTTGACAACGATGTTCTGAACTTCTCTCATTTTATGACTTGTACTGACGTACTTACTAAGCAGGATTTTCATGGGTTTTTTTTTCTTCAATTTTTACAATTTGAATTTCGGTCATTTCTTTTATTCCGAACGGACCACCGTTTTTAACTCGTACTGAGATACTTACTACGCCCGAACTGGGATGGCTGTCGCATGTCTCGGCGAAGAAGAAGACGAATCTCGGGAGCGCGGCTGGATTCGGCCGGCGGCTGGGACGACGCTGGGCGGGATGGCGGTCTTGGCGGCGGAGGAGGGCTGGGACGGCCAGCAGCAGCCGCCGGAGGCGGGACGGGCCACGACAGCCGTCGGCGGGAGGTGTGCATGGAGGAGCGGCGCCCGTCGGAGGAAGGTCGCGAGGAGGGCCGCGAGCCCATCGGCGGTGAGCGTCGGACGCCAGCCAGCGGCGGCAGCGCGTGTGGAGGAGCTACCAGACGTCGCCGCGGGCTTCCTCGCTCCGCTGCCGCCGCCGCTTCGCTTCGCCATGACGGCTGCCTCCGGCGGTAGGAGGCGGGTTCGATTGGGGACGGGTCGGGGAGTTTCTCATGTCGTCTGCGCGTCGCGCCCTTATAGGGACCGAGGGTAACAGAATAATATTCTGTTACCGGTAACAAAATAGTCCAGCCCTATATAGCATCTGAGCTATTCTGTTACGCGTAACAAAATATTATTATGTTACCCTTTTTAAACTGACGGTTTCAGGTGGTTGTACTGATGTTTTCGAAGAAGTTGAACTGATGCTTTCAGTTGTGTTTAACAGATCGTCTTCTTTAATTCAAAAACTTTTTGTAATTTTTTTGTCGGAACGGGGCGTGTAATATATCGTTGGAAAGCTCTTGACAACCATATTTCAAGTATATTGAACGTTTTTGCAAAATCATTATGGTTTAAGAGTAGTTTTGAAAAAACCGGTTTTTTTCAAAATCGAAAACATGAATCGTATTTTGCACTCAATTTTCAAACGATATGTCAGAATTGAGCAAATAAGATGGCGTTGGAAAGCTGGTGAAAATTCGCATCTTCCATATCTGTATTGTTTTTTCTAATTCTATGTGATTTAAAAGTAATTTGAAAAACGGTGAAATTCTGGGCGAAACGTATTTTCACGATTTTTTGCAAACGGTTTGTCAGATTGACGCAAATAATATGGCGTTGGAAAGCTACGGAAAATGCGCAACTTTTTTGTATTGAAATGTTTTTCTAATTCCTTACGGTTTAAAAACAAATTCGAATACGGCCAAATTTGATTTTGAACATGTTTTTTTTAAGTTTGTCGAAATGGGGCAAATAATATACCGTTGGATAGCTATCGAAAATGCGAAACTTAGTCATGCTGAACGTTTTCTCATATTTGCAGCTGTTGAAGAGTAATTTGGATTACGGTGACATCCATCATGGTGTGTTTCCTCCAAAAAATCAGAGTACTCGTACTGATATATTTGTGTGTTTGTACTGAGATATTTTTCACAGTAGTTTTGAATGGTTCCAGAAAAGTACTTGAATGGAGGTCTATATGATTTTGTACTGAGCGTGTTTCCACATACTAGACATTACTTTGTATTTATTTAAAAAGTTTTCAATACGGCAAGACACATCCTGTTCTTTTCCCATCTGATAAACAAAGTACTCGTACTGACATATGTGCGTGTTTGTACTGAGCTATTTTTCACAATCCAGAATGTTCAGGGGGTTGATCACTTGAACTGGTAGAAATGTAACTTTTAGGTTTAGTTTAAAATGTGTTTCGACGTGTCATTATCATCGAACTTGCATGGTTTATATACTTGAATTG
Source organism: Aegilops speltoides (assembly GCA_021437245.1). Classification (NCBI taxonomy): domain Eukaryota; kingdom Viridiplantae; phylum Streptophyta; class Magnoliopsida; order Poales; family Poaceae; genus Aegilops; species Aegilops speltoides. The sequence continues at coordinate 480,165,679 of CM038145.1, read as the reverse complement.
GCTGAATTTTCTTCTCCAAGAAATATTTTTGTGTTTTGTGATAGTAACCATTGATGCAACAATCCATACCGAATTTGATATGCCCTTTGAACTGATTATAAAATACATACTGAACTGTTGGACATATGGTAACACATGAAAACAATTACATAATCATCCACAGGTTGTACATGTTGCTAACAATTATCAAATGCTAAGCTACAGTCTGTACACTTCTTCTTTTTTGAACTCAACATTTTTTTGACAATGATGTTCTGAACTTCTCTCATTTTATGACTTGTACTAACATACTTACTAAGCAGGATTTTCATGGGGTTTCTTTTTTTTTGCTTGAATTTTTACAATTTGAATTTCGGCCATTTCTTTTATTCCGAATGGACCATCATTTTTAACTCGTACTGAGGTACTTACTACGCCCGAACTGGGGTGGCTGTCGCATGTCTCGGCGAAGAAGAAGACGAATCTCGGGAGCGCGGCTGGATTCGGCCGGCGGCCGGGACGACGGGCGGGGATGGCGGTCTTGTGGCGGAGGGAGGGCTGGGACGGCCAGGCAGCCAGCCGGGAGGCGGGATGGGCCACGCAGCCGTCGACGGGAGGTGCGCATGGAGGAGCGGCGCCCGTCGGAGGGAAGGCGTCTTGAGGAGGGGCAGCGAGCCCGTCGGCGGTGAGGCGTGCAGACGGCCAGCCGGCGGCAGCGCGTGTGTCGGAGGAGCTACCCGTAACGGCGCCGCGGGCTCTCCCTCGCTCCGGCGGTTCGATTGGGGACGGGTCGGGGAGTTTCTCCTGTCGTCTGCGCGTCGCGCCCTTATAGGGACCGAGGGTAACAGAATAATATTCTGTTACCGGTAACAAAATAGTCCAGCCCTATATATATATATATATATATATATATATATATATATATATATATATATATATATCCCAATATTCATTTGCCACATTTATGTGAGCTAGAGAATGGAGGATTTTGCATCGTGAAGGAGGTGCAGATTCGTTGGCCATGGGATAAGCCTCCCCTTTGCCCCTGTATAAGTACCATGGCATACTCAGGGTACAAGGCACACTACCACCAAATAGTGAAGCGGAAAAAGAGGAAAGAGATCCATTCTACTCATCCAGCTCCATTATAAGCTCTTGCTTCAGCCTACATATCCCTATTTCATCCTTTGTTTTTATACCTTGTTTTATCATCCAGCTTGTAGTAGTTTTTGTATCCATGTTATACAAACATGAGTATATAAGAGGTGATGGTATTTGTGTGTAGAGTGGAAGTAGTTCATTTTGATCTATATAGTACATTTTTTGTTGGCATCCATGTTTATGCCTCTATATATACAAATTTAAGGAGTGTATAAAGTCAGGGGAACATGGAGGCATCCATGTTAATTTGTGCCTCCTAAAGTACTCAGAGCTCATTCAGATCTCCATAATTAACAAATAAAATGAAAATGGTAGAATTTCTTTTGCTGTTCAAAATGAAAAAACAAAAAATGGACAAAGAAAAGTGTTGCTGCTTCCAACCGGCCAACCCATTCATTCGATTTCCCAACTAGTCACCAACCATAAGAATAACTAATGTTAAACCAGTTGAATTTGCTCATCAACCCTGAGCCATCCATGCAAAATTTTGTCCAGTAACCACTAGAAAGCACCTGGTCTCAGTCTTCAGCCACATTTACTTGTTTTGAGTTTGTTGAAAGAAAGCACTGGCTCTGACACCAACATTTTTTGCAGCTGGGTGAGCATGAAATTGCAGGGGTTGGAAAGGTGTACGAGAAGCTCACTTTGCTACCCCCTCATCAACTTGAGTAGCCCATAAAGTTAGTTCTTGTGGGTGATATGAAATTGGCCGATTTCAAGCAATTCCTAGCAAATAAAGGTTTGCAGGTATGTCTCTGTTTTTTATTTTGAATTTATGATATTACACCCCTTAGTCATCCTATCCTTCACGTTTCGGCTTTGGAATGTGCATCAGATGGATATCTTTGGTTATATATACTTGAGACCGAAATCTAATGCTAAGAAATTCCTTCCAGGTTTAGTTTGCTGGGGGTGCTCTTCGATGCGGCGAGTACATCACCGTACGCAACATTGGTGGTTCTAACCAGAAGGTAAACTAATCGGTAGAGCTGCTATACGTTTAGCAGCAATTTTCATCAATCATAATTTTTTTGTGGCCACACTTTGGTTAGCATTGTCCTTGAACAACATAATGACACGATGAAAGATACTCCAGATCAAGCATGATAAGCTGCTTTTAAATTTAGATCATGTATGGTTTTTGTTTGTGTGCCTGTGACACGCATGATTGTGTGTTGCAGGGTAGCACGGGTTCTCAGTAGATTGTGGTCGAGGGTTCACCGTGCGAGGACTACTACAAGATCCGCGAGCTCCTGTATTCACAATTTTTTTGTTGTGGAGGTGAAATGTCGCACTGCTACTTCTGAGTTGTGTTGGGTTTTTCACCGAAGAGGAGGGGATGATGCAGTACAGTAGAGATAAGTATTTCCCTTAGTTATGAAACCAAGGTTATCAATCTAGTAGGAGAATCACGCAACAGATCATTAACAACACCTGCACACAAAATAACAAATCCTTGCACCCAACGCGAACAAGGGGTTGTCAATCCCTTGGCGATTAATTGCAAGATTAAATTTTATGGTGATAGATAGATAGATCGGACAAAAATGCAAAATAAAATAAATAAAGGAAAATTGCAGCGAGGTATTTTTAGGATTTTTAATATATGATGAAGTAGACCCGGGAGCCATAATTTTCACTAGAGGCTTCTCTCTTCAAAATTGATAGAAAAGAAAATAATCATGATGATATCCAAGGCGATGATCATGTATATAGGAATCACGTCCGAGACAGGTAGACCGAAACGATTTGGCATCTACTACCATTACTCCACGCATCAACCGCTATCCAGCATGCATCTAGAGTATTAAGTTCATAAAGAACGGAGTAACACCTAAGCAAAATGACATGATGTAGACAAAGTAAACTCATGCATGAATAAACCTCATCCTTTTACCCTTAATAACAATGATACATACGTGTCATGTCCCCTTCTGTCACTGGGATTGAGTACTGCAAGATCGAACACATTACAAAGCACCTGTCCCATTGCAAGATAAATCAATGTAGTTGGCCAAACCAAATCAATATATCAGAGAGAAATACAAAGCTATAAAAATCATGCATAAAAGAGTTGAGAGAAAACTCAAATAATATTCATGGATAATATTATCGTAAACTCACAATTCATGAGATCCCAACAAACACACCGCAAAAAGTGATTACATCGGATAGAACTCCAAGGACACCAAGGAGAACATTGTATTGAAGATCAAATAGAGAGAAGAAGCCATCTAGCTACTAACTATGGACCCGTAGGTCTATGGTAAACCACTCACGCATCATCGGAAGGGCAACAAGGTTGATGTAGAGCCCCTCCGTGATTGATTCCCCCTCCGGCGGAGTACCGGAAAAGGTCCCTAGATAGGATCTCTCGAGAATAGAGGCTTGTAGCGGCGGAAAAAGTATTTCATGGACTCCTTTGTTGGTTTCACGATTTTAGAGAATTTATAGAGGCAGAGTTAGGTCAAACGGAGCCATGTGAGCCCCACGAGTCACAGGGCGCGCCCTAACCCTTGGGCGCGCCCTGGTGCCTCGTGGGCCACTGCTCCATCTTCTAATCCCCTCTCGAAGGTTCCAGGGTTCTCTTATGCCCAGAAAAAATCACCAAAAAGTTTCGTGGCATTTGGACTTCGTTTGGTACTGATATTTTGAAAAACCAAACATAGGACAAAAAATGGCAACTGGCACTGGGCACTAAATTAATAGGTTAGTCCCAAAAAATGGTATATATTTGCTTGGAGATGTCCAAGATTGATTATATAATAGCATGGAACAATCAAAAATTATAGATATGTTGGAGACGTATCATGCACCATTGTTGTGTGTTGTACAACCGACCGATGAATAGACAAGTGGAAATTGCCTCGCTAACGTAAATTATTCCTGGGATGCCAGTTGTACCTTTTCTTATTGAACACCTTTGTTTGTCGCTAACGTCATTTGCGCATGCATCTTTTAGTTCATTGATTTTCATATTTTTGTGGTATGTGTGTTGACACCTGCGACCGCGAGTAGTTGACTTCATAATGAGATTGTTTTTTATCGTCGTAATACGTAATGAAGTGGGGAAAGTAAATTATGTAGGGTAACAGAGCATGTTTCATTACGGCAGTATGTTCATGTTTCGACGAACCACCATTTTCTGTCTTTGCCAATGCTTGAACTTTCAACCTTTTTTTCCTTTTCTTTCTGCGGGATTATCTTCCAACTTGTTAACTAGTGAACTTCTAGGGTTTAATGGAGCAAAGCTTGCTTGCGTTCTTTTTGGCATCATCGGTCGAGAACAAACCTTGCAGGACCGAACTAGGCACAAGTTCACGTTGAACCAAGCATCCAAAACTGAAAGAAAAAAAAAATTCTATAGGTCGACGATAAAAGCGTGTTGTGGGCTTGTGGCCACAGAGATGGATGCATAATTTGTCCTTGTTTCTTATTAGAATACTTCCTCTGTTCCTAAATATAAATCATTTTATATATTTCAATATGGACCACATTCAGAGCAAAATGAGTGAATCTGCACTCTAAACTATGTCTATATACATCTGTATATAGTTTGTATTGAAATCTCTAAAAAGACTTATATTTAGGAATGGAGGGAGTATTTCATAACACTAGCACAAATGTAGATTAGATCAGGTTGTAAACAAGACAATTGAGGACCAACCCTTGGAGGCATATTTTTAGAGAAGAAACTCTAAGCACCACTGACACTCCATGGATCGAGCCCTGGTGAGCTAGCTCGCTTCCATGATATCCTAGCCAACAGGACGATACTGTGTTCTCATCTGGTTGTAAACAAATCATGAAAATAAGAAGGAAGAACCCACTGTAATCAAATTTCTCCAACAGATGGCATGAAAGTGCCTTGTTCAGGCAACTTCCAGACATACGGCTCATCGGACTCTGGTCTGCAGCAGCATGGCTTCAAAGGACATGATACCGAGAACACTGAGTCGTTCATGGATCTGAATATGATTTTTTGCTACTTTGAATAAATAATGCAATTTTGTTCTTGTAATCTTAAGTCCAAAATCCCGCAAAAAAACCCCTCAAGTCCAAACGCGAAACTTGTTCTTACCCTTGTATAAAATGTATATGCTCAAGTCAACGCCACATGGTCCTGACAGGTGGGGTCACCCTGTAAAATCAAATGTTTGACGTAAAATTCTGTAAAAATATAATATAGACTTACTTGTAAAAAATACAATACAAACTTACTAGATGGTGTAAGAGAGTTAGAAAATTAGCACTACCACATCTTTTCTTTCTCCTCTCGCAAGGCGGCTAGGGAAAGATGGGTGAGGTAGGACTTCACAGTAGAAACACTCGGTTGCCTTGAAGTTATAGTAGAAAAGTTTCGAGCTCGGAGCACAAAGCATCAAAAGATGAATAAGAGTCATATGGTGATATGATCGAGAAAAGATTGCCTACCGGTTGAAACTCACATCATATGAGATGCTACCATCCATGGGTGTGAATGAGATCAGGATCTTGAATCACTTACTTTCAATTATGAGAGATATAGATTTGAGTGGGAGTGCACTTTATATTAAAATTCGTTTAAACGCTAGTGCAACAGTAATTATGGATAAATGTCTAAATGAATTTTATGTCTATCGTTGTAGATCAATGGCTCGCTATATGTTCAACTTAGACCCTATGTTACAGAAAGAAAAGTTGGCTGCTAATGGTGGAAGCTACGCGGATTGGATCCGAAACTTGAGATTTGTTCTCAGGAGTGCTAAAAAGGAGTACGTGTTGGATTAGCCGCTAGGTGATGCTCCTGCAAAGGATGCACCACCAGAAGAAGTTGCTGCTTATGCTGCTCATAGTGATGCCTATGATTCAGTCCAGTGTGCCTCATGTTAACTTGCATGGATCCTGAACTATGAAAGTGTTTTGAACGATCTACCACTCATTTTATAATTGGCTCAATGGAAGTTCTGTATAAGAAGCAGGCATGGACTAAATGTTTCGAATTAACCAAGGCCATGATCGAATGCAAGATGGAAGAGGGTTCCTCAATGACTGAGCATAGAGCTTGCTGGCTATGTTGACAGACTGGCTTCTCTGGAATTTGGAATTCCTCCAACACTCGGTACAAATATTGTTCTTGCTTCACTCCCCCATCTTCCGATGGCTTTATCATGAATTAAAACATGAATGGGATGGAGAAAATGCAAAAAGTTTGCTATGCTCAAAATTGCGGAAACTGGAATGCAGAAAAAGAAAACAGTGTTGATGGTCAATAAGACCGCCAGTTTCAAGAAGAAAGGCAAGTCCAAGAAGAAGAAATCTATTGAAAAGACTGAGCCTTAGAAGAGGAACAAGGGCGAAGCCAATAAAGAGACTGAATGTTTTACTATAAGCAGAAGGGACACTTGAAGCGTAACAAGCCAATAAAGAGACTGAATGTTTCTACTATATGAAGGGACACTGGAAGCGTAACTGCAAGAAGTATTTGGCGGATAAGAAGAATAGTTTTTCGGTAAACGTATAATCGCTATACAAAGTTAATGTTATTCTACTTGTAAATTTCTGTATGTCATGGGTATTTGATGCTGATCAGTTGCTCTCACTTTTGCGAAACGATACAGGGACTACAAAAAGCTCGCTCACAAAGGAGAGTAGAAATTAAGTCATGATACAAAAGTCGGGAATGGTGATGGCATCGCTGCTTGAAGACTGTCAGAGTCATGTCTTTAGTTTATCTTCAAGGTTTATCTTAGAACTAAAATAATAGTTATTTTGATTTGGAGTTATGTAATGCATTATCCTATGGATTATGCGATGGATATTCTTGTAAGTATTAAACAATAGTTGTTCATTTTATTATGCGGATATAGTTTTGATTAAACCTCTAATTTATGATAGTTTATTCATGATGAAATTTGAAGTTTGTTATCTATAACATTAAAAGCTAAAAATACTAATAAAACCACTAGTGTGTGGCACTGCTTGGTTATATCGGATGAACTGACTGGATACAGTGTGATGTATTAAGTTCGATGGATATAACAGGGCACAGTGAATATTTTTCATCAATGTAATGAGTAAATATGATTTAATCGATAAAACATAAGGACTGAAATATTTAAAATAGTTCAAAGAAATTCAGGATGAAGATATAATATCATTATGGCAAAAGATAAACAAGATTCATCTTTCAAGAAGAAATATATCTAAGCCATAAGTGTATCTAGCAATTGAAATAATTGTGGGATTATTACAGTTATCGATCTGCTCTTATTAATTTTTTTGGGGATTTGTAACTGAAACAACAAATTATTCACTTAAAAGAGCCACCATCTCAAAGTCTGATAAAAACTATAAAGAGTTATAGAATTTTCCAGACCAATGTTTGATCGTAGTGTTTGTGTTCCTTACACAAAAACAAGGACACAAGTCTGATAAAAACTATAAAGAGTTATAAAATCTTAGTTAGATAATGAATGTTTTTCGAGAAAAGGTTTACTCGTTAAAGGAGTAAGTGGGAGGATGATTTAGCTTATTGAGATTATTGAATCTCTCGTAAGTTGAAACAAAATTATACCAGAAATTTTTGGAGCATTTTTCCATAAAACTAAGCAAAGAATATACTACATTAGATGTAGGAGCTTCAGTTAAGACAGTAAAAAAATGCAAAGTTCAGGAAAGATTATCAAATCTACTGAATACCTTATCTTAGAAGAAGATGAAACCTACGCACTATGAGGAAGCTGTGATGGTGCCAGGCTAGAGAGGTATGGCTTAAACCATTGAAATCCAAAGTGAAGTCCATATACAAGGAATAAGTTTTGAACTTGGTGAAACCTTCAGAAGGTGTGCTAGGCACAAAATGTAAATGGATTTTCGAACACTCATGGACAATGATCCTAGAAGAAAAGTTTTACAAAAGCTTTTGTAGGAGTGGAAGAGTTGATCTTATCAAATCTTCTTATTAATAGCAATACTAAAATTATAAATGGATTACAATACTGAGTGTTGTGTATTGTTCATATATAACAGATGAGTAACAGAACTCTTTTGAAAAGATTTCAAACATGATGTATATAAGATACAACCACAAGTTTTTGCTAAGAATACATGAATGATATAAACATTTCAAGCCATGTATATGATTTGAAATAAAATATCAAGTAGTTGGAATTTGATAAAGTAATTGGAGAATTTAAACTTTATCAAGAAACTTATGGATACAGTAAGTTTAGTGGGAGGTCTATAAATTTTTTTGATCTTACATATATATGACATATCACTTGACCAGAGATAATATAAAGTATATGAGCACAAAGTATTAAAAATCATGTTTCTAAAAATACCTAGAATTATTGGATGAAAATCTATACAGATAGATTGAAACATCTGATTATGCTAAGACAGATACTGTGACAAAGTTTAAAATAAGTTTAAAAAGGGAAAATGTTTTCTCAAAATGTCACATAGCATAACACTGTGTAGATATCCATATTGAATACAGTTTATAAGTATGTGTGGATGGATAGAGTTCAATTTGTTTCAGAGATTGAATTCATCCTTTATGCTATCGAATGTACATAGCCATATGTTTCGTATAAACTAATTGTTAGTAGTAAGTACCATAATGATCATAGAGAGGTTCACGAGGGTGATTGCTTAAAAAACTAAGTACATCAGCTGGACGAAAGTTTTTTTTTATTTTTTTCCATGGAGGAGATGAAGAGATTCTCGTAAATAGGTACTGAAATTGTTTGTTGTAAAATTAACACAAAATAACTTCATGACTGATATAAATTAACCATCGGGGTATAAAATTTTGAAATAGTTTCATAAAAACAAACATGATTATGGATTTTATATATGATATAGATTGAGGTTTGAGAAGACTTCAATAGAATATAATCTGGATCAATAAAAGTTTAATGATATACTATGGTGTAGTTCCCAATATTGACCATATGCAGATGTAGTAAATGGACTATATGGAGATATAGTTTCATAAAAACAAACATGCTACATCTTGAGCTTGCGCTGGTTTTCCTTGAAGAGGAAAGGATGATGCAGCAATAGTAGCGTAAGTATTTCCCTCAGCTTTTGAGAACCAAGGTATCAATCTAGTAGGAGGCTCCTCAAAAGTCCCACGCACCTACACAAACAAACAAAGAACTCACAACCAACGCAATAAAGGGGTTGTCAATCCCTTCACGGCCACTTGCGAAAGTGAGATCTAATAGCGATAGTATGATAAGATAAATATATTTTTGGTATTTTATAATATAGATGCAAAAAATAAAGATGCAAATAAAAGTAGATTGGAAGCAAATATGATAAGAGATAGACCCGGGGGCCATAGGTTTCACTAGTGGCTTCTCTCAAGATAGCATAAGTATTACGGTGGGTGAACAAATTACTGTCGAGCAATTGGTAGAAAAGCGAATAATTATGAGATTATCTAGGCATGATCATGTATATAGGCATCACGTTCATGACAAGTAGACCGACTCCTACCTGCATCTACTACTATTACTACACACATCGACCGACTCCTGCCTGCATCTAGAGTATTAAGTTCATAAGAACATAGTAACGCCTTAAGCAAGATGACATGATGTAGAGGGATAAACTCATGCAATATGATATAAACCCCATCTTTTTATCCTCGATGGCAACAATACAATACGTGCCTTGCAACCCTAACATCACTGGGTAAGGACACCGCAAGATTGAACCCAAAGCTAAGCACTTCTCCCATGGCAAAAAAGATCAATCTAGTAGGCCAAACCAAACTGATAATTCGAAGAGACTTGCAAAGATAACTCAATCATACATAAAAGAATTCAGAGAAGATTAAAATATTATTCATAGATAAACTTGATCATAAACTCACAATTCATCGGATCTCGACAAACACACCGCAAAAAGAGTTTACATCGAATAGATCTCCACAAGAGAGGGGGAGAACATTGTATTGAGATCCAAAAAGAGAGAAGAAGTCATCTAGCTAATAACTATGGACCCGAAGGTCTGTGGTAAACTACTCACAACTCATCGGAGGGGCTATGGTGTTGATGTAGAAGCCCTCCGTGGTCGATTCCCCCTCCGGCGGAGCGCCGGCGAAGGCTCCAAGATGGGATCTCGTGGATACAGAAGGTTACGGCGGTGGAAATTGTGTTTCGTTGCTCCCTGGATGTTTTCGGGGTACGTAGGCTTATATAGGAGGAGGAAGTACGTCGGTGGCTGCCCGAGGGGCCCATGAGACAGGGGGCGCGCTGTAGGGGGTGCGCCCTACCCTCTCGTGGCCGCCTTGGCTGCTTCTTGACTTGCACTCCAAGTCCTCTGGATCACGTTCGTTCCAAAAATCATGCTCCTGAAGGTTTCATTCCGTTTGGACTCCGTTTGATATTCCTTTTCTTCGAAATATTGAAATAGGCAAAAAAAAAATACGGGCTGGGCCTCCGGTTAGTAGGTTAGTCCCAAAAATGATATAAATGTGTAAAATAAAGTCCATAAACATCCAAAAGGGGTAATATAATAGCATGGAACAATCAAAAATTATAGATACGTTGGAGACGTATCAAGCATCCCCAAGCTTAATTCCTGCTCGTCCTCGAGTAGGTAAATGATAAAAATGGAATTTTTGATGTGGAATGCTACCTAGCATAATTATCAATGTAATTTTCTTTATTGGGGCATGAATGTTCAGATCCAAATGATACAAAATAAAAGTTCATATTAACATTAAAATGGTGATACTTCAAGCATACTAATCAAAGTAATCATGTCTTCTCAAAATAACATGGTCAAAGAAAGTTATCCCTACAAAATCATATAGTCTGACTGTTGATCTATCTTCATCACACAAAGTATTTAATCATGCACAACCCCGATGACAAGCCAAGCAATTGTTTCATACTTTAATAATCTCAAACTCTTTCAACTTTCACGCAATACATGAGCTTGAGCCATGGACATAGCACTATATGTGGAATAGAATGGTGGTTGTGGAGAAGACAAAAAAAGGAGAAGATAGTCTCACATCAACTAGGCGTATCAACGGGCTATGGAGATGCCCATTAATAGATATCAATGTGAGTGAGTAGGGATTGACATGCAACGGATGCACTAGAGCTATAAATATATGAAAGCTCAACAAAAGAAACTAAGTGGGTGTGCATCCAACTCGCTTGCTCATGAAGACTTAGGGCATTTTGAGGAAGCCCATCATTGGAATATACAAGCCAAGTTCTATAATGTAAAATTCCCACTAGTATATGAAAGTGACAACATATGAGACTCTCTATCATGAAGATCATGGTGCTATTTTGAAGCACAAGTGTGGAAAAAGAGATAGTAGCATTGTCCCTTCTCTCTTTTTCTCTCATTTTTTTCTTTTTTTCTTTTTTTCTTTTTTTTCTTTGGCCTTTCTTTTTTTTTTCTTTTTCTTTTTGGCCTTTATTTTTTTTTTGTAAAGTCTGAAGTCTCATCCCGACTTGTGGGGGAATCATAGTCTTCATCATCCTTTCCTCACTAGGACAATGCTCTAATAATGAAGATCATCACACTTTTATGGATTTACAACTCAAGAATTACAACTCAAAGCTAGAACAAGATATGACCCTATATGAATGCCTCCGACGGTGTACCGAGATATGCAATGAATCAAGAGCGACATGCATGAAAATTATGAAGGTGGCCTTGCCACAAATACAATGTCAACTACATGATCATGCAAAAAGCAATATGACAAAAGTAATGCGTGTCATATGAATGGAACGGTGAAAAGTTGCATGGCAATATATCTCGGAATGGCTATGGAAATGCCATAATAGGTAGGTATGGTGGCTGTTTTGAGGAAGGTAAATGGTGGGTGTATGGCACCGGCGAAAGTTGCACGGCACAAGAGAGGCTAGCAATGGTGGAAGGGTGAAAGGGTGCGTATAATCCATGGACTCAACATTAGTCAAAAGAACTCATATACTTGTTGCAAAAATCTAGAAGTCATCAAAAACAAAAGCACTACACACATGCTCCTAGAGGGATAGATTGGTAGGAAAAGACCATCGCTCGTCCCCGACCGCCACTCATAAGGAAGACAATCAATAAATAAAATTGTGCTCCAACTTCATCACAAAGCGGTTCACCATACTTGCATGCTACGGGAATCACAACCCTTAACACAAGTATTTTTCATAATCACCTCCACTAGCATGACTTTAATATCACTACCTCCATATCTCAAAACAATTATCAAGCATCAAATTGATCATAGCATCCAATTCACTTTCTATGATAGTTTTTATTATACCCAACTTGGATGCTCATCATTCTAGGACCAAATTTGTAACCAAAGCAAATACCATGTTGTTCTAAAAGACTCTCAAAAATATATAAGTGAAGCATGAGAGACTAGCAATTTCTTCAAAATTAAGTCACCACCGTGCTCTAAAAAATATAAGTGAAGCACTAGAGCAAAAACTATCAAGCTCAAAAGATATAAGTGAAGCACATAGAGTATTCTAGCAAATTCTAATCAAGTAGGCTTCTCCCAAAAGGTGTGTACAGCAAGGATGATTGTGGTAAACTAAAAATCAAAGACTAATATAATACACGACGCTCCAAGCAAAACACATATCATGTGGCGAATAAAAATATAGCTCCAAGTAAAGTTACCAATGAACAAAGATTTAAAGAGGGATGCCTTCCGGGCATCCCCAAGCTTAAACTTTGGCTATCCTTGAATATCTTGGGGTTCCATGGGCATCCCCAAGCTTAGGCTCTTGCCACTCCTTATTCCATAGTCCATAAAAGCTTTACCCAAAACTTGAAAACTTCACAACACAAAACTCAACAGGAAATCTTATAAGCTCCATTAGTGAAAGAAAACAAAACCACCACATAAGGTACTGTAATGAACTCATTATTTATTTATTTTGGTGTTAAACCTACTGTATTCCAACTTCCTATGGTTTATAAACTATTTTACTAGCCATAGATGCATCGAAATAAGCAAACAACACACGAAAAACAGAATCTGTCAAAAACAGAACAGTCTGTAGCTATCTGTAACTAACGCAAACTTCTGGAGCTCCAAACATCCTACCAAAATAGGAAGTCTTGGACAATTTGTCTATTGATCAGCAGCAAAAATAATCAACGCAAAAGCACGTTTCTGTGATTTAACAAAACTAAATTCGTGCGTGCAAAGTTTCTGTTTTTCAGCAGAATCAAATTAACTATCATCATAGGTTATCCTATAGGTTCTACATGGCACAAACACTAATTAAAAGATAAAAATACATCTAAAAATAAGGTAGATGCAAGATTTATTACTAAACAGAAACAAAAACAAGAAACACAAAGAAAATTGGGTTGCCTCCCAACTAGCGCTATCGTTTAACGCCCCTAGCTAGGCATAAAAGCGAAGATAGATCTAAGTAGTGCCATCTTTGGCACTCAAGTCCTCAATAGAGCACTTACAATATTTAGGGGGTTCTCCCTTTTTAGCAATGACTAAACCTTTAGGCAAAAATTCAAGAAATTCGTTTGTAGCAAAAGGTTCCTTAACGATAGAGGGACAATTGGGGTGAACACTTATGGATTTGAGATCCGCGTCTCCTTTACTAGAAGATTCCCCCTTATTTTTAGGAACATAAATAAACTTGGCAGTATTGGTAGGGGGTTTTGGAGTGCTTTTCATGGAAGAAAACGCGGAACCTAAGTTAGTAATGATATCCTCAAGTTTACCAATTCTTGAAGAATCAAGATCTATTTTTTCATTAACTATAGGTTCTTTCTCTTTAAGATTTTTCAAAGTAACTCCAACCCTAGATCCATATTGGGTAATATGATTATGAATCTTTTTATCAAAATTTTCAATCAACTCAATGGTAGCAACTTAATTTTCAATAATATCAAGCCATTGCATAACGTGCTCTAAAGTTAAAATAGTTCCGTTAACCAAAAGAGGTGGTGGGCCAAACAAATCTAACATAGCATTATAAGCATCAAACGTATGGCTACTCAAGAAATCCCCTCCGGCAACAGTATCAAGAATACATCTATTCCAAGGAGTAATGCCTACATAAAAATTGCGAAGAAGAACGAAAGTAGAAAGCTTCCTAGTAGATCTATTTTGAGCATTGCAAATCCTATGCCAAGAATCTTTTAAATTTTCTCCCTCCCGTTGCTTAAAATTGAGAATTTCATGTTCGGGGGTAATAATAAGGATAGGAGGGCTAGCCATAACGACAAGGTAAACGAACTAACACACGAGCAAATGGAAAAAGGCAAGCGAAAGAGAGAGGAGGAGATTGGGAAAGAGAGGGCGAATAAAACGGCAAGGGTGAAGTGGGGGAGAGGAAAACGAGAGGCAAATGGCAAATAATGTAAATGCGAGGGAGATGAGTTTGTGATGGGTACTTGGTATGTCTTGACTTGAGCGAAGACCTCCCCGGCAACGGCGCCAGAAATCCTTCTTGCTGCGTCTTGAGCTTGTGTTGGTTTTCCTTGAAGAGGAAAGGGTGATGCAGCAATAGTAGCATAAGTATTTCCCTTAGTTTTTGAGAACCAAGGTATCAATCCAGTAGGAGGCTCCTCAAAAGTCCCACGCACCTACACAAACAAACAAAGAACTCACAACCAACGCAATAAAGGGGTTGTCAATCCCTTCACGGCCACTTGCGAAAGTGAGATCTAATAGAGATAGTATGATAAGATAAATATATTTTCGGTATTTTATAATATAGATGCAAAAAATAAAGATGCAAATAAAAGTAGATTGGAAGCAAATATGATAAGAGATAGACCCGGGGGCCATAGGTTTCACTAGTGGCTTCTCTCAAGATAGCATAAGTATTACGGTGGGTGAACAAATTACTGTCGAGCAATTGGTAGAAAAGCGAATAATTATGAGATTATCTAGGCATGATCATGTATATAGGCATCACGTTCGTGACAAGTAGACCGACTCCTACCTGCATCTACTACTATTAGTACACACATCGACCGACTCCTGCCTGCATCTAGAGTATTAAGTTCATAAGAACATAGTAACGCCTTAAGCAAGATGACATGATGTAGAGGGATAAACTCATGCAATATGATATAAACCCCATCTTTTTATCCTCGATGGCAACAATACAATACGTGCCTTGCAACCCCTGCTGTCACTGGGTAAGGACACCGCAAGATTGAACCCAAAGCTAACCACTTCTCCCATGGCAAGAAAGATCAATCTAGTAGGCCAAACCAAACTGATAATTCGAAGAGACTTGCAAAGATAACTCAATCATACATAAAAGAATTCAGAGAAGATTCAAATATTATTCATAGATAAACTTGATCATAAACTCACAATTCATCGGATCTCGACAAACACACCGCAAAAAGAGTTTACATCGAATAGATCTCCACAAGAGAGGGGGAGAACATTGTATTGAGATCCAAAAAGATAGAAGAAGCCATCTAGCTAATAACTATGGACCCGAAGGTCTGTGGTAAACTACTCAAAACTCATCGGAGGGGCTATGGTGTTGATGTAGAAGCCCTCCATGGTCGATTCCCCCTCCAGCGGAGAGCCGACAAAGGCTCCAAGATGGGATCTCGCGGATACAGAAGGTTACGGCGGTGGAAATTGTGTTTCATTGCTCCCTGGATGTTTTCGGGGTACGTAGGCTTATATAGGAGGAAGAAGTACGTCGGTGGCTGCCCGAGGGGCCCATGAGACAGGGGGCGCGCTCTGTAGGGGGGGATACCCTCTCGTGGCCGCCTCGGCTGCTTCTTGACTTGCACTCCAAGTCCTCTGGATCAGATTCGTTCCAAAAATCACGCTCCCAAAGGTTTCATTTCATTTGGACTCCGTTTGATATTCCTTTTCTTCGAAATACTGAAATAGGCAAAAAAAACAGCAATACGGGCTGGGCCTCCGGTTAGTAGGTTAGTCCCAAAAATGATATAAATGTGTAAAATAAAGCCCATAAACATCCAAAAGGGGTAATATAATAGCATGGAACAATAAAAAATTATAGATACGTTGGAGACGTATCATTGCACATGCCAGAATTGGGGCTAGCATATGTGGTGGCCATCCAACAGGCGCGGGGCTGTAGGGCACGGGACCTATTATTGCACGAGTTCTTCCTCTTGGCTAGAAGCAAAAACTATAGCTCGTGTGACGTAACTTGGGGCCTAAAGGCAGCCAGTGTCGCAACTCATCCTTCAGCCAGAGGAGAAACTGGGACATAAAAAACATGGGGCTCAACAATGGGTCGAGCGATAGCAAGTGATATATGTGGGTCTCGAAGTGTTGGTGGTAGTCATGCATAGCACATCCCTCAAGCCTGGCCACCAACCGATTGCCAACAGTGTACCAAGAAATACCCAAAAAAATTCTCGGCCTCACTTCTACCATGATCTTTTACGTCATGGACAACCCAAAGAATGTCATGCAGGAGCGAACGCGCCCAGGACGAAAAAATCATTTTTTGTCATAACTTTTTGCCATAGAAGTATGAGCCCACCACATTTATGATGATATGTGTTTTTGTCACAATTATAACATGGAAGTATCACTTCCATGACAAAACAAGTTATCATTTGGGCCATAATGCATATGCGTCTTTTTTTGTAGTGACTGCTCTGACCTCAATACATTGTTGAGACTTGGAGTCTTGTAAGTCGACGTTGTAAAGTTTTGTAGATCAATAAAGCACTCTTTTGTGCAATGTTTTCTATCCTTTTACTCTTGGATTGTAAAAGCATATGTCAAGTTGATTTCTTGTGCTAGCGTGTGCGGCTGTCTGTCTGGATACGGTGGTAATTCACTGTACCCAAACAAGGTGCTATAGATACATTGGAGACATATAAATGATACTATGCAATGTAATAAGTAGCATGCATATTTCCCATTGACGCATATATAAACAAATATCAAAAAATTAAATAGTTAAATATATTTATTTAATGTTTAATATTGTTTTTGCATAATTCGTAGCAGAAAGGCGAGGAGATCTTTAGATTTCCTAATATTTTGTGATATATTGTTTTTTAACATGATACTATAAAGCATCCGCTTGCATTTATGCAATATATTTCAATATATGAACATTTATAACCCTTCTTATCCCACCCACCCATCATTGATCGACACTCTCCCCTGATACTCTATTTCACCAATGTTCTTCTTCCCGTCCACCCTCCATCACCTCTCTCATGCTACCCAACACACCCCACTATCAATATAGAAACGAGCAATATTGCATATCTTGAAAGATGGATCATTATTTAATAAAATCTCCCAATATTGGTTCGCCGTATTTATTTGAGTGGAGAGCGGTGCAGATTTTGCATCATGAAGGTAATGGAGATTGGCTGGCCATGAGCTACGTCTCCCCTTCAGCCAACTATATATAACGCAACATAATCAGGGTACAAGGCACACCAGCACCAAGCAGTCAAGCAGCAAGAGCGGAGAGATCTCCGTTCTCTTCCTCCTCGACCTCCTCGTCCTCCATCTCCTCCACTGTAAGTTCTAACCTTATTAGCCTACATATCCCTATTCCATCCTTTGTTTCTTGATCTTTTTTCATCACCCACCCTTTGTAGTTTTTGTATCCATGTATTATATACATGAGTTTACAAGAGGTGAGGTTATATATGTGTAGGGTGTAAGTAGATCATTAGATCTATATAGTACACTTGTGTTGACATCCATGTTTATGCCTCTATATATACGTGTTGCCATTTTTTATGGTTTATTTTCTATGTTGATGTTATTTGTATGCGTCTATTTTTTGGAGCTACATGATTTCGTAAATAGAAAGAACATGCAAAATTAAGCATGCATATAACAATTGATCAACCTATATGACGGAAGGTACCAGATTTCTTCTATCACTTTTTCATTATGTTTTGGGCATTCCATATCAGTGAAACTATGATGTCACTAATTAATATTAACAATCTCCTTGCGTGTATTTGGCATGACTGTGTAAGGGAATAACTAATTTCTTTATTCTATTTTCAAATTCGGTTAGCTGATCATGGCATCCAAGGTCCAAGGATCCTCCTCTATGAAGGCACTAGTTGTTGAGGACAACACAGTTCAAAGGATGGTCCTCTCGATGAAGTTACGCAATTTTCAATGTGAGATTACTCATGCCATGAATGGAAAAGAAGCAGTTGACCTACTCCTTGAGGGGAATAAGTTTGACATTATTTTTTGCGATAAGAACATGCCCATCATGACTGGTCCTGAGGTGCTTAGCTTCCCCTTTGGATTTTCAATGTTTTTACAATTTTTTAGAAATGTACTGATCTAAACATAAGCCCTTGTTTTAAGTTTGCAAATAAACTATTTTTTGTTGTTGTCTAGCTTAATAGGCAGTTGTAAAGATCCGTGCTA
Source organism: Aegilops speltoides (assembly GCA_021437245.1). Taxonomy (NCBI): domain Eukaryota; kingdom Viridiplantae; phylum Streptophyta; class Magnoliopsida; order Poales; family Poaceae; genus Aegilops; species Aegilops speltoides. The sequence goes on along the minus strand of CM038145.1, from coordinate 480,147,156 downwards.
TGGGGGAAACTGATGTGAAGATTGTTGGGATGTCAGCTGATGACGATGCCATGGAGGTGTTCATAATCTTTGGCGATGTTTTGTGCCCAAACCAATCAATGTTCAGGATCTCGATTCTATAATTAAGGAAGTCATTAACAAGAAGAAGGACACCATGGTCTAGCACAATCGAACTTCCTAGAGCGATGGAGGAAATATTTTTCTACTCATGGAACTATGTTTTCTTATGTATGCATTGTCGTGTTGTTTAGTTTTGTGTTGTTTAATTTTGAAAGATTAATGTTAAAGTTCATTCGTTCTAAACAAGAAGAACATGAGGCACTATCCTTGATTCCAAGGCATTGATATATTTCTTGATCGGCACTAATATAAATAGGGCGCAATGTAATAAATAGCATGCATATTTGTCCATTGTCACTTTGATAAAGAAATACCAGAAAGAACAAGTTACAAAATTTATTTGCCAACTTTAATCGAGGGTATGATTTGCGTAATTTGGAGAGAGGCTCGGAGCTACTTGAGGTTGTTTTAACATTTCATGAGACATTGATTTTTAACACAATACTCTGAAGTACATCCTTGCGTTTATAAACCTCCACAAATAATTTTGTAATATATTTTCATTTCTAAATATCTATAAACCTACTTTTCCCTCCCTCTTGCCCAGAGTGCCTCTATCGCATGATTCGTCATTGCTCTTCGTCCCACCAGCCTTCCCTAATCGTACATCCATTCTCTCATGCTACCCAAGGCATCCCTTTGTCGTTGCATAAGCCACCAATATTGCATTTCCGAACATGTGCATCATTAATGTGTATGTGTCTATATATATAGGGAAAATGTTTCGTACTACCGGGTGTAGCTACACCCATTTCTCATATACTACCATGCTCAGGGTACAAGGCACACTACCACCAAATAGTGAGGCGGCAAAAGAGGAAAGAGATCCATTCTACTCATGCAGCTCCATTATAAGCTCTTGCTTCAGCCTACATATCCCTATTTCATCCTTTGTTTTTATACCTTGTTTTATCATCCAACTTGTAGTAGTTTTTGTATCCATGTTATACAAACATGAGTATATAAGAGGTGATGGTATTTGTGTGTAGAGTGGAAGTAGTTCATTTTGATCTATATAGTACATTTTTTGTTGGCATCCATGTTTATGCCTCTATATATACAAATTTAAGGAGTGTATAAAGTCAGGGGAACACGGAGGCATCCATGTTAATTTGTGCCTCCTAAAGTACTCAGAGCTCATTCAGATCTCCATAATTAAAAAATAAAATGAAAATGGTAGAATTTCTTTTGCTATTCAAAATGAAAAAACAAAAAATGGACAAATAAAAGTGTTGCTGCTTCCAACCGGCCAACCCATTCATTTCATTTCCCAACTAGTCACCAACCATAAGAATAACTAATGTTAAACCAGTTGAATTTGCTCATCAACCCTGAGCCATCCATGCAAAATTTTGTCCAGTAACCACCAGAAAGCACCTGGTCTTAGTCTTCAGCCACATTTACTTGTTTTGAGTTTGTTGAAAGAAAGCACTGGCTCTGACACCAACATTTTTTGCAGCTGGGTGAGCATGAAATTGCAGGGGTTGATTCAGGGGTTGGAAAGGTGTATAAGAAGCTCACTTTGCTACCCCCTCATCAACTCCAGTAGCCCATAAAGTCAGTTCTTGTGGGTGATATGAAATTGGCCGATTTCAAGCAATTCCTAGCAAATAAAGGTTTACAGGTATGTCTCTGTTTTTTATTTTGAATTTATGATATTACACCCCTTAGTCATCCTATCCTTCACGTTTTGGCTTTGGAATGTGCATCAGATGGATATCTTTGGTTATATATACTTGAGACCAAAATCTAATGCTAAGAAATTCCTTCCAGGTTTAGTTTGTTGGGGGTGCTCTACGATGCGACGAGTACATCACCGTACGCAAGATTAGTGGTTCTAACCAGAAGGTAAACTAATCAGTAGAGATGCTATACATTTAGCAGCAATTTGCATCAATCATAATTTTTGTGTGGCCACACTTTGGTTGGCATTGTCCTTGAACAACATAATGACACAATGAAAGATACTCCAGTTCAAGCATGATAAGCTGCTTTTAAATTTAGATCATGTCTGGTTTTTGTTTGTGTGCCTGTGACACGCATGATTGTGCGTTGCAGGGTAGCACGGGTTCTCAGCAGATTGTGGTTGAGGGTTCGCCGTGCGACGACTACTACAAGATCCGCGAGCTCCTTTATTCACAATTCTTTTTGTTGTAGAGGTGAAATGCTGCACTGCTACTTCTAAGTTGTGTTGGGTTTTTCACCGAAGAGGAGGGGATGATGCAGTACAGTAGAGATAAGTATTTCCCTTAGTTATGAAACCAAGGTTATCAATCTAGTAGGAGAATCACGCAACAATTCATTAACAACACCTGCACACAAAATAACAAATCCTTGCACCCAACGCGAACAAGGGGTTGTCAATCCCTTGGCGGTTAATTGCAAGATTATATTTTATGGTGATAGATAGATAGATCGGACAAAAATGCAAAATAAAATAAATAAAGGAAAATTGCAGCAAGGTATTTTTAGGATTTTTAATATATGATGAAGTAGACCCGGGAGCCATAATTTTCACTAGAAGCTTCTCTCTTGAAAATAGCATACGGTGGGTAAACAAATTACTGTTGGACAATTGATAGAAAAGCAAATAATCATGATGATATCCAAGGCGATGATCATGTATATAGGAATCACGTCCGAGACAAGTAGACCAAAACGATTTGGCATCTACTACTATTACTCCACACATGAACCGCTATCCAGCATGCATCTAGAGTATTAAGTTCATAAAGAACGGAGTAATACCTAAGCAAGATGACATGATGTAGACAAAGTAAACTCACGCATGAATAAACCTCATCCTTTTACTCTTAATAGCAATGATACATACGTGTCATGTCCCCTTCTGTGACTTGGATTGAGTACCGCAAGATCGAACACATTACAAAGCACCTCTCCCATTGCAAGATAAATCAATGTAGTTGGCCAAACCAAATCAGTAGATCGGAGAGAAATACAAAGCTATAAAAATCATGCATAAAAGAGTTGAGAGAAAACTCAAATAATATTCATGGATAATATTATCATAAACTCACAATTCATCATATCCCAACAAACACACCGCAAAAAGTGATTACATGGGATAGAACTCCAAGAACACCAAGGAGAACATTGTATTGAAGATCAAATAGAGAGAAGAAGCCATCTAGCTACTAACTATGGACCCGTAGGTCTGTGGTAAACCACTCACGCATCATCGGAAGGGCAACAAGGTTGATATAGAGCCCCTCCGTGATTGATTCCCCCTCTGGCGGAGTACCGGAAAAGGTCCCTAGATGGGATCTCTCGAGAACAGAGGCTTGTAGCGGCGGAAAAAGTATTTCGTGGACTCCTCTGTTGGTTTCACGATTTTAGAGAATTTATAGAGGCAGAGTTAGGTCAAACGGAGCCATGTGGGCCCCACGAGTCATAGGGCGCGCCCTAACCCTTGGGCGCGCCCTGGTGCCTCGTGGGCCACTGCTCCATCCTCTAATCCCCTCTCGAAGGTTCCAGGGTCCTCTTATGTCCAGAAAAAATCACCAAAAAGTTTCGTGGCATTTGGACTTCGTTTGGTACTGATATTTTGAAAAACTAAACATAGGCAAAAAAAAATGGCAACTGGCACTGGGCACTAAGTAATAGGTTAGTCCCAAAAAATGATATATAATTACTTGTAAATGTCCAAGATTGATTATATAGTAGCATGGAACAATCAAAAATTATAGATACGTTAGAGACGTATCATGCATCATTGTTGTGTGTTGTACAACCGACCGATGAATAGACACGTGAAAACTGCCTCGCTAACGTAAATTAATCCTGGGATGCCAGTTCTACCTTTTCTTATTGAACACCTTTGTCTGTCGCTAACGTCATTTGCGCATGCATCTTTTAGTTCATTGATTTTCATATTTTTGTGGTATGTGTGTTGACACCTGCGACCGCGAGTAGTTGACTTCATAATGAGATTGTTTTTTATCGTTGTAATACGTAATGAAGCGGGGAAACTAAATTATGCAGGGAAACAGAGCAAATGTTTCATTACGGCAGAATGTTCATGTTTCGGCGAACTACCGTTTTCTCTCTTTTGCCAATGCTTGAACGTCCAACCTTTTTCTTTTCTTTTTGCCGGAATATCTTCCAACTTGTTAACCAGTGAACTTCTAGGGTTTAATGGAGCAAAGCTTGCTTGCGTTTTTTTTTTGGCATCATCTGTTGAGAACAAACCTTGTAGGACGAAATAGGCACAAGTTCATGTTGAACCAAGCATCCAAAACTGAAAGGAAAAAAAATCTGTAGGTCAACGATAAAAGTGTGTTGTGGCCACAGAGATGGATGGAACACTAGCATAAATATAATTTAGATCTGATTGTAAATGAGACCATCCAGGACTAGCCGTTGAAAATATATTTTTATTTTTATAGAGGAAACTCTAAACACCACGGGGCAATCCATGACTTGTGCCCGGGTGAGCTAGATAGCTTCGTCTATCATATCCAACAGGTGTTCTCATCTAGTTGTAAACAAATTACATAAAAATAAATAGAACAATCCAGTGTGATCAAATTTCTAACACATGGCATGAAATGGCCTCGTTGAGGCAACTTCCAGACGCACGGCTCATCGGAGATCGACGACGACTCTGGTCTGCAGCAGCATGACACCAAGAACAATGAGTCGTTCACACTTCACGGGATGTGAATATGAATTTTTGCTACTCTGAATACATAGTGCAATTTTATTCTCGTAATCCCAAGTCCAAACTCCCGCAGAATAAAAAAAAACACAAGTCCAAACGTCAAACTTGTCCTTGCCCTTATCCTTGTCTAAAATGTACTATATGCTCAAGTCAACGCCACATGGTCCTGACATGAGGGGTCACCCTGTAAAATAAAATGTTTGACGTAAAATGCTGTAAAAAAATATGATATAGACTTACTTGTAAAAAAATACAATACAAACTTATCAGATGGTGTAAGGGCTTCTCCAACAACGACCCACAAATTTGCTCCCGCATCCATCCGTGGACGGGGGACCAGTCCACGAACACGGATGCAGAAGCCGGCCATCTAACGCTACCCGCAAACGTCCGCCTTGTTTTTTCAAAATCCATCAAATATCTATGATAATCCATGGATTAGTTGCTTCTCCAACATTTGAAAAAAAGCTTCAGCCAACACATGCATGACTAAATATGATAATGCATGGATTATTAGTAGCTTTTTTTAAATACGAAACACACTTTTGGCGGAAGCCTTCATGTGTTGGCCGAAGGGGGTGTGCATGCACGAAACACGTCACTTTACATGTACTTTCTCCGTTTCAATTCTTATCTTGGATTTGTCTACCTACTGATCTAAAACAAATCTAAGACAAGAATTTTGAGACGGAGTACTAGCACACAGTAATTCAAATGAGTATTGGCCAAGGCCGAAGCCTTTCACAAGTGTTGGCGGAAGCACTACTAACGCATGGATTAGTAGTTAAAAAAAGAAATAAAGTGGCTTCCGCCAAACATGTTAGGAGTTTTTTAAGCCTTCTGTCAAACGCTAATTGAAAGCATTCCGCGCTCCAGATAGAGAAGAGTACACGGTGGCTTTTGATTGACTAGATGGATGCCCGGACTCCCACAAAGCTCTTCATGTTTGTCTCTAATTTGCGGGAGAAAGTACATCTGGACCATGCCACATACAGGACCGCATTGAATGGCTTCTGCATTCCGGACAGCGCGGTCTGAACGGTTGCGGGAGGTTTGCGGGTCCGTCTTGAAGATGTCCTAACTCTGAGAAAGAAAGCTCATAAATGAGCCGCCGATGTCAATTGAGCACAAATAAAATATTCCCTCCTTTCCTGTTTAGTTGTCTCGCATGTGCAATACACGTGATATGTGCAAAAAATTCCTCGTAATTTCAAACCTCTTAAAAAAAGAGCTCCATCTTCTTCCTTCCTCTGAAGCAAGAGGTAAAATTTTGATTTTAAATTGAACTTAAATTTTATTGACACATTTAATATCCAATCAAAATTACATGAAACAGTGAACAACTTTAGGTGTCTGTATTTACTGGTGTACAGTGTATAATAACAATAAACCAATCAAAATTACGCGTGCGTCGTTTTTTAAGTCCGGAACTTGGACTTGAGGAGCTTGATGATCTCGCCGTCGACCTGGAAGCTCTTGGAGAGGACGGCGTCGGGGATCTCCGGGTCAGCGCCGAAGAGCGACGGCGCGGCGAGGACAACTCCGGGGAGCTGGCTGTTGAACACGGTGACGGCCCTGGCGGCCTCCTTGCCGGTGTTGAACTGGAAGTGCACCATGCCGCGCGGGATGACGAAGCTCTCCCCCTCCCGCACCACCTTGGAGTAGAAGGTGCCGGCGGTGCTGACAAAGCCCACGAGCATCTGGCCGGAGACGACGTGCACGAGCTCGGCGGCGCGCGGGTGGCTGTGCAGCGGGTTGACGCCGCCGGGGGCGAGGTCGACGCGGTTGATGGAGACGCCGAGGGTGTTGAGCCCCGGGAAGGCCGCCACGTTGCCCGACGTCACGCTGAACCCGAACGGGCTCTCGGCCGCGTCGGCGGCGCCAGAGCGCGCCAGCCCCGCGAAGAAGAAGTCGTCGGAGACCACCGCCGACGCCGGCTTGCACGGGAACCCCGGGTACGACGGATGGTCGGCCGAGCCGTTGGTGACCGCCGCCACGCAGAAGTCCTGCACCGGCTCCGGGTCCGCCGCGCACGCCGACACGAGCGTGGCGACGGCCACGATCAACAGGAGCACCGGCGACGGCATGATCGAGACTCTGGAGCGCGCCATTGCCGACGACGAGACGTTTTTCTTTTCAAAGAGCCGATGAGGTTGTTGGCGCGTACGTGTTGTGGTACTGTGGTCACGATGATCGGGGATGGGTGTATATATAACATGGGATAGAAGAGTTGGGATGAAGGGAGGGAACAAATGTCAAAGGGGTTGAAGGGTTCAAAAGCTCACTAAAGTCTCCCTTCATTTCGTACCGAGACGTGGACATGTCTTGTTGGAAGTTTCCGTGCATCATCATCGGTAACTAATCGGGGGCACACGCCATGACTAAAGAAAATTCCCAGCTTTTGTTTTTTCTACAAAAATAAAAAGATTTATGTTTGGTGCAATTACATGAATTTTTGTGCCCTGTGAAAAAATAACAAATTCGGTGTAGAGAAACTGCTTTTCTAGCAGCAGCAGACACCAATTTTATCATTTGTTGAAGAACACGAACTAACACATTTTCACACGCAAATTTGTATGTGCATAGTATGCTAGTACCATATGTAATTGGCGTACTTGTTTCAAGATTATTTTTTTGAAATTTTAAAATATATGTCTTCTGAATTTATTTATTTTTCTAAACTAATCGGTGCAAAGTCCAACCGGGAGCACGGAATCCACGCACGCGTTATCAACGCCTTTTTTTACCACGGTCGCCCTGGCTAATTTGTTAGCTGCGGTTGGTGTTTGGCGACAATCATCTAGATTCTTGTTTGTGAGACGCTTTCAAATCCTAGTGCTTTGGCGACTGGAGACTGGTCGCGTGTTCATCATCGCCATCAGTGACGAACAACAGTGGCTTGACGTGCGCGCTAGGGTGAGGGTGACCAAGATTTTTGGTTGGTGGAGAGCGGAGGAGACCCGGTCGGCCAAAAGAGATTTTTCACTTGTTCTCCGATGGAACGGAAGGCGAACTGAACTACGCGCACACGTCGTCATGCAATGCTCACCACATACACAAGCATACCGTTGAGGCGTGCGTGGATTGCCCAACCTCCTCCATGCACTTATGGTTCTACACTTCTACTTATTGGTGTACGAAACTTATTGCCATATTTTTAAAAACCAGACCGTCGGTTCAGGTTTTCACCGGTCAAACCGTCGGTTCCCCGGTTCAGTGACTGGCTTGTAGTCATCGCTAGGTGGTCCACGAACCTGGATGTAATTTTCATAACATCTGATGTTCGTTGTGCTATCATGATTAAATATGAATAGATAGAAAGTTTCTCGTGCAAAAAAAAAAAAAAACAGGCTAGGAAATTGTGCCAACTAAGGCCCTGCTTGAAATGGGTGTAACCTTATACACCTGTATTTATTTTATACAGATGTAAATTACTGGTCGACACTTGTTTTTTGCCTAAAACAAAAATGACCGGGCAAGGTGCGTATTCTAAACCAGCGAGAAACGGAGCAAAAACATGAATCCAAACAGGGCCTAAGCCTGTTTTCCAATCGATGCTTAATACTAGTACAACCTTAGCTCTCTTTTCCAGCAAAAAGAAAAACTCAGTTTTTTTTTGCGTAAATATACAAACCTTATTACCTCTGAACATTTGAACAATCGATGATATAATTCAGTTCAGAGGAACATATATTTTCCTCTTCTTATGCGCTTCCAACGCAAATTATTTCTTTATCTATACCATACGGTCTATATACTCTATACTCACAGGGCTACAATCACAACTAGCTAGCTACACAACAGATAACAGACCGGACACAGAAACAGAAGATACAGCAGAGAATAGATATATACAGATGAAGAGGAATACACCTACTGCTTACACACGTAGACCTATACTGCAAGGACCTGTATACTGAAGATGATGCGAGCTAGGAGCTGCCGTGGGACCTGGCCGACGACACAGACTGCGCCGAGACGGAGGCCGTCGGGCTGTGCACCTCCCTCTCAGAGTTGCCGGCCCGGGCCTTCCCGCTGATTCTGCTGATGTTGTCCTGCGCGATTTCAATGAACCAGTCGTCACTCGGAAGCGCGCTGCGGAGATTGGCAATGCTGCTATGTCAGATTCAGACACAAGTGCTAGTATCTCAAATTTAACTGGCTTGAACAGAATTTATTAGACACTGCACTGGGATGGAATGTTGAAGTTGGATAAACAGTTAGAATTTACCTATCAGGATCCAATCCAGTAGCAGAGAATGCTGCCATCGCTCTATCGATTATGTGCAGTATGACATTGTGCACGTGCCGGGACAAGAACCGGCCTTGCCCGAAAAGGATGACAAACTGCATGTCCAGGTAGAACTGGGAAAGAAAAATGGGTTAAAACAAATTGGTGGCGTAAAATTATGAGGGACAAAAGGAGCTTACCTGCTGAAGTCCAAGGGGTCCGAGAGCCCTTGGCCCCTCTTCGATTTCCTCCCAGAAGCTCTGGTCATCCGAGAGCCACAGTATGACAGTTTCAGTCAGCCGCATCATCAGCAACGTAGCAAACCTTTCCCTGCCAACAAACATCTCTGCAGCGATGCTCGCCATCCTATTCAGTTTTGTGTATAATTCCTGCAATGTGGACTGCAGATGAGATAACGCAAAAGAAAATAGTTTCTTGGGCAGATTTACAAAGCGACGAGGTGCAGCTGACCACTCAGGCCTCATGACTTATTATCTGAAATCTGGCAAGACACGACTCTATCCATTTCCAAACATGTTCAAATGGCTAGCATTTCTCTAAGTCATTAGGTAACAAATTTTCTTGAGATTTGTCTTTCCTTCCAAAGATATTTTGAAAACAGACGGATAAGCAGCTCACTACATCAGAACTAGAAGTAATATGTTGCCTTGATAAATTTTCAATATGATTTGTTTACAATTGGGTTGTTTATCCTAACATAAGGCTAAACACACAACAAAAATGTAACATCTAGGACTAGATACAATACATTTACTATACATATACAAGCAAGAAAGTAACACTGGATCATAAATTCATAAATAATAGACTTATTCACCGTACAACTATCATTAAGAGTCAAACTGCTACTAAAATCCACCAAGAATCAACATTCTATGGAAGGTAGTTTGGCCAAGAATAAAATTTAACAGAAGATCCAATAACCACATGGCGACACATGCCATGGTGGACCATGTTCTTCAAACTAATATTAAAATTAAACATAAGGTTTATCGATCAAGTTTTTAAGGGCAGAAACTTGCAGTACCTGAAAAATTAGAGATGGAACCCATTCTGTCTCTTCAGCATTATTGTCCATATTGATGTACATTTCTGCGCTCAGATGGGTGTCACCTTCTTCCGTGAATATAAGATCAAGAGCATGCTGCCTGCAGAAACTATCTCTAAGTTTATCCACCATATGTTGCAGCTTCCTTTTCCATTCGCGTTGCTCAGCACGGTTTTGCTTGTCTGGACCCCTTATACGCATACTACCCATGCTGGCCTGGTTTACAGACGAGAGCTTCATAGCTGCTCTAGGTAACAACTCCTCGGCAAGTAAGGATGCATTGGCTAACAATGCTAATTGCTGCTCCTCGGTCTCTGCCATGCGAATAATCTTATTTCCTAAACCTTCCAAATTTGCTTCATCATCCATTGAGCCCGGCAGTGCACTCACGAGCAAATCGACATATGTATTGAATATTTTCAGAAGCCCATCCATTATAGAACCACCCAACTGCAAACTAAGCAGTGGCCCAACATCCTCAAAGAAATCCTGCAAAAAATACCATTAATTATCATTGTATACGGATCCTACAAAAACAGGGCACAGTAAATATATTGTAGAAGAATTATTAAATCATATTAACAGTATCTCTCGAAGCAAAACATAATAATTAATCAGCTGCCATATGCTTAAAGGGCGGGACAAAGATACCCCAATTAATGTAGCTTGAAAGTTGAAACATCTGACAATAAATAGATAGTTACCTGAACCATTGAATTGAACCGATGGGCACTGCTCGAGAGCTTCGGCTGGAGTGCCAAATTACCAGCAGATGCTCTAGCAAATGTCCTTATACCAGTTGGAGGATAGATTAGTGCCCAGTCATCAGCTGCCGCTAATGCAGAAGTACTCTCTTCGATTCTCCTTAAATTGGAATCTAATGCTTGCTCAACACAGGGTCTGAACTGTTTCAACAGAACTGCTGAAAGTGACAGACCACGAGCTTCTAACAAGGAGGTATAACCAAGTGCTATCTGAACGCACTCGGCAGCAGCTCTTAAGCCCCCAGCTGCTGCACAAGATCCTAAAGCATGCCTCTTCACAAGCAAGGTAAACTCCATTGCCTGCTTAGTAGCCCAAGTAACTAGTTCAGATGCATAGGATGGTTCATCACCAAACACTTCCATAGAGTCACTAAGAGCATTAGCTATGACAGAGAAAACTTGCTTTGCAAGAGACGCGGTGTACGCCACACTATGCACTGTGCTAGACGGACGTGTTGTTTGTATTTTGGACTGAAGCCTTTGATTATGTGCGCTGAGCAACAAACTATGAGCACGAGGTCCATCACCAAGTCGCTTGAGAGCAGAAGCTGCAGCACGAAGTTCAACGCCACAAGTAGAAGACTGGCAGGCAGCTTCAGCAAGCTGATCTGACAGCTTCTGACGATTATCAGAGATAACCCCCTTCAAAGCAACAATGTCAGCTGTGGCAAGAGTCTGTTTCTTTTCTGCATCAACAGCAATTCGTTCTGCTTCATCCAGGGCATCCAGTGCTTCATCCACTCTTCTCTCAGCTAGCAAGACATCAAGCTTGTCGGGAAAATCTATATGCCATTTCTGTATTTCTGAAAGCTCCTGGTATTCAACAGTGGAGATGTTCTCTTCTGCGGAATCTTCAGGTCCCATAATCAAGGAATCAATCTGAATCCCTTCGGATAGACCATGAATTAGAGCTGACTCTGTATTTAGCAGATTTCTGATAGATAACAGCTCCCTTTCAAGTTCAGATATCTCCTTCGATGTTCTGATAAAGAGTAGTTTTCAGACATTGCTTTTCAAAGTCATGTGTAGTGGAAAGGAAGAACACAAAGTTGGGAAGTGGCAGAAATGCAATAATATGAAATTTCCTGAGTGTACAAATATAGTGCATGCCATAAAATTCAGGATTTATGTATAGAACGTTGCCGTAAATGGACACGAAAATTAAGAAGCACCATCCACTCAGAACAATAGAAGAACTGTTATTAAGAAATTGCTGGCTTCATACTGTTCTCAAGCAATCATTGGAAACTTGGAATGTGTTTCTTTCATCTCAGAAGTGATGTTACGCATATAGTCGTATTGACTGCAGAACTTGAGAGACCAAATTATTAGCAGTAGGACATGCTAGGGCACAAAACATTTTGGCAAAATAAAAACAGGGGAAGGGGGAATTTGTCAGACACAAGTACACTGCACTCCAGAAAGATACTCCGTTGGTTGAGATTAAATATCAGCAGCTGATTTCACACAGCATAATTAAATGTATACACTTGAACGCACCTGATGAATGCAGCATAATTAGCATATACACTTGTACGCATCTCTTCAGCAGAAGCCTTCTTTAGGTCTTGCAGATAAGAACACAGGTGCCTTATTTCCTGCCATAAATTCTGAACATCAGCCATGGTTCATTTGCCAAAGCATCTGGTGCTTTAATATTTGAACAGGCCATTCAAGAATAACACGCTTCAAAGCGGCGCCATTCGAAAGGGTGAGTCTGCCTAAGAAGCACATGTCCATCACATGGTGCAACAACAGTGTTCATTCATAAACATGATTTTACCCAGGATTCAAGATCGTTCACTAAATTGATGGGAGGAGTCGAGCTCACTCCGCTCAGCAGAAAACCCAGTAACAGGGAATTATAATCTGCCATGTGTTTCCGGGGTCTAACCTTCAGTTGAGGAAACACCTCCAACATCCAAATTGACTGTGTTAAGCAAGTAGTACTACTCCAACAGTGGCCCTAATCCATAACAACAGGTACAAGATCCTAACGCCAACGCGTGATAGAAACAGAATTTCTCACAGAAAAGCTGCAGCATCGAAAGGTAACGCATAATAATTAGGTAAGAAGTTGCATTCCCTTTTCCATTTTTAGTCAGGCAGGGCTAACCGGCAGCTCCAAACCAACACACGTGCCCGGCCGTCCGCGGATTACCCCACGAGGAGCAGCACGACATCCCTCTCTGCTTCGGTGCCTCCTCCAAAGCTGCTCCACTAGTGCACAGAACAACAACAAAAAAATAGACTCGTCTCCCCCCTGGATCATGGCGTGCACGCAGCGGCGGCGCGATCGACGGCGATTTCTACCAAGAGGAACTCCCATCGACGCATAAGAAAGTACTACTCCTACTACTACTATCTCGGAACACGGAAGAAAGCCCTTCCCGGCGGGCGGTCCCTCCCCTGAGTCGCTCACCTTCTCGGTCATGGTCTGGCACTTGGACTGCACGTACGAGTCGGGGTCGAACTTGTCGGTCTTGAAGATCTTGAGCTTGTCGGCGAGCTGCACGCCGGCGCCCCCGCCGACGCCGACCGCCGCCGCGGCGCCCGCCGGGAGCACGCCGGAGTGGCCGGCGGGGCGCGACCGCGACGACCTGGCGGCGCCCGACGCCATGGGAAGCTCAACCCCTGGGGCCGAAGAACGACGGGGGTCTTTCCCTTCCCGCGGGATCCAGAAGCTTCTAGAAGCGGGCGGGGGGGCTGGCGCGGCGGCGGCGTGTGTTTGATTCCTGCGACACACGAGGGGCGGGTTGGTTGGTCCGGGATTTTGGATTTTCTCGCTCGAGTTTTTTAGGCAGGGGAATGGCTTTGGGAATGGAGACACACAGCCTTGTTGTGCCCGGCAGCTGTGCGGGAATGAAAGTTGCGTGGGCAACTTGGCCGTCGCGTTCTCCGCGTGATCCGGAGAAACTTCCAATTGGGACCCACTGTTGATCGGGAAACGAGGGTTTATAAACGGAAAAAAAACTGAGAGCTTTTTTTCTTTTTGGAATGAGAGCTTTTTTTTGTTCAATCATGGCAGTACAAAAAACAACAGAGGTAATAAAAATTACAACCATGTCCGTGGACCACCTAGCGACGACTATAAGTACTGGCGAGCCGAAGGCGCGCCACTGTCATCACCCCTCCCTTACCCGAGCCGGGCAAATCTTATTTTAGTAGACAGTTAGGAAGTCATCGTGCTAAGGCCTTATAGGACCAATGCATCAGAGTAGCAACCATCGTTGATGAAGAAAGTCGTAGATCAGAAGCATCAAACCTATAAACACCCAAACAAAGACGAATGAAGACCGGATCCAAACAGATCCACCAAAGATCAGCACCGACCGAATCCCGCAAGATCCGGCGGAGACAAACCTCCACCCGTCCTCCGACGATGCTAGACACACCATCGGAACGGGGATAGAACATGGGAGACATTTTTCCTATTAAGGGGTATAGCCGCCGCCACACAACCCCAACCAAGACGCTGAATCTAACAAGAACGAGAACGGGGTCCCTCCCGCCGGCGGCGGGGGAGTGGGAGGGGGGGGACGAGATCCTCCGCACCTCCATGGCCTAGGGGCCATCGGAGATGGGACGGACTGGCGACGGCATCGACGGGAGGAGAAGAGCTTTTCTTGTGGAGGAGGTAAGAGATGGAAGAATGAATGAGAGCTTTTTTAACCCAAATGATAAGTAGCACACGTCAGGTGCATGGCATTCCGGCTTGGATGTTTTTCGATGGCGATTCCAGTCATGCAAGGATGACATTTTTTTAGTAATAAAGGGCAAGTTTATATCGAAAATAAACTAAAACACGAAAGTTACCATCCTCACGTCACTAAACTTACCGTCGAAAACATTCGGAATTGGCATGTGCTCGTACCATACGTTGGTACTTATCAGGGCCCTTTTTAAGAGGAAATGAAAGTTTTTTTTTGGAACAAAAGATAAATGAGAGTTCAGGGGTCCAATTTCCATCGATTTGTGGCAGGGGCTCACATCAAACATGATAACATGCACCTATGTCAACTAAGTAGTTGATTTCCACTATCTCTAACTATGATAACATGCAACTATGTCAATTCATCAAGCCACTATGTACGGGGAACAACACTGCTATACATACGACAAACCTGTAGCCGACTCCTGCACGATCACATGTGGCAGCTTCAACAGCGTCCGCGCACGAAGGAGGCGATTAGTTTTCTTTTTAAGCTAATGCGTGGACAGCGTATCGTTCACAGATCCTCCAAACTAAGTCGTGTGTGAAGCAATTTCGTACGGGGAAAAACCGACCTTAACATGCACCATGCATGCTACTTATCTTCTTAAACATTTTACAACTATGAATAAATAAATAAATAAATATGTATTTAGTTGCAACTAGGCATGTGCCCCTGCGTTGCCACGAGACCAACTATTTTTTAACAAAATACATGGACCATACATGACAAATCTTGATGCAAAGCAAATAGACAAAATAAGATTGTGTTTTGCTTATAAAGTATAGTTTTCCTAGCTATTTCTTATAAACTGATAAAATAGGTATGTGTCCATGGTTACTCTGTTATACTGGGTCACCCAATAAGCAACAAAAGATTCACACGGCCCAAAAGCAAAAGTATAAGAGACAGACCTCGAGCGAGTCCGATTTTCAACAAGCTCGAGCCCCCTTTGCACGTTGGGCCGATCGCTCACATTCCTTCTGGGCAAGTGACGGCGGCCCGCGCCAGACTCCTCCATAACCCTCTCCGAACCCTTTCCCGTGGCATCCCAGCGAGCTGCCGCCGCCGCCGATCGCCATGGCCTCCAGCGAGCTGCCGCTGTCAAAGAAGAAATCCGGTCCCACCACCATATGCGCCCTCGGCGACGACCTCCTGTGCGAGGTTTTCCTCCGCCTGCCCTCCCTCCCTACCCTCGTCCGCGCCGCCCTCACCTGCCCCGCCTTCCTCCGCGCCGTCCGCTCGTCCCCAAAATTCCGCCGCCGCTTCCGCGATCTTCACCCGGCCCCGCTTCTAGGTGTCTTCCTCGACATCTACGACCCCGGCTGCCCGGCATGCCCGCCTTTGCGCCCATCCGCCGCCTGTCCGGTCCAGACCACGCTGCCGCCGTCCGAGGCGCCGATGTCTTCCTCACCCGTGTTCCTGACCTGGAAGCCGAAGATGAAGGGGAAGGGGAAGGGGAAGACGAAGATGAAAACATCGGGTGGTCGATGACGGAGTGTCGCGACGGGTACGTGGTTCTCGTCAACCGGACTGTCGGCCGGATCATCAAGCGGGTGGCCGTCTACGACCCCCTCACGCGGGGCCCGCACCTCCTCCCCGCGCCGCCCGGAGACCCAGAAGAGACCGAAGTTGAGTTCCACGTCGTCACCTCCGACGAGGACCGCCGGTCGCTCCGCGTCATCTGCATCTGCAAGGAAAGGAAGAAAGTGCGGGTCGCCGTCTTCTGGCCGGACAGCAGGGAGTGGCAGATCTCCCCAAAAGCACCGCGCCTGAAGCTGCAGGCCGATGACAGTGGTACGCTAGTGAATGGGTGTGTCTACTGGGCAACTGTAAGCAAAGCCGATATTCATTTGCTGAAGCTGAACACGGCAACACTGCAATTCTCCCTGATGGATCCGCCGCGGCGGCGTATGGGAGGGCGGGAGGGTCTCAAGGTCGGGGAGACCAGCGATGGGAAGCTCTGCTTGGCCTGCGCATCTGAACTCATTCTTGTTGTTTGCGTCCGGAGAGCCGATGGCGATGGTGTCGATAAATGGATGCCGAACAGGAAATTTGAGTTGGTGGACGATATCGACAAGCTCCGTCTACAGTTTGTAGATCATTACCCACGACTGAAGGTTGTGGCCATCATCGGTGGCATTGTGTATTTGTCTACCTTCCAGGCAGAGCATCCTAGTTCTTCCGGCTGCTTCCTATCCTTCTGCATTGAAACAGAGGAGCTGAAGGAGGTCTGCCCTATCACCAACTCTGATTCTTCATATCCCTACGTCATGGCGTGGCCTCCTGTTTTGGTAGGCAATAAGGTGAACTCTCTCGGCTAGAAGGGGCTCTATAGTAAGAGGAATAAGAAAACTAGAAGTCGGTTCATTTATCTGTACTGCAGATATTACCTTTTCTGTTAACTGATGATGGTATGTTTGCTATGATTCTATATATCCAGTCTTGGTTAGATTTACTCACTTTTGTATAAATCAAGATATCCAGGTCCAGGTGTCATTAGAAATTGCAAGTTATTATTTATGTTGCCTTGTTATCATTATGAGCAAATGATGCCTGCGGTAAAATAAGTAAATATCTTGGCTGACAAGAGTAATGCCAACTCCCAAAATTAACGATCGACACCCTAAAATTGGCAGGCGAGAGAATCTATGGTCCTATATATATGCCACGCCCACGTATTCTGCACCTATGCATTTATTTTCCTGGATCCTTTTTCCTCTGTGTCTGCTCTTAAGTTTAATTTATTATGAATCTAGAGATAGTTTATTTTAGAATGAAATTGAGTTCTTGACATTTGTTTATTTATTGATTGTTGAGAATAGATGCAATGGAGTTTATGCCACATGTAGCTTGTGGAGTTAGCACGTTCCCCGCCAGGTGATTTTCATAGTTAAAAAGTTATCCAAATGTTAAGCTGGAGTTATAACGTTGCCTCAGTGGACAACAGTGATGATATGATCTAATATCAACCTGTTGAGCGTGCCCGTGTCCGCTACTCCTGTGACTATTTGCCCCATGTCTGATTGGGGCAAGCAGCAACCGCTTTCCTCAGCACAGGCACCGACGACATAGGTCCTCACTTTTCTTGCAATTTTGCCCATGGTCAGTGTTTAGATACCTTTTGTGCCCATGGGTAGGGCATCTCTACAATTCTATGCCTGGGGGCATATGCCCGAACCGACTTGATAACCTAACATGAATCTCTATCCCAATGATCACCAAGAGTGAAAGGCTCAGAGCTGCTGGGGTTGCTGCAGATTGCACCTACGAAGTGCTATAGAGACTTGGAGCTGCTGTTCTTTAGCACTTCTTAGTTGCAATAATAAGAGAACTTCCATTTGCGCTTACCCCTTGGCTATTTCATGTCATGTGCTATCCGTTGTGTTAACTTAGTCATGTTATTTACTTATGTGTGATTGTCAGCTTGTCCACTATGGATTTATGAAGAACTGACTTTTAATAACCGTTCTCCCTTGAATTTGTTATTGTTGAAGTTTTTTTTTTTAAGGGAATCGATGAAGTATAATTTTGTTTACTGCTAAGCTACCAGATGGGCACCCATCCGGGTACCGGCATGAGCAGATTTTTGTGCCTGTTGGCATGACTATGGGAGCAACTTGGGCATGGATATGAGTCTATGAGATTGATGTACCTGTCCTATACCTTAGCCATTGCCAAATTAATGGTTGCGTAAAATGACAAACTGAAGATCCATAACTGTATTCTTCCATTGTTCGATTGCTATATAACTGTCTTGAGGATTGTTAGACCATTGCTCATGCTTCCACCATAGATTACCAAGTTATGTAAAACAAGCAGAGTGACCTTTCTTTTGTAGAACTGAATACCCATCAATGAGAATGCTAGCAAGTATCCCACATATGTATTCGTGTTGCTCTTCCATGATGTTTAGTAGTTAGACCGATGAGTTGGATCCGTGAACTGGACGGATGTTCCAGTGCTTGAGTTTGAAATTTCATTGCAAAATATTAGTAACAGGAACTCAGAATGTACAGTACAAAAATTTCAGCTGAAAAGGGGAAGAAAGTGAGCTTGGCCATAATCAACTTTATGACATGAAATTTAGGCAGTTGCTAGTTACACCATCAACTTCTTTTTAGATCACAAGTTGCAATACCAACTGATCAGACAGGGAATTCACTCACTAGCAATCATTTTCTTTTCTTTTGAGAATCCACTCACTTGTCACACAGCAATCAACCAATTCCACTAAGAGACACTTGCAAGAACTTGAGCCTTCTCAGGGCATGTGCTCTGTGGGCCGTCGGATTGGGTGTTCAAACAAGTTCTGGCCGTTTGATTTGTTTTGATGGATTGATCCTGACCGTCGGACCGACTCTAATGCACAGACTTGCTACAACCGTAGTGGCTCTCCATGACACGCGAGACCTAGGCATGGTGGGCCATGCCCGTCAGCGACCGCGGAGGGCACAACACTAGGTGCTGAGTGCTTCTGGTGGAGAAGCCATGGCACCGCCTGAAAATTTGGCAACCCGCCGAAGGTACTTTTGTCATTTCAAGTCATGGTTCTTCCTTGGCGGTCCGTGGTTGGTTGCTCACGGTGTAAAGTCGATCAGCACTTGATTTGATGAGATGCATCACGCTCGATTCGGCAAACCCTAGCCGTAGCTCTCCTTCTCAGTTCCTCCTGCATGTGCGTGCGAGATGCATTATGCCGCCGCCAATGTCCAGCGGCTGGCACCACCAGATGGCGGCGGCCTCCTTCTTCTCCCGTCCAGCCGCATCGCGCCACACCCTTTTCGTGCCGAGCTGCCACTCTCCTCTTTGCTCCTCACTCCACAGACGCGACCATGGTTCCTCTCTCTCTCTCTCTCTCTCTCTGTGTGTGTGTGTGTGTGTGTGTGTGTGTGACGCCCTCGACTCAATCGTACACTAATCATACACGCAAATGTGTATAATCAAGATCAGAGACTTACGAGAAGATATCACAACACAACTCTAGACACAAATTAAAGCCATAGAAGCTTTATATTACAAGCCAGGGGCCTCGAGAGCTTGAATACATCAGCTTGAATACAAACGAGTCAGCGGAAGTACAAACATAAAGAGAACAAGACTGCCTTAAGAAGGCTAGCACAAATATCAACAATGATCGAAAAGGCGAGGCCTTCTACCTGGGAGCCTCCTAACTACCGAAGGAATAGGGCTATATCTTTGGAGTGAACTGCAGAAATGCCAAAAGAGGGGGGGGGGGCCTAGCCTATCAAAGACTAGCATCTTAAAGCACCTTGCAGCATTAGAAGAGTGCAGATTAGCATATTATAAGTAGCAAGCATGTTATAGTATTAACGCCCAGAGATCCTTCCTCAACTCCTTGCGATAAAGCAATTTCGGAGCCATCATACCCAAATATCATCTCCAGTATCCAGTTCTAGTTGTATAGATCGAGATAAAACTCCAGATCGTCCTGTTACCGTAGACACGGTTATTCGAATAGATTAACTTCCTTGTAGGGGTGCACCACATTACCCAGCACACTCGATCGCTCTGGCCGGACACACTTTCCTGGGCCATGCCCGGCCTCAGAAGATCAACACGTCGTAGCCGTACCTAGGATCAACAGAGAGGCCATCACGCTGGTCTACATCCTAAGCGCGCAGGGGTGTTGGGCCCGTCGCCCTTTGTACTCCTGCATGTTGCATACGCGACGGGTGAGCAGACCTAGCCCTTGGGACGAGGAGGGCCACGGTGACGAGACGAGTAGCCACCGCGGCCGTGGGTGGCCGCGTTCGCGGACGACTTGAAGCCGCCGGTGGAGTTCTGGAACTGAGCGACGTGCTGGTCGAAGTTGCTCAGCATGGCGAAGAGCTCGTCGAGGGAGACATGCATGCCGCGGGCGTCGAGAGCCGAGACGAGGGGCTAATAGTCCATGTCCAGCCCGCAAAGGATGTAGGAGATGAGCTCGTCATCCTGGATTGCTTTGCCGGCCGCGGCGAGCTCGTCGGCGAGGGCGCATGGTGGCGAAGTAGGCGGAAACCGACTGGTTACCTTTCTACGCGTTGATGAGGGCAGTACGGATGTTGTTGACACGACTCAAGGACTGCGACGAAAACATATGTGCCAACGCCGTCCAGAGGCTGTGCGTGGTGGTGATCGTGGTCACCGTGACGAGCACCTCTTTTTGCGAGGTTGTTGAGCAGATAGCCGAGCACCTGCTAGTCCTCCTTGACCCAGATGAGGTGGAGAGGATTAAGCTCAAAGGCCTCCTTCCCGTCCTTGTCCTTGGTGACGAGAAGCCGAGCCAGTTCTGGTGCGGTGCCGTTGACATAGCCGAAGACACTGTCTCCCCTCAGTTGCGGCGTGATCTGAGTACGCCAGAGCACGTAGTTTGTGCAGGAGAGCTTCTCTGTGACTTGACCACTTAGGTTTGGGTGGGAGGTGGCGGAGGAAGACATGGCAGCGAGCTTTGCTGGAGATTGGAAAAGCTAGGGTTTATGAAGAGGCAGCTCTGATTACCATGTGCGACTTGGTAGAAGCGTCTTGCCTCGATGTGAGGGACGCATTACGTGTTTATAGAACCAGGGGCGCACCTCCCCGTGAACAGCGCATTCATTGTGGTTGGAGATATTCTAGGAAGATAAGAAGATTACATCTTGGAGAATAAGAGATAAGAGAGGTTACACAATATGAAATATCCTTCTAACAACCTACTCTATCTCTCCTAATGTTATACGCCTTCAAGGGTGCGGCCTCTTCAATAGTTGTCATATGTGTTTAACATGGGGTCGTACCATTCTCTTTGGTGGAAAAGTCCCTCAATTCTCGACTACTGTTCTATTTCTGATTAATTGCTTGGTCATGTAGATGTCATCGGTATTGTACCTGTAGTCAAGGTTTTTTTATGTACTCCGGTTACAGCTGCAACCAGGGCAAACTACACCTATAAGGGCTTGTTCGGTTAATCCTCTTCTCAAGAGGATTGGAGGAGATTGGCAAGGATTTGTTTGTATTTTGACTTACAAGAGGTTTAAATCCCCCTCAAACCCCTTCAATCCACTCGGTTTGGCAAGCAACCGAACAAGGCCTAAAGGATATTATCATTAGTAATCTCAGGTTTCTACTACCTCCGATCAACCTTAATTCAAAACTTTGACACTTATTATGAATTGGAGGTGGTTCTGTCTATCTCTATCTCTATATGGTTTGGGCATCATGTGTGCATTGGACATTCTGATCTCTTGGTGTTTTAGTGGCATGAAATCAGCGTCAAGTCATGGGGGAACCTTGCTGCTAGGTTCGATAGTGAGGACATCATTTTACGCGGAAAAGTGAATTGGTGGTAGTAATATTTTACGACACTACTGTGCATATCTACTCCATCTGTTTCAAAATATTTGTCTTTTTAGAGATTTCAAATAGACTACCACATACGGATGTATATAGACATATTTTAAAGTGTAGATTCACTCATTTTGCTCCGTATGTAGTCACTTATTAGAAAACTCTAGAAAGACAAATATTTAAATATTTAGGAACGGAGGGAGTATAATGGTGAGCATCACTTCTTTTCTCTCTTATAAACTATAACCTGGTAGGTGTCTCTATAGAGCACTATGAAATACTCCCTCCGTTCGGAATTACTTGTCGCGAAAATGGATGTATCTAGATGTATTTTAGTTCTAGATACATCCATTTCCGAGACAAGTAATTCCAAACCGAGGGAGTATGTCCTACCGGGTTTGATGTGACGGTGAAAGTTATTGTGTACCTTGCTTTGAGCTTTTTAACTCTGATAAAGAATGTTCATTGCATTGTTGCTTGCTGATGTTCTTCATATTTGAATTGACGGCCTCATTACCGGGTTGGGAATGATCGCACCTGGAGGGGCGCGGCAGGCCGCACTTCCTATCTAGTGTATATGTATTGCGGTCGGACTCCAACACGTGCTTTCTTTTTGACGGATTTTTTTTACAGTCTTGCTAAGTCTCAATCGACTAAGACTTCTTAAGTCTCAGTCGACGTTGCATCCGTGAGATGTTACATTAAGATTCGTACAAAATGTTCTTCTCAGTATTTTTCTGTCCTGCATGTTATTTCACTTAACTGAGACTTGGTTAAATATCAGTCGACTGAGACCTAACCACACCCTTATGTGCGTGTGCAATGACACACATTTATGTGTCCGATCGGACTACAATATAATAGACAAATAGATATCATGCAAGCAATCCCCACAAACTATTATCAACAGAATATCATGCAATCCCCACAAAATGGTCGGGTACAAGTGCTGAAAAGCGGGCAGATGAATCACGGTCACGGCGTTTTATCACTTGCTATGCACAGATAGGAGAAGGCGCAAGATTCCAACACGCTGGATCGCGAGGCGGTGGTGTATTTACGAGATGGAATGGCGGCGGCGGCGCTGGAAGAGCACCTTGGCGTCGGCGGTAGCCTTGGCGCCGAGCTGCTGCAACCCGGGTTCGGCGGCCGGGCGCATCCGGAAGAGCGTGTTGAGCCTGCCGAAGCTGCGCGCGAAGCTCCGCAGCAGCCGGTTGGCCGGGTTGACGCGCACCAGCTCCCGCTTCATGCTCACGTGGTCCTTCTCCAGGTCCGTCAGCCGCATCCGCATCCGCGACACCTCCAGCTTCAGCTCCCGGTTCTCCCGCCGCACCGACGCGTAGTTGTCCCGCGGCGACATGGCGCCGCTCCCCACCCCGCTCCCGGACCGCATGTTGTTGCCGCCGCCGCCCTGCACCGTCGACGCGGACACCGCGCCGCCGCCGAAGAAGAGAGCCCCGTCATGGCCGCCGCCGCCGCCGGACTGGATCGCGCTCCGCAGGCGGATCTGCTCGAAGTAGAGCACCTGCACCGCCATCTGCACCGGCAGCCGTTCGTTCTGGGCCGCGTGGCTGCACGCGTCCGGCGTAAGCCGTTGGCAGTCGATCGCCTTGCACATCCGGTACCTTTCCGCCTCCTTGATGTTCGGGTGCACCTGCAGGCAGGTTCCATGAACGTTCATGGTAGTAACATTAATACGTAATATATAATAATTGAAGGGATAAAAGAGAGAAAAAGGAAAGGTGGCGGCGTGCCTTGAGGAAGATGTCGACGGCGCGGTAGATGCCGTCGGTGACGAGGCGGGCGTGGTCAGGGAGGATCTCGGCGAGCGAGATGAACTTGGCGGGGACGAGGTTCGAATCCAGCGCGATCTCGGCCAGGTAGCTGTCCAGCAGCTTGGAAGCCTTGACTATGCAGCTCTGCTTCGGGGACCGCGGGCTGTCGTAGTCGAACCCGCCGCCGCCGTCCTCCTCCTTGTCCTCGTCAAGGTTGAGGAACACCGAGAAGATCCTCGCCACCACGTCCGTGTCGTACAGCGTCGTGGCCTCGCCGGACCCGGTGGCAATCAGGATGTCCTCCAGGATAGCCTGCTCAAGCTGCATGCCGATCCGCTTCTCGAGGTCGGCCTTGCATATGTTCGAAGCGGACAGCGCCATTGCCGTCCTGAGGAGCCCCGAGAGGAAGGCCATTGGCACGGGGCTCTTCTTGGACTGCGCCGGTAGCAAGCCCACTATGGTCTCGACGACGGCGCGCTGTTTCTTGACGGCGTCCGTGTCCGTGTCCGTGTCCGTGACGCCGCCGCATTTGTCCATGTCCCTGCAGGCCATGAGCCCGTACAGCGAGTTGTGGGCATAGTTGATGAGGATCCGGGTGACCGTCTCCTGCCTGAGGCCCTTGGACTTGACGGCGGAGAGCAGTCGCTGGAACAAGTCGAGTCCGAGGCCGGCGACCGACTTGCCCCACCAGTCCCCCTCCCCCGGCGAGTCAAGCGCCGCCGGCTTGAGCTGCGCGCCAGTCTGGTCCAACCTGGAGAGCAGCCCGGACGCGAGCTGCTCCTTGCAGACGTTGTTGGCGATGGCGGCGATGAGGCGGGCGACGAGGTTGACGTCCTCGGCGGCCGGGAGCAGCGCCTCGCAGGTGCGGAGCACGGCGACGGAGCTGGCGATGCTGGGGAGGACGGCGTCGCGGAGGAAGGCCTCGGCGCGGAGCTCGAGGTTCTTGTCGGAGAAGTCGTCGGTCATCTGCAGGTAGCGCGCGGCGCAGCGGAGCATGGCGACGTTGGCGACCGTGATGTCGACGTGGACGCCGTAGCAGAACTTGGCGGCGAGCTCGAACGCCGGGGCGCCCCCGGGCGTGGCGTGGAGGGTGAGGCGCGCGAGCTTGGCGTCCTTGGCCTCCGCCACGAGCCGCCGGATCTTGCCGCTCCGGGAGACCAGCGGGAACTGCGCGAGCAGCTATGCCATGGGCATCAGGACGTCATTTTGAAGCTCTGTTGCAGCTGATGGACATGGTGGTTTCTCTCACCTTGTGGAGGGCGAAGCTGGACGTGCCGACCTCGACGGTGAGGTCGCTGGAGACGTCGGTGGGAGGCCTACAAGACAAACAGGAGGAGGCGGCGTGGGCCGTAGGAGAAGAATGAGGATGAATGAATCCAGAGAGGGGCCGGGGCCGGGGGAGGAGGACGGACTGCGATTACTACTGGAGCGTACCATTCATTGGCGTGCCGATTGTTGAGGCTCGTCCGGAACATCTTCTTCCCGGAGACGCTCACGCTCTGCTTCATCTCCGTCACCGTCGCCACGCCCATCTTATTCTCTCTCAGATTCAGCTACGTGTTCGTGTCCAACACTTCTGGTTCAGTCTTCAGTGCCCTCCCTGTCTTGTAGGTCGAGAGTGTGTGGTGTGGGAATTCGTGTGGAAAGGAGTGCTAGCAATAATATACGATTCCATTTAGAGAGGCAGTTTCTTACAATAATACTCCCTCCATAATACTCCTTCCGTACCAGTGATCTAAACGCTCTTATATTTCTTTACAGAGAAAGTAGATGAAAAGATAATATTTAAATGTGATTGATATCTCACTTTCTTTTGAGCGAAAATATTTAAATGATTGATATTTTACTACAACACTTGCTATAGGAAACTAATTTCTCGCTGGATTTCCATGGACCAGACACGGCGTTTAATCACAAGGAAGAATCGAAAAAAACAAAAACAAATCCATCCATGATGGTGCATGATTAAGCCACCGGTTTAAACAACGGAAAAGAGGGATGAAAAGGATAGGGCTTGAGGCAAAAGAGAAGCAAAGGCGAACGCAGGCTTATAATTAGTTAAACCAAAGGGAGATTAGGTGCTCCTTTGACAGCAGAATCGGCATGGAAAGCTTGACATGACAGCACGCATTGGGTCTGCTTGTGGGCCACGCGTCTCACCAACCTCTAGTAGTTATTTAATAACTGATGACTAAAGCGTTGGGCATCGGCGATTCGATCCGTCTCACAGTTGTGTGATTGCGAAGTCTCTGTCGGGGTCGGGCGGGAAATCATTAGCGGACGGCGAAGTGTCAGTGAAAAAAGCATCTAGTTCGTGTTGGGAACCACTAGGTGGAAGGTGTTTTTTCTTAACTCTTTCCGGGAATCAGCTTGATTGGCCTAGCCTTTTATCTGACTAGCCCGTAGCCCTTGGATTAGATGAATAGGAGAGGTCCGATTATGTACGTAGGTCATACAGAGTTAGTTGGCTCTTTGCACTGATTACGTACTTCCTGATAACTGTTCCCGTGAAGCACGTCTAGAATTCCATAAACCAAGGAGAAATGGCGTAGTTGATGCATGAAAAAGGGCATATATAGGTATCATGCTTAATGTTTTCCTAACATGTCGCTAGTCCCTTGCGTCCATATTGCTAATCCCTTCGTCCTGATTGCTTCCAAATCAGAGGCGGAGCCAGGATTGGACGAAGCCTAGGGCTAAAACTAAGCGGCTATAATAACATTAGAGAACGCCAGGGGCGGACCCAGACTGAAGATTACCCGGTGTCCACATAGAAGAACACATCAAAAAATCAATGACCTACACACTAAATCAATGGATTATCTTAAGCAAGTGTAGATTGGACCCGGTGCCAGTGACACCGGGTAGCTGTACGTAGCTACGCCCCTGGAGAACGCTAACTTGAAAAAATATCCCCTCTGTTCTTAAATATAAAAAGTCAAACGTTGTCTATGTTTGACCAATTTTATAGGAAAAAATATAAAGATTTACCATACTAAATATATATCACATAAAAATGTATTTCATGGTGAATCTAGTAATAATGAATTAATAGTCTACTAGATATTGTTATTTTTGTCTATAAACTTGGTCAGAGTTAGAGAAGTTTGAATTTTTGAAAAATATAATACACCTTATATTTAGGAACGTCGGGAGTACCTAAAAATGGCCAAACAGCACACATCTTGGATTTCTAATTCCCCCCCCCCTCTTAACAAATGAAAACAAAACAAAAGTTGACTAAAGTAATTCAATTTAACATCATCAATTCGTTGATTTCGTCTCTTACGTAATGGAGCAGGTCATCAGGAAACGCATGGAACGCGTGGGGTGGCGCAGGAACGTTCTGATGGATCGGGTCATCAGCGACAAGGGAGACGAAAACCCCGCGATTTTGCCCTAAAAAGGAAAACACTGGCGATTGATTCCTTTGGCGATTCGTATATCCTCGGAACACGGTAGGTTGAGAAGCTAAGTGGGCCTTCTGATATTTGAGAAAAAGAAGCTATGTGGGCAGAGGCATGGGGCAGGGTTAGCAATCCTATGGACGGGCCTATATAGGGATCCAAATCTGGTCAAAATTCCTATTAGATGTACAACACTAGTTGGGCCACGCCTGGGGCTATAGCCCCAGCTGCCCCAGGTCCAATTCCACCTCTGATCGTCTTGCCCTGCCAGTTGGTTGTGATTTCATGAAAGGAATCTATAGCAGAAGGACGTTTAGCCTGCAATAAAACAAACATTAGAGATAGTATTATCGTTGGCAAAAGAATGGAGCATGGGGAAGAGTTGACTAGGGCAAGGGCTAGGCAGAACTGAGTTTTACTTATGGACAGAACAGTAGGAAGCATGAAAATAGTTGTTGTAAAGCTTGGTAACATGAGCCGCCAGAAGGAACCACCCCTTTGATCAGAGTGAGATATGGTGTCATTTTAATCAATTATGCGTCTCATGCTTAACTCACCGTTTGAAGCCTTAAAGAATCGATATTGTTCCAACAGATAACCGTATATAGCTGAGGGGCCATTGCCCCCCCCCCCCCCCCGCATAATCGGTGTTGCAGTTTTAAAAATTGAATAATAGATATGCAGATTATTATAGCTTGTTATATTTTATACCTGATTTATAACAGGTACGTACTCGCTGGTAGATACTAGATACCCATTAGTCGGTAATACCTTACCACGGGCCCTTCCACTGACGACTGAAGTGGGGCGCAAGGAGGCAATTTCTTGAACAACTTCACGCATCTGATTATATGGATCAGGGATAAGAAAGATCTACAAATATCAAGTAACATGCAAGAATTTTTCTTTTCATTATACTTACCTTGCTGGACATGTATACCACGTCAGGATTATATACTATTGGCGATAGTGTTCCGTCATAGTCAAAGAAGAGGGCTATCGTCTTCAGAGGTGGAGCCAGGATTTGACGAACCCTAGGGCTAAAACTAAACGGCTATAATAACACTAAAGAACAATAACTTGAAAAAAAATACTCCCTCCGTTCTTAAATATAAAAAGTCAAATGGTGTCTATGCTTGACCAACTTTATAGCAAAAAATATAAAGATTTACCATACTAAATATATATCACATAAAAATGTATTTCATGGTGAATCTAGTTATAATGAATTAATATTCTACTAGATATTGTTATTTTTGTCTATAAACTTGGTCAGAGTTAGAGAAGTTTGAAATTTCGAAAAAAATAATACACCTTATATTTAGGAACGGAGGGAGTACCTAAAAATGTCCAAACACCACACATCTTGGATTTCTAATCCCCCCTCTTAACAAATGAAAACGAAACAAAAGTTGACTAAAGTAATTCAATTTAACATCATCAATTCGTTGATTTCGTCTCTTACGTAATGGAGCAGGTCATCAGGAAACACATGAAACGCGTGGGGTGGCGCAGGAACGTTCTGATGGATCGGGTCATCAGCGACAGGGGAGACGAAAACGCTAGCGATTTTGCCCTAAAAAGGAAAACACTGGCAGTTGATTCCTTTGGCGATTCGTATATCCTCGGAACACGGTGGGTTGAGAAGCTATGTGGGCCTTCTGATATTTGAGAAAAAGAAGCTATGCGTGCGGAGGCATGGGGCAGGGTTAGCACGCCTATGGATTGGCCTATATAGGGATCCAAATCTGGTCAAAATTCCTATTAGATGTACAACACTAGTTGGGCCATGCCTGGGGCTATGGCCCCAGCTGCCCCAGGTCCAATTCCGCCTCTGATCGTCTTGCCCTGCCAGTTGGTTGTGATTTCATGAAAGGAATCGATAGCAGAAGGACGTTTAGCCTGCAATAAAAGAAACATTAGAGATAGTATTATCGTTGGCAAAAGAATGGAGCATGGGGAAGAGTTGACTAGGGCAAGGGCTAGGCAGAACTGAGTTTTACTTATGAACAGAATAGTAGGAAGCAGAAAAATAGTTGTTGTAAAGCTTGATAACATGAGCCGCCAGAAGGAACCACCCCTTTGATCAGAGTGAGATATGGTGTCATTTTAATCAATTACGCGTCTCATGCTTAACTCACCGTTTGATGCCTTGAAGAATCGATATTGTTCCAACAGATAACCGTATATAGCTGAGGGGGCCATTGCCCCCCCACCGCATAATCGGTGTTACAGTTTTAAAAATTGAATAATAGATATGCGGATTATTATAGTTCGTTATATTTTATACCTGATTTATAACAGGTACGTACTCGCTGGTAGATACTAGATACCCATTTGTCGGTAATACCTTACCACGGGCCCTTCCACTGACGACTGAAGTGGGGCGCAAGGAGGCAATTTCTTGAACAACTTCACGCATCTGATTATATGGATCAGGGATAAGAAATATCTACAAATATCAAGTAACATGCAAGAATTATTTCTTTTCATTATACTTACCTCGCTGGACATGTATGCCACGTCAGGATTATCTACTATTGGCGATAGTGTTCTGTCGTAGTCAAAGAAGAGGGCTATCGTCTTCAGAGGTGGAGCCAGGATTTGACGAACCCTAGGGCTAAAACTAAGCGGCTATAATAACACTAAAGAACGCTAACTTGAAAAAAATACTCCCTCCGTTCTTAAATATAAAAAGTCAAATGGTGTCTATGATTGAACAACTTTATAGCAAAAAATATAAAGATTTACCATGCAAAATATATGTCACATAAAAATGCATTTCATGGTGAATCTAGTTATAATGAATTAATATTCTACTCGATATTTTTATTTTTGTCTATAAACTTGGTCAGAGTTAGAGAAGTTTGAAATTTTGAAAAAAATAATACACCTTATATTTAGGAACGGAGGGAGTACCTAAAAATGTCCAAACACCACACATCTTGGATTTCAAATTTTTTCCCTCTTACCAACAAATGAAAACCAAACAAAAGTTGACTAAAGTAATTCAATTTAACATCATCAATTCGTTGATTTCGTCTCTTACGTAATGGAGCAGGTCATCAGGAAACACATGAAACGCGTGGGGTGGCGCAGGAACGTTCTGATGGATCGGGTCATCAGCGACAGGGGAGACGAAAACGATAGCGATTTTTCCCTAAAAAGGAAAACACTAGCGATTGATTCCTTTGGCGATTCGTATATCCTCGGAACACGGTGGGTTGAGAAGCTATGTGGGCCTTCTGGTATTTGAGAAAAAGAAGCTAGGTGGGCGGAGGCATGGGGCTGGGTTAGCACGCCTATGGATGGGCCTATATAGGGATCCAAATCTGATCAAAATTCCTATTAGATGTACAACACTAGTTGGGCCACGCCTGGGGCTATAGCCCCAGCTGCCCCAGGTCCAATTCCGCCTCTGATCGCCTTGCCCTGCCAGTTGGTTGTGATTTCATGAAAGGAATCTATAGCAGAAGGACGCTTAGCCTGCAATAAAACAAACATTAGAGATAGTATTATCGTTGGCAAAAGAATGGAGCATGGGGAAGAGTTGACTAGGGCAAGGGCTAGGCAGAACTGAGTTTTATTTATGGACAGAATAGTAGAAAGCAGAAAAATAGTTGTTGTAAAGCTTGATAACATGAGCCGCCAGAAGGAACCACCCCTTTGATCAGAGTGAGATATGGTGTCATTTTAATCAATTACGCGTCTCATGGTTAACTCACCGTTTGAAGCCTTGAAGAATCGATATTGTTCCAACAGATAACCGTATATAGCTGAGGGGGCCATTGCCCCCCCATCGCATAATCGGAGTTGCAGTTTTAAAAATTGAATAATAGATATGCGGATTATTATAGTTCGTTATATTTTATACCTGATTTATAACAGGTACGTACTCGCTGGCAGATACTAGATACCCATTAGTCGGTAATACCTTACCACGGGCCCTTCCACTGACGACTGAAGTGGGGCGCAAGGAGGCAATTTCTTGAACAACTTCACACATCTGATTATATGGATCGGGAATAAGAAAGATCTACAAATATCAAGTAACATGCAAGAATTTTTTCTTTTCATTATACTTACCTCGCTGGACATGTATGCCACATCAGGATTATCTACTATTGGCGGTAGTGTTCCGTCGTAGTCAAAGAAGAGGGCTATCGTCTTCAGAGGTGGAGCGAGGATTTGACGAACCCTAGGGCTAAAACTAAGCGGCTATAATAACACTAAAGAACGCTAACTTGAAAAAAATACTCTCTCCATTGTTAAATATAAAAAGTCAAATGTTGTCTATGATTGACCAACTTTATAGCAAAAAATATAAAGATTTACCATACTAAATATATATCACATAAAAATGTATTTCATGGTGAATCTAGTTATAACGAATTAATATTCTACTAGATATTGTTATTTTTGTCTATAAACTTGGTCAGAGTTAGAGAAGTTTGAAATTTTGAAAAAAAATAATACACCTTATATTTAGGAACGGAGGGAGTACCTAAAAATGTCCAAACACCACACATCTTGGATTTCTAATTTTTTTCTCTCTTACCAACAAATGAAAACCAAACAAAAGTTGACTAAAGTAATTCAATTTAACATCATCAATTCGTTGATTTCGTCTCTTACGTAATGGAGCAGGTCATCAGGAAACACATGAAACGTGTGGGGTGGCGCAGGAACGTTCTGATGGATCGGGTCATCAGCGACAGGGGAGACGAAAACGCTAGCGATTTTTCCCTAAAAAGGAAAACACTGGCGATTGATTCCTTTGGCGATTAGTATATCCTCGGAACACGGTGGGTTGAGAAGCTATGTGGGCCTTCTGGTATTTAAGAAAAAGAAGCTATGTGGGCCGAGGCATGGGGCTGGGTTAGCACGCCTATGGATGGGCCTATATAGGGATCCAAATCTGATCAAAATTCCTATTAGATGTACAACACTAGTTGGGCCACGCCTGGGGCTATAGCCCCAGCTGCCCCAGGTACAATTCCGCCTCTGATCGTCTTGCCCTGCTAGTTGGTTGTGATTTCATGAAAGGAATCTATAGCAGAAGGACGTTTAGCCTGCAATAAAACAAACATTAGAGATAGTATTATCGTTGGCAAAAGAATGGAGCATGGGGAAGAGTTGACTAGGGCAAGGGCTAGGCAGAACTGAGTTTTACTTATGGACAGAACAGTAGGAAGCAGAAAAATAGTTGTTGTAAAGCTTGATAACATGAGCCGCCAGAAGGAACCACCCCTTTGATCAGAGTGAGATATGGTGTCATTTTAATCAATTACGCGTCTCATTCTTAACTCACCGTTTGAAGCCTTGAAGAATCGATATTGTTCCAACAGATAATCGTATATAGCTGAGGGGGCCATTGCCCCCCCCCCCCACCGCATAATCGGTGTTGCAGTTTTTAAAATTGAATAATAGATATGCGGATTATTATAGTTCGTTATATTTTATACCTGATTTATAACAGGTACGTACTCGCTGGTAGATACTAGATACCCATTAGTCGGTAATACCTTACCACGGGCCCTTCCACTGACGACTGAAGTGGGGCGCAAGGAGGCAATTTGTTGAACAACTTCACATATCTGATTATATGGATCAGGGATAAGAAAGATCTACAAATATCAAGTAACATGCAAGCATTTTTTCTTTTCATTATACTTACCTCGCTGGACATGTATGCCACGTCAGGATTATCTACTATTGGCGATAGTGTTCTGTCATAGTCAAAGAAGAGGGCTATCGTCTTCAGAAGTGGAGCCAGGATTTGACGAACCCTAGGGCTAAAACTAAGCGGCTATAATAACACTAAAGAACACTAACTTGAAAAAAATACTCCCTCCGTTCTTAAATATAAAAAGTCAAATGGTGTCTATGCTTGACCAACTTTATAGCAAAAAACATAAAGATTTACCACACTAAATATATATCACATAAAAATGTATTTCATGGTGAATCTAGTTATAATGAATTAATATTCTACTAGATATTGTTATTTTTGTCTATAAACTTGGTCAGAGTTAGAGAAGTTTGAAATTTTAAAAAAAATAATACACCTTATATTTAGGAACGGAGGGAGTACCTAAAAATGTCTAAACACCACACATCTTGGATTTCTAATTTTTTCCCTCTTACCAACAAATGAAAAAGAAACAAAAGTTGACTAAAGTAATTCAATTTAACATCATCAATTCGTTGATTTCGTCTCTTACATAATGGAGCAGGTCATCAGGAAACACATGAAACGCGTGGGGTGGCGCAGGAACGTTCTGATGGATCGGGTCATCAGTGACAGGGGAGACGAAAACGCTAGCGATTTTGCCCTAAAAAGGAAAACACTAGCGATTGATTCCTTTGGCGATTCGTATATCCTCGGAACACGGTGGGTTGAGAAGCTATGTGGGCCTTCTGATATTTGAGAAAAAGAAGCTATGTGGGCGGAGGCATGGGGCTGGGTTAGCACGCCTATGGATGGGCCTATATAGGGATCCAAATCTGATCAAAATTCCTATTAGATGTACAACACTAGTTGGGCCACGCCTGGGGCTATAGCCCCAGCTGCCCCAGGTCCAATTCCGCCTCTGATCGTCTTGCCCTGCCAGTTGGTTGTGATTTCATGAAAGGAATCAATAGCAGAAGGACGTTTAGCCTGCAACAAAACAAACATTAGAGATAGTATTATCGTTGGCAAAAGAATGAAGCATGGGGAAGAGTTGACTAGGGCAAGGGCTAGGCAGAACTGAGTTTTACTTATGGACAGAACAGTAGGAAGCAGAAAAATAGTTGTTGTAAAGCTTGATAACATGAGCCGCCAGAAGGAACCACCTCTTTGCTCAGAGTGAGATATGGTGTCATTTTAATCAATTACGCGTCTCATCCTTAACTCACCGTTTGAAGCCTTGAAGAATCGATATTGTTGCAACAGATAACCGTATATATCTGAGGGGGCCATTGCCCCCCCACCGCATAATCGGTGTTGCAGTTTTAAAAATTGAATAATAGATATGCGGATTATTATAGTTCGTTATATTTTATACCTGATTTATAATAGGTACGTACTCGCTGGTAGATACTAGATACCCATTAGTCAGTAATACCTTATCACGTGCCCTTCCACTGACGACTGAAGTGGGGCGCAAGGAGGCAATTTCTTGAACAACTTCACGCGTCTGATTATATGGATCAGGGATAAGAAAGATCTACAAATATCAAGTAACATGCAAGAATTTTTTCTTTTCATTATACTTACCTTGCTGGACATGTATTCCACGTCAGGATTATCTACTATTGGCGATAGTGTTCCGTCGTAGTCAAAGAAGAGGGCTATCGTCTTCAGAGGTGGAGCCAGGATTTGACGAACCCTAGGGCTAAAACTAAGCGGCTATAGTAACACTAAAGAACACTAACTTGAAAAAAAATACTCCCTATGTTCTTAAATATAAAAAGTCAAATGGTGTCTATGCTTGACCAACTTTATAGCAAAAAATATAAAGATTTACCATACTAAATATATATCACATAAAAATGTATTTCATGGTGAATCTAGTTATAATGAATTAATATTCTACTAGATATTGTTATTTTTGTCTATAAACTTGGTCAGAGTTAGAGAAGTTTGAAATTTTGAAAAAAATAATACACCTTATATTTAGGAATGGAGGGAGTACCTAAAAATGTCCAAACACCACACATCTTGGATTTCTAATTTTTTCCCTCTTACCAAATGAAAATGAAATAAAAGTTGACTAGCGTAATTCCATTTAACATCATCAATTCGTTGATTTCGTCTCTTACGTAACGGAACGGGTCATCAGGAAACGCAGGAAATGCGTGGGGCGGCGCAGGAACGTTTCTGATGGATCGAGTCATCAGCGACAGGGGAGAGATGAAAATGCTAGCGATTTTGCCCTAAAAAGGAAAACACTGGCGATTGATTCCTTTGGCGATTCGTGTATCCAGGAGCAGGGTGGGTTGAGAAGCTATGTGGGCCTTCTGATATTTGAGAAAAAGAAGCTATGTGGGCGGGGGCATGGGGCTGGGTTAGCACGCCTATAGATGGGCCTATATAGGGCTTCAAATCTGATCAAAATATTCCTATTAGATGTACAACACTAGTTGGGCCACGCTTGGGGCTATAGCCCCAGCTGCCCCAGGTCCAATTCCGCCTCTGTTCTAAACTACTTTCCCTCCCTGCTTCTGTTAATGCTTTGCAAACACGAAATATGCACATCTGATTTGCTTCCGGCGCAGCAAAATTACTACCACGATATTTGTGTCACAAAATATTAACTGAGATATTTGTTTCCAAAGAAACATAACATTTTTTTCAAGGAATAAAGCAAACGTAATACATTTTCCATAACCTATAGAACTGCTTTGTATGGTATAGAAAAAAAATTCAGATCAATATTTCCTCTTTTTTTCTCGCAATATATATATATTTTCTCTTTCACAATTGTATGTGCTTCAAACAAAAATCGAGGTATTTCCTAAGAAATATAAATTTGCTTCTATCGAATGGTGGATATGCTTCCACGGTGAATGTTTTTTGAAAGAAAAAGGTGGCTGGCTGCCGACCTTATATTTCAAAACAGGCAAAGCCTGATAAAGTAACCAGAACAGGATACAACTTGGTCTTAGCACCCAGGCGCAAGACACAAGCTAAAGAAAAGAACAGGGGAAGGAGGAGAGCTAGGAAAAGAGGAAGGAAAAAGATCCTCAAGAGGAACACGAAGGACAACTCATAGCACTAAGTAGTGAGCTTTAGGCACCAAGACTGAAGGTCCTCTTTTGTAAGCTGGCTAGATGCTCTATTGCTCCAGAGGTGCAGCAGATTAGCAGCATATAAGCGAGTGTAACTTGCAGACCAGGCCTTGTGGTTGAAAACCCTGTCATTTCTGGCGTGCCATAGGGTGACAGCACAGGCAGCGAAAGCCGTATTCCATTGTCGTTTGAAGCGTAAACGAAGTTGTGCTTGCTGAACAAACTCTAAGATACCAGTTGCTGAAGCGGCCAGAGTATCCAGAGCCAGTCTACTCCAAAGAAAGGATGCTGGTCTACACCTCAGTAGCAGATGATTAGCAGATTCCACCGCGGGGCAGGCATCACAATGAGCAAACGGTGCCACCGCAGACCATCCTTTTTTAACCATGTTAGCGTTGGTGTTGAGCCGTCATTTGAACGCAAGCCAAAGAAAAATCCTGTGCTTTAGAGGTACCAAGGAAACCCAGACCCAGGGCTCGAAAGAGGCTAGCACACCCCTGAAGGCCGAGTAGAGAGCTTGCCAGGGCCCAAGGAAGGGAGCCGCTCGTCCTCATGGAGCATGTTTGGAGTGATTGATGAGAGCTGCTCTTGCAAGGCCAGCAGTTGACCCGAAGCTGTGTGGGAGAGATTAGGATGTAGCTGGAGAGCCCATGAGCCGTTGGTAAACTGGGAGATCACCGAGCAATCTGGGTTGGTCGCGAAGGAGAACAAGGTGGGGTATAGCAGGCATAGTCGACCATCAGCCAACCAGTGATCTTTCCAGAAGGACACCAAAAAGCCAGAGCCTATAACACATCTCGAAGAATTGATCACCAGAGGAACCTGCTCCTTAAACCCTTTCCAAATAGCCGTGTCTCGACTTCGAGAGTTATGTGGAATAGCAACTTGACAGTAATGATTCGCGAACCATTGATAACATGGTATATCTGAACTATGTAAGATCTTGGAAACAAATTTGCACATGAGGGCTTGATTGTGAGCCTGTAACTGCCGAACACCCAGGCCACCATTGGGACGGGGTAGAGAGACCGTGTCCCAAGCAACTAAGCATTGGCCTCCCTTAACCTTGTTTTTACCCTGCCGCAGAAAAGCACGTAACAGACATTCCAACGTTCCCAAGGATTCCATAGGCCAGGCAAAGCAGGACATGAAATAGCTCGGAATCCCCACAAGCATGGAGTTAATAAGGGTCAGCCGCCCCCCAAGGATAAAAAGGTTGCTAACCAGTGAGAGAGGCGACGATCAACTCTGTGGATCACAGGCAGTAGCATACCATGCGTTATCTTGTGCAAGGAGAGAGGTAGGCCCAAATATGTGCATGGGAAGGAGGCAACCGGGCACCCAAGAATCTGAGCAATAGCAGAAGCTGAAACTTCATCCACTGAAACTGGCACAAGTGTGCTTTTATGAAAGTTAATGTTGAGCCCTGAGAATTCAGAGAAATCCATGAGGGCAGACTTGATAACCTCAGCTTGCTGTGTGCTTCCATGGAAGAAAATCATAGTGTCGTCGGCATATTGTAAAACCGGGAAAAAACAGTCGGAGCCAAGAGGATGCAACAGCGACCCGTTCTGGTACAGCTGACAGATTATCCTTTGAAGCACGTCGGCAACGAGAATGAATAAGTATGGAGATAGGGAGTCCCCTTGCCAAAACCCTTTTTTAGCCTTAATGGGGTCTCCTACCTCACCATTCAGCAGGATTCTTGAACTGCCAGTAGACAGGAGGTTGTGGATCCAACCTACCCACCTAGCCGGGAACCCTCTAGCAACAAAGATCTTGCTCAAGCAATCCCAACTGACACTGTCAAAAGCCTTCTGAAAATCCAACTTCAGAGCAATGACAGGCATCTTCCTTCTGTGAGCATATTGGATCATTTCCGAAGCTAGGACAAAATTCTCAACGATCGATCGCCCCTTCAGGAACCCAGACTGCAAAGAATGAATCAGCTGCGGAATCCAGTTTTTTAGCCGGTTAGCCAGGACCTTAGAAGCCATCTTGGGCAAACTGTGCACGAGAGAAATAGGCCGAAAATCATGCATATCCATGGGTGTATCTTTCTTAGGGAGCAAGGTAATAAAAGCGGAGTTGATGCCCGAGAGGTCCACTTCATTCTTGTGAAAAGCTTCAAAGAACCGGAGCAGATTCTCTTTTATAAGAAGCTTGAAATTTTTGTAAAATTCATTCGTGAAACCATCCGGCCCCGGACTTCTGTTATTTGGCGAGCAGTTGATGGCTTGTACTATCTCTGTCCAGGAGAAAGCTGATGTGAGCTCACTCAAATCAAGCTGTGTGTAAAGAGACGGAAGATCAACTGTGCCCATCGAGGAAGCAGGCTGGCCCATGATATCCTTGAAATAAACAGTTGCCAACTTCAACTTCTGACTGGTTTGAAAATATTCCACCCCATCCTGAACCAGCACCTTGATTTTATTACGGCGAGCCTGACAGTTAGCCGCAGCATGGAAGAACTGAGTACTTTCATCCCCTGAAACACACCAACGAACCTTGGCCCTGCGACGCCAAGCCGCGGTTTGGCAGAGTATAATTTGCTCGGCCTTAGCAGTGGCAAACCTCCGGAGCGTAGTTTCAATGGCCGACAGCGATCTCAGCTCCTCCACAACATCCAAATAAGCAACAACGTGCTTGTTATTATCCAGAAGGATCCGCAGAGCGGGCTTCGAACGGCACCAGTTCCTCAAAGCAGCCCTTTTCGTCTCATTTTAAAACTGATCGAGGGGCGGCCGAAGCAGATCGCCGGAGTCCCACGGGACCAAGCCTCCGAGATGATATTTCTCGGTTCATATAAGGTGAGCCAGTGATTCTCCATGCGGAAAAGCTTGCTCCTGGGTATGCATGCGGAGAAGGACAGTAACAGGGGAGCATGATCAGACGTTGTTGTGGCGATGCAGGATACAGTTGACTGCAAAAACTTTAGATTCTAGGCTGCGTTCACCAGCACACGGTCGAGACGAACAAGAGTAGGCTGATCCCTCTTATTAGACCAAGTGAATAACCTGTTATCAATTTGTACGTCATCCAAGCTGTGACTGCGAATCCAAGAGTTAAACCCCTCCATCATCTGCCAGTTGATCTGACCCCGTGATTTCTCATGAGCAAACCTGTACATGTTGAAATCGCCAAGTATCACCCATGGCAAGTCTGTCGGACAAGCAACACTGCTGACAGCATCGAAGAAACTCTACCTCTCTTGATTCAGGTATGGGGCATAAATAGCCGTGAGCAAGAACGCGGTGTTGTCAGCCTCAGAATCCATCCTTATAGTTACATGAAACTTGTGCAACGCAATGACCTGCCCTCGAAACACCGTAGGATCCCAAGCAACTAGGATCCCCCCAGAAGCACCTTCGGAGGGGGTGATGGCATGATCTTTGAAGGAAAAGGGCAGAAACGCTCGTAGCTTTAGCGGAGAGACAGCCGGAAGTTTTGTTTCCTGCAGACAAACACACTAGGGCGGCACGAGGTTATTGTTGGGGAACGTAGTAATTTCAAAAAATTTCCTACGCACACACAAGATCATGGTGATGTATAGCAACGAGAGGGGAGAGTGTTGTCTACATACCCTTGTAGACCCGGCGGAAGCGATCTGGCGTAGAGGAAGTAGTCGTCGTTCTCCTCGCGATCCGACCGATCCGGCGCCGTTACTCGGCGCCCCGAGTTCTTGACACACGTACAGCTCGATGGCGTCCCTCGTACTCGATCCAGCCGAGTGTCGGGGAGAGTTTCACGAGACGACGGCGTGGTGGCGATCTTGATGTTTCACCGGCGCAGGGCTTCGCCTAAGCTTCATGACGGTATGACCGAGGTGGAATATCGTGGAGGGGGCACCGCACACGGCTAAGGAACGATCCGTAGATCAAACTTGTGTGTCCTAGGGTGCCCCCCTGCCCCCGTATATAAAGGAGGGAGGGGGAGGCCGCCGGCCCTAGTGGTGCGCCAAGGGAGGGAGTCCTCCTCCTAGTTGGAGTAGGACTCCCTCTCCTAGTCCAACTAGGAAGGAGAAGGGGAAGGAAAGAGGGGAGGGAGAGGAAAGGGGCGCGCCCCCTCCTTGTCCTATTCGGACTCCCCAGGGGGCGCGCCACCTCTGGTGCGGCCCTCTCTCTCCCTTTGGCCCACTAAGGCCCATAACTTCCCGGGGTTCCGGTAACCCTCCGGCACTCCGGTTTTCTCCGAAACTTCCGGAACCTTTCGGTGTCGAATATAGCCGTCCAATATATCAATCTTTATGTCTCGACCATTCCGAGACTCCTCGTCATGTCCGTGATCACATCCGGACTCGAACTTCTTGGTACATCAAAATACATAAACTCATAATAACATCGCCATCGAAACCTTAAGCGTGCGGACCCTACGGTTCGAGAACAATGTAGACATGACCTAGAACTATTCTCGGTCAATAACCAATAGCGGGACCTGGATGCCCATATTGGTTCCTACATATTCTCGAAGATCTTTGTCGGTCGGACCGCATAACAACATACGTTGTTCCCTTTGTCATCGGTATGTTACTTGCCCGAGATTCGATCGTCGGTATCAATACCTAGTTCAATCTCGTTACGGCAAGTCTCTTTACTCGTTCCGTAATACATCATCTCACAACTAACTCATTAGTTGTAGTGCTTGCAAGGCTTCGATGATGTGTATTACCGAGAGGGCCCAGAGATACCTCTCCGACAATCGGAGTGACAAAACCTAATCTCAAATCGCCAACCCAACATCGCCTTTGGAGACACTGTAGTACTCCTTTATAACCACCCGATTCGTTGTGGCGTTTGGTAGCACCAAAGCGTTCCTCCGCAAGCGGGAGTTGCATAATCTCATAGTTACAGGAACATGTATAAGTCATGGATAAAAGCAGTAGCAACATACTAAGCGATCGTGTGCTAAGCTAATGGAATGGGTCATGTCAATCAGATCATTCTACTAATGATGTGACCTTGTTAATCAAAAAACAACTCTTTGTTCATGGTCGGGAAACATAACCATCTTTGATTAACAAGCTAGTCTAGTAGAGGCATACTAGTGACATATTGTTTTGTCTATGCATTCACACATGTATCATGTTTCCGGTTAATACAATTCTAGCATGAATGATAAACATTTATCATGAAATAAGGAAATAAATAATAACTTTATTATTGCCTCTAGGGCATATTTCCTTGATCTCCCACTTGCCCTAGAGTCAATAATCTAGATTACATAGTAATGATTCTAACACCCATGGAGTCTTGGTGCTGATCATGTTTTGCTCGTGGAAGAGGCTTAGTCAGCGGTGCGCAACATTCAGATCCGTATGTATCTTGCAAATCTCTATGTCTCCCACGGACTAAGTCCGGATGGAATTGAAGCGTCTCTTGATGTGCTTGGTCCTCTTGTGAAATCTGGATTCCTTTGCTAAGGCAATTGCTCGATATTGTCACGAAGATTTTCATTGGACCCGATGCACTAGGTATGACACCTAGATCGGATATGAACTCCTTCATCCGACTCCTTCATTAGCTGCTTCCGAAGCTGCTATGTACTCCGCTTCACATGTAGATCCCGCCACGACGCTTTGTTTAGAACTGCACCAACCGACAGCTCCTCCGTTTAGTGTAAATCGTATCCGGTCTGCGATTTAGAATAGTCCGGATCGGTGTCAAAGCTTGCATCAACGTAACCGTTCTGATGAGCTCTTTGTCACCTCCATATCTGAGAAACATATCCTTAGTCCTTTTCGGTATTTCAGGATGTTCTTGACCGCTGTCCGATGATCCACTCTGGATTACTTTGGTACCTCCTGCTAGGCTTATAGCAAGGCACACATCAGGTCTGGTACATAGCATTGCATACATGATAGAGCCTATGGCTGAAGCATAGGGAACATCTTTCATTTTCTCTCTATCTTCTGCAGTGGTCGGGCATTGAGTCTTACTCAACTTCACACCTTGTAACACAGGCAAGAACCCTTTCTTCGCTTGATCCATTTTGAACTTCTTCAAAATTTTGTCAAGGTATGTGCTTTGTGAAAGTCCAATTAAGCATCTTGATCTATCTCTATAGATCTTAATGCCCAATATGTAGGCAGCTTCACCGAGGTCTTTCATTGAAAAACTTTTATTCAAGTATCCCTTTATGCTATCCAGAAATTCTATATCATTTCCGATCAGCAATATGTCATCTACATATAATATCGAAATGCTCTGAGCTCCCACTCACTTTCTTGTAAATCTGAGGCTTCTCCAAAAGTCAGACAAACCCAACTGCTTTGATCACACTATCAAAGCGTTTATTCCAACTCGAGATGCTTGCACCAGTCCATAGATGGATCGCTGGAGCTTGCACACTTTGTTAGCTCCTTTGGATCGATAAAACCTTCGGTTGCATCATATACAACTCTTCTTCCGAAATCCATTCAGAATGCAGTCTTTACATCCATTTGCCAAATTTCATAATCATAAAATGCGGCAATTGCTAACATGATTCGGACGGACTTAAGCATCGCTACGGGTGAGAAGGTCTCATCGTAGTCAATCCCTTGAACTTGCGAAAACCTTTTGCGACAAGTCGAGCTTTGTAAACGATAACATTATCGTCGTCGTCGGTCTTCTTCTTGAAGATCCATTTGTTTTCTATTGCTTGCCTACCCTCGGGCAAGTCAACCAAAGTCCATACTTTGTTTTCAT
Organism: Aegilops speltoides; assembly: GCA_021437245.1. NCBI lineage: Eukaryota > Viridiplantae > Streptophyta > Magnoliopsida > Poales > Poaceae > Aegilops > Aegilops speltoides. The sequence goes on along the minus strand of CM038145.1, from coordinate 480,104,609 downwards.
ACATGGATCCCATCTCAGATTTCATGGCCTCAAGCCATTTTGCGAATCTGGGCTCACCATCGCTTCTTCATAGTTCGTGGGTTCATCATGATCTAGTAGCATGATTTCCAGAACAGGATTACCGTACCACTCTGGTGCGGATCTTACTCTGGTTGATCTACGAGGTTCTGTAGCAACTTGGTCTGAAGTTTCATGATCAACATCATCAACTTCCTCACTACTTGGTGTAGGTGTCTTAGAAACAGGTTTCTGCGGCAGACTACTTTCAAGTAAGGGAGAAGGTACAATTTCCTCATCAAGTTCTACTTTCCTCCCACTCACTTCTTTCGAGAGAAACTCCTTCTCTAGAAAGGATCCATTCTTAGCAACGAATGTCTTGCCTTCGGATCTGTGATAGAAGGTGTACCCAACTGTCTCCTTTGGGTATCCTATGAAGACACATTTTTCCGATTTGGGTTCGAGCTTATCAGGTTGAAGCTTTTTCACATAAGCATCGCATCCCCAAACTTTAAGAAACGACAACTTTGGTTTCTTGCCAAACCATAGTTCATAAGGTGTCGTCTCAACGGATTTCGACGGTGTTCTATTTAGTGTGAATGCGGCCGTCTCTAGAGCATAACCCCAAAATGATAGCGGTAAATCTGTAAGAGACATCATAGATCGTACCATATCTAGTAAAGTACGATTACGACGTTCGGACACACCATTACGTTGTGGTGTTCCGGGGGGGGTGGGTTGCGGAAACTATTCCGCATTGTTTCAAATGTAGACCAAACTCGTAACTCAAATATTCACCTCCACGATCAGATCATAGAAATTTAATTTTCTTGTTACGATGATTTTCAACTTCACTCTGAAATTCTTTGAAATTTTCAAATGTTTCAGACTTATGTTTCATTAAGTAGATATACCCATATCTGCTTAAGTCATCTGTGAAGGTGAGAAAATAACGATATCCGCCACGAGCCTCAACATTCATCGGACCACATACATCTCATATGTATGATTTCCAACAAATCTGTTGCTCTCTCCATAGTACCGGAGAACGGGTTTTAGTCATCTTGCCCATGAGGCACGGTTCATAAGTGCCAAGTGATTCATAATCAAGTGACTCCAAAAGTCCATCGAGATGGAGTTTCTTCATGCGCTTTACACCGATATGACCTAAGCGGCGATGCCACAAATAAGTTGCACTATCATTATCAACTCTGCATCTTTTGGTTTCAACATTATGAATATGTGTATCACTACTATCGAGATTCATCAAAATAGACCACTCCTCAAGGGTGCATGACCATAAAAGATATTACTCATATAAATAGAACAACCATTATTCTCTGATTTAAATGAATAACCGTCTCGCATCAAACAAGATCCAGATATAATGTTCATGCTCAACGCAGCACCAAATAACAATTATTTAGGTCTAAAACTAATCCCGAAGGTAGATGTAGAGGTAGCGTGCCGACCGCGATCACATCGACTTTGGAACCATTTCCCACGCGCGATCGTCACCTCGTCCTTTGCGGTGTTAAGCAATCCGTAGTCCTGTTTGAGTTGCAAATATTAGCAATGAACCGATATCAAATACCAGTGCTCTGCGAGCTCTAGTAAGGTACACATCAATAACATGTATATCACATATACCTTTGTTCACCTTGCCATCCTTCTTATCCGCCAAATACTTGGGGCAGTTCCGCTTCGATGACGATCGCTTGCGGTAGAAACACTCGATTTCAGGCTTAGGTCCAGACTTGGGTTTCTTCTCTGAGCAGAACTTGCTTGCTGTTCTTCTTGAAGTTCCTTCTTCTTCCCTTTGCCTTTCTTCTTGAAACTAGTGGTCTTATTGACCATCAACACTTGATGTTCCTTCTTGATTTCTACCTCCGCAGCCTTTAGCATTGCGAAGAGCTCGGTATAGTCTTTACTAACCCTTGCATATTATAGTTCATCACGAAGCCTTTGTAGCTTGGTGGCGGTGATTGAAGAATTCATCAATGACACAATCATCCGGAAGATTAACTCCCAATTGTGTCAAGTGATTGTAGTACCCGGACATTACGAGTATGTGCTCACTAACGAACTATTCTCCTCCATCTTGCAGCTATAGAACTTATTGGAGACTTCATATCTCTCAATCCGGGCATTACATTTGGAATATTAACTTCAACTCTGGAACATCTCATATGCTCCATGACGTTCAAAACGTCGTTGAAGTCCCGGTTCTAAGCCGTAAAGCATGGCACATTGAACTATAGAGTAGTCATCAGCTTTGCTCGCCAGACGTTCTTACGTCGTCGGTTACATCAATGAAGCAGTTCGCACCCAGCGGTGCATCCAGGCGTAACTCTTACGTGCAGCAATGAGGATAATCCTCGATTACGGACCCGATCCGTGTAATTGCTACCATCATCTTTCAACTTTGCTTTCTCAAGGAACGCATTAAAATTCAACGGAACAACAGCACGAGCCATCTATCTACAATCAAACATAAACAAGCAAGATACTATCAGGTACTAAGTTCATGATAAATTTAAGTTCAATTAATCATATTACTTAAGAACTCCCACTTAGAAAGACATCTCTCTAGTCATCCAAGTGATCACGTGATCCAAATCAACTAAACCATAACCGATCATCACGTGAAATGGAGTAGTTTTCAATGGTGAACATCTTATGTTGATCATATCTACTATATGATTCACGCTCGACCTTTCGGTCTCCGTGTTCCGAGGCCATATCTGCATATGCTAGGCTCGTCAAGTATAACCCGAGTATTCTGCGTGTGCAAAACTGGCTTGCACCCGTTGTAGATGGACGTAGAGCTTATCACACCCGATCATCACGTGGTGTCTGGGCACGACGAACTTTGGCAACGGTGCATACTCGGGGAGAACACTTCTTGATAATTTAGTGAGAGATCATCTTATAATGCTACCGTCAATCAAAGCAAGATAAGATGCATAAAAGGATAAACATCACATGCAAATCAATATAAGTGATATGATATGGTCATCATCATCTTGTGCTTCATGATCTCCATCTAGCAGCACCACCATGATCACCATCGTCACCGGCGCGACACCTTGATCTCCATCGTAGCATCGTTGTCGTCTCGCCAAACTTATGCTTCTCGACTATCGCTCTTGCTTAGTGATAAAGTAAAGCATTACTGAATGCGATTGCATTGCATACAATAAGCGACAACCATATGGCTCCTGCCGATTGCCGATAACCGGTTACAAAACATGATCATCTCATACAATAAAATATAGCATCACGTCTTGACCATATCACATCACAACATGCCTGCAAAAACAAGTTAGGCGTCCTCTACTTTGTTGTTGCAAATTTTACGTGGCTGCTACGGGCTTAAGCAAGATCCATCTCACCTCGCATCAAAACCACAGCGATACTTCGTCAAATAGACTCGTTTAACCTTCTCAAGGACCGGGCGTAGCCACACTCAGTTCAACTAAAGTGAGAGAGCAGCACCCACCAGTCACCTTTAAGCAACGAGTGCTCGTGGCGGTGAAACCAGTCTCGCGTAAGTGTACGCAGCGTAATGTCGGTCTGGGCCGCTTCATCTCACAATACCGCTGAACCAAAGTATGACATGCTGGTAGGTAGTATGACTTGTATCGCCCACAACTCACTTGTGTTCTACTCGTGCAAAACATCAAACCATAGAAAAACCTGGGCTCGGATGCCCTTTGTTGGGGAACGTAGTAATTTCAAAAATTTTCCCACGCACACACAAGATCATGGTGATGTATAGCAACGACAGGGGAGAGTGTTGTCTACATACCCTTGTAGACCCGGCGGAAGCGATCTGGCGTAGAGGAAGTAGTCGTCGTTCTCCTCGCGATCCGACCGATCCGGCGCCGTTACTCCGGCGCCCGAGTTCTTGACACACGTACAGCTCGATGGCGTCCCTCGTACTCGATCCAGCCGAGTGTCGGGGAGAGTTTCGTCGACGACGGCGGCGTGGTGGCGATCTTGATGTTTCACCGGCGCGGGCTTCGCCTAAGCTTGCGACGGTATGACCGAGGTGGAATATCGTGGAGGGGGCACCGCACACGGCTAAGGAACGATCCGTAGATCAAACTTGTGTGTCCTAGGGTGCCCCCCTGCCCCCGTATATAAAGGAGGGAGGGGGAGGCCGGCCGGTTCTAGTGGTGCGCCAAGGGAGGGAGTCCTCCTCCTGGTTGGAGTAGGACTCCCTCTCCTAGTCCAACTAGGAAGGAGAAGGGGAAGGAAAGAGGGGAGAGGGAGAGGAAAGGGGGCGCGCCCCCTCCTTGTCCTATTCGGACTCCCACAGGGGGCGCCACCTCCTGGTGCGGCCCTCTCTCTCCCCTCTTGGCCCACTAAGGCCCATAACTTCCCCGGGGGGTTCCGGTAACCCCTCCGGCACTCCGGTTTTCTCCGGAAACTTCCGGAACCTTTCTGGTGTCCGAATATAGCCGTCCAATATATCAATCTTTATGTCTCGACCATTCCGAGACTCCTCGTCATGTCCGTGATCACATCCGGGACTCCGAACTTCTTCGGTACATCAAAATACATAAACTCATAATAACATCGCCATCGAAACCTTAAGCGTGCGGACCCTACGGTTCGAGAACAATGTAGACATGACCTAGAACTATTCTCGGTCAATAACCAATAGCGGGACCTGGATGCCCATATTGGTTCCTACATATTCTCTGAAGATCTTTGTCGGTCAGACCGCATAACAACATCGTTGTTCCCTTTGTCATCGGTATGTTACTTGCGAGATTCGATCGTCGGTATCAATACCTAGTTCAATCTCGTTACCGCAAGTCTCTTTACTCGTTCCGTAATACATCATCTCACAACTAACTCATTAGTTGTAGTGCTTGCAAGGCTTCGATGTGTATTACCGAGAGGGCCCAGAGATACCTCTCCGACAATCGGAGTGACAAAACCTAATCTCGAAATCGCCAACCCAACATCGCCTTTGGAGACACCTGTAGTACTCCTTTATAACCACCCGATTCGTTGTGACGTTTGGTAGCACCAAAGCGTTCCTCCGGCAAGCGGGAGTTGCATAATCTCATAGTTACAGGAACATGTATAAGTCATGGATAAAAGCGGTAGCAACATACTAAGCGATCGTGTGCTAAGCTAATGGAATGGGTCATGTCAATCAGATCATTCTACTAATGATGTGACCTTGTTAATCAAATAACAACTCTTTGTTCATGGTCAGGAAACATAACCATCTTTGATTAACAAGCTAGTCTAGTAGAGGCATACTAGTGACATATTGTTTTGTCTATGCATTCACACATGTATCATGTTTCCGGTTAATACAATTCTAGCATGAATGATAAACATTTATCATGAAATAAGGAAATAAATAATAACTTTATTATTGCCTCTAGGGCATATTTCCTTCAGTTATGGTGTCACGGACCAAGGAGCATTTATCATCCTCACCAAGACCATGAACATTCCAGTTTAGTATCTTCATAATGAAGTAAGGAACCCACAACCCAGAACAAAGTAAGAAGAAAACAAGAGCAGCATGATCATGATGAAACATAAAGTGCAGAGCACTGAGGCAGACAGACTAGGACAGCAACTAAGAACCTCTTGAAAGATGACACTCGACACACTACAGCCCTGGCAACAAAACCTACTCGAAGCGACAGAACTAACGAGGTACAAAGGAGCATTGCATGCGACTACTGAAGATCGATAGACTGGCAACAGGTCCACCAGCGACCCTGCCCATAAAACAGAGACGCCGGGGCTAACCATTGAAGGAGTTGGGGACGCATGCTGGTGAGCCGGAGGCATCATCCGCGGACGCAGAATCGTCACCCGACGAGATGGAGAAGGCTTGGCTAGCAGCTTGTTCCAGGATATCATCAGCATTGAGGTCACAGCACTGGGCAATCTTCTTCAGCTTGCCCCGTGTCAGCGGCGAAGGGGCAGCCAACAGAGGCAGCTCGAGGAGGCCGGCCACGGCAGCAGTCTTGATCTTCTTCATCCTGCGACGGCTGGAGGGGCCAGCAGATCGGCGCGACGGCCCGGAGCTGGAATCAGATCCAGTAGCCACCGCCTTACGCTTGGCGGCGCGCTCAACCGAGCCCATCCGCGCCCCGTCGTAGACTTTACTGATACGCGGGCTGCGCCGAGGAGAAGCAGTCAGCACCGGTGGCGGCACTTCTGTGTCCGCCGACGGGGAGCAGCGGACCTCCCCATCTGCTCCAAGCCCCCCTGATCAGTAGCCACCAAGGGCTGGATCTGCGCCGGCAGGTTGAGATCGACACCCGCAGCAGCCTGCCCAAGAGGGGGGGGGCAGGGAAGAGCTGCAGCACCTTCGTGGGTAGGATCTCACCAACTCCGGGCGCGCGCAGGGGCTCACGACAACTGCAGAGGACAGTAGCGACTTGAGGGGGGAGAACTGCGCAGGCGCCATGCTGCAGATCGGTGGAGACAACAGGCGAGAGCTGCCCGCACTGCAGTACTCCAGGCTCCGGCCGTGGGATGCGGTGAAAAGGCCAGGAACAAATGGGCCGGGCCACAAGGATTTGATGGGCCCAGTAGTGCTGCTGCGCAGGAAACTAGGCCTCAAAAGAAGGAGATCCTCCGGAAAAAGTAAGCACAGGCCCAACGGCAGGCAGCAGCCCAGTAGGGACGTTGGCCTTAGGCGGGTGCCTGCATTCGACGGAAGGCAGCAAAGGCTGCGTGCGAGGGCACGGCCCACCAGCCACCATTTTTGGAAGGAAACTGAAGAAAAGGGAACGGCAGCTTTCCCGTGCGATTTCCCCCTTGGTGTAGTCAAAACAGGGAAAGAACCCATCATCCATCGACACCAAGCGGATCGGAATCGTGCCCGAAGCGACCCTGCTGTTGCTGAGTTCAAGCTTGAACGAGAAGCGCAGCTCATCAACCTCGAGCGAGACCGAAACCCGTGGGGTTCGCATCTCCGCCGCCCACAGCGAGGAGTGGAGGCAAAGCCTTAACTCATCCTCATGCAGGAGTTGGGCCTCAGACGGCAGGGAGAAGGAAGAACCGCAGATAAGCTTGGGATTTGCCGCCAACTTGAGCATAGCCAGGAAGTCGGCCGGCGAGGCCATCTCCGGATGCAGGAAGGCGCGGAAGGCGCGATCCGCCATGCCATCACCGCCATGCCCGTGACCCCGGGTTGAAGAGGACCCATGGCCACGCCTCCTAGGGGAGGATGGAGCTAGGGGGCGGGGGGCTTCATCCCCCTCCTGTCTGCCGGGCGGCCTTGGTGTGGTCGTGGGGGCGCCAAGGGAGCGGGCAACATCCCATATCTCGTTGATGATGACGTCCGCGGTGAATGATTACGCAATAACCATGTATTGTGTCAAACATAAAATATACAATCATGGTGGGACATATTCCCTTCGCGTCGGCACACTAGGGACTGTCGTGCCGCCGTCAAGTTGGGCATGATGCCCGCGCAGTCGAAGGCGATGAGCAGCAGAGCAGAGTATGACGACTAACATAATGTCGTCTTAGGGCATTTCTAACCTATCTAACCTATCCCTAAAAGTTAAGGGAGTAAAAGGCTTAGTGGAGTATATTTACTTCACGTTGGACCTAGCTGATCCCCTATATTTAACGAAGCAAAGCTTATGTATGGCTCAAACTTTCGTCGAACCCTGGCTATACGTCTCCGCGGCTAGCGGCACCGATGGTGACCATGCCGGCAATGCTGTGGCTAGCGGCGTAATGCAACGACACGGCCGCCGCGCCGACGTGCGTGAGCTCATGCAAACAACGCGCGCGTGACCACGCCGGCTGTAGCCTTGTTTTTGTATTAAAAGAAATGCATCATGACCACGTTGGGCTGCCGCTAGCTGCGGCTGCTGATTTTCCCACGCCTCCGGCCACTCTAAATCCCCAAGTTTCCAACGGTCAAAGCCGAAGAGCTAGCCCAGGCCAGCAACCTCGATCCCTATATAACAAGCACGGGCCACAACCCAACAGCAAACGAAGCATCAAAATACATACTGCTCGCACATAGTCGTAGACACGCGTACGTGTGCAGCTGGGGCGTATTCTTCTTCACCTGCTTCCAAAGAAAGAATGGGGCGTATTCTTCTTCACCTGCTTCACATTGTTCCAGCGGTACTTGATTTTCTCAACGGGGGAGAACTGCCTACGGGGATGAACGACACATCCATTACGCTAATCCCTAAGGTACGCTTCCCACAGAATATCACTCAGTATCGACCGATTTCTCTCTGCCCGGTTTTGTATAAGATTGCCTCCAAGGCCATTGCTAACCGTGTTTGAGAGTGTTTGGATGACATTATTGGGGTGGAACAGAGTGCGTTCGTTCCTGGCCGTTTGATCACTGACAATGTGGTAATTGCACATGAGAGTGTGCATGCTATGAGAAGAAGGAAAAAGGGGGGGAATGCGGTATGCGCTATCAAGCTGGACATGATGAAAGCATATGATCGGGTTGAATGGCATTATCTGCAAGCGATTATGTTGAGGCTTGGTTTTTGTGTGGAGTTTGTTCGCTTAATCATGAAGTGTGTGACATCAGTAAGATTCTCAATTCGTGTCAACGGTGAACTTCTTCCTTTCTTCACTCCCTCGAGGGGTTTGCGTCAGGGCTGTCCGGCGTCTCCGTATCTCTTTCTGCTTTGTGCAAAAGGATTGACTTCACTCCTGAACCACTATGGTGGAATGAGAGTAGACAAAGGCATCCGGGTCAGTTTTCGATCCCCATGGATCAATCACCTTCTGTTTGCGGACGATAGTCTCATTTTTATGCAAGCAAAGGTGGAGAGTGCTCAAAGACTCAATGATATATTGAGTATTTACGAGCTAGGTTCCGGACAGGCAGTAAACAAAGAGAAAAACTCGGTTTTTTTTCAGCCCGAATACTTCTGCTCCGGACAAGTTGCTGCTGAAACAGACTTTGAACATTTCCGTCGAGGCTTTCAGCGAGCGATATTTGGGTTTGCCTACTGTTGTGGGAAGAATCACAAGTGGTACTTTTGATCACATTGGGGAGAGGATTCGTAGTAAACTCCAAGGTGGATCAGAGAGAATGGTGTCTTGTGCTGGTAGGGAAGTTCGTATAAAAGCTATTCCCCAAGCCATTCCTACATTCAGCATGAGTTGTTTCAAACTAACTAAGAAGGTATGCAAAGGCCTTGTTTCCTTTTTGGCAAAATACTGGTGGAGTAGCAGCCTGGACCGTAATTCTATGCACTGGAAGGCTTGGGATGCTATGACAATGCCGAAGGAAAAGGGAGGTATGGGACTCCGGGATCTTGAGTTGTTCAACACAGCTCTCCTTGGAAAATACGGTTGGCGATTGATGACAAATCCGAGCTCTCTTTGCGCCAAAGTTCTCAAGGGTAGATATTTTCCTAACTGTGATTTCATGCAAGCCACAACCCCGCGCTTTTCTTCGGCAATGTGGCGGGCAATCATAGCTGGGAGGGAGGCTTTGCAAGTTGGGCTCATCAAGCGTATAGGAGACGGCATGACGGTGTCCATTTGGAGGGATAAGTGGATTCCCGGCACCCTCTCCATGTCCCCAACAGTCAGAAGCAACAAATCACAGCTGCAAATTGTTTCAGACCTTATTGATTCTAGCAATTGGTCGTGGAAAACTGAAGTGATTCGTCAAAACTTCATCACTCCTGATGCGCATGCCATTCTCAATATTCCTCTGCGGAGAGGGGGAGGTGATGATGTATTGGCGTGGGCTCTCGAAAGATCGGGCTGCTATACTGTAAGATCCGCGTATCATGCTCTGATGACTCATAACGAGCAGCGTGCTCTAGAGGAAGGGGCGATCACCGAAACTTCATCGAATGACAAACAGCTATGGTCCCGATTGTGGAAACTCAAGGTTTTGCCAAGAGTGAGAGTATTTTGGTGGCGTGTCCTGCATGGAATTCTCCCGGTGGAATCTACCCTCAGGTTTCGTCATATCACCACTGTTGGCACATGTAAACTATGTCTTCATGAAGAGGAAGATATGAAACATGCATTGTTAGAGTGCACCCATGCCAGGAGATTCTGGAATGCAGCCCCGGATTGGCTTGATATTAAGAGACCGGAGCTACACCCCCTGACCTGGTCGAAGGATGTCACTTGTGACCCTATGTTCTCTGATTCTGAGAGGGCGAAGCTGATTACTGTTATGTGGGCAATTTGGACTTCAAGGAACAATGCCACACATGATAAGAAAGAACTTGATCCTGTTCAGTCTATGAAGAAAACTCAAGAGGCTCTTGCCATACTTGAGCTACCCCGCGATCAGGCGCGTATTCTTCCGGGTCATGGTTGGAGGCCACCGGACCCGGGCCAGATCAAGATTAACACTGATGGTAGTGTTGCAATGGAAGCTAGAAGGGGTGGGGTAGGAGGGGTCGCAAGGTCTCACTCCTCCTTCTTGGCGGCTTGGTGCAAACCTTACCCGGGAATCACAGATCCTCTCATAGCCGAAGCCCTGGCTTTACGCGATGGGGTTCTTTTTGCGCATCTTCGAGGCTATGCTAAAGTGGTTTTCGAGTCCGATAATTTGGAGATTGTGAATCTCTGGAACTCGCGTCACAGTCCCCGGGCGGTGGTGGCGCCTATCTTGTCCGAAATTAGGGAGCATGTCTTTTTCTTTAAGTCCTTTGTAATTCAACATGTGGGTAGATCGGCCAACGTTGCTGCTCATCTTTGTGCGAAGCAAGCAAGCACTCTAGATGTGACAGAATGTTGGATTGACTCTACGCCGAGTCTTCTTGTAACCAGCCTCCTAGCTGATAGAGCTGGAGCTATTGATGTTGAATAAAAAGCTCCAAATTTCCCTGCAAAAAAAAGGCTCAGAGCGCGAACACCGGCGGTTGCTCTTCTCGGGGTGGCGATGCTATTCAGACGGTGGTGAGGGCCGTTGAGGGTAGGCTGATGACTCACAAGTGTAGGGGATCAATCGTAATTCTTTCGATAAGTAAGAGTGTCGAATCCAACGAGTAGCAGAAGGAAATGACAAGCGGTTTTCAACAAATTATTTTCTGCAAGCACTAAAATTATCAGTCCAGATAGTTTGATAGCAAGGTAATTTGTAACGAGCAATAAGTAGCAATTGTAACAAAGGTGCAACAAGGTAGCACAATCCTTTTTGTAGCAAAGAACAGGCCGGAACTTTCTCTTATAGCAAGTAAAGCGTTCTTGAGGACACATGAGAATTTCATCTAGTCACTTTCATCATGTTGATTTTATTCGCGTTCCTTATTTTAATAATTTGATATGTGGGTGGACCGGTGTTTGGATACTATTCTTACTTGAACAAGCCCCCACTTATGATTAACTACGAAAGAAAAATTAAGATAAATCTACTGTGCTGCTAAATCTCAGACGAGATTAGCCACGCAAATTGATTAACTAGATGGTACCCCGCGCGTTGCTGCGGGAATTCGTGGATAAGAGTTTATGCAACGATAAATGTTAACAATCATGAAAGCAAACAAACACTTGCTAGATCATTGGCTTGCTGTGAATCTTGGCCCTTTGCGTGTTACGTGCTTGCTATGCACCTTGTTGATATGGATGTAATCAAGATTTTGGAAGCAATTTCACCAGAAATTTTGACATGACCTATCCTAGATTTTGTACCATTCGCAGATGTAATAGGAAAATAATATATATCGACATAATTATAGTAAAATCCACATGCTCATCTGAATAAATTGCAAAGCAACCCATATACCACATAATTCAGGTGAATCCATATGTCACTACATGCATAGGATCACCATGTAATTACCAGTGAGTGTTCAATGGATTGAAATCCGAGCCACAATATAACTATATATAAGTAAAAAGCAACGTACGTAATCCAGCCCGTATATAGTTGCATAAGCATTATCCATAACTCATTACATGCATAGGATCACACAGAAGTAATACTACACAGTATAACTAACTTAAACATAAGGCAGTGTAGCTTGTTGCTGCTTGAGTGAGCGTTTGACGATATCCTGCATGTTGTAAAAAGAGAGCACTATTGATACAATTATCCTCCTCGAATCAGCTAGCAGAGAGAAACCAAACTTTTGGATAATTTTGTTGGACATGAAATTCACAGTACTATGTTTTTATTGGTGTTTATCCTCATAGCCTTTTTAGTTGTTCGTTTTCATGTTGTTGTCTGCAATGTTGTTTGAGGAATAAAAATAATAATGGTGAATGTTATATTTGGAATTTGGCAAGTGACATGAGATGACACACATACTCTTGCAGTCTTGCTTATGCTTTGACAACTTGAAGATGAAGTTCTGCAGCCTCAAGATCTACCTCCTTTTGACTGTGACATGTAAATATTGCATTGTTGAGAAATTACATGGTAAATAGGATTATTGTTATCTGTGTGTACCTCTCTTTGTTGGTAGTTTCATCTTCTGTAAATTCAGTGACCCTTTCAGCTAAAGAGTGCCTGCAAAAAAATTGACATTTGAATTTCCTGTTGAATCTGAACCGGTTGATTTGTACAGAGAGTTCTAAGCATTATATTTGTTTTGGTTTTTCTCAGTGTCAATATTTGCGGCTGGGCAAGAGGGAGGTGTAGTATTCCTTGAGTCCTCTGGTGATCGGATCACCGGACTATGAATAGAAAAAGTTTGGTCAGCGGTGTTTAGATAGAGCTTGTAACTTCTATGTTGGTATTCACGGCAAACCTCTCGATACTTATTGTTGAAGATGAATGGGTCGTCAATTCTTTGATTGGAGATGGCTGGAAATATTACATGGTTCAAGTTAGTATTTTGCAGGAAATATGGTTGGAATTAGGAAGAATATACTTTCTGAATGAATAGAAATTATCTAACCTTTGTAGAGGGAAACACTTGTGCACTATCGATTGAGAAGCTTTTCTTTATGACATGACCTATGGGGATCTGAGATACTGAATCAATCTTCATTCCAGCAAGTATAACAGGGAGTCTTTTTGTGGACGGGTATGCATGGTGAATGTCATACTTAGGCAAGCGCCAAACAGCCTCATTTGGTGCAATATAGCGACATTCTCGATGATTATCTATTTCATTGACTGTCTCACTTGGGGGAAAGGATGACCTAGCATTAGACTCCATTTTTTATCTGGCACAATCAAATCATTTTGTCGCATACTTGAAAAGATTTCTCTTTTGTGATTCTACTTGAAAAGATATTTGCACATGCCTGCAGTGGACATTATGAGGAACAACTAATGTGTTAGTAATGAGAAGTCCATTTTTATTGCATAATGTGTGAAACCATTCTCTAATACAGTGGTTCATTCATAGAAATCTTGAGGGTAATTTGCAATACTGTATCCTAACTAACCTCTATTTCTATCTTGTGTATACACTTGTGTTGGAAGCAGTAGATTGGTTTATTTCAGGGTACAACATGTAATGACTGATAGTGGGGGTGTCCATGACTGCATGAGACTAAATGCCTACGAAGATGCATCGAAGAATTTTTGGCACCATCCATCTTACTAAACCATAGGCATTCAATTGCCTTAAAAGGAAGAAGATTGTAGCCTTTATGTTTTGAACAAACACAATGCACATAATAATTCAGGGGAAGAAATTCAATGGTATGTAATATGCATGGAAAGAAATATAAGTTTTGTATGCTCATCATGTGTAAACAATTAAATTTAGAGATGAGTATGTGCTTACCAATGCAAGTGGCAAGATATCTATGAAGCAAAATGCCCGACACCTTGCGATCTGGGGAAGTGCAGAACCGCGGAAGGAGGATAACAAAAATGTTAACAGAATCAACATGAACACCATAGTCCGTCTTAATTTTTTTTAAAGACATATATGTTGCATTGCTAACAAACATACTCATGCCCATATAATCATTTAACTAATTGAACTATCCAACCCAGAAGAAAATTAAGATAATCGTGTTTCTACAGTATAAGGGAGATGACCAATTATAAATGCTCAACATGAAAGGGATAAAATAAATTTCCTACAGAGTAAAAGTGATTGGTAATCTAAGTTAGAACAACATGAGAAAATCCCATATCCAATTCCATGATACTCTTCCACAACATGCAAAAATGAATCGATAACCTTACCCCTTGCCTCTTTCCGGTTAGTTCATCTAGTACCTATTGGCACTGATTCAGGTATAACAATATGGGCAACGAAGAGAGTTTTTTTGAATGAACAATCTGTATCTAGAAGAACTATAGCAAGTACCATGAAACTTGAATTCCTAATTTGTCATATTAGTATTCTATCATTCCTGCACATGACAAAGTAAGAGTAATGCACAATCTGGAAAGAATGCAAAGAGAGTAAGAGACCTGTGAAGTAATGAATCAATTCCCAACAAAAAGAGATGTTTGAAGCATAACATGGAGCAGAGCACCTTTGATCTGAAGTGCAACCTGAGAAGATTCAAAGGCATAAGCATCAGGATGAGAAAATCATAGGCTGCTGGAAATAGAGTGTGCCGCTACCATGCCGGAGGCCTCTTCCCAGATGGGATGCGAGAAGGCGTGTGTGATGGATGACGATGGCACTACAGAGGGTATTTAAACCCACTTTCTTCCGCATCTGCAGGGTAATGAAAGGCGAGGTAATGAGGGGAGGAATTATGTGGTGCGGCAGGCCGTTTCATGTGCATTTGTGGCTAGGGTAGCATACGTCATGGAGGCGGAAGGGTAGTGGTGGCTATAGAGCGGTAATGGGAAGAGAATTAATGCACGGGAGCTCATCGGTCGTTGCGGCGACAGCATGCGGAGGAGCGTCGGTCACGGCAACGGCGGCAAGAGGCTGAGCAGCCTCGGTCGTGGCGGCGGCGTCTGGCCGAGAGAGCGTCGGGTGTGGCGGAGGCTGACTGGGAGACTGGACAGGGAGCGATCAGCATGATGGCGGTTGGCCGAGGGATAGTGCATGGAGTGTAGTAGCGGCGCGCCGGCGGCTGGCTGGTGGACTGGGTTGGGAGCGGCGGCTGGATGGGGCAAATAGGGTGTGCACGATGGAGGATAATATTTCTGAAGTGATGTGGGTAGGATACATGGGCTATTTGTTTCTCATGGGCTTAGAACGTGCTCAAATCACACCAACGACCAAAGAGCCCAACGCTGTAGCCCACCTACAAAAATTTGACGGAGGGCCTGGAAGCGAGTCGGACAGTACGACAGAATGAATGAATCGTTATTTCCCACTTAGCGGTGGCATGTCTTAGTAAATTTTATCAACTCCTATCAAACGGCTGTAGACTGATGAGGTATACTGCATCAACGGCTATAACAATTGAGATGATGTGGCTTCATGAGGAGGCAGGAAAATCATCTAGTGGGGTGCCCCTATTTAGATATAGAAGATTTGTGTTTGTCGTTCTTGTATAGTGTTGTTCAAAGACGTACTGGGCTGAGGCTGGAAACGGGCAGGGTGTCTGCCTTGCGCTATATGGGCTTCTTAACTTGCTTTCTTGTTTGGGCTGTGGCCTCTGCCTTGGAGTCCTTTCCATTTTTATTTTTTATTTCTTCTTTTATTTTTCCAATCTTACAGTGGAATCTTAAGGACACAGCTCACTATGTGTGTGTACAAGGGTACTTGTCTAGTTCTTCCCCTATTCTAAAGAAAAATTCTACATTTTTCCCTTTTATTCTTTTTCATTTTAGTGTATTTATTACTTTTTATTTTCCAGTCGTTGCTTTTATTTTTATTTTTATTTCTGATTTATTTTT
The DNA here is from genome assembly GCA_021437245.1 of Aegilops speltoides. Classification (NCBI taxonomy): domain Eukaryota; kingdom Viridiplantae; phylum Streptophyta; class Magnoliopsida; order Poales; family Poaceae; genus Aegilops; species Aegilops speltoides. The sequence goes on along the minus strand of CM038145.1, from coordinate 480,088,885 downwards.
GTCTTACTTCTTTTGGAGACACATCTAAAATTCTGTAGCACATAAATAATTTTTATTCTCACTCGTTACTGTACCTTTTTTACATGGATTTTATTATTTACTTATTTGTATGCTGCCTTTCTATCATCTCTTATTTTTAATTTATTACCCAAAGCAATTACCATGTTTATATGCCCTATTTTTTCCCACATCAGGTTCATAGAGAAGCATTTGCTTTTTCCTTTTTTTTTGCATGAAACGAAGATGTAATTACTGAACGGGATTGCTAATACTTAGTCGACTAAGTTTTAACAAAGTGTCAGTTGATCTCCTGGTCGTTGGATCATTTGATGCTTCAAAATTTGTGCGGTCATGTTTTGTTTTTCTTTAGTTTTGTTCTGCTTTCCGGGGTTGGCCAATTATGTGCAATGCGTTGGTTCAAGTTGGTCGGGCAGGGATGTTTCTTGTCTGGTTCGGCTTTTTTCTGTAAACAACAATTTTGTCTGCTTTTCTTTTATGTATTTTTACTATTTCTTTTATTTTCTTGTAAGTGCCATTTAACATTTTTTTCTTGCATCGGTGTTCCTCGTGGCGTTATTTATTTATTTTTTTTGCATTTTTTCACCTTTCCTTATTTTCTTACTTTATTATTTGTTTTCACTTTTTATTGCTTTTAAAATATATATTTTCTAAATGCATGATACTTGCTACTTTTTTATACTTTATTATTTTAGTAAATAATAACTTCTATTTTCTCCATTTGGTTGCACAATCGCCTCGACTGTAATTGCATATCTTCCACACTACTGCAACTCAATGTTGTTTTACCGAGGGACGAGGGGCAGTTGCATGTCTACCATTAGGTACGTAACTGCAAGTGTCATGCCCCTACCGCGACTGCATGTCTTCAACGCGATTGCAACTTAGTGTTGTTTTGTCAGGGGAGGGGCAGTTGCATGTCTAGTATTAGGCACGCAACTGCAAGTGTTGTGCCCAGATGCAATTGGAGGGGAAAAATCACCTCCAGAGGACGTCTCCGAGGAGCATCATGAAGGAAATATGCCCTAGAGGCAATAATAAAGTTATTATTTATTTCCTTATTTCATGATAAATGTTTATTATTCATGCTAGAATTGTATTAACCGGAAACATAATACATGTGTGAATACATAGACAAACATAGTGTCACTAGTATGCCTCTACTTGACTAGCTCATTTATCAGAGATGGTTATGTTTCCTAGCCATGGACAAAAGAGTTGTCATTTGATTAAACAGGATCACATCATTAGGAGAATGATGTGATTGACATGACCCATTCATTAGCCTAGCACTTGATCGTTTAGTATCTGCTATTGCTTTCTTCATGACTTATACAAAGTTCACGCAACTATGAGATTGTGCAACTCCGTTTACGGAAGAACACTTTGTGTGCTACCAAACATCACAACGTGGCGGGTGATTATAAAGGTGCTCTCAGGTGTTTCCGAAGGTACATGTTGGGTTGGCATAATTGAGATTAGGATTTGTCACTCCGATTGTCGGAGAGGTATCTCTAGGCCCTCTCGGTAATACTCATCACCTAAGCCTTGCAAGCATATAACTAATGAGTTAGTTATGAGATGACGTATTCTGAGCGAGAAAAGAGACTTGCGATAGCGAGATTGAACTAGGTATTGGATACCGGCGATCAAATCTCGGGCAAGTAACATACCGATGACAAAGGGAACAAAGTATGTTGTTATGCGGTTTGACCGATAAAGATCTTCGTAGAATATGTAGGAACCAATATGGGCATCTAGGTCCCGCTATTGGTTATTGACGGAGACATGTCTCGGTCATGTCTACATTGTTCTCGAACCGTAGGGTCCGCACGCTTAAGGTTTCGATGTGATTATATTATGAGTTTATGTAATTTGATGTACGAAGGTTGTTGAGGTCCGGATGAGATCACGGACATGACGAGGAGTCTCGAAATGGTCGAGACATAAAGATTGATATATTGGACGGATATATTTGGACACGGAAAGGTTCCGGAGAGTTTGGGAAAATCTAGGAGCTCAGGAGGTTACGGAACCCCGGTAAGTATATGGGCCTTATTGGGCCCTAGTAGAAGGAGGAGAAGGAGCAAGAGAGGGGGAGCCCCCCCCAAGCCCAATCCGAATGGGGGGGGGGCGGCCCCCCTTTCCTTCTCTCCTTCCCCCTACTCCTTCCTACTAGTACTACTCCTTCCTTCCCCCTCCAACTTGGATTAGGAAAGAGGGAAACCTACTTGGAGTAGGTTTCCTCCCCTATGGCGCCCCCTTGGGCAGCCACCTCCTCCCTCCCTCCTTTATATCTCGGGGTGAGGGGCACCCTAGACACACAAGTTGATCATTGCACTAGTAGAAAACCACCAATCAGTCCGGTTCGTAGGGCCTTTAGTCGGTTCGGGCCGGACTAATGGGTCGTTACTAATACCTCAACCCATTAGTCGGTTCAAACACGAACCGGGACCAATGTGCCTCCACGTGGCCTGTCTTGCGCCGAGCCCAGTCGGGGGCCTTTGGTCCCGGTTGGTGGCTCAACCGGGACCAAAAGGCATCCGTGTCTGCATTCGAGTGGCTAGGGTTTTGTTTTTTTTGAAAGGAGGGGGTTGGGGGTTTTGGGGGTTAATTTAGGTGTTTAGTATATTGTGTTAGCTAGCTAATTAATATAGAAAGTGTCCTCTCTTATGTCGTGCTTGCTCGGCGCCACGTAGTATATATACATAAGTGATCGAGAGAACCATTCATCTGAAGTTAAGTAATGCATACCGAGAGAAGTGATCGATCGACCTCTCCTTCTCGAGAGATTGGTCGAACAACAAGTTTTACTGGCTACATACATGTACAATCTATATAAGATCTCTTAATTACAAACCACTAGCATTTGAATTCAAGTTCCACATGGTATTCTCGGCTTTCTTGATGGCGTGTTCAAGAAAGAATCCCGCCAATTCCTCTTGAATTGCTTTCATGCGATCTGGTTCTAGGAGTTCATCCGCATCTGCCACGTCTAATTAATTTGAAGAAGGGGTTAATTAATACATATATATGAATGAAACTCAACAGAAATGATGGTGTAATAAAATGAAATTGTGAATATTATTGCTTCGCACTTCATATTGTCTTCTAGAGTAGCCCGCTTGTTTTTCAAAATCGCGTTGTGAATGAACTTCGCACACGTAGTATCCACGAAATCATTCCTTCCTCCTGCCACAAGCACTTTCACGAGAAATAGAGGTCAATCAAACTGATAATGAAGCATTATATAAATGGCATTGATGAAAGTATTGCTATAGAATCAGCGGGAGGCAGCGCGCCAAGAGTACTTACTTTCGGGTATGTATATCGCAGCTCCTTGGTAGTCCGGAGCTTGTGCGGTGAACTGTTTCAAACCACGCAAGACAAAGAAAATATTTGTTATTACTTGAGATATCAGGAAATGAACAAAAGTTGCCGATATGGTGCGATAATGATCGATTGAACTTACTTGCTGAGCATTTCAGTCATGTCCGCATAGGTGCTGGGATCTTTCCGTCAGAGTCTAAGGCGGTTACTAGTCCATGCTCAAGCTTAATCTCGAGAAGAATATAGTGGTACCTACACGCATGCATAACTCATCAATTACATTAACCTCGCTCGAGTAATAAGGAAAACCGAATATGCACACGACAACAACACTCACGGGCCGTGGTAAGGAAAGAGTATGGTATCTTTGTTTTGATTTTTGATCAATGATTGTAGCAAGTTGTCCTCGGCCTCTTGGTAGCGCTTTTTAGCGAAAAACATCTATGATATTTGTGTTAATGAACCCAATATCATAGATTTCATTTTTTTTGCACTCGGCGATCTTCAATCTGCATAATATATTGAGGATAATTAATTATAAATACATGCAATGAAAGAGCCGAGCTATATATACGGACTAATGACGAAATAGTACTTACAGAGCGGTAGCAAAGACCATTAATTTATCGAGGGCCTTTTGATTGAAGAACTCAAAGAACTCGAAGAACTCCTCAAATGGAATAGACAACAGATCATTTGAAGCGAGTCGTGCTCCTCTTTAATTTTCAGATACAAAGTGTTCGTCCCCTCGGACTCTCTGCGGGTTTTCATGTACCAAGCTGTGGAATCTTAGCATCATTGTTGTCGAGACTTTTCATCTTTGACGAGAGGCTTCCCGTACTCAGATCTGAATAAGTCCACCTCCATGAAATCAGGAAGTGCATCGTCGGGCGGGTAATCTTCAAGATTGCCATAACCGCCACCGTCCCGGAGGATTAGACACATTCGATGGGGGGCACGATTGCTGTGCTTGTTCGCCGAGCTGGGCAATTTTTCCCCTTTGCCCGTTGTTCTTTTAACCTTTTATCGATGTGATAGTTCCCACCGCTTGGCTTGAGATATGTCTGCTTAGTAATGTCGCTCATAGTTGGTTCTCGGCGGAGACTTTGGTGGTTTCCTCGGTCATCGAGAGTGCGCTTTGCTTTCACGGATCGACCTTCTCCTCCGGAGGTGGATGTATCTTTGCTTTAACCCCTTCAAAGAACTCCTTCACTTGGGTCTGCACGATCGTGTCGTTTTCCTCCTTGCTCCTCTCGTGCAGTAACTTCTCTACAGGCTTTAGAGGTGGACCGTGTCTGTATTACCTCTCTCTTCTTGTGCTGCTAGACGCCGGAGCAGATGGAGCGGATCTGGCGTCTGTCTTCTTCGTGCTTGCTTACGAGGCGGAGGAGAAGGACTACTGACGCGTCGGAGCAGCCGGGCGGCGGCGGGTCTCTTCCGCCCTTGCTTGGGCGGAGAAGGAGGAGGCGGAGTGCCGCCACGCCGCGGAAAGGGGCGAGTGCCGCCACGCGTGCCACGATCTTCACTCGCGGGAGGAGGAGGCGGTGGAGGCGAAGTGCCGCCACGCGTTCCTGATCGTCACTCGCGGAGGAGGAGGTGGAGGCGGAGTGCCTGACTCGCGGGAGGAGGAGGAGGAGGCGGAGGCGTCCAGTTGAGAAGGTCGATGAGCTCCTTCCGCCATAGGCATGGAGTCTTGAGCAGAACCCAGCCTAGTCTCCCCTTCACGGTAGGGTGCTCAAGCCTTGAGGTCCTCAAATCCCTCCGTTATTTCATCAACCATCACCTTAGCAAATCATACGGAATCGGTGGCGGTGATAAGTTGTGCGGGTCCACTAGGATAAACTTGGCCAACAACCGCCTTGACCTTCAAATTCATGCATCGCGCCATAATGTGGCAATTTTGAGACTCGTGATACCATCCACGGGATAGCTGGCGAGGCCGTCAATACATGCTCCGGCTGAAGCAGCTCGGTGGAAGCAACGCTATCTGCGCTGAGATGGCGGGGTAGCTTTGGGGAAGCTTGGCATGTCGTTTGTTGCGATCTGCCGCTTCTCGTTCCTCTTCTCGATCCTCTAGCCCATTACCCTTCCAAGCAGCGCCTGCATTTGGTCTGCTCCACTTTCTTCCTCCTCTCGTGGGTTTTGTAACCCCTGCGTCCGGAAAACCAACCTTCCACGGAAGGGAGCTGGCGTGCCTCTGTCCGTCCGAGGTGCTCGGGATTCCCAAGGGCCATTGTGAGCTCGTCCTTCTCCTGTTTGGAAGGAACTTCCCTCATTGCGACATCGATATAGTGTCGAAGTTTCTTGGTGGTGTTTGCAGTTGCTCGTCCGTCCCACCCTTTGCCTATTCACGAGGGTCCAAGGTTCCGCCAGCCCGAAGAACCAAGTCCGGCAACGGTCCAGCGGCAGCGCATTGTCTCTGGTTCGATCCCTTTTTCAAGCAGATCATGCTCAGCCTTGGACCACTTAGGCGGCGCTTTGAGGTAGCCACGACCCGTGCGATGGTGAAGCGTCTTCTTCGCAGCATTTTCTTGTTTGTCTCCGACATCTTCTTACTCTTTTCCGATGTCTTGTGGGCCACAAATGCGGGCGATGATCTTTGATCTTCTCATATTTGCCGATGAATTCTGGTGTCTCTTTTTCTTGACAAACTGGTTCAGCTCTTTCCTCCACCTCCTCATTAGGCCAGCCATCTTCTTAAGAGCACAAGACTTGATTAATTGCTCTTTAACGGCTTCTCCGGATCCTCCTCTGGCGGTAGGGTGAAATTTGCCTTCAGCTCATTCCAAAGATCTTCTTTACGCATATCATTGACATAAGACACCTCGGCGTCTTCATCCTTAGCAGGCTTATACCATTCTTTGGATCTTGATCGGGATCTGTCCCTAACAAGAACCCCGACCGAAAGCGAAAATGCCTTCTTTGTCCGGATGGGTTCAATCGGTTCGCCGTCGGTGCGATTTCTATGATCTCAAACTTTTCATCCGAGCTCAACTTTTCTTGGGCCTCGTCTCCTTACGAAGTTGTGCTCGATCCGGAGGGCTAGAAATTATAAGGAAGAAAGGCGACGATTACTTAATATGTGTACATATACCAAAACAATGGATGCATCAATTAACTTGTCGAGCGGGCTTAACTAATATATATATACCTGGCGGACTCGGTTCGGTGACTCGGCTCGGCACGGTCTCCTTCGTCTTGTACCTCCATTGTGTCACGGAGCCATCATGAACATAGTCCTCATCTTGTACCGGCATTAATGGGTGAAGCCATCATAATCATAGCCCTCTTCTTCATCCATCGACCAGCGGTGTCGATGAGAAATGACGCAACATCATCACTTCCATTTGCGATTATTTCCCCAACATAAACCACATTTCTTCGTCTCGGGAGTGCTTCATAGTTTCTGCAAATATTGACAACATGTCAATTATTATTCAAACATGGTACATACTGGCAAACGTAGAACTAGCTAGCTAATCACAATAAGGAATGATGTTAGTGGCCTCGACGCTGCTTCTCTAGGGTTTGGGGTTGAAGGAAATATGCCCTAGAGGCAATAATAAAGTTATTATTTATTTCCTTATTTCATGATAAATGTTTATCATTCATGCTAGAATTGTATTAACCGGAAACATGATACATGTGTGAATGCATAGACAAAACAACATGTCACTAGTATGCCTCTACTAGACTAGCTTGTTAATCAAAGATGGTTATGTTTCCTGACCATGAACAAGGAGTTGTTATTTGATTAACAAGGTCACATCATTAGTAGAATGATCTGATTGACATGACCCATTCCATTAGCTTAGCACACGATCGTTTAGTATGTTGCTACTGCTTTTTATCTATGACATATACATGTTCCTGTAACTATGAGATTATGCAACTCCCGTTTACCGGAGGAACACTTTGGGTGCTACCAAACGTCACAACGTAACTGGGTGATTATAATGGAGTACTACAGGTGTATCCAAAGGTAGATGTTGGGTTGGCGTATTTCGAGATTAGGTTTTGTCACTCCGATTGTCGGAGAGGTATCTCTGGGCCCTCTCGGTAATACACATCACTGAAGCCTTGCAAGCATTACAACTAATAAGTTAGCTGTGAGATGATGTATTACGGAGCGAGTAAAGAGACTTGCGATGCGAGATTGAACTAGGTATTGGATACCGACGATCGAATCTCGGGCAAGTAACATACCGATGACAAAGGAACAACGTATATTGTTATGCGGTCTCGACCGATAAAGATCTTAGTAGAATATGTAGGAACCAATATGGGCATCCAGGTCCCGCTGTTGGTTATTGACCGAGAATAGTTCTAGGTCATGTCTACATTGTTCTCGAACCGTAGGGTCCGCACGCTTAAGGTTTCGATGACAGTTATTATGAGTTTATGTATTTTGATGTACCGAAGAAGTTGAGTCCGGATGTGATCACGGACATGACGAGGAGTCTCGAAATGGTCGAGACATAAAGATTGATATATTGGAAGCCTATGTTTGGAGTTGGAATGGTTCCGGTGAAAACAGGAATTTAGGAATCTGGGAGGTTACCGGAACCCCCCGGGGGGTAAATGGGCCTCGATGGGCCTCGAGGGAGAAGAGGAGGGGCCGGCCAGGGGTGGCCGCGCGCCCCCTCCCCCCCCAGTCCGAATAGGACAAGGAGGGGGGGGGCGGCGCCCCCCTTTCCTCTTTCCCCCTTCCCCAATCCTATTCCAACTAGGAAAGGGGGGGAGTCCTACTCCCGGTGGGAGTAGGACTCCTCCCAGCCTTGGGCGGCCGCACCTCCCCTCCCTCCTTTATATCTGAGGGCAGGGGGCACCCTAAATACACACAAGTTTGATCTCGGATCGTTCCTTAGCCGTGTGCGGTGCCCCCTCCACCATATTCCACCTCGGTCATACCGTCGCGAAGCTTAAGCGAAGCCCTGCGCCGATAAAACATCAAGATCGTCCTGCGCCGTCGTCTTGTGAAACTCTCCCTCGACACTCGGCTGGATCGAGATCGAGGGGCGTCATCGAGCTGTCGTGTGTCAAGAACTTCGGGCGCCCGAGTAACAGCGCCGGGATCGGTCGGATCGCGAGGAGAACGTCGACTACTTCCTCTACGTTGTGATCGCTTCGCTTGGGTCTACAAGGGTATGTAGACAACACTCTCCCCTCGTTGCTATACATCACCATGATCTTGTGTGTGCGTAGGAAATTTTTGAAATTACTCGTTCCCCAACATGGCATCCGAGCCCGGTTTTTCTATGGTTTGATGTTTTGCACGAGTAGAACACAAGTGAGTTGTGGGCGATACAAGTCATACTACCTACCAGCATGTCATACTTTGGTTCAGCGGTATTGTGAGATGAAGCGGCCCAGACCGACATTACGCGTACGCTTACGCGAGACTGGTTTCACCGCTACGAGCACTTTCGTTGCTTAAAGGTGACTGGTGGGTGCTGTCTCTCTCACTTTAGTTGAACCGAGTGTGGCTCGCCGGTCCTTGAGAAGGTTAAAACGAGTCTATTTGACGAAATATCGTTGTGGTTTTGATGCGTGGGTGAGACTGGATCTTGCTTAAGCCCGTAGCAGCCACGTAAAATTTGCAACAACAAAGTAGAGGGCGTCTAACTTGTTTTTGCGGGGCATGTTAATGATGTGATATGGTCAAGGCGTGATGCTATATTTTATTGTATGAGATGATCATGTTTTGTAACGAAGTTATCGGCAACTGGCGGGAGCCATATGGTTGTCGCTTTATTGTATGCAATGCAATGCTTCGTAATGCTTTACTTTATCACTAAGCGGTAGCGATAGTCGTAGAAGCATAAGTTTGGCGAGGCGACAACGATGCTATGATGGAGATCAAGGTGTCGCGCGGTGACGATGTGTTGGGGAACGTAGTAATTTCAAAAATTTTCCTCGCACACGCAAGATCATGGTGATGTATAGCAACGAGAGGGGAGAGTGTTGTCTCGTACCCTCGTAGACCAAGCGAAGCGATCTGGCGTAGAGGAAGTAGTCGTCGTTCTCCTCGCGATCCGACCGATCCGGCGCCGTTACTCCGGCGCCCGAGTTCTTGACACGTACAGCTCGATGGCGTCCCTCGTACTCGATCCAGCCGAGTGTCGAGGAGAGTTCCGTCGGCCGACGGCGTGGTGGCGATCTTGATGTTTCACCGGCGCGAGGCTTCGCCTAAGCTTCGCGACGGTATAACCGAGGTGGAATATGGTGGAGGGGCACCGCTGCGGCTAAGGCGATCTCACGATCAACTTGTGTGTCTCAAGGTGCCCCCCCCCCCATATATAAAGGAGCCAGGGGAGGGGCGGCGGCCAGGAGGCGCGCCAAGGAGTCCTACTCCCTCGGGTAGGATTCCCCCAATCCTAGTTGGACTAGGATTCCCGGAGGAAGGAGAGAGGGGGCGGCCCCTTCTCCTAGTCCTAGTAGGACTAGGGAAGGGGGGGCGCGACCAGGCAGGCTGCCCTCCTCCTTTCCACTAGGGCCCATCGAGGCCCATTTACCTCCGGGGGTTCCGGTAACCTCCGGTACTCGGTAAATTCCGTTTTACTTGGAACCATTTCGAACTCCAAACATAGGCTTCAATATATCAATCTTTATGTCTCGACCATTCCGAGACTCCTCGTCATGTCCGTGATCACATCCGGGACTCGAACTTCTTGGTACATCAAAATACATAAACTCATAATAATGATCCATGAAACCTTAAGCGTGCGGACCCTACGGTTCGAGAACAATGTAGACATGACCTAGAACCATTCACGGTCAATAACCAACAGCGGGACCTGGATGCCCATATTGGTTCCTACATATTCTCGAAGATCTTTATCGGTCGGACCGCATAACAACATCGTTGTTCCTTTTGTCATCGGTATGTTACTTGCCCGAGATTCGATCGTCGGTATCAATACCTAGTTCAATCTCGTTACAGCAAGTCTCTTTACTCGTTCCGTAATACATCATCTCACAACTAACTCATTAGTTGTAGTGCTTGCAAGGCTTGATGATGTGCATTACCGAGAGGGCCCAGAGATACCTCTCCGACTATCGGAGTGACAAAACCTAATCTCGAAATCGCCAACCCAACATCGCCTTTGGAGACACCTGTAGTACTCCTTTATAATCACCCGATTCGTTGTGACGTTTGGTAGCACCAAAGTGTTCCTCCGTAAACGGAGTTGCATAATCTCATAGTTACAGGAACATGTATAAGTCATGGATAAAAGCGGTAGCAACATACTAAGCGATCGTGTGCTAAGCTAAGGAATGGGTCATGTCAATCAGATCATTCTACTAATGATGTGACCTCATTAATCAAATAACAACTCCTTTGTTCATGGTTAGGAAACATAACCATCTTTGATTAACAAGCTAGTCTAGTAGAGGCATACTAGTGACATCTTGTTTTGTCTATGCATTCACACATGTATCATGTTTCCGGTTAATACAATTCTAGCATGAATGATAAACATTTATCATGAAATAAGGAAATAAATAATAACTTTATTATTGCCTCTAGGGCATATTTCCTTGAGTCTCCCACTTGCACTAGAGTCAATAATCTAGATTACATAGTAATGATTCTAACACCCATGGAGTCTTGGTGCTGATCATGTTTTGCTCGTGGAAGAGGCTTAGTCAACGGTCTGCAACATTCAGATCCGTATGTATCTTGCAAATCTCTATGTCTCCACCTGGACTAAGTCCGGATGGAATTGAAGCGTCTCTTGATGTGCTTGGTCCTCTTGTGAAATCTGGATTCCTTTGCTAAGGCAATTGCTCGATATTGTCACGAAGATTTTCATTGGACCCGATGCACTAGGTATGACACCTAGATCGGATATGAACTCCTTCATCCGACTCCTTCATTAGCTGCTTCCGGCTGCTATGTATTCCGCTTCACATGTAGATCCCGCCACTGACGCTTTGTTTAGAACTGCACCAACCGACAGCTCCTCCGTTTAGTGTAAATCGTATCCGATCTGCGATTTAGAATCGTCCGGATCGGTGTCAACTTGCATCAACGTAACCGTTTACGATGAGCTCTTTGTCACCTCCATATCTGAGAAACATATCCTTAGTCCTTTTCGGTATTTCAGGATGTTCTTGACCGCTGTCGATGATCCACTCTGGATTACTTTGGTACCTCCTGCTAGGCTTATAGCAAGGCACACATCAGTGCAGTACACAAGATTGCATACATGATAGAGCCTATGGCTGAAGCATAGGAACATCTTTCATTTTCTCTCTATCTTCTGCGGTGGTGGGGCATTGAGTCGACTCAACTTCACACCTTGTAACACGAGCAAGAACCCTTTCTTTGCTTGATCCATTTTGAACTTCTTCAAAACTTTGTCAAGGTATGTGCTTTGTGAAAGTCAATTAAGCGTCTTGATCTATCTCTATAGATCTTAATGCCCAATATGTAAGCAGCTTCACCGAGGTCTTTCATTGAAAACTCTTATTCAAGTATCCCTTTATGCTATCCAGAAATTCTATATCATTTCGATCAGCAATATGTCATCCACATATAATATCGAAAATGCTCTGAGCTCCCACTCACTTTCTTGTAAATCTGAGGCTTCTCCAAAAGTCAGTACAAACCCAAATGCTTTGATCACACTATCAAAGCGTTTATTCCAACTCGAGATGCTTGCACCAGTCCATAAATGGATCATTGGAGCTTGCACACTTTGTTAGCTCCTTTGGATCGATAAAACCTTCGGTTGCATCATATACAACTCTTCTTCCGAAATCCATTCAGAATGCAGTCTTTACATCCATTTGCCAAATTTCATAATCATAAAATCGGCAATTGCTAACATGATTCGGACGGACTTAAGCATCGCTACTGGTGAGAAGGTCTCATCGTAGTCAATCCCTTGAACTTGTCGAAAACCTTTTGCGACAAGTCGAGCTTTATAAACGATAACATTACCGTCGTCGGTCTTCTTCTTGAAGATCCACTTGTTTTCTATTGCTTGCCTACCCTCGGGCAAGTCAACCAAAGTCCACACTTTGTTTTCATACATGGATCCCATCTCGATTTCATGGCCTCAAGCCATTTTGCGAATCTGGGCTCACCATCGCTTCTTCATAGTTCGTAGGTTCATCATGATCTAGTAGCATGACTTCCGAACAGGATTACCGTACCACTCAGTGCGGATCTTACTCTGGTTGATCTCGAGGTTCTGCGATAACTTGATCTGAAGTTTCATGATCAACATCATCAACTTCCTCACTACTTGGTGTAGGTGTCTCGAAACCGGTTTCTGCGACGAACTACTTTCAAGTAAGGGAGAAGGTACTATTACCTCATCAAGTTCCACTTTCCTCCCACTCACTTCTTTCGAGAGAAACTCCTTCTCTAGAAAGGATCCATTCTTAACAACAAATGTTTTGCCTTCGGATCTGTGATAGAAGGTGTACCCAACTGTTTCCTTTGGGTATCCTATGAAGACACATTTCTCGATTTGGGTTCGAGCTTATCGGGTTGAAGCTTTTTCACATAAGCATCGCATCCCCAAACTTTAAGAAAGCGACAACTTTGGTTTCTTGCTAAACCATAGTTCATAAGGTGTCGTCTCAGCAGTTTCGACGGTGTTCTATTCATGTGAATCGGCTGTCTCTAGAGCATAACCCCAAAGCGATAGCGGTAAATCTGTAGAGACATCATAGATCGTACCATATCTAGTAAAGTACGATTCTGACGTTCGGACACACCATTACGCTGTGGTGTTCGGGTGGCGTGAGTTCTTGAAACTATTCGCATTGTTTCAAATGTAGACCAAACTCGTAACTCAAATATTCACCTCCACGATCGGATCGTAGAAACTTAATTTTCTTGTTACGATGATTTTCAACTTCACTCTGAAATTCTTTGAACTTTTCAAACGTTTGGACTTATGTTTCATTAAGTAGATATACCCATATCTGCTTAAGTCATCTGTGAAGGTGAGAAAATAACGATATCCGCCACGAGCCTCAACATTCATCGGACCACATACATCTGTATGTATGATTTCCAACAAATCTGTTGCTCTCTCCATAGTACCGAGAACGGTGTTCTAGTCATCTTGCCCATGAGGCACGGTTACAAAGTGCCAAGTGATTCATAATCAAGTGACTCCAAAAGTCCATCGATATGGAGTTTCTTCATGCGCTTTACACCGATATGACCTAAGCGGCGATGCCACAAATAAGTTGCACTTTCATTATCAACTCTGCATCTTTTGGTTTCAACATTATGAATATGTGTATCACTACTATCGAGATTCATAAAAATAGACCACTCCTCAAGGGTGCATGACCATAAAAGATATTACTCATATAAATAGAACAACCATTATTCTCGATTTAAATGAATAACCGTCTCGCATCAAACAAGATCCAGATATAATGTTCATGCTCAACGCAGCACCAAATAACAATTATTTAGGTCTAAAACTAATCCCAAGGTAGATGTAGAGGTAGCGTGCCGACCGCGATCACATCGACTTTGGAACCATTTCCCACGCGCATCGTCACCTCGTCCTTTGCGGTGTTAAGCAATCCGTAGTCCTGTTTGAGTTGCAAATATTAGCAGCGAAACCAGTATCAAATACCAGTGCTCTGCAAGCTCTAGTAAGGTACACATCAATAACATGTATATCACATATACCTTTGTTCACCTTGCCATCCTTCTTATCCGCCAAATACTTGGGGCAGTTCCGCTTCGATGACGATCGCTTGCGGTAGAAGCACTCGATTTCAGGTTTAGGGCGGACTTGGGTTTCTTCTCTGAGCGACAACTTGCTTGCTGTTCTTCTTGAATTCCTTCTTCTTCCCTTTGCCTTTCTTCTTGAAACTAGTGGTCTTATTGACCATCAACACTTGATGCTCCTTTTTGATTTCTACCTCCATGCCTTTAGCATTGCGAAGAGCTCGGTATAGTCTTTACTAACCCTTGCATATTATAGTTCATCACGAAGCCTTTGTAGCTTGGTGGCGGTGATTGGAGAATTCATCAATGACACAATCATCCGGAAGATTAACTCCCAATTGTGTCAAGTGATTGTAGTACCCGGACATTACGAGTATATGCTCACTATGAACTATTCTCCTCCATCTTGCAGCTATAGAACTTATTGGAGACTTCATATCTCTCAATCCGGGCATTACATTGGAATATTAACTTCAACTCTGGAACATCTCATATGCTCCATGACGTTCAAAACGTCGTTGAAGTCCCGTTCTAAGCCGTAAAGCATGGCACATTGAACTATAGAGTAGTCATCGCTTTGCTCGCCAGACGTTCACAACATCTGGCGTAGCTCCAAGAAGCGAGCTGTCACCTAGCGGTGCATCCAGGCGTAGCTCTTACGTGCAGCAATGAGGATAATCCTCGAGTTCGGACCCGATCCGTGTAATTGCTACCATCATCTTTCAACTTTGCTTTCTCAAGGAGCGCATTAAAATTCAACGGAACAACAAAGACGAGCCATCTATCTACAATCAAACATAAACAAGCAAGATACTATCGGTACTAAGTTCATGATAAATTTAAGTTCAATTAATCATATTACTTAAGAACTCCCACTTAGAAAAACATCTCTCTAGTCATCTAAGTGATCACGTGATCCAAATCAACTAAACCATAACCGATCATCACGTGAAATGGAGTAGTTTTCAATGGTGAACATCTTATGTTGATCATATCTACTATATGATTCACGTTCGACCTTTCGGTCTCCGTGTTCGAGGCCATATCTGCATATGCTAGGCTCGTCAAGTATAACCCGAGTATTCTGCGTGTGCAAAACTGGCTTGCACCGTTGTAGATGGACGTGAGAGCTTATCACACCGATCATCACGTGGTGTGCAGGCACGACGAACTTTGGCAGCGGTGCATACTCGGGAGAACACTTCTTGATAATTTAGTGAGAGATCATCTTATAATGCTACCGTCAATCAAAGCAAGATAAGATGCATAAAGGATAAACATCACATGCAAATCAATATAAGTGATATGATATGGTCATCATCATCTTGTGCTTCACGATCTCCATCTTGTTGCACCACCATGATCACCATCGTCACCGGTAGCGACACCTTGATCTCCATCGCAGCATCGTTGTCGTCTCGCCAAACTTATGCTACTCGACTATCGCTACTGCTTAGTGATAAAGTAAAGCATTACAGAGCGATTGCATTGCATACAATAAGCGACAACCATATGGCTCCTGCCGATTGCCGATAACCGGTTACAAAACATGATCATCTCATACAATAAAATATAGCATCACATCTTGACCATATCACATCACAACATGCCTGCAAAAACAAGTTAGGCGTCCTCTACTTTGTTGTTGCAAATTTTACGTGGCTGCTACGGGCTTAAGCAAGAACCAGTCTCACCTACGCATCAAAACCACAGCGATACTTCGTCAAATAGACTCCGTTTTAACCTTCTCAAGGACGGGCGTATGCACACTCAGTTCAACTAAAGTGAGAGAGCAGACACCCACCAGGTCACCTTTAAGCAGCGAGTGCTCGTGGCGGTGAAACCAGTCTCGCGTAAGCGTCTGGCGTAATGTCGATCAGGCGCTTCATCTCACAATACCGCTGAACCAAAGTATGACATGCTGGTAGGTAGTATGACTTGTATCGCCCACAACTCACTTGTGTTCTACTCGTGCAAAACATCAAACCATAGAAAACACCTAGGCTCGGATGCCACTTGTTGGGGAGCGTAGTAATTTCAAAAATTTTCCTCGCTTTACGCAAGATCATGGTGATGTATAGCAACGAGAGGAGAGTGTTGTCTACGCACCCTCGTGACCCGGCGAAGCGATCTGGCGTAGAGGAAGTAGTCGTCGTTCTCCTCGCGATCCGACCGATCCGGCGCCGTTACTCCGGCGCCCCGAGTTCTTGACACACGTACAGCTCGATGGCGTCCCTCGTACTCGATCCAGCCGAGTGTCGAGGAGAGTTCCGTCGACCTGACGGCGTGGTGACGATCTTGATGTTTCACGGCGCGAGGGCTTCGCCTAAGCTTGCGACGGTATAACCGAGGTGGAATATGGTGGAGGGGCACCGCACGGCTAAGGAGCGATCTCACGATCAACTTGTGTGTCTCAAGGTGCCCCCTGCCCCGTATATAAAGGAGCCAGGGGAGGGCGGCGGCCAAGGAGGCGCGCCAGGGAGTCCTACTCCCTCAGGGAGTAGGATTCCCCCAATCCTAGTTGGACTAGGATTCCGGAGGAAGGAGAGAGAGGGGCGGCCCTTCTCCTAGTCCTAGTAGGACTAGGGAAGGGGGAGGCCTTGACCAGGCTTGGCTGCCCTCCTCCTTTCCACTAGGGCCCATCGAGGCCCATTTACCTCCGGGGGTTCCCTCCGGTACTCCCTAAATTCCGTTTTACTTGGAACCATTCGAACTCCAAACATAGGCTTCCAATATATCAATCTTTATGTCTCGACCATTCCGAGACTCCTCGTCATGTCCGTGATCACATCCGGGACTCGAACTTCTTGGTACATCAAAATACATAAACTCATAATAACAGTCATCGAAACCTTAAGCGTGCGGACCCTACGGTTCGAGAACAATGTAGACATGACCTAGAACCATTCACGGTCAATAACCAACAGCGGGACCTGGATGCCCATATTGGTTCCTACATATTCTCGAAGATCTTTATCGGTCGAGACCGCATAACAACATCGTTGTTCCTTTTGTCATCGGTATGTTACTTGCCCGAGATTCGATCGTCGGTATCAATACCTAGTTCAATCTCGTTACGGCAAGTCTCTTTACTCGTTCGTAATACATCATCTCACAACTAACTCATTAGTTGTAGTGCTTGCAAGGCTTCATGATGTGCATTACCGAGAGGGCCCAGAGATACCTCTCCGACTATCGGAGTGACAAAACCTAATCTCGAAATCGCCAACCCAACATCGCCTTTGGAGACACTGTAGTACTCCTTTATAATCACCCGATTCGTTGTGACGTTTGGTAGCACCAAAGTGTTCCTCCGTAAACAGGAGTTGCATAATCTCATAGTTACAGAACATGTATAAGTCATGGATAAAAGCGGTAGCAACATACTAAGCGATCGTGTGCTAAGCTAAGGGAATGGGTCATGTCAATCAGATCATTCTACTAATGATGTGACCTCATTAATCAAATAACAACTCCTTTGTTCATGGTTAGGAAACATAACCATCTTTGATTAACAAGCTAGTCTAGTAGAGGCATACTAGTGACATCTTGTTTTGTCTATGCATTCACACATGTATCATGTTTCCGGTTAATACAATTCTAGCATGAATGATAAACATTTATCATGAAATAAGGAAATAAATAATAACTTTATTATTGCCTCTAGGGCATATTTCCTTCACGATGGTGATCATGGTGGTGCTGCTAGATGGAGATCATGAAGCACAAGATGATGATGACCATATCATATCACTTATATTGATTTGCATGTGATGTTTATCCTTTTATGCATCTTATCTTGCTTTGATTGACGGTAGCATTATAAGATGATCTCTCACTAAATTATCAAGAAGTGTTCTCCCAGTATGCACCGTTGCCAAAGTTAAATCGTGCCCGGACACCACGTGATGATCGGGTGTGATAAGCTCTCGTCCATCTACAACGGGTGCAAGCCAGTTTTGCACACATGAGAATACTCGGGTTATACTTGACGAGCCTAGCATATGAGATATGGCCTCGGAACACGGAGACCGAAAGGTCGGCGTGAATCATATAGTAGATATGATCAACATAAGATGTTCACCATTGAAAACTACTCCATTTCACGTGATGATCGGTTATGGTTTAGTTGATTTGGATCACGTGATCACTTGGATGACTAGAGATGTCTTTCTAAGTGGGAGTTCTTAAGTAATATGATTAATTGAACTTAAATTTATCATGAACTTAGTACTGATAGTATCTTGCTTGTTTATGTTTGATTGTAGATAGATGGCTCGTCTTTGTTGTTCCGTTGAATTTTAATGCGTTCCTTGAGAAGCAAAGTTGAAAGATGATGGTAGCAATTACGGATTTGGGTCCGTAACTTTGAGGATTATCCTCATTGCTGCACTGAGAAGAGTTACGTCTGGATGCACCGTTGGGTGCCAGGCTGCTTCTTGATGCTGGCCGACGACGTCAAGAACGTCTGGCGAGAGCAAAGCTGATGACTACTCTATAGTTCGATGTGCCATGCTTTACGGCTTAGAACCGGGACTTCAACGGCGTTTTGAGCGTCATGGAGCATATGAGATGTTCCAGAGTTGAAGTTAATATTCCAATAGAATGCCGGATTGAGAGATATGAAGTCTCCAATAAGTTCTATAGCTGCAAGATGGAGGAGAATAGTTACATTAGTGAGCACATACTCGAGAATGTACGGGTACTACAATCACTTGACGCAATTGGGAGTTAATCTTCCGGATGATTGTGTCATTGACAGAATTCTTCAATCACTGCCACCAAGCTATAAAGGCTTTGTGATGAACTATAATATGCAAGGGTTAGTAAAGACTATACATGAGCTCTTCGCAATGCTAAAGGCTGCGGAGGTAGAAATCAGAAGGAGCATCAAGTGTTGATGGTCAATAAGACCACTAGTTTCAAGAAGAAAGGCAAAGGGAAGAAGAAGGGAACTTCAAGAAAAACAGCAAGCAAGTTGCTGCTCGGGAGAAGAAACCCAAGTCTGGACCTAAGCACTGGCCGAGTGTTTCTCTGCAAGCGGTGGTCCTTTGGGCGGAACTGCCCCAAGTATTTGGCGGATAAGAAGGATGGCAAGGTGAACAAAGGTATATGTGATATACATGTTATTGATGTGTACCTTACTAGAGCTCGCAGATAGCACTGGGTATTTGATCTGGTTACATTGCTAATATTTGCAACTCGAAGCAGGGACTACGGATTAGCGAACAACGGCAAAGGCGAGGTGACGATCTTGCGTGGGAAATGGTTCCAAAGTCGATGTGATCGCGGTCGACGCTACCTCTACATCTACCTTCGGATTAGTTTTAGACCTAAATAATTGTTATTTGGTGCCTGCGTTGAGCATGAACATTATATCTGGATCTTGTTTGATGCGAGGCGGTTATTCATTTAAATCGAGAGAATAATGCTTGTTCTATTTATATGAGTAATATCTTTTATGGTCATGCACCCTTGAGGAGTGGTCTATTTTGATGAATCTCGATAGTAGTGATACACATATTCATAATGTTGAAACCAAAAGATCAGAGTTGATAATGATAGTGCAACTTATTTGTGGCTTGCCGTTTAGGTCATATCGGTGTAAAGCGCATGAAGAAACTCCATCTTGATGGACTTTTGGAGTCACTTGATTATGAATCACTTGGCACTTACGAACCGTGCCTCATGGGCAAGATGACTAAAACCCGTTCTCGGTACTATGGAGAGAGCAACAGATTTGTTGGAAATCATACATACGATGTATGTGGTCCGATGAATGTTGAGGCTCGTGGCGGATATCGTTATTTTCTCACCTTCACAGATGACTTAAGCGGATATGGGTATATCTACTTAATGAAACATAAGTCTGAAACATTTGAAAAGTTCAAAGAATTTCAGAGTGAAGTTGAAAATCATCGTAACAAGAAAATTAAATTTCTACGATCGATCGTGGAGGTGAATATTTGAGTTCTGAGTTTGGTCTACATTTGAAACAATGCGGAATAGTTTAGCAACTCCGCCACCGGAACACCACAACGTAATGGTGTGTCCGAGCGTCAATGTCGTGCTTTACTAGATATGGTGCGATCTATGATGTCTCTTACAGATTTACCGCTATCATTTTGGGGTTATGCTCTAGAGACGACCGCATTCACACTAAATAGAACACCGTCGAAATCCGTTGAGACGACACCTTATGAACTATGGTTTGGCAAGAAACCAAAGTTGTCGTTTCTTAAAGTTTGGGGATGCGATGCTTATGTGAAAAAGCTTCAACCTGATAAGCTCGAACCCAAATCGGAAAAATGTGTCTTCATAGGATACCCAAAGGAGACAGTTGGGTACACCTTCTATCACAGATCCGAAGGCAAGACATTCGTTGCTAAGAATGGATCCTTTCTAGAGAAGGAGTTTCTCTCGAAAGAAGTGAGTGGGAGGAAAGTAGAACTTGATGAGGAAATTGTACCTTCTCCCTTACTTGAAAGTAGTTCGCATGAAACCTGTTTCTAAGACACCTACACCAAGTAGTGAGGAAGTTGATGATGTTGATCATGAAACTTGAGACCAAGTTACTCTGAACCTCGTAGATCAACGAGTAAGATCCGCACTGCGAGTGGTACGGTAATCCTGTTCGGAAATCATGCTACTAGATCATGATGAACCTCGAACTATGAAGAAGCGATGGTGAGCCCAGATTCCATAAAATGGCTTGAGGCCATGAAATCGAGATGGGATCCATGTATGAAAACAAAGTATGGACTTTGGTTGACTTGCCGAGGGTAGGCAAGCAATAGAAAACAAATGGATCTTCAAGAAGAAGACCGACGGACGGTAATATTCTCGTCTACAAAGCTTGACTTGTCGCAAAGGGTTTCGACAAGTTCAAGGGATTGACTACGATGAGACCTTCTCACCCGTGGCGATGCTTAAGTCTGTCCGAATCATGTTAGCAATTGCGCATTTTATGATTATGAAATTTGGCAAATGGATGTAAAGACGCATTCTGAATGGATTTACGGAAGAAGAGTTGTATATGATGCAACGAGAAGGTTTTATCGATCCAAAGGGAGCTAACAAAGTGTGCAAGCTCCAGCGATCCATCTATGGACTGGTGCAAGCATCTCGGAGTTGGAATAAGCGCTTTGATAGTGTGATCAAAGCATTTGGGTTTATCTGAGACTTTTGGAGAAGCTTTGTATTTACAAGAAAGTGAGTGGGAGCTCTGTAGCATTTCGATATTATATGTAGATGACATATTGCTGATCGGAAATGATATAGAATTCTGGATAGCATAAAGGGATACTTGAATAAGAGTTTTCAATGAAAGACCTCGGTGAAGCTGCTTACATATTGGGCATTAAGATCTATAGAGATAGATCAAGGCGCTTAATTGGACTTTCACAAAGCACATACCTTGACAAAATTTTGAAGAAGTTCAAAATGGATCAAGCAAAGAAAGGGTTCTTGCACGTGTTACAAGGTGTGAAGTTGAGTAAGACTCAATGCCCGACCACTGCAGAAGATAGAGAGAAATGAAAGATGTTCCTATGCTTCAGCCATAGGCTCTATCATGTATGCAATCTTGTGTACAGGACCTGATGTGTGCCTTGCTATAAGCCTAGCGGGGAGGTACCAAAGTAATCCAGAGTGGATCATCGGACAGCGGTCAAGAACATCTGAAATACGAAAAGGACTAAGGATATGTTTCTCGTATATGGAGGTGACAAAGAGCTCATCGTAAACGCAGTTACGTTGATGCAAGCTTTGACACCGATCCGGACGATTCTAAATCGCAGACCGGATCGTATTTACACTAAGCGGAGGAGCTGTCGGTTGGTGCAGTTCTAAACAAAGCGTCATAGCGGGATCTACATGTGAAGCGGAGTACATAGCAGCTTCTGAAGCAGCTAATGAAGGAGTCGGATGAAGGAGTTCATATCCGATCTAGGTGTCATACCTAGTGCATCGGGTCCAATGAAAATCTTCGTGACAATACTAGAGCAATTGCCTTAGCAAAGGAATCCAGATTTCACAAGAGGACCAAGCACATCAAGAGGCGCTTCAATTCCATCCGGACTTAGTCGGTGGGAGACATAGAGATTTGCAAGATACATACGGATCTGAATGTTGCGGACCGTTGACTAAGCCTCTTCCACGAGCAAAACATGATCAACACCAAGACTCCATGGGTGTTAGAATCATTACTATGTAATCTAGATTATTGACTCTAGTGCAAGTGGGAGACTGAAGGAAATATGCCCTAGAGGCAATAATAAAGTTATTATTTATTTCCTTATTTCATGATAAATGTTTATCATTCATGCTAGAATTGTATTAACCGGAAACATGATACATGTGTGAATGCATAGACAAAACAACATGTCACTAGTATGCCTCTACTAGACTAGCTTGTTAATCAAAGATGGTTATGTTTCCTACCATGAACAAGGAGTTGTTATTTGATTAACAAGGTCACATCATTAGTAGAATGATCTGATTGACATGACCCATTCCATTAGCTTAGCACACGATCGTTTAGTATGTTGCTACTGCTTTTATCCATGACATATACATGTTCCTGTAACTATGAGATTATGCAACTCCGTTTACGGAGGAACACTTTGGTGCTACCAAGCGTCACAACGTAATCGGGTGATTATAAAGGAGTACTACGGTGTATCCAAAGGTAGATGTTGGGTTGGCGTATTTGAGATTAGGTTTTGTCACTCCGATTGTCGGAGAGGTATCTCTGGGCCCTCTCGGTAATACACATCACTTGAAGCCTTGCAAGCATTACAACTAATAAGTTAGCTGTGAGATGATGTATTACGAACGAGTAAAGAGACTTGCGTAGCGAGATTGAACTAGGTATTGGATACCGACGATCGAATCTCGGGCAAGTAACATACCGATGACAAAGGGAACAACGTATATTGTTATGCGATCGACCGATAAAGATCTTCGTAGAATATGTAGGAACCAATATGGGCATCCAGGTCCGCTGTTGGTTATTGACCGAGAATAGTTCTAGGTCATGTCTACATTGTTCTCGAACCGTAGGGTCCGCACGCAAGGTTTCGATGGCGGTTATTATGAGTTTATGTATTTTGATGTACCGAAGAAGTTCGAGTCCGGATGTGATCACGGACATGACGAGGAGTCTCGAAATGGTCGAGACATAAAGATTGATATATTGGAAGCCTATGTTTGGAGTTGGAATGGTTCCGTGAAAACAGGAATTTACCGAGTAGCGGAGGTTACGGACGGGAGAGCGTGAACAGAAAAAAACTAAACTAATAAAAATGAAAAAAAACAGAGCCGCATATATATATATATATAACCACATATATACATAAACATATATATATATACATTGAACAAAAAAAAGATAATAAAATGAAAGAAAAAAAGAAGAGCTAGAGGAGAAGAAGCGCGGAATTTCTCCTGGCTCATAGCGTGGCGGTTTTAGCGCTAGGGCGGGCGACGGCGACGGCGACAAAACCGGAACAGAAAAAAACGAAACATATACATATATGAACATATACATACACATACACATATATGCATTGCATATGAACAGCTGGGCGCAAAAAAACTAATAAAATGAAAGAAAAAAAGCGGCGGGCGGCGACGCTGGGGAGCTCGGGGCGGCGACAAGGCAGAGTTTAGCGGCGATGACGGCGAAGCGGCGGCGGCTCGGGGAGGACGACGACGACGACGGGCGGGCGACGGCGACGGCGGGGGCGGCGGGCGGCGTCGGGGCAGCCTGGCGGCGTCGATGCGTTCGGCGTCGTCGGGGGGGCAATGTGGCGATGAACTGCAAAACTGCAAAGTGCCACTTATATACAAGGAGCATTGGTCACGGTTGGTGGCACCAACCGGGACTAATGCCCCCTTTAGTCCCGGTTGGAACCACCAACCGGGACCAAAGGCCTCAATTTCGGCAGCCCAAAGGGCGGGAAGCTGCGGCCTTTGGTCCCGGTTGGTGGCTCCAACCGACTAAAGCTCTTTAGTCGGTTGGTGCCACCAACCGGGACCAAAGGCCTCACGCCAGCGTCGGGGCCAAAGTTTAGTCCCACCTCGCTAGTTGAGAGGGGCGCGAGTGGTTTATAAGCCCCACCGCCGCCTCCTCTTGAACTCCTTCAGATTGCAGCTTATGGGCCTACTTGCTCCTTCTTTGCTGTTGGGCCTTACGGGCCTTCTGGGGGCTGAATCTGGCCCAAATTAGGGATACAAGTCGTATTCAGGCCGTGGGGGCCCGATGGGTGGCATTTTTTTCTTGCTTTATTTAATTTATTTTGTTTCTACTTACAACAAAATACTTATTGTTGTTTTTTGTTTTGTTTTCTGCATTATTTATTTTCTTTTGTTTTTGCTCTATTTTTAAATCTTTTTGCTTCTAGTTTTAGGAAAATTATAAACTTTCTGTGCCATTACTAATTTTCAAATTTGAAAACACTTTTTTTGTTTTCTTTCTTGCTTTATTTATTTTATTTTGTTTCTACTTACAAAAAAATACTTATTGTTGTTTTTTGTTTTGTTTTCTGCATTATTTATTTTCTTTTGTTTTTTTGCTTTATTTTTTAATTCTTTTTGCTTTTAGTTTTAGGAAAATTATAAACTTTCTGTTAGTGCCATTACTTTTCAAATTGGAAAACACTTTTTTTTTGTTTTCTTTCTTGCTTTATTTATTTTATTTTGTTTCTACTTACAACAAAATACTTATTGTTGCTATTTTTAATTATTACGAGGGCCGAACCATAAGACATTTCAAATGAACTCTGAAAAAGTTGAAAGTTGGCATGATATCATAAATTGACCCACACATAGCATGTGCATGTACAAAACGAACAATGGTATCATATCATCAGTTACAATGGTATCATAAACGAACAATAGTTGCGGGAGAAAGTCTTCACTTTTTCTTCGCTTGCGTCATTTGCTTATTGCGCCGTAACCATGGATAATCTTCATCGTTTATCGTGATCTGGGGTCAGCCTTGACTTTAAAGGAGGAATTTCATGAAACTTTTCATAATCTTGAGACATGTCATCTTGTCCTCCACTCCCACGATGTCCCTTTTTCCCGAAAGAACTATGTGGCGCTTTGGCTCATCGTATGATGTATTTGCTTCCTTATCTTTTCTTTTTCTCGGTCTCTCGGACATGTCCTTCACATAGATAACCTGTGCCACATCATTGGCTAGGACGAGCGGTTCGTCGGTGTACCCAAGATTTTTCAGATCCACTGTTTTCATTCCGTCTTGTGGGTCTACATACCCGCCTCTGACAGATTGACCCATTTGCACTTAAACAAAGGGACCTTAAAATCATGTCCGTAGTCAAGTTCCCATATGTCCACTATGTAACCATAATATGTGTCCTTTCCCTCTCGGTTGTTGCATCAAAGCGACACCGCTGTTTTGGTTGGTGCTCTTTTGATCTTGGTCAATCGTGTAAAATGTATTCCCATTTATCTCGTATCCTTTCCAAATCAATACGGTCAAAGATGGTCCCTGGATAACAAGTACAGCTCCTCACAAACAGTCTTGTCACCTCGACGTGCTTCTAACCAAGCTGCTGAAAGTCTGATGTGTTCACATGTATTCCAATCGTCACACTTTGCTCCGGGTGTTTGAAGCGGCAGACTGTTCTTGTGTTCATCGACATATGGGGTCACCAAGGTAGAGTTCCGTAGAACTGTAGTGGGCTTGAGACCAAGAATATCCGTCCTGCATATTATTGAGTTCTTTCCAAGCGTGCCTTTTCGGTCAGTCTCCCCTCATACCGCGATTTAGGGAGACCTATCTTCTTAAGGCCGGGAATGAAGTCAACACAAAACCCGATGACATCCTCTGTTTGATGGCCCATGGAGATGCTTCCTTCGGCCTAGCGATTCTGGACATATTTCTTTAGGACTCCCATGAACCTCTCAAAGGGGTACATATTGTGTAGAAATCTGGGCCCGTAATGACAATCTCGTCAACTAGATGAACAAGAACGTGCGTCATGATATTGAAGAAGGATGGTGGGAACACCAGCTCGAAACCGACAAGACATTGCACCACATCACTCCTTAGCCTTGGTATGGTTTCGGATCGATCACCTTCGAGATATTGCATTGAGGAATGCACATAGCTTCACAATGGCTAATCGGACGTTTTCGGTAGAAGCCCCTCAATGCAACCGGAAGCGATTGCGTCATAATCACGTGGCGTCATGAGACTTTAGGTTACAAACTTTTCTCTGCCATATTTATTATTCCTTTTATATTCGACGAGAAGCCGGTCGGGACCTTCATACTAAGCGAGACATTCAAAGAAGATTTCCTTCTCTTCTTTGGTAAGAGCATAGCTGGCAGGACCTTCATACTGGTTTGGAGGCATGCCCTCTTTTTCGTGCAAACGTTGCAGGTCCTCTCGTGCCTCACCAGTATCTTTTGTCTTCCCATACACGCCCAAGAAGCCTAGCAGGTTCACGCAAAGGTTCTTCGTCACGTGCATCACGTCGATCGAAGAGCGGACCTCTAGGTCTTTCCAAAGAGGGTAGGTCCCAAAATATAGATTTCTTCTTCCACATGGGTGTGTGTCCCTCGGCGTCACTCGGAACAGCTAGTCCGCCGACCCTTTCCAAAGATTACGTGTAAATCATTGACCATAGCAAGTACGTGATCACCGATGCGCATGGCGGGCTTCTTCCGGTGATCTGCCTCGCCTTTGAAATTCTTGCCTTTCTTTCGACATAGATGGTTGGTCGGAAGAAATCGGCGATAGCCCGGTACACATTCTTCCGCAGCTTGCGGTATATACTATCGATGTCAAGTAAGCAGTGCGTGCATCGTGGTATCCCTTGTTTGTCCGTCACGAAGGTTCTTGAGAGCGGGCCAATCGTTGATGGTCACGAACAGCAACGCCTTTAGGTTAAATTCCTCCTGTTTGTGCTCATCCCACGTCGCATACACCGTTTCCATTCCACAGCTGTAAAAGTTCTTCAACTAATGGCCTTAGGTACACATCAATGTCATTGCCGGGTTGCTTAGGGCCTTGGATGAGAACGGCATCATAATGAACTTCCGCTTCATGCACATCCAAGGAGGAAGGTTATACATACATAGAGTCACGGGCCAGTGCTGTGATTGCTGCTCTGCTCCCGAAAGGATTAATGCCATCCGCGCTTAAAGCAAACCATCGTTCCTTGGCTCACTTGCAAACTCATCCCAAGACTTTCTCTCGATTTTCCTCCATCACGACCCGTCGGTGGGTGCTCTCAACTTCCGTCTTTCTTACGGTCCTCACTGTGCCATCGCATCAACTTGGCATGCTCTCCGTTTCGAGCAGACGTTTCAACCGTGGTATTATAGGAGCATACCACATCACCTTCGCAGAACCCTCTTCTGGGGGCTCGCCGTCAACATCACCGGGTCATCTCGTCGATCTTATACCAGAATGCACCGCATACCGGGCATGCGTTCAGATCCTTATACGCACCGCGTAGAGGATCACGATCATTAGGGCATGCATGTATCTTCTGCACCTCCAATCCTCGAGGGCATCGACCTTCTTTGCTGCGTATGTCTTGTCGGGCAATTCGTTATCCTTTGGAAGCTTCTTCTTCAATATTTTAAGTAGCTTCTCAAATCCTTTATCGAGCACAGATTCTCTGCCTTCCACTACACCAATTCCAAAGACGGTACCTAGCTTTGTGTTGCCATCTTCGCAATTGGGGTACAACCCTTTTTGTGGTCCTCTAGCATGCGATCGAACTTCAGCTTCTCTTTTGACTTTCGCATTGCGTCCTTGCATCGACAATGACCCGGCGGAGATCATCATCATCGGGCACATCATCTGTTCCTCTTGATCTTCAGCAGCTTCTCCGTTGCAGCATCATCGTGCACATCGTCTGGTTCCTCTTGATCTTCCGGAGCATCACCGTATTCAGGGGCACATAGTTGTCATCGTACTCTTCTTCTTCGCCGTCTTCCATCATAACCCCTATTTCTCCGTGCCTCGTCCAAACATTATAGTGTGGCATGAAACCCTTGTAAAGCGGTGGGTGTGCAGGATTTCGGTCGAGTAAGACTTCGTATTCCCACATATAGGGCATGGACAACACATAAAACCATTCTGCTTGTTTGCCTCAGCCACTTGAGAAAATTATGCACGCCTTAATGTACTCGGAGGTGTGTCTTGAACCGTACATCCATTGCGGTTCATCTGTGCATTATATACAATTAAGTGTGTCAAAAATCATTAGAGAACATCATGAATAGATAATTAATTAAGTGACCAAATTAATAGAAGTTCATCATCACATTAAAACCAAAGTACATACATAGTTCTCATCTAACAACATAAAGCTCTGCAGAGCATCTAAATTAATTAAACCATACACTGAAACTATGTAAAACATTTCAATGCGAAAACAAATGCGATCATAATCGCAACCAATGTAACAACTGATCCAACGGCATAATGATACCAAGCCTCGGTATGAATGGCATATTTTCTAATCTTTCTAATCTTCAAGCGCATTGCATCCATCTTTATCTTGTGATCATTGACGACATCCGCAACATGCAACTCCAATATCTTCTTCAACTAAATTTAACCTCTCGACAATAGGGTCGGTTGGAATTTCCGGTTCAACAACCTCCTAGATGAATAAAATCTATGTCACGTTGGTCGGCATAATTGTCATAAATAATAAATGAACCAATAGTTATGAAAAGATAATATATACCACATCCGAATCATAGACAGGACGAGGGCCGACGGGGGCGGATACCAAAACCATCGCACTATATAAGATGCAATAATAAAAGTAAGAAAATTATACAAGTATATATCTACCTAAATATACAAATAAGAATATTTTTCCTTTCGGAAAGAAGATAAGAACAAGAGGCTCACCACGGTGGTGCCGCCGATGAGATCGGTGCGGGTGATCGGCGACGTTGAAGACGGGACGGGCGTGACGGACCGCTAAACCTAGACAAATATGGAGGAAAATGGAGCTTGGCGGTCGAGCTTGGAGAGGAGAAACCTTAAGTAGTGTGGCTCGGGCATTCCATCGAACACCTTATGTGCATATGAGGTGAGCTAGAGCACCACCAAGCCCTCTCCCCTCGGCGGAAAAAAAGCAGCGGTGTGCTCTGCTCTTGCTTGAGGGGGTATATATAGGCGCTACCATTGGTCCCGGTTGGTAGCATGAACCGGGACTAAAGGTTAGCCTTTGGTCCCGGTTCGAGCCACTTTAACCGGGACCAATGGTGGTGGGCCAGAGCGAGGCCCATTGGTCCCGTTCAGCCGACCAACCGGGACCAAAGGTCCCCCATTGGTCCGATTTAACCGGGACCAATGGCCCATGTGGCCCGGCCGTGGTTATTGACCGGGCTCTTGAACCGGGTCCGATGCCCCCATTGGTCCCGATTCTGGATTGAACCGGGACTAATGGGCTGGACCGGCCTGGACCGTTGCCCCCTTTTCTACTAGTGTTGATCGTTCCTTAGCCGTGTGCGGTGCCCCCTCCACGATATTACACCTCGGTCATATTGTAGCGGTGCTTAGGCGAAGCCCTGCGACAGAAAACATCAAGATCGTCACCACGCCGTCGTGCGGACACACTAGTTGATCGGAACTCCCCTCGGTGCCTCTGCTGGATCGGAGATCGAGGTGCGTCATCGAGCTGTCACGCGCGTGTCAAGAACTCGGAGGTGCCGATCGAGTGACGGTGCTTGGATCGGTCGGACCGGAGGACGTCGACTACTTCCTCTACGTTGCATCAACGCTTCGCTTCGGTCTCACGAGGGTGCGTGGACAATACTCTTCCTCGTTGCTATATCATCACCATGATCTTGCGTGTGCGTAGGAAATTTTTGAAATTACTACGTTCCCCAACAATGGCATCGAGCCTAGGTTTTATGCGTTGATGTTATATGCACGAGTAGAACACAAGTGAGTTGTGGACGATATAAGTCATACTGCCTACCAAAGATGTCATACTTTGGTTCAGCGGTATTGTTGGATGAAGCCGCCCGGACCGACATTACGCGTACGCTTACGCGAGACTGGTTTTACCGCCGTGCTTTGCACACAGGTGACTAGCGGGTGTCTGTTTCTCCAATTTTAGTTCAACCGAGTGTGGCTACGCCCGGTCCTTGTGAAGGTTAAAACGGAGTCTATTTGACAAACTATCGTTGTGGTTTTGATGCGTAGGTAAGAACGGTTCTTGCTAAGCCCGTAGCAGCCACGTAAAATTTGCAACAACAAAGTAGAGGACGTTTAACTTGTTTTTGCAGGGCATGTTGTGATGTGATATGGCCAAGACGTGATGCTATATTTTATTGTATGAGATGATCATGTTTTGTAACCGAAGTTATCGGCAACTGGCAGGAGCCATATGGTTGTCGCTTTATTGTATGAAATGCAAACACCACTGTAATTGCTTTACTTTATCACTAAGCGGTAGCGATAGTCGAGAAGCAATAGATGGCGTAACGACAACGATGCTACGATGGAGATCAAGGTGTCGCGCGGTGACAATGGTGATCACGACGGTGCTTGGAGATGGAGATCACAAGCACAAGATGATGATGGCCATATCATATCACTTATATTGATTGCATGTGATGTTTATCCTTTATGCATCTTATCTTGCTTTGATTGACGGTAGCATTTTAAGATGATCTCTCACTAAAAATTATCAAGAAGTGTTCTCCCTGAGTATGCACCGTTGCCAAATTTCGTCGTGCTGAGACACCACGTGATGATCGGGTGTGATAAGCTCTACGTCCATCTACAACGGGTGCAAGCCAGTTTTGCACACGTAGAATACTCAGGTTAAACTTCACGAGCCTAGCATATGCAGATATGGCCTCGGAGCACGGAGACCGAAAGGTCGAGCATGAATCATATAGTAGATATGATCAACATGAGATGTTCACCATTGAAAACTACTCCATCTCACGTGATGATCGGTTATGGTTTAGTTGATTTGGATCACGTGATCACTTAGATGACTAGAGAGATGTCTGTCTAAGTGGGAGTTCTTAAGTAATATGATTAATTGAACTTAAATTTATCATGAACTTAGTCCTGGTAGTATTTTGCAAATTATGTTGTAGATCAATAGCTTGCGTTGTTGCTTTCATATGTTTATTTTGATATGTTCCTAGAGAAAATTGTGTTGAAAGATGTTAGTAGCAATGATGTGGATTGGATCCATGATCCGAGGTTTATCCTCATTGCTGCCTGAAAGAATTATGTCCTTAATGCACCGCTAGGTGACAAACCTATTGCAGAGCGGATGCGGGCGTTATGAGCGTTTGGCTAGCTCAAAAGGATGACTACTTGATAGTTTAGTGCACCATGCTTAAACGGCTTAGAATCGGGACTTCAAAGACGTTTTGAGCGTCATGGACCATATGGGATGTTCCAGAGTTGAAGTTAATATTTCAAGAAATACCGAGTTGAGAGATATGAAGTCTCCAACAAGTTCTAAAGCTAAAAGATGGAGGAGAATCGCTCAACTAGTGAGCATGTGCTCAGATTGTCAGGTACTTCAATCGCTTGAATCGAGTGGGAGTTAATCTTCCGATAAGATAGTGATTGACAGAATTCTCTAGTCACCATCACTAAGTTACTAGAACTTCGTGATGAACTATAGTATGCAAGGGATGACGAAAACGATTCCCGAGCTCTTCGTGATGTTGAAATCGACGAAGGTAGAAATCAAGAAAAGACCATCAAGTGTTGATGATTGACAAGACCACTAGTTTCAAGAGAAGGGCAAAGGGAAAAAAAGGGAACTTCAAGTGGAAAGACAAGCAAGTTGTCGCTCCTGCAAAGAAGCCCAAAGCTGGACCATAGCCTGAAACTGAGTGTTTACACTGCAAAGGAAATGGTCACTGGAAGCGGAAATGCCCTGAATATTTGGTGGATAAGAATGATGGCAAAGTGAACAAGGGTATATTTGATATACATATTATTAATGTGTGCCTTACTAGTGTTTATAGTAGCCCCTGAGTATTTGATACTTGTTCGGTTGCTAAGATTAGTAACTCGAAACAGGAGTTACAGAATAAACAGAGACTAGTTGAAGGGAAAGTGACGATGAGTGTTGGAAGTAGTTCCAAGATTGATATGATCATCATCGCACACTCCCTATATTTTCGGGATTAGTGTTAAACCTAAATAAATGTTATTTGGCGTTTATGCGTTGAGCATGAATATGATTTGATCATGTTTATTGCAATACGGTTATTCATTTAAAATCGAGAGAATAATTGTTGTTCATTTACATGAATAAAACCTTCAATGGTCATACACACAATGAAAATAGTTTGTTGGATCTCGATCGTAGTGATACACATATTCATAATATTGAGGCCAAAAGATGCAAAGTTAATAATGATAGTGCAACTTATTTGTGGCCTTCGCCGTTTGGGTCATATCGATATAAAGCGCATGAAGAAACTCCATAAAGATGGATTTTCGGAATCACTTGGTTATGAATCATTTGATGCTTGCGAACCGTGCCTTTTGGTCAAGATGACTAAAACTCCGTTCTTCGGAACAATAGAACGAGCTACAAACTTGTTGGAAATAATACATACTGATGTATGCAGACCAATGAGTATTAAGGCTCGTGGCGAGTATCGTTATTTTCTAACCTTCACAGATGATTTAAGCAGATATGGGTATATCTACTTGATGAAACATAAGTCTGAAATAGTTGAAAGGTTCAAAGAATTTCAGAGTGAAGTGGAAAATCATCGTAACAATAAAATAAAGTTTCTGCGATCTGATCGTGGAGAAGAATATTTGAGTTACGAGTTTGGCCTTCATATAAAACAATGTGGAATAGTTTCACAGTTCACGCCACCTGGAACACTACAACATTATGGTGTGTCCGAACGTCGTAATCGTACTTTATAAGATATGGTGCGATCTATGATGTATCTTACCGGTTTACCACTATTGTTTTGGGGTTATGCATTAGAGACAGCTGCATTCACATTAAAAGGGCACCATCAAAATCCGTTGAGACGACGCCTTATGAACTGTGGTTTGGTGAGAAACCAAAAGTTGTCGTTTCTTAAAGTTTGGGGCTGCGATGCTTATGTGAAAAGTTTCATCCTGATAAGCTCAAACCCAAATTGGAGAAGTGCGTCTTCATAGAATACCCAAAGGAAATTGTCGGGTACACCTTCTATCACAGATCCGAAGGCAAGATATTTGTTGCTAAAAACGGATCCTTTCTAGAGAAGGAGTTTCTCTCGAAAGAAGTGAGTGGGAGGAAAGTAGAGCTTGATAAGGTAATTTGTACCTTCTCCCGAATTGGAAAGTAGTTCATCACGGGAATCAGTTCCAGTGATTCCTACACCAATTAGTGAGGAAACTAATGATGATGATCATGAAACTTCAGATCAAGTTACTACAAAACCTCGTAGGTCTTCCAAAGTACAGTCCGCACCAGAGTAGTACGGTAATACTGTTCTGGAAGTCATGTTACTAGACCATGATGTACCTACGAACTATGAGGAAGCGATGATGAGCCCAGATTCCGCGAAATGGCTCGAGGCCATAAAATCTGAGAGATGATCCATGTATGAGAACAAAGTATGGACTTTGATTGACTTTGCTCGATGATCAGCAAGCCATGTTAAATGAATGGATCTTCAAGAGGAAGACGGACACTAATAGTAGTATTACTATCTACCAAGCTCGACTTGTTGCGAAAGGTTTTCAACAAGTTCAAGGTGTTGAATACGATGAGATTTTCTCACTCGTATCGATGCTTAAGTCTGTCTGAATCATGTTAGCAATTGCCACATTTTATGAAATCTGGCAAATGGATGTCAAAACTGCATTCCTTAATGGATTTATTAAAGAACAGTTGTATATGATGCAACCAGAAGGTTTTGTCAATCCTAAAGGTGCTAACAAAATGTGCAAGCTCCGGCGATCCATCTATGGACTAGTGCAAGTATCTCGGAGTTGGAATATACACTTTGATAAATTGATCAAAGCATATAGTTTTATATGGACTTACGATGAAGCCTGTATTTACAATAAAGTGAGTGGGAGCACTACAACCTTTCTGATTAGTATATGTGAGTGACATATTGTTGATCAGAAATGATGTAGAATTTTTCGCAAAGCATAAAGGAGTGTTTTAAAGGAGTTCTTTAAAAGAAAAGACCTCGAGAAAAGCTACTTACATATTGAGCATCAAGATCTATTGAGATAGATCAAGACGCTTGATAAGATTTTCAATGAGTACATACCTTGGCAAGATTTTGAAATAGTTCAAAATGGAATAGTCAAAGAAAGAGTTCTTGCCTGTGTTGCAGAGGTATGAAATTGAGTAAGACTCAAATCCCGACCACAGCAGAAAATAGAAAGAGAATGAAAAGTCATTCCCTATGCCTCAGTCATAGGTTCTATAAAGTATGCTATGCTATGTACCAGACCTATTGTATACCTTGCACTGTATTTGGCAAGGGAGTACAATAGTGATCTAGGAGTAGGTCACTGGGCATTGGTCAAGAATATCCTTAGTAAGGACTAAGGAGATGTTTCTCAATTATGGAGGTGATAAAAGAGTTTGTTGTAAAAGTTACATCAGTGCAAACTTTTATACTGATCCAGATGACTCTAAGTCTCAACCTGGATACATATTGAAAGTGGGAGCAATTAGCTAGAGTAGCTCCGTGCAGAGCATTGTGGGCATAAAATATTTGCAAAATACATACGGATCTGAATGTGACAGACCCGTTGACTAAGCTTCTCTCACGAGCAAAACATGATCACACCTTACTACTCTTTGGGTGTTAATCACATAGCGATGTGAACTAGATTATTGACTCTAGTAAACCCTTTGGATGTTGGTCACATGATGATGTGAACTATGGGTGTTAATCATATCTGAGATATGAATATTGGTGTTAAATCACATGGCGATGTGAACTAGATTATTGACTCTAGTGCAAGTGGGAGACTGAAGGAAATATGCCCTAGAGGCAATAATAAAGTTATTATTTATTTCCTTATTTCATGATAAATGTTTATTATTCATGCTAGAATTGTATTAACCGGAAACATAATACATGTGTGAATACATAGACAAACATAGTGTCACTAGTATGCCTCTACTTGACTAGCTCGTTTATCAGAGATGGTTATGTTTCCTAGCCATGGACAAAAGAGTTGTCATTTGATTAAACAGGATCACATCATTAGGAGAATGATGTGATTGACATGACCCATTCTGTTAGCCTAGCACTTGATCGTTTAGTATACTGGTATTGCTTTCTTCATGACTTATACAAAGTTCCTGCAACTATGAGATTGTGCAACTCCCGTTTACCGGAAGAACACTTTGTGTGCTACCAAACATCACAACGAATCGGGTGATTATAAAGGTGCTCTCTGGTGTTTCCAAGGTACATGTTGGGTTGGCATAATTCGAGATTAGGATTTGTCACTCCGATTGTCGGAGAGGTATCTCTGGGCCCTCTCGGTAATACTCATCACCTAAGCCTTGCAAGCATATAACTAATGAGTTAGTTATGAGATGACGACATGTGAGCGAGAAAAGAGACTTGCCGGTAACGAGATTGAACTAGGTATTGGATACCGACGATCAAATCTCGGGCAAGTAACATACCGATGACAAAGGGAACAAAGTATGTTGTTATGCAGTTTGACCGATAAAG
Organism: Aegilops speltoides; assembly: GCA_021437245.1. Taxonomy (NCBI): domain Eukaryota; kingdom Viridiplantae; phylum Streptophyta; class Magnoliopsida; order Poales; family Poaceae; genus Aegilops; species Aegilops speltoides. Next base: position 480,053,103 of record CM038145.1, on the reverse strand, counting down.
ATCTTCGTAGAATATGTAGGAACCAATATGGGCATCCAGGTCCCGCTATTGGTTATTGACCGGAGACATGTCTCGGTCATGTCTACATTGTTCTCGAACCGTAGGGTCCGCACGCTTAAGGTTTCGATGACAATTTTATTATGAGTTTATGTATTTTGATGTACCGAAGGTTGTTCGGGGTCCCGGATGAGATCACGGACATGAAGAGGAGTCTCAAAATGGTCGAGACATAAAGATTGATATATTGGACGGATATATTTGGACACCGGAAAGGTTCTGGGAGAGTTTGGGAATATACCGGAGCTCCGGGAGGTTACCGGAACCCCCCGGTAAGTATATGGGCCTTATTGGGCCCTAGTAGAAGGGAGGGAGAAGGAGCAAGAGAGGGGGCGCGCCTTTCCCAAGCCCAATCCGAATGGGTGGGGGCCGCCCCTTTCCTCTCTCCTTCCCCTCCTCCTTCCTACTAGTACTACTCCTTCCTTCCCTCCAACTTGGATTAGGAAGAGGGAAACCTACTTGGAGTAGGTTTCTCCCCTATGGCGCCCCCCTTGGGCCGGCCACCTCCTCCCTCCCTCCTTTATATACGGGGGTAGGGGGGCACCCTAGACACACAAGTTGATCATTGATCGTTCCTTAGCCGTGTGCGGTGCCCCCCTCCACGTTATTACACCTCGGTCGTATTGTAGCGGTGCTTAGGTGAAGCCCTACGACAGGAAAACATCAAGATTGTCACCATGCCGTCGTGCTGACGGAACTCCCCCTCGGTGCCTCTGCTGGATCGGAGACCGAGGGTGCGTCATCGAGCTGTACGCGTGTCAAGAACTCGGAGGTGCCGGAGTAACGGTGCTTGGATCGATCGGACCGGGAGTACGTACGACTACTTCCTCTATGTTGCGTCAACGCTTCCGCTTCGGTCTACGAGGGTACGTAGACAATACTCTCCCCTCGTTGCTATATCATCACCATGATCTTGCGTGTGCGTAGGAATTTCTTTGAAATTACTACGTTCCCCAACACATCAAGTCGCCATCCTTGTCTCCGATCCGCTCACCGTCTCTATGAGACCCATCTCCTTGTTCCCACACTTGCCTGCATTCGAGATTCAAATCGTCAGAAAACCATCTTTAGAGAAACACATCACATGCTCGTCTCTGCGGGGCAACGACGCGAGCAACGGCTTGCACAGTCTTCCCGAAGATGGCAAGGGCCAAGCCCGATGGGGAGAGCAGGGGTGTCAGTGTACCCGGTGATGGGAGAAAAGGGGAATGAGAAGACGGTGGGAGAACGACGAATCAGAGGCGGCTCACCTTGGTTTGTCCTATTCCCGGAGGAGCACAAACGTGAGGACATGCTTCGGTGATCCTCCCGTTGATGGCGAAGTAGGAGGACGGGCGGCAACGACTGGTCGTGGATCTCCTCATCCACCATCGCCTGTTGCCTCTCCACAACTTGAGGGCCGGTGGCGAGGAGCGTACCCAACGGGGAGAGCAGCGGCGGTGGCAAGCTTGGTGCGACATGGAGCCACAGCGGCCGTGGTGCTTCTCGGAGGGCGGCGACACGAGGAGAGGCAACGAAGAGAAGGGAAGGGGGCAGCGGTGTCAACGCGAGAGAGATGCGAGGGAGAGGCGCAACCCTGGTTGTCTCATTGATTAGGGAGGAAGCAACCAATGGTGAGAAGCCACTTGGCACAGGATTAGGTGAAATCTCACAAATGCCCTCGGCGGGTCGCAGGAATATCAGGCGGTGGCAGAAGATATTTACGCTGGAGAGGGCGTTGGAGGGCCGCACCGGGCACCCTCCCAGCTACAGCCGCTGACAGGCGCAGCCTACCAGCGAGGGTACCAACACATCAGTGACAAAACGGTCGAAACATTGAAGTGGGAAAACCGCGGGGACAGGCACTATTCATCGATACAGTGTTTAGTTTTGATCCGGCGGACAAGATCAATCGGGAGCGAGATTCGATGGTCCAAAACGCATCAGGGAAACACAATGGATGGCAAGATCTTCCCAATCGCTATGAGAGCACAGTTTCTGCCTAGGTTCTTTTTTTTGGATACAGTGTTCAGTTTTGATCCTGCGGATGAGATCGATCGGGAGCGAGATCCGAACGCATCAAGGAAACGCAATGAACGGCAAAATCTTCCTAATTGTTGTGAGAGCACGGTTTCCCCTAGGTTCTTGTTTTGGATATACACCTTCGAGTGTCTTGGTCCCTATGGATGAAGCCAAGCCTGTTCTCATGCGAGAACAAAGAGGAGGCTAGTAGCACCGGCATGACGACCGACTTATAACACGTCGATCTAGCTTTTCCTCCAAAATTTTTGCTTGGATTTACAAAAGGGTTGCTCAGACGAAGGAACACGAATATCTCTAGTAGTTACTCTATTTTCATTAGTCGGACGGTGGACTGGCTCAGAGAATCGCCGGCGGCCAAACTTGGTGTTTTCATCCTTGTGCAAAAGTTTAGCAAGATCTGACCCTGGTTCGAAACTTTATCGAGGTCAGACCCTTTTTTCCACCGCCAGGGTCGATAGCTGAAAGCACATTTGCTCCCTAGGTGGTTTTGGTAATTAATGACAACATACTTTGTGGTTGGACTAATGCTTTTATCAAGTATGTCTCAGGAAAGTCAATCACTCTGGCATGGCAAAAGGACTAGAAAGGTGAACCCCTAAGATGCTAAGGAAAGGATTGGCAAAAGCTCAAGACTCCATTTTTGGTTTAGTGATCCAAGATCACATTGAGTCCATAGGAAAGCCAATACTATTAAAAGGGGATGAGGTTATGATGATGATCTGGTTGCTCTAAGTGCTTAGTGATTTATCTCTCAAACTATCAGCAATCTTTCATTCCAACATAAACCCATAAGTAATCTCGGTCTCACCGATTCCAAACCAGTCACACCGAGATGAACCACCTCAGCCATATAGCCAAACCCTAAGTATTTGGATTTTCCGATTCCAAACTCGGTCTCACGAAACTAGTGTTGCCAAGCTTCAGAACCTTCAGACTCAAATCGGTGTCACCGAGATGAGAAAGTCGGTCCCACCGAGATTGGCAAACCCTAGACTTTGGAAGAATCGGACTAACCGAGATTGTATTTTCGGTCCCACGAAAATCCCAACGCTCACAAGATTTGAACTTTCGGTCCCACCGAGTTGTCAACTTCGGTCCGACCGAGATTGGTCAAATGTGTGTAACAGTTGGATTTTGTGTGGAGGCTATAAATACCCTCCACCTCCTCTTCATTCGTGGAGAGAGCCATCGAAAGAACTACCACTCCTACCTTACATTTCGAGAAGAAAACTACCTACCCTTGTGTTGAGATCAAGTTGCTCCACTCCCACCATATGAAACTTGATTTCTAGCCTTCCCAAGTTGCTTTCCACTCAATCCTTTCTTCCACCACAGCAAAATCAGTGAGGAGAGTTGAGTGTTGGGGAGATTACCATTTGAAGCACAAGAGCAAGGAGTTCATCATTACCAACCCCATCTATTACCTTTTGGAGGGTGGTGCCTCCTAGATTGGTTAGGTGTGGCTTGGGAGCCTCCGTCATGATGTGGAGTTGAACCAAGGAGTTTGTAAGGGCAAGGAGATCGCCTACTTCGTGAAGATCTACCCCGAGTAAGGCTAGTCCTCCGTGGGCGTAAGCCATGATGGCATAGACAAGGTTGCTTCTTCGTGGACCCTTCGTGGGTGGAGCCCTCCGTGGACTCTCGCAGCCGTTACCCTCCGTGGGTTGAAGTCTCCATCAACGTGGATTGACGATAGCACCACCTATCGGAACCACGAGAAAAATCTCCGTGTCTCCAAATTGCGTTTGCTCTTCACAATCTCTCCCTTACTATTCATGCAATTTACTTTCCGCTGCCCTATACTCTAGAATTGCATGTTTAGTATGTTGCTCGACTTGTATGCATGATGCTTGACTTGATCTTCATTGTGAACTTGCTAAGAACTTATGTTAATCAAAAGGCATAAACTTTTATCTTGTCGAGTTGTCTAATCACCCCCCCCCCTCTAGACACTCTTGCATTCAACGATCCTACAATTGGTATCAGAGCATTGGTCTCCATTGCTTTGGTTTGCACACCATTGGAGGAAGATGGACGTGTCTACGTTTGGGAGTGTTAGTCATAGAGTGCCTATTCTTGATGGAGTGTCCTATAACTCGTGGAGGATTGAAATGCTTGCTATCTTTAAGATGTACAACTTGCGCAAATATGTTGAAACCCCATATGTACCACCATTTGACCCCTTGCACCCTACTATGGATGAAGAGCTTGATTTGCTTCGTAACCTTAGAACTGTCAATCTTATCATTAGAGGTTTGCCCGATAACTTGCTTGAGCTCGTCACAAACTTTGAGTGCGCCTATGCTATGTGGAAGTTCTTGGAAGAACTTTATCCGGACTACTCTTTGAGAGGTCTTGATGAAATTCTATACAAGACTGTTGAATTTGATATGTTGCGCCCCAATGATCCCAACTTTGATAAATGCTTCTTTGAGCTTCGTGATCTTATGAAACGGAAGGGTGATTCCGGACTTACCAATGTTCTAGTTAGAAATGCTCTTGTATTGCATTCGGATGATTATTATCACGTTGATAAAACTGATGCAAGTCATTGTCAAATTGATCTAGGTATTGATGATGAATTATCTATGGGTCAATATGATGATGAGCATGAGCATGATGACGATTCGGACACCGAGCTAGACAAGATCATGAAGAGTCTCAGTCTTATGGCAAATCTGAGAGACTACATATCCGGCGGAAAAGAGTGGATTCTTGATAGTGGATGCACCGATCACATGACCGGAGATGAAGACATGTTTCGAGAGCTTGCAAAGAACGATGGTCCACGCAAGTATGTGACTTTTGGAGACAACTCCAAGGGTAAGGTACTTGGCCTTGGTAAGGTGGCCATATCTCATGATAGCTCCATTAAAAATGTCATGCTTGTTGAATCCCTTGGATACAATTTACTTTCCGTGTCTAGATTAGCTGACTTTGGATTCAACGTGCTATTCACCAAAGTAGATTGCCAAGTTTTTCAGAGTGACAATCATAACATGGTTTTCTTGGCATTCGTAGAGGTGACCTATACATTGTCGATTTCACTAAGAAAGCTCAACCTAGAACTTGCTTTATTGCTAAATCTGCTAAAGGTTGGCTTTGGCATAGAAGGCTTGGACATGTTGGTATGCGAAATTTAGATAAGCTAATCAAAGGTGATCACATTCTTGGTGTTAAAGATGTTTTCTTTGACAAAGATAGACTCTGCGATGCATGTCAAGCAGGAAAACAAGTAGGTGGAAGTCATCCGTGAAGAATATCATGACCACAAGGAGACCGCTTGAGCTTCTTCATATGGATCTCTTGGTCCCAATGCTTACAAAAGCCTTGGTGGTAACTCCTTTGGTCTAGTTATTGTTGATGACTTTTCAAGATTTACGTGGGTATTTTTCCTTGATGACAAATCGCAGGTTCGAAAATCTTCAAAACCTTTGCTAGAAAGGCTCGTAATCAGTTTGAAGTAAAGATCAAGAAGGTTCGGAGTGACAACGAACGGAGTTCAAGAACACCCATGTGGACTCTTTTCTCGATGAGGAAGGGATTCTACATGAGTTCTCAGCTACGTACACACCTCAACAAAACGGGGTTGTTGAGAGGAAGAACCGAACGCTCATTGAGATGGCAAGGACAATGCTTGATGAATATAAGACACCAAAACACTTCTGGGGTGAAGCCGTCGAGACAGCTTGTCATGCCATCAACAGACTTTATCTTCACAAGCTCCTCGGCAAGACTTCATACGAGCTCCTTACGGGTAACAAACCCCAAGTGGGATATTTTCGTGTCTTTGGTTCAAAGTGCTATATTCTTGATAAGCATCGTCGGTCTAAATTTGCTCCTAAAACTCATGAAGGCTTTTTCTCGGTTATGGATCAAACTCTCACACCTACCGTGTCTACAATAATTTCACCCGAAAGGTTGAAGAGACGGTAGATGTGAAGTTTGATGAATCTAATGGCTCGCAAGTAGAGCAAATGCCTATCGATGTAGGAGACAAGGACTCATCGGAAGCCATTCAAGATTTATCCATTGGAAAGATTCGTCCCATGGAAGTGAAGGAGAGTACCTCATCTACATATGTGGAGCCCCCTACCTCACGGCAAGGTGAACCTCAAGGCAACATGGAGGCCTCCACAAGTGGAACTCACCAAGATGAGGAAGTGCGTCAAGAAGATCCACCACGACCTCCTTCTCCACCACCTCAAGACAACACCAACAACACAGATGAAGAAGAAGATGAGGATGATGAGGAAGCTCAGCCACGACCACGACAAAAGCTATCCCGAGTTCGAGCAAGAGTCAAGAAGGACCATCCCGTGGAACAAATGATGAATGACATCGACTCCGGGAGAATCACTCGCTCTAAAACTCGTTTAGCTAACTTTTGTGAGCATTACTCATTTATTTCCAGTCTTGAACCTATAAAGGTAGAAGAAGCGCTTGAAGACCCGGATTGGGTGAACGTTATGCATGAAGAGCTGCACAACTTCGAGAGGAACAACGTTTGGTCTTTGGTAGAGAAGCCCAATGATGACCAAAACGTCATTGGAACCAAATGGGTGTTTCGGAACAAGCAAGACGAAGATGGACAAGTCATCCGCAACAAGGCTCGTCTCGTAGCACAAGGTTACACACAAGTCGAAGGTATGGACTATGGTGAGACCTATGCCCCCGTTGCTAGACTTGAGTCCATTCGCATTCTTCTTGCTTATGCCAACCACCATAACATTACTCTCTATCAAATGGACATTAAGAGTGCTTTCCTAAATGGTGAAATTGAGGAGGAAGTATTTGTGAAACAACCTCCCGGATTTGTGAATCCTAAAAAGCCCAATCATGTTTACAAATTGCACAAAGCTCTTTATGGTCTTAAACAAGCTCCTAGAGCTTGGTACAAATGCTTGACTAGCTTCCTTCTTGAAAAAGGATTTGAGATTGGTAAAATTGACTCAACGCTTTTCATGAAAAGGGTTGACGGTGAACTATTTGTATGCCAAATATATGTTGATGATATTATCTTTGGTTCAACTAACCTTGATTTTAGTGAGAAATTTGGAAAGCTTATGTCGGAGAAGTATGAGATGTCCATGATGAGTGAACTCAAGTTCTTCCTTGGGTTGCAAATCAAGCAATCTAAGGAGGGTACTTTTGTCTCACAAACTAAGTACACTAAGGATCTCTTCAAGAAGTTCAACATGCAAGAAAGCAAAGGTATGAGAACCCCCATGGCTACTAATGGACATAATGACTTGACTAAAGATGGAAAACCTGTTGATCAAAAGGTTTATCGATCCATGATTGGTTCTCTACTATATCTCTATGCTTCTCGTCCTGATATAATGTTGAGTGTATGCATGTGTGCTCGATATCAAGCTGCTCCTAAAGAATGTCATCTTAAAGCTGTTAAAAGAATTGTGAGATATTTGATACACACACCTAACTTTGGCATTTGGTATCCTAAGAGGGCCTCTTTCGATCTTGTTGGCTATTCCGACTCGGACTATGCCGGAGACAAGATAGATAGAAAGTCAACTTCGGGTACATGTCAATTTCTCGGTCGATCCCTTGTATCTTGGTCATCCAAGAAACAAAATTCGATATCATTATCTACTGCCGAAGCAGAATATATTGCCGCTGGTTCGTGTTGTGCTCAGTTGCTATGGATGAAACAAATGCTTAAGGACTATGGGATACATGCGAGACATGTTCCTTTGCTTTGTGACAATGAGAGTGCGATTAAGATTGGACACAATCCCGTGCAACACTCTCGCACGAAACACATTGAAGTTCGTCACCATTTTATTCGTGATCACATTGCTAAGGGTGACATTGATCTTAAGCATGTTCGTACTGACAAACAGCTTGCAGATATCTTCACAACACCACTTGATGAGAAAGTGTTTTGTCGCTTAAGGAGTGAGTTGAACATCATTGATGCTTCAAACTTGGAGTGAAAACTCCATTGATGCATGCAAGGCATGAGCCAAATTGACTAATCCTTGATATTTCTCTTATGATGATGATCATATGTCTTGGACACATTTGCCCCCTTGTATTGCATCTAACTCCTTGCAGGTACTTGGATGGTCTACATTCTACAAGATTATCACACTCACTCAAATCATGAGTAATCTTGTCATTAACCAAGTATCTAGCTCTTTGGGATGTTGAGTTCAAGGAACAAAATTCAACATATCCTTTTGACACAATATACTTCTAATACTTCACTCATGTCATATTGGATATTCTTGAGTCTTTCCTTGCTTGCCTAACCCATGTAGGAAGATGAACTATACAATTGGAATTGGTGCTCCAACTTCACATTCAATGAGCATCTACATCAAGTTCACCTACATGAGAACAAGCAACAACAAGCCCAAGGTATGTCTTTCACATCTTGAAAAAGCTTTGCTCAAAGACATGAGTACAAGCAGCTTCAAAAGATGTGATCACATCAAATGCTTAATCGAAAAATGGTAACCCCATTTTGAGCTTAAACGATGAGTATGACCTATGATCAAATGTTCTCATTTGACTCCTAAGTCAATATACTCAAACATAGGTGACCTAGTCGCCGACCCCTATCTAGATGAAGTACATATGTTTTGGAGTTTTGCTATTGTCTCTTTTGTTTCTCTTGTTAAGTTTTTCCTTTTAATCAAAAAAAAAACAACCTTCATCTAGCAATTTTTTTATTTTATTTATTTCTGTTTCTTCTGTTCTTGTGAATATCCTCTTAGCTCTGATAAATTCCCTGAAAATCATTTACAAATTCATTGCAAATCTTCTGAAACATTCCTTGCAAAGTGAGCTGAATTATTTCTGTATTTCCTTGGAATTAAACTCGGAGTCACCGATTCAATCACTTCGGTCTGACCGAAAAAGGATCTGCCCTAAGTCTCTGACTTTCGGACTCACCGATCCATATCAATTCGGTGTCACCGATTTACATTCACCAGGATATCATCTTCTACAGCTCATCTAAATGATCTCTTCGCATACTAAATTTGCTCGCCAGTGATTCTTAAGGAACCCACTTCTTTCCTTCCATCTTTCCTGCCCTTCCTGGTTTACTGTCCTTTTCGGCACTTGATGTCAAAGGGGGAGAAGATTTAGGGGGAGCTTAAAGGAAAATTGGAGGATAAGGGGAGAAAAGATATTTTAAAGGAAGAAGAACAATCTTACCTTAAGGGGGAGAGGATCACATCAAAGCTTTGCCATATATTTCACTATGATAATACATTTGGCATTATTCTCTTGATTTTGCTTCTCTTGCTCTCATTTGGTATCTTATGAAAAGCAAAATTCTCTCAGAGCTCATTGAAAATCTTTTAGTCTTGGGAGACATGTTGGCTGATTCAATCTAGTGCTCAACATGAGACACTCTTTATACATGTCATCCCTGGCTTGGTATTCTTGATGATTCTTGCTATTAATTGAAGAACTACTCTTGTGTTATCTAACCTTGTTTTCCCAAGTTTATTTCTTCAGGTACAATACCAAGGAACTTCAGGGTAAGTATATGCATCTTGCAGAATGTGCATGATGGTGACTTGCTTGTGTATACTTGTTTGCAAGAGATCACCATGCACATATGCATCATCTCTCATTTACCTTCATCTGCTCTGATGCATATAACCAAGCTGCATGTAGCACATCTTGCTTTTCTCTCATGTGTGCTTGTGGTAGTCCAAAACCAAAATCTAAAATCTTGCACACTTGTAGGGGGAGCTTGTGTACTACATGTTTGTCAAAGCTTTAATGATAATCCTGTCTTTCTTTCAGTAAGCTTTGATATCTTTTTCTGTGTGTTGCCATCAATTACCAAAAAGGGGGAGATTGAAAGCACATTTGCTCCCTAGGTGGTTTTGGTAATTAATGACAACATACTTTGTGGTTGGACTAATGCTTTTATCAAGTATGTCTCAGGAAAGTCAATCACTCTGGCATGGCAAAAGGACTAGAAAGGTGAACCCCTAAGATGCTAAGGAAAGGATTGGCAAAAGCTCAAGACTCCATTTTTGGTTTAGTGATCCAAGATCACATTGAGTCCATAGGAAAGCCAATACTATTAAAAGGGGATGAGGTTATGATGATGATCTGGTTGCTCTAAGTGCTTAGTGATTTATCTCTCAAACTATCAGCAATCTTTCATTCCAACATAAACCCATAAGTAATCTCGGTCTCACCGATTCCAAACCCAGTCACACCGAGATGAACCACCTCAGCCATATAGCCAAACCCTAAATATTTCGGATTTTCCGATTCCAAACTCGGTCTCACCGAAATTAGTGTTGCCAAGCTTCTGTAACCTTCTGTACTCAAATCGGTGTCACCGAGATGAGAAAGTCGGTCCCACCGAGATTGGCAAACCCTAGACTTTGGAAGAATCGGACTAACCGAGATTGTATTTTCGGTCCCACCGAAAATCCCAACGTTCACAAGATTTGAACTTTCGGTCCCACCGAGTTGTCAACTTCGGTCTGACCGAGATTGGTCAAATGTGTGTAACGGTTGGATTTTGTGTGAGGCTATAAATACCCCTCCACCTCCTCTTCATTCGTGGAGAGAGCCATCAGAAAGAACTACCACTCCTACCTTACATTTCTGAGAAGAAAACTACCTACCCTTGTGTTGAGATCAAGTTGCTCCACTCCCACCATATGAAACTTGATTTCTAGCCTTCCCAAGTTGCTTTCCACTCAATCCTTTCTTCCACCATAGCAAAATCAGTGAGGAGAGTTGAGTGTTGGGGAGATTACCATTTGAAGCACAAGAGCAAGGAGTTCATCATTACCAACCCCATCTATTACCTTTTGGAGGGTGGTGCCTCCTAGATTGGTTAGGTGTCGCTTGGGAGCCTCCGTCATGATGTGGAGTTGAACCAAGGAGTTTGTAAGGGCAAGGAGATCGCCTACTTCGTGAAGATCTACCCCGAGTAAGGCTAGTCCTCCGTGGGCGTAAGCCATGATGGCATAGACAAGGTTGCTTCTTCGTGGACCCTTCGTGGGTGGAGCCCTCCGTGGACTCTCGCAGCCGTTACCCTCCGTGGGTTGAAGTCTCCATCAACGTGGATTGACGATAGCACCACCTATCGGAACCACGAGAAAAATCTCCGTGTCTCCAAATTGCGTTTGCTCTTCACAATCTCTCCCTTACTATTCATGCAATTTACTTTCCGCTGCCCTATACTCTAGAATTGCATGTTTAGTATGTTGCTCGACTTGTATGCATGATGCTTGACTTGATCTTCATTGTGAACTTGCTAAGAACTTATGTTAATCAAAAGGCATAAACTTTTATCTTGTCGAGTTGTCTAATCACCCCCCCTCTAGACACTCTTGCCTTCAACGATCCTACAATAGCGGTAGGGTATAACAGCCTACCACCAAGGTCCTTGGAGGCAGGCAACTCATTCACATCAAGAGAGTGCTACCCTACCGCCAAACAGGCTGGCGGTATCCTGTGTACCCTACTACCGATGTGCCCGGCGGTAGGTGAGTACACGCACTGTATTTGATACTTATATTATTTTTTACGGTAGGGCGTGCGCCCCTCCCGCCAAGTGCCTTGGCGGTAGGCCGTTATACCCTATCACCATCAACCATGGCGGTAGAAAAACGGTCAGATCTTTAAAAAGTTTGAAACCAGGGTCAGATCTCGCTAAAGTTCCGCAAAAGTGTTAAAACATCAAAATCGGCCATCACTAGCGTGCTTCCTCTCCCCCATCATTTCGTCAACAAAGGGCAAAGAGGACTGCCATGTGCCTCCCTTCACCAGACACCGCGTCTGCGCTCTTCCTCCTTGCAACCAGATCTTGTGCAGGATTAGTAACTGTACACATCAGCGGAGGGCACCAACCTTGCAACTTTTTTCTCCTAGGTTGCAAGAGTGTGTATTGGGGGGGGGGGGGGATTGTGTAGGCGACGGTGGTCCGACTCCGACGGCTCGCCATAGGAAGGCATAAAAAGGCGGTGTGATTTAAAGGAATGGGCAAGGTGGGCGACGGCATACAATGCAAAACAGAGATGAGAAAGTGGATGGTTTAGAAGGTGAATATGTGGATGAGAGCGATGCGTGGGTAGGATGAGGTAGGGGGAGCATGTGGTGCAGGTAGAAGGGAAGCAATGCGAGCGTGTGTTCCATCGAGGGGACATTTTCAGTCGTTTATCCTTTTTTGTGAGCGGAGGATAACTGAACCATTAAAAAAAAATCATTTTCGCTTTTTAGACAAGTAAACTTTTTTTTTTGAGGGGTTTGAGATAAGGATTTTTTTTTTAAAAATCTTGACATGAGGATAACCTTTTTTTTAGAACAAGGAGATAACAATAACTGAACAATAATGTCTCTGCTCTTCTCTCTTCCGGCTTTGCATTTTAGGCCGACTTCTCACATTCCTTCTGGCGGCCCCACATAACCGTTTCCTATTTCTTTCTGGTGGAACGAGCAATCACTCATATCTCCCCGTGGCCTCACGAACTGCCGCCGCCGATCGCCATGGCTTCCAGTGAGCCGCCGCCGTCCAAGAAGAAATCCGCTCCCACCACCATATGCGCCCTCGGGGACGACCTCCTATGCGAGGTGTTCCTCCGCCTGCCCTCCCTCCCGACTCCCGAGCCTCGTCCGAGCCGCCCTCAGCTGCCCCGCCTTCCTCCGAGCCGTCCGTTCGTCCCCCGCGTTCCGCCGCCGCTTCCGCGACCTCCATCCGGCCCCACTCCTGGGCATCTTCCTGGACATCTACAAGCCCGCCATGCCCGCCTTCGTGCCTGTCCGCCGCCGATCCGACCCGGACCACGCCGCCGCTATCCACGGCGCCGACGTATTCCTTGCCCGGCTCCCCGACAACGAAGACGTAGGCGAAGACGAAGGCCCCGGGTGGTCGATGACCTCGTGCCGCAACGGGTACGTGGTTCTCGTCAACGGGAGCACCAAGCGGGCAGCCGTCTACGACCCCCTCACACGGGAGCACCAAGTCATATAAACTTGGCAATGTGACAAGGATGTGTAAAGTAAACCGTTGTACTGATTCGAGTACCAAGTGCAACTCAAATTCAACCTTTGTTGTAGGCTACACGTGCTTGTTGTCGTTTTTATTATGATGATTTGTCAAGTTATTTTTCTACATAATATCCTTCATTTGCCATAGAAACTGGTTTGTGCAAACTGACTTATATCGCACATTTCAGCAGAATTAGACACATCTGTTTAAAAGAGCCATGTAAACAGAATTATGATGCTCTGTCAAGTCGTGTAAACTTGCCAGGGTGACAAGGATGTGTAAAGTTAGCCATTGTACTGATTCGAGTAATATTATGATCCTTTGTGAAGTTATTTTTCTACATGATTCGAGTACCAAGTGCAACTCAAATTTAACCTTTGTTGTTCATTTCTGACAAAGCTACACGTGCTTCTTGTCATTCACTCAATCTTATTATGATGCTCTCTAAAATTATTTTTCAACATAATATCCTTGATTTGCCACGGTGTTGAGAACTTGGTTTAAAAACACATATTGCTCAAGTGTTCTAAGATGAAGTACTTTAGCAACTGGCAGACTAACCGCTCCTAACGATTACCTTGTCAATTGACAATTTTTATTTATCGGTGATTCTACTATACCTTTGTAAATGTTAATTCGGAGATAGTTATCCAAACAAAGAAATTTGACTTGACATTCTCCGAACTTAAGTGACAGACACATAGGACATTAGTAAAGTGTGTCAATTTCACATCCGGTTCGAGAACTTTGTTCAAACACATGTGGTGGTCAAGTGTTTGCGTAACCACGCCTGAGTACTGCCATGGCTCGAGATGTAGGTCTTTAGAAAGAGGTGACATTGCTCGACTATAATACTTTACTTATGTATGTCCGATGCTTATGTGTTTCGATACGAAATACTTTAGTGATTAGTTCAAGTAATTGCACACGAATAGTACTCTTATGGCTATAGATGAAGGACTTTAGTGAGACATTCGAGGTAATGCACACGAATAGTACTCTTATGGATCGAGATGAAGGACTTTAGAAAGAGGTGACATTGCTCGATTATAGTACTTATGTATGTCTGGTGCTTATGTGTTCCGGGATGAAGGACTTTATCAAAAGGTGACACCGCACGACCATGCTACGATACTTAAGCATATCTGGAGCTCATATGATTCGAGATGAAGGACTTCATCAAGTAGTTCGAGTAAATGCCCACGAACAGTATTCTTTGTGGCTCGAGATGGAGGACTTTAGAAAGAGGTGACATTGCTCGTCTATAATACTTTAGTTATGCTTGACGGCTGCTTATGTGTTCCGTGATGAAGGACTTTATCAAGAAGTAACACCGCTTGACCATGCTACGATACTTAATCATATCTGAAACTCATATGATTCGAGGTGAAGGACTTCATCAAGTAGTACGGGTAAATGCACACGAATAGTAATCTTATGGCTCGAATGAAGGACTTTAGAAAGAGGTGTCATTACTTGTCTATAATATTTTACTTATGCGTGTCTGGTGCTTATGTGTCCCGAGATGAAGGACTTTATCATGAGGTGACACCGCTAGACAATTCCACGATACTTAAGCATATCCGGACTATAACACCTATGTATGTCTGGTGCTTATGTGTTACGACATGAAGGACTTTGGTGAGTAGTTCAAGAAAATGCACACGAATAGTACTCATATGGCTCGAGATGAAGGACTTTAGAAAGAGTTGACATTGCTCGACTATACTACTTTACTTGTGTATGTTTGGTGCTTATGTGTTCCGGGATGAAGGACTTTATCAAGAGGGTGACACCGCTAGACCATGCTACGATACTCAATCATATCCGGAGCTTATATGATTCGAGATGAAGTACTTTAGTGCGTATTTCAAGTAAATTCTCACGAACAGTATTCTCGTGGATGAAGGACTTTAAAAAGAGGTGGCATTGCTTGTCTATTATACTTTACTTATGTTTGACTGGTGCTTATGTGTTTCGAGATGAAGGACTTTATCAAGAGGTGCTTTCGTGTTCAAACACGAAGGACTTTATTGAAGGCACCGGGCGATTGCACAAAGATAGTCCCCCATTTAATGAACTTTAATCCCGTATACCCGGTGTGTTCGTGTACAAACATGAAGGACTTTACATAATCCACTGGGCGACTGCACAAGGATAGTTTCCCGCATGACAAACTTTAATATAGGATGCCCGGTGCTTTCGTGTTCAAACACGAAGGACTTTACTAAAAGCACGGGCGATTGCACAAGGATAGACCACCACTTGATGAACTTTAATCCCGCATACCTGGTGCATTCGTGTACAAACATGAAGGACTTGACATAATTCACTGGGCGACTGCACAAGGATAGTTTCCCGCATGACAAACTTTAATCTAGGATGCCCGGTGCTTTCATGTTCAAACACGAAGGGCTTTACTGGAACTACCGGGCGATTGCACAAAGATAGACCACCACTTGATGAACTTTAATGGTGCGTTTGTGTACAAACATGAAGGACTTTACATAATTCATTGGGCGACTGCACAAGGATAGTTTCCCGCATGACAAACTTTAATATAGGATGCCCGGTGCTTTCGTGTTCAAACACGAAGGACTTTACTGAAAGCACCGGGCAATTGCACAAAGATAGTCCCCCACTTAATGAACTTTAATCCCATATACCCGGTGTGTTCGTGAACAAACATGAAGGACTTTACATAATTCACTGAGCGACTGCACAAGGATAGTTTTCCGCATGACAAACTTTAATATAGGATGCCCGGTGCTTTCGTGTTCCAACACGAAGGACTTTACTAAAAGCACAGGGCATTTATATAACAATTTCTTGAAAACTTTCATGCATTGGGCTTTTCGGATACTAACCTGATATCACATATCACCGTTGATGCATGCCTCTTGCACTCGACCACCAGTAACTTTAATGCTATAGTGATTGGTCATCTTAGTCAGGCTCTTCGGAAACAAATTCTACAATGATCGCGACGTCTATGACAGAAGGCCTGCAACTAAGGATATAAACTGCCAAGGTAGAAGTCCGAGTTGGATCTCATCAACTTCAACTACAAATCATGAAGCGCTGGCATGTCCAAAATATTATACTACAATCTTCGTTCCAAGGTAGAAGAACTTCAACTACAAAGGATTCGTAGCGCCACCTTTAACTACAAATTGAAGTTTTGGATTTTGCACGAGTCAACTCAGTTTAAGTTTGATCAAGCCTATTGAAAAAAATATTAACATCTGAAACACCAAATTAGCTTCATGAGATTCTTTACTGACTATGTTTTATTTGTATACTTCCTCCGTCCATAAATACTTATCGTAGAAATGAATATATCTAGACATATTTTAGTTCTAGATACATTTATTTTTATCTATTTCTCCAGAAATATTTTCGTATATAGTAACAATATACGGAAAATAAACAGGAGCTCTTGGGTGCTCCACACCCCTATATGAAGATTAATCATAAAAAATACCCAAAAAAATCTGAATTTCGGGGATACTAAACTTGGGTCCCCGATCTACTTCCGTGTGAAATTTTATGAAAAAATACCAAAAAACTTGAGATCACTGCACATTTGATGGTACGGCCAAAAAAAAAAAACCAAAAAGTGTCTTGGCTAGCACAAGTGCGCTGCGAAGCAACTTGAGATCACTGCACAGGTGAGGGTACGGCCAAAGCATGGGCGAGATGCATGTCAGTCATAAAGCTGGTGCCCATTTTAAAATGACTAGTAAGATGCCCGCGCTTCGCTACGGAATCACAAAAAATGAGAAACAACACAAGAATGTGCGGAGTCATTGATCAAAGCAATGACATATATTTTATAGGTACTCTTGAGAAGAATCATACAGTTTCCTGCCAATATAACCTTCTTCTAAGCCAAAGTCTTTTTTTCTCCATCTTCACCTTGCAAGAATATTTGTTGTCTCCCTGTCGGGTTTCTCATTGTTTGCTATGTCCTATATTGTTGGGACAGAGAGCATGAGGCAATTGCAAATACATCCACATATTTGGCAATTGCGATGAAACATACCAGGTTTAGCTCGGACTCCAAATCTGTCTCTTCGAATCATTGTCACTTAACATGCGCTCCACCTCCAGCACACACACCATTCTATGCTAGAAATGGTGATCATTAAGCACATCGCTCTAACCTAACCTTAATATGAATAATGAAAAGAACTACAATGCCTCAATAAGAAATCTGTGAAATGGAGTTAGCGACTACTGGTTTCATCTTTGGCTCCAATCTGATGGGGCTCAACGTGTTACAAAATTACCACTTCCGTCACCTATCACATAAACGTATTTTGAGGCATATCAATCTGCATATTGCAAGTGTAACAAACCAATACTAAATGTTGCTTAAACAGTTTGCGAGTGCATTATAGTTCAAAAATGGTTGCATGTACATGAATAATTGACACTGCAATATAGAAAGAAAGATTCATGCCTCAACATCATCTTCAGAAGGGATATAGGTTCTAGTTTAGTTTGATGACACAACAGGAGAGTTGTTGATTTCATTGATAGAAGGAATAAAGAACTTACAGAAGACAAACATAGAATGGCCTTGTCCACTAAGCTAAATTACTATTGGAAAATGATGTGAGGTGCGCCGATCTCCTTCCAACATTGGGTTCCTCAATGGCAAGGCATGCAATCACCGCAACCAATAATTACAAATTCTGAAATATGTGGTAGTGGCAATGGCGCTTGCCATGAAGAGAAGAAATTTTTTAGGCACGACTTACATAACCTAGGAATCTCTCAGGTCATGGATTCGTTCGTCAAGCGTAGATAGCCTTGTCTTCTGCAGCAACAATATTAGCTCTCGAGCTCTTGCTTCATCTATCTTATCACCTAGAACGACATCATACAATCACTACTGCATACATGATGATCTGTAGTATGTTTACATAAAGGAGAAATAATGACCCTATAGAGGGCCTATAGTATATTTTGGCAAAAAAAGACAATGAACACCTACAATACATTTTATACTGAGCAAAGAAACAAAATGTACAAGAAGAGATGAAGATGTACCTATCAAACAAAACTAACCGACACTTTATAGAACTGTACAATGATTTGCAACCTCCAATTTTGATGTCAACTTCAGCAATAAAAGTTGTATCATCTTCTAACAGTAGTATATGTCGAAACTGATCTATTGCAATCATTGCTAAATTTTGGGGTGTCAAAAACATTTTACCTCACTGTTGTATGATATCAAAGTCAATTCCTCTAGCGGTAACTCTGAATTGCCTCACTGTTGTATGATATCAATATCAACACCCAAATAGTATTCAACATAAACACAATGGTATTATTTTTAAGGGAATCTAAAACTGCCAAGAGACCATATAATGCACAAAATCTAATTTGGCCGTGTGATCTACGGCTCCACTTCGCATGCTTAGTCTAGTCTACGACCATGGTAGGCAGTGGCGGAGAAAGAATAAAAATCAAGGTGGGGCGAACTCAAACATTAAACATGATGAAAAATCAAAATAGTCCATAACTCCTGTACAAAAAAATAATGTATATGGTCTACAGTTCATGCCTTTGCTCCACTGAAATTCAGATTTGTTTGGGAAATCGACAACACGAACACAGAAAATCAGAAAAGAAAAATTGTAGCTTTTCTGCCCTCTTCCCTGTCCTGTATATCTTCTAGCTAGCCAAACTGCTACGAACGTCGCGTCGCTTGTGCCGCCATGTGCTGCTGCACTCTGCCTGCGGATTAGGTCTGTGTGCGCGCCGAGACAACAGGCTGCGCCTTGAGGCTGGAGGATCAGCACGGTGCTACGTGCAGCCTCCGATCCCGCAGTGGCGCCGTCCATGGTAGGTTCGTTGAATTGCTATCGCTAGCCACTACCTAGCCAGCGTCTCAATTAATTTTCTTACACGAGCCAATCCAATTAGTTGCTTGAGTGTGGGACTTGAGAAATTCTCTGTTTAATAATGTTTAGTCATCCTTGATCATGATCTCTACTTGCCTTGCACCAAAAATCTAACGCAGGTCACAGTTTAAAAAAAAGTCTAGATATACTGAATAGAAAATATTGTTCCAACCTGATGGGATGTAGTACCGTGAAAGTCTAATTCTGCATCTCACAAGGAACTGTGCGGATCCATAACCCATTCATTTTTAAACATTTAACAAATCACATGTTTAGAGAGACCAAGGTGGACATTCAGATATACTACTCCCAAACAATTGATCTGATACGCATCTCTACTCCCAAACAATTGATCAATTTCTTGCATCTGATAGGAGAAAAACTTAACTTAAGGAGATAGTGGTTGAGAGAGGACACAATAGGTCGGGGTAGTTGGTGCCAGCGCCGCCGTGAACGAGCGGCTCACCACCAGCAAAAATCCTCCGCTGCCTGTACCATGAAAAAGGGCCTCAACTTGGAGGTTGAGAACCAAAGCCTGCACAAAAGAGAATCAACCCAACGACCACAAAGGGAACATGAGCATACTTGGACATGGCAGCAACCGCCGCTATCCTCTCTGTCTCCGATGACCTGCACGGCCAGATCTAGAAGGAGAGATGCTCGGCAAGCTCGAAGCCAAACCTGATTTAGTGAGACCCTTAAAACTACAGCTATACAAGGGGAGGGACCTTCTCCCAATTCAACTCGGATGGTCACCGGGAAAGAGAAAGGAGTGGCGGCGGTGAGGAATTTTGGAGTTCGAAGACTCTGTTTTTCATGAGAGAGGAGGAAGGAGAACTTTCGGGCTCTTGGTGTGCGGGGTGGTTTATGTAAAAGTGCAACTTAAGTTGCTCGGGGAAAACTGGTCTCACGCTCAGCCTTACATTTTAGATCGGACGGTTCAGATGGCTCGAAGGCAGACACACCATCGCCACCAACTCGCATTTTTATAGGAGTAGAGAGATGACACACTGGTGGTGGAGTGTCCAAGGGTGACAAGGATGCATCTACCGGGGGAGGAGCTATCTCTTCATCACATGCATGGTACTCCCCCTTCCTAAATATTTGTCTTTTTAGAGGTTTTAACAAGTGACTACATACAAAGCAAAATAAGCGAATCTACACTCTAAAATATGTACATATACATCCGTATGTGGTTGTCCATTTGAAACCACTAAAAGACAAATATTAAGGAACGGAGAAATAGAATCCAATAGCAATTTATGCGGCACACTGAAAACAGCTGCGATCGAAGAACTTTCGGCATCGCGATCGAAGAACTTTATATCTAACATAACAAAAAAATGTGGTACGAGATAATCATCGAAGGATTAAACAACTGCGTGTCCGGTGCTAACTAACAAGCTGGATGGTTAGGCGTAACAAACATTATTTCATGGGCTTGCATGCTACCGAAACACGAGCACAGAAGGATTAAGAGAAGCGCAGTACGGTGAGAGAGGAATCCATAGGTCGTGGCACTACAAGACACGTTGTCAGAGGAATCTATACGACAGTGACCCCGCATCACCTCTTT
Source organism: Aegilops speltoides (assembly GCA_021437245.1). Taxonomy (NCBI): domain Eukaryota; kingdom Viridiplantae; phylum Streptophyta; class Magnoliopsida; order Poales; family Poaceae; genus Aegilops; species Aegilops speltoides. Next base: position 480,032,528 of record CM038145.1, on the reverse strand, counting down.
ACGCACGATAGAATAGCACATGCTCAGGAAATACAGTGCATGCTGACAACATGGTGGGGCAGGACGATTAGACAGCACCCTGAGATACAAGTTGTGCGCGCAACTAGTTAGGATAAATCCACATCCCCCCTTCCCGTGGCCTCACGAACTGCCGCCGCCGATCGCCATGGCTTCCAGTGAGCCGCCGCCGTCCAAGAAGAAATCCGCTCCCACCACCATATGCACCCTCGGGGACGACCTCCTGTGCGAGGTGTTCCTCCGCCTGCCCTCCCTCCCGAGCCTCGTCCGAGCCGCCCTCACCTGCCCCGCCTTCCTCCGAGCCGTCCGTTCGTCCCCGGCGTTCCGCCGCCGCTTCCGCGACCTCCATCCGGCCCCGCTCCTGGGCATCTTCCTGGACATCTACAAGCCCGCCATGCCCGCCTTCGTGCCTGTCCGCCGCCGATCCGACCCGGACCACGGCGCCGCCATCCACGGCGCCGACGTATTCCTCGCCCGGCTCCCCGACGACGAAGACGTAGGCGAAGACGAAGGCCCCGGGTGGTCGATGACCTCGTGCCGCAACGGGTACGTGGTTCTCGTCAACGGGAGCACCAAGCGGGCAGCCGTCTACGACCCCCTCACACGGGAGCACCAAGTCATATAAACTTGGCAATGTGACAAGGATGTGTAAAGTAAACCGTTGTACTGATTCGAGTACCAAGTGCAACTCAAATTCAACCTTTGTTGTAGGCTACACGTGCTTGTTGTCGTTTTTATTATGATGATTTGTCAAGTTATTTTTCTACATAATATCCTTCATTTGCCATAGAAACTGGTTTGTGCAAACTGACTTATATCGCACATTTCAGCAGAATTAGACACATCTGTTTAAAAGAGCCATGTAAACAGAATTATGATGCTCTGTCAAGTCGTGTAAACTTGCCAGGGTGACAAGGATGTGTAAAGTTAGCCATTGTACTGATTCGAGTAATATTATGATCCTTTGTGAAGTTATTTTTCTACATGATTCGAGTACCAAGTGCAACTCAAATTTAACCTTTGTTGTTCATTTCTGACAAAGCTACACGTGCTTCTTGTCATTCACTCAATCTTATTATGATGCTCTCTAAAATTATTTTTCAACATAATATCCTTGATTTGCCACGGTGTTGAGAACTTGGTTTAAAAACACATATTGCTCAAGTGTTCTAAGATGAAGTACTTTAGCAACTGGCAGACTAACCGCTCCTAACGATTACCTTGTCAATTGACAATTTTTATTTATCGGTGATTCTACTATACCTTTGTAAATGTTAATTCGGAGATAGTTATCCAAACAAAGAAATTTGACTTGACATTCTCCGAACTTAAGTGACAGACACATAGGACATTAGTAAAGTGTGTCAATTTCACATCCGGTTCGAGAACTTTGTTCAAACACATGTGGTGGTCAAGTGTTTGCGTAACCACGCTGAGTACTGCCATGGCTCGAGATGTAGGTCTTTAGAAAGAGGTGACATTGCTCGACTATAATACTTTACTTATGTATGTCCGATGCTTATGTGTTTCGATACGAAATACTTTAGTGATTAGTTCAAGTAATTGCACACGAATAGTACTCTTATGGCTATAGATGAAGGACTTTAGTGAGACATTCGAGGTAATGCACACGAATAGTACTCTTATGGATCGAGATGAAGGACTTTAGAAAGAGGTGACATTGCTCGATTATAGTACTTATGTATGTCTGGTGCTTATGTGTTCCGGGATGAAGGACTTTATCAAAAGGTGACACCGCACGACCATGCTACGATACTTAAGCATATCTGGAGCTCATATGATTCGAGATGAAGGACTTCATCAAGTAGTTCGAGTAAATGCCCACGAACAGTATTCTTTGTGGCTCGAGATGGAGGACTTTAGAAAGAGGTGACATTGCTCGTCTATAATACTTTAGTTATGCTTGACGGCTGCTTATGTGTTCCGTGATGAAGGACTTTATCAAGAAGTAACACCGCTTGACCATGCTACGATACTTAATCATATCTGAAACTCATATGATTCGAGGTGAAGGACTTCATCAAGTAGTACGGGTAAATGCACACGAATAGTAATCTTATGGCTCGAATGAAGGACTTTAGAAAGAGGTGTCATTACTTGTCTATAATATTTTACTTATGCGTGTCTGGTGCTTATGTGTCCCGAGATGAAGGACTTTATCATGAGGTGACACCGCTAGACAATTCCACGATACTTAAGCATATCCGGACTATAACACCTATGTATGTCTGGTGCTTATGTGTTACGACATGAAGGACTTTGGTGAGTAGTTCAAGAAAATGCACACGAATAGTACTCATATGGCTCGAGATGAAGGACTTTAGAAAGAGTTGACATTGCTCGACTATACTACTTTACTTGTGTATGTTTGGTGCTTATGTGTTCCGGGATGAAGGACTTTATCAAGAGGGTGACACCGCTAGACCATGCTACGATACTCAATCATATCCGGAGCTTATATGATTCGAGATGAAGTACTTTAGTGCGTATTTCAAGTAAATTCTCACGAACAGTATTCTCGTGGATGAAGGACTTTAAAAAGAGGTGGCATTGCTTGTCTATTATACTTTACTTATGTTTGACTGGTGCTTATGTGTTTCGAGATGAAGGACTTTATCAAGAGGTGCTTTCGTGTTCAAACACGAAGGACTTTATTGAAGGCACCGGGCGATTGCACAAAGATAGTCCCCATTTAATGAACTTTAATCCCGTATACCCGGTGTGTTCGTGTACAAACATGAAGGACTTTACATAATCCACTGGGCGACTGCACAAGGATAGTTTCCCGCATGACAAACTTTAATATAGGATGCCCGGTGCTTTCGTGTTCAAACACGAAGGACTTTACTAAAAGCACGGGCGATTGCACAAGGATAGACCACCACTTGATGAACTTTAATCCCGCATACCTGGTGCATTCGTGTACAAACATGAAGGACTTGACATAATTCACTGGGCGACTGCACAAGGATAGTTTCCCGCATGACAAACTTTAATCTAGGATGCCCGGTGCTTTCATGTTCAAACACGAAGGGCTTTACTGGAACTACCGGGCGATTGCACAAAGATAGACCACCACTTGATGAACTTTAATGGTGCGTTTGTGTACAAACATGAAGGACTTTACATAATTCATTGGGCGACTGCACAAGGATAGTTTCCCGCATGACAAACTTTAATATAGGATGCCCGGTGCTTTCGTGTTCAAACACGAAGGACTTTACTGAAAGCACCGGGCAATTGCACAAAGATAGTCCCCCACTTAATGAACTTTAATCCCATATACCCGGTGTGTTCGTGAACAAACATGAAGGACTTTACATAATTCACTGAGCGACTGCACAAGGATAGTTTTCCGCATGACAAACTTTAATATAGGATGCCCGGTGCTTTCGTGTTCCAACACGAAGGACTTTACTAAAAGCACAGGGCATTTATATAACAATTTCTTGAAAACTTTCATGCATTGGGCTTTTCGGATACTAACCTGATATCACATATCACCGTTGATGCATGCCTCTTGCACTCGACCACCAGTAACTTTAATGCTATAGTGATTGGTCATCTTAGTCAGGCTCTTCGGAAACAAATTCTACAATGATCGCGACGTCTATGACAGAAGGCCTGCAACTAAGGATATAAACTGCCAAGGTAGAAGTCCGAGTTGGATCTCATCAACTTCAACTACAAATCATGAAGCGCTGGCATGTCCAAAATATTATACTACAATCTTCGTTCCAAGGTAGAAGAACTTCAACTACAAAGGATTCAGAGGCCACCTTTAACTACAAATTGAAGTTTTGGATTTTGCACGAGTCAACTCAGTTTAAGTTTGATCAAGCCTATTGAAAAAATATTAACATCTGAAACACCAAATTAGCTTCATGAGATTCTTTACTGACTATGTTTTATTTGTATACTTCCTCCGTCCATAAATACTTATCGAGAAATGAATATATCTAGACATATTTTAGTTCTAGATACATTTATTTTTATCTATTTCTCCAGAAATATTTTCGTATATAGTAACAATATACGGAAAATAAACAGGAGCTCTTGGGTGCTCCACACCCCTATATGAAGATTAATCATAAAAAATACCCAAAAAAATCTGAATTTCGGGGATACTAAACTTGGGTCCCCGATCTACTTCCGTGTGAAATTTTATGAAAAAATACCAAAAAACTTGAGATCACTGCACATTTGATGGTACGGCCAAAAAAAAAAAACCAAAAAGTGTCTTGGCTAGCACAAGTGCGCTGCGAAGCAACTTGAGATCACTGCACAGGTGAGGGTACGGCCAAAGCATGGGCGAGATGCATGTCAGTCATAAAGCTGGTGCCCATTTTAAAATGACTAGTAAGATGCCCGCGCTTCGCTACGGAATCACAAAAAATGAGAAACAACACAAGAATGTGCGGAGTCATTGATCAAAGCAATGACATATATTTTATAGGTACTCTTGAGAAGAATCATACAGCTTTCCTGCCAATATAACCTTCTTCTAAGCCAAAGTCTTTTTTTCTCCATCTTCACCTTGCAAGAATATTTGTTGTCTCCCTGTCGGGTTTCTCATTGTTTGCTATGTCCTATATTGTTGGGACAGAGAGCATGAGGCAATTGCAAATACATCCACATATTTGGCAATTGCGATGAAACATACCAGGTTTAGCTCGGACTCCAAATCTGTCTCTTCGAATCATTGTCACTTAACATGCGCTCCACCTCCAGCACACACACCATTCTATGCTAGAAATGGTGATCATTAAGCACATCGCTCTAACCTAACCTTAATATGAATAATGAAAAGAACTACAATGCCTCAATAAGAAATCTGTGAAATGGAGTTAGCGACTACTGGTTTCATCTTTGGCTCCAATCTGATGGGGCTCAACGTGTTACAAAATTACCACTTCCGTCACCTATCACATAAACGTATTTTGAGGCATATCAATCTGCATATTGCAAGTGTAACAAACCAATACTAAATGTTGCTTAAACAGTTTGCGAGTGCATTATAGTTCAAAAATGGTTGCATGTACATGAATAATTGACACTGCAATATAGAAAGAAAGATTCATGCCTCAACATCATCTTCGAAGGGATATAGGTTCTAGTTTAGTTTGATGACACAACAGGAGAGTTGTTGATTTCATTGATAGAAGGAATAAAGAACTTACAGAAGACAAACATAGAATGGCCTTGTCCACTAAGCTAAATTACTATTGGAAAATGATGTGAGGTGCGCCGATCTCCTTCCAACATTGGGTTCCTCAATGGCAAGGCATGCAATCACCGCAACCAATAATTACAAATTCTGAAATATGTGGTAGTGGCAATGGCGCTTGCCATGAAGAGAAGAAATTTTTTAGGCACGACTTACATAACCTAGGAATCTCTCAGGTCATGGATTCGTTCGTCAAGCGTAGATAGCCTTGTCTTCTGCAGCAACAATATTAGCTCTCGAGCTCTTGCTTCATCTATCTTATCACCTAGAACGACATCATACAATCACTACTGCATACATGATGATCTGTAGTATGTTTACGCAAAGGAGAAATAATGACCCTATAGAGGGCCTATAGTATATTTTGGCAAAAAAAGACAATGAACACCTACAATACATTTTATACTGAGCAAAGAAACAAAATGTACAAGAAGAGATGAAGATGTACCTATCAAACAAAACTAACCGACACTTTATAGAACTGTACAATGATTTGCAACCTCCAATTTTGATGTCAACTTCAGCAATAAAAGTTGTATCATCTTCTAACAGTAGTATATGTCGAAACTGATCTATTGCAATCATTGCTAAATTTTGGGGTGTCAAAAAACATTTTTACCTCACTGTTGTATGATATCAAAGTCAATTCCTCTAGCGGTAACTACGAATTGCCTCACTGTTGTATGATATCAATATCAACACCCAAATAGTATTCAACATAAACACAATGGTATTATTTTTTAAGGGGAATCTAAAACTGCCAAGAGACCATATAATGCACAAAATCTAATTTGGCCGTGTGATCTACGGCTCCACTTCGCATGCTTAGTCTAGTCTACGACCATGGTAGGCAGTGGCGGAGAAAGAATAAAAATCAAGGTGGGGCGAACTCAAACATTAAACATGATGAAAAATCAAAATAGTCCATAACTCCTGTACAAAAAAATAATGTATATGGTCTACAGTTCATGCCTTTGCTCCACTGAAATTCAGATTTGTTTGGGAAATCGACAACACGAACACAGAAAATCAGAAAAGAAAAATTGTAGCTTTTCTGCCCTCTTCCCTGTCCTGTATATCTTCTAGCTAGCCAAACTGCTACGAACGTCGCGTCGCTTGTGCCGCCATGTGCTGCTGCACTCTGCCTGCGGATTAGGTCTGTGTGCGCGCCGAGACAACAGGCTGCGCCTTGAGGCTGGAGGATCAGCACGGTGCTACGTGCAGCCTCCGATCCCGCAGTGGCGCCGTCCATGGTAGGTTCGTTGAATTGCTATCGCTAGCCACTACCTAGCCAGCGTCTCAATTAATTTTCTTACACGAGCCAATCCAATTAGTTGCTTGAGTGTGGGACTTGAGAAATTCTCTGTTTAATAATGTTTAGTCATCCTTGATCATGATCTCTACTTGCCTTGCACCAAAAATCTAACGCAGGTCACAGTTTAAAAAAAAGTCTAGATATACTGAATAGAAAATATTGTTCCAACCTGATGGGATGTAGTACCGTGAAAGTCTAATTCTGCATCTCACAAGGAACTGTGCGGATCCATAACCCATTCATTTTTAAACATTTAACAAATCACATGTTTAGAGAGACCAAGGTGGACATTCAGATATACTACTCCCAAACAATTGATCTGATACGCATCTCTACTCCCAAACAATTGATCAATTTCTTGCATCTGATAGGAGAAAAACTTAACTTAAGGAGATAGTGGTTGAGAGAGGACACAATAGGTCGGGTAGTTGGTGCCAGCGCCGCCGTGAACGAGCGGCTCACCACCAGCAAAAATCCTCCGCTGCCTGTACCATGAAAAAGGGCCTCAACTTGGAGGTTGAGAACCAAAGCCTGCACAAAAGAGAATCAACCCAACGACCACAAAGGGAACATGAGCATACTTGGACATGGCAGCAACCGCCGCTATCCTCTCTGTCTCCGATGACCTGCACGGCCAGATCTAGAAGGAGAGATGCTCGGCAAGCTCGAAGCCAAACCTGATTTAGTGAGACCCTTAAAACTACAGCTATACAAGGGGAGGGACCTTCTCCCAATTCAACTCGGATGGTCACCGGGAAAGAGAAAGGAGTGGCCGGCGGTGAGGAATTTTGGAGTTCTGGAAGACTCTGTTTCTTTCGCGAGAGAGGAGGAAGGAGAACTTTCGGGCTCTTGGTGTGCGGGGTGGTTTATGTAAAAGTGCAACTTAAGTTGCTCGGGGAAAACTGGTCTCACGCTCAGCCTTACATTTTAGATCGGACGGTTCAGATGGCTCGAAGGCAGACACACCATCGCCACCAACTCGCATTTTTATAGGAGTAGAGAGATGACACACTGGTGGTGGAGTGTCCAAGGGTGACAAGGATGCATCTACCGGGGGAGGAGCTATCTCTTCATCACATGCATGGTACTCCCCCTTCCTAAATATTTGTCTTTTTAGAGGTTTTAACAAGTGACTACATACAAAGCAAAATAAGCGAATCTACACTCTAAAATATGTCTATATACATCCGTATGTGGTTGTCCATTTGAAACCACTAAAAAGACAAATATTAAGGAACGGAGGAAATAGAATCCAATAGCAATTTATGCGGCACACTGAAAACAGCTGCGATCGAAGAACTTTCGGCATCGCGATCGAAGAACTTTATATCTAACATAACAAAAAAATGTGGTACGAGATAATCATCGAAGGATTAAACAACTGCGTGTCCGGTGCTAACTAACAAGCTGGATGGTTAGGCGTAACAAACATTATTTCATGGGCTTGCATGCTACCGAAACACGAGCACAGAAGGATTAAGAGAAGCGCAGTACGGTGAGAGAGGAATCCATAGGTCGTGGCACTACAAGACACGTTGTCAGAGGAATCTATACGACAGTGACCCCGCATCACCTCTTTACGCACGATAGAATAGCACATGCTCAGGAAATACAGTGCATGCTGACAACATGGTGGGGCAGGACGATTAGACAGCACCCTGAGATACAAGTTGTGCGCGCAACTAGTTAGGATAAATCCACATCCCCCCTTCCCGTGGCCTCACGAACTGCCGCCGCCGATCGCCATGGCTTCCAGTGAGCCGCCGCCGTCCAAGAAGAAATCCGCTCCCACCACCATATGCACCCTCGGGGACGACCTCCTGTGCGAGGTGTTCCTCCGCCTGCCCTCCCTCCCGAGCCTCGTCCGAGCCGCCCTCACCTGCCCCGCCTTCCTCCGAGCCGTCCGTTCGTCCCCGGCGTTCCGCCGCCGCTTCCGCGACCTCCATCCGGCCCCGCTCCTGGGCATCTTCCTGGACATCTACAAGCCCGCCATGCCCGCCTTCGTGCCTGTCCGCCGCCGATCCGACCCGGACCACGGCGCCGCCATCCACGGCGCCGACGTATTCCTCGCCCGGCTCCCCGACGACGAAGACGTAGGCGAAGACGAAGGCCCCGGGTGGTCGATGACCTCGTGCCGCAACGGGTACGTGGTTCTCGTCAACGGGAGCACCAAGCGGGCAGCCGTCTACGACCCCCTCACACGGGGCCTGCATCTCCTCCGCGCGCCGCCCGTTGAGATCTGCGAAGACGGCAGAAGGACCGAATCTGAGTTCCACGCGGTCACCACCGAAGAGGACCGCCGGTCGTTCCGCGTCGTCTGCGTCTCCAGGAAAATGGATGAACATTGGTGGAGAGGTCAAGTGCAGTGCAGGTCGCCGTCTTCTCACCGGCCAGCAGGGAGTGGCAGATCTTCCCGAAAGCGGGGAGCCTGCAAAACTGGGCTAAAGGCAATGGTACGCTTGTGAATGAGTCAGTTTATTGGACATCTTCAAGCGGAAGGGATCTCCATGTGCTGAACACCGCAACACTGCAGTTCTCCGAGATCAATCTGCCACAGGCTTACAATTTCAAGGTTGGTGAGACCAACGATGGGAAGCTCTGCGTGGCCCAGCAAGTTGATCTCACGCTTGAAGTTTGTGTCCGGAGAGCCGACGACGTCGGTGTTGACCGATGGATGCCGGACACGACATTTCCGATGCTGGATGCGATTGGTAAGCTCGATCTAGGGTGCACGGATGAAATCCGTATACGGATTTTGGCTATCATCAATGGCACTGTGTATTTGTCTATCCACCAACCATCTTCAGCTGCTAGAGAAGCTTTTACCTGGTTGCTATCCTTCTGCATTGAGACAGAGGAGCTGAAGAAGGTCTGCCCTATCACTTACTCTCTAAATGAATCCTACTACCCCTACGTCATGGCGTGGCCTCCTGTTCTGGTGGCCCGTAAGGTGAACTCTGCACTGGAAGGGGCTTGACTAAGTGTGAAAGGCTTTGAGCTACTGCAAATTGAACCTACGAAGTGGTGTAGAGACTTGGAGCTGCACTTCCTAGTTACAATAATGAGTACTGCTATTTGCACAATTATATTCGCTTACTCCTTGGCTACTTCATGTTATGTGCCTATCAGTTGTGTGAAGTGTCATGTTATTAATCTTATGTCTGTGATTGCCAGCTTGTGCACTATGGATTTATGAACAAACTGAATTGAAATAGGGGAGTGCTTCGGTACAACCCCTCCTAAAACGTATAGTGGATAGTATGGTAATTTCACATTAGGTATAGGAATACCGCGCGCGACGGCATACGCCCGCCCGCGTATGCCGCAGCCGTCGCTGTACGTACGCCCGCCCGCGTATGCCGCACCCGTCGTTGTACGCACGCCCGCCCGCATACCCGCACCCGTCGCCGAACGTCGCCGTCGTACGCCCGCACGTCTCGACGTTGGCGTCGACACTTGTTGGAGGAAAAAAAAATTGAACCCTAACGCATCCACGCCGTCTCCACGTCGGCCCACGCCTGCGTTAAGTCGCCGCCACCCGGGTCGCCGCCGTCCGGGTCGCCGCCGCCGGTCGCCAGCGCGTGCCAGCGCCGTTCTGACCGCCGCCGCGCCTGCCCAGATCCGTTGCCGCTGCCGCCGCGTTCCATTCCGTCGGCCGATGGCCGCCACCCACGATCTCGCCGCCGCCTCCTCCGAGCAGTACGCCGGCTACGACCAGCCGTCGTCCTCACGCCGTCGAGACATGCCTCCGCCGCCAGCAACGTCAGGCCGTCGTCGCAGAAAAATGGATCCGCTGAAATCCGGCCGCCGTGCAAGAGGTTGGTTAAAGACAACATTGTGCTTGATGAAATAATTATTTTAGGGATGATGTTACACGGTGTTTGATTGATCGTATAATTTTTTTTAACTATGTATAGTTAGAGGAGGAGGGCGATTATGATGGCAATGATTACGACGAGGACAACGAAACCGAATCACTAAATATGAATGAACATGCTGAGGAGAACTACATGAGTTTGGATGAATCTTATAGTGGCAATGTAAGTGTGATCAAGATTGATAGTGTAATTATGGTGGACCGCACGGAAATTTTCATAATTTTTTGCATCATGCAGCGACATGGCGATGATGATGATGATGATATGGATATTGATGATTCATTTGCCCAAAGTGCACTCCGGGTATGTCATAAATAAAATCAGAGAAGAAATGACATAATAACCATATTAGCGCTTACATGTTTTTTTGCAATGCGCGCAGATGAACGAGGACGGGGAATTTCTGAGGAATATTGTGGACGATGAAAGTGACAAATCGCACGTTGATCCATCTCATGATGACAGCTCTAGCAAAGTAAGTTTTCAACTTACAGAACTACATTATTACATATTAAAATAATAACTGACTGACATAAATGGTTTAATGCATTAATTAACAGGGAGATATAAATGGTACAAGTGGGAACGATGAGTATGTTGGTGATGATCTGTTTAATTTTGACATCGGATTTGATGAATATCAGTAAGAATCATTGGACATGCATTGGAAGGTCATGAGGAAGACGTTCAAGTCACTAGGAGAGGCTTACATTTTCTATAACCAGTATGCATACGAGCGTGGTTTCGGCGTAAGAAAGGACTCACTGAAATATTCAAAAGGTCCTGAGGGAACTAAGCGCTTGAGAAAGTATCGGTGTGCGAGAGCTGGGAAACGACTGGCAAAACTTTGTACAATGGAAGGCAGGACCCGCAGACCGAGAGGGAGACTTCGTTGCTTCTGCGATGCGATATAACTTTGAAACTTGATAAAGAGCGTGACGTTTGGTATGTCGGCAGTTTCAATGATGATTACAGTCACGTTCTAGCTAGACCGGATGAAGTCACGTTTCTTCGGTCTCATAATCAGATAAAAGAATATCAGAAAGCTGAGATCTTAACCATGGCAGGTGCTGGAATCAGGAAACATATGATTTATGATAATCTCGTCAGTAGGTATGGGTCATATGCAAAGGCTGGTTTTGGGAGAAAGAAGCTTTATAACATGTGTTATAGAGAAAAAATGAAGTTGCTTGCACAAGGTGATGCAGACACTGCCATTGGGATCATGTTGACCAGAAAAGAGAGAGATCCAGATTTCTTCTTTGAGCACACCGTCGATGAGGAAGGAAGGCTGAAAAACATATTCTGGTGTGATTCTCAATCACGTCGAGACTATGTTGACTACGGTGATGTGACAGTCTTCGATAGCACATACAGGATGAATAGGTATGGCATGCCATTTATACCTTTTGTCGGTCTGAACAACCACCGTTGCACCACGGTATTCGGTTGTGCTCTTGTGTCTGACGAGACGGAGGATACATATGTTTGGCTGCTTCAGACATTTTTAGGGCTCATTGTCAGAAGAGGCCCAGGTCAGTAATTACTGATGGAGATGCAGCTATGATTAAGGCCATACGAAAGGTACTTTCGGAGGTTTGGCATCGTCTTTGCTCGTGGCATATTGAGAAGAACATGCAGAAACACCTTCATCATAAGTCTCTAAAGGAGTTCAGGTCTCTACTTTATTATGCCACTTCAAAGAAGGTATTTGAGGAGAGATGGGCAGCGTTTTGCGCCAAATGGCAGTCGGAGAAAACAAAAACATGGTTACGTCGGATGTACAAGAAGAAAAGGCTTTGGGCTGCATCATATTTGTCAGGTGGGTTTTTCTTAGGCATGCGAAGTAACCAGCGAAGTGAGAGTCTGAATTCATGCCTTCACTTGCATCTAGACTCCGGTATGACTATTGTTGATATGATTGTGCACTATGAGAACTGCATAATTCGTCTTCGTGAGAACGAGGCGCATGACGATTACACAAACTCACAGACAGTTCCAATACCAGTATTGGACGAGTGTAAAGATATTGAGAAATCAGCTGCCCGTCAGTTCACTGCGGCAAACTTTTATATTTTGCAGGAAGATATGAAGAAGGCATGGGAGCTTGAGGTCCTTGAGAGACTGAGAGGAGCAGACACTCACAGATTCATACTGACATGGAAGGAAAATAGGGATATCAGATTCACTGTGGAGTACACCCCAGGTAACTCCGAAGAAACTGTGAGGTGCAATTGCAAAAGCATGTATCGGAAAGGACTTCCTTGCAAACATATTCTTCATGTTCTGATTCAGCTACGCTTACGTGAGATACCTAAGTGTTTAGTGCTGCGGAGGTTGAGCCAAGTTGCAAGGGGTGGACTTCCCGTGAAGCGCACTAGCGATCTGTTTGCGTGGGGATGGGCAGGTGCAGGTGTGAGCTAGGTACAGTGAGTTGACCATCTTATCTGCTGAAGCAACTCATAAAGCATGTCATAAACCATTTTTATTCGACAAGTTGAAGGCGGCTCTGAGGGACATAATAGATAATGATTACACTGAGGAGGATGAGCCTGGTGCGGGGTACAGTTTGTGAGCGAGCGATGCATTTGAGCCTAATCAAGATCATGGTCTTGTTCGTGATCCCGCTAAAGTGAACACCAAAGGCGCACCAAAACAGAATGTTAAAGGCATGTAAGGATGGTCCTGATTTCACTAAAAACGGGCGACCTAAAGCTTTTGATGAGAAAAGCAAACGTCAATGTGGACAGTGCGGTCTTACGGGTCATTATAAGTCCATGTGCCCTCAAAATCCTAAGTACGATATTCTTATGTTATTGCAAATCTTATTGTTCAACCTAAATTTATTTGTTTATTGTGACACTTATTGTGAATTAACACATATCTTATTGTTATGTAGGAATTTTGTTTGAATTGTGTAGTATGGAAGATTGCTATGGAAGATTGCTTCACCCTTTCATTGGAGACTGTTATTGATGTTCTACATATGTGATCTTTAATAATTGTTGAAATATGTTATATGAACTTATTTTACTTTGTTGATGTCAGACTATTTGCTACGATATACCGACATAAGTTGTAGTTTTGATGAAAGACTATGTAATGCAACAAGGAGTTTTTACTTTGTGTTTATTTGCACGTAACTGCCGTCGCTGCTGTTTCTGTTATTATGTGCTTTGCTGTATTCTGAACGCCGTCAACATAACCCCCGCCGTCGCTTACAACCCCGTCGGTTTTATTATTATTTGTAAAAAATCGACAAGTCGCCGCGCACTGTCCAACAGTCGCGCGTCTCTTTCTTGGCGGCGATCTGAGTAATAGTCTGGTTCGACAACTCATGTGCCGCCGGGTATATAAGCCGGTCGTCGCGCCCTCCGTCGGGCGAGGTGGGACTAAACATTTCCCGTCGCCCCGCACCGAACTTGGGCCGTCGTCCCGCCTCTTCTAATTGGGCCGTCGTCCCGCCGCCTGTTATTTGACGGGCCCACGTGGTCACGCGCGTCGCTGCAGTCAGGGCGGCTGCGGGCAGCCAAGTTTTTAGTCCCACCTCGCCCGACGGAGGTCGCGACGACCGGCTTATATACCCGGCGGCACATGAGCTGTCGAACGTCTTTGATAAATCTGCTATGCCACCCGTCGTCCGACGCTGCCCTGTTGGACAGTGCCGTCGGTCCTGTCTGACCTTAGACTAGCCGGCGCACTTGTCAGGCAATTTTTTTCTTAGGATGGACAACTACGAACGTCGGTGTTATAAGCGACGTCGTCTGTGCTCACGTCGGTCGGTGTTACACCCACAAAATAATACATGTGCATTTTTATTAACGTTTAGCACTACAAGAAAACATGAACTGATGTATCCAAACAATTTGACGATGACAGAACTATCAATATGCATATCAAGATTTCAAAATGAAAGACATTGGCTTGACGACAACATAATAATTCAAATGTCATTCTCGCCTTCAAAATAGTTCTGTCATCTTCGACACAAGATATCATAGTCGAAATAAATGTAAACATTATTTGAGCCTACAAAATTTTCTAGTACAAAAATGTTGCACATTTATTTCTTCTTTGCAAGCCGGGTAACTTTGTCCTTCACATCGTTGAGCGTATTTCCCTCCGCAAAAATAAGCTGCGCAATCATTAAGTCCCTCGATTTATCTATTGACTCCTGTTAGAACTTCATATTAGTATAATTCAAATAGTATTACATTATGAATTTAATTTAATATAAGTATTTTAAATAAAACCAGACCTGAGAAAAATGGCTTGTCCATTTTTCACCGTTCCAATACTGAAAGCACCGAAGAACAAATAATCCACATGAATTGCTGGTCCATACAAACAATGGTTCATAAGTTCGCATTTCATGTAAGATATTACAACAATATAAAAGTATTTACTCACCCGTCTTCTTGTTGTGGCATCTCATACGTTTTGATAGGCCATTTAGACACATCCGGATAATTCACAGCACCGCTAGCATTCGCATCACGTATGTCATATCCAATTTGTTTTCTCTGTTCATATAGATGATAGCACGAAAATATTTTAATATAGTTGAGTTACTAAATGATAGTTTCAATATGCTCATGTAAATTTATGTCGTACCAGCTCCTTAACTTTTTCTCTAATTTCTTTGTCAAGTTCGGGTCCCATCAAAGAATCAAGAACCTGAAACTCTTCCTTCGAGCGATGCATGACAACCGAAACCCAGTGGGTATTTCCCTTATTAAGAGGAATAAAAAGCTGCATGACAACGCAAATATGATGCAATCAACACATACACTCTTATTATTATTTCTATCGCATAAATGCATACATTAAGGCAGTTGAAATTACCTTATCTTTTTTGAAATACTCATCGGTGCATCTATTCACGGGTCCATTCTTCTTCGCCACAACTTCATTCTCGTTTCTCCCTGGCTCGGTGTCCGATGTAATTTCAAGTAACCAGTTGACCAGATAGGTCAGCATTATATGACGATCGTCACCAACAACTCCCAACAGATACGACGAATAAGCATTGATAACCTGAAAATAATTTATATGATGTATAACAAGATATTCCAATTTGCATTGAAAGGTAGCACAACAATAACTTACATCACCAGTTAGCCATTGATGGTCAAGAATTGTACAAGCCCTCTCTGCAGTGAGACCATCGCGCATGGCATCATTGAATATTTCCTTCTTTCTATGTTTTGCTGACCGTTCATAAGCACGAACAAACTTAACACTAGCTTTAATCACATCGTATTCATCTTGAATGACTTCTTTCTCGAATAGTTCTGCAATACAAGACGGTGATATGTTAAGAAGTCAATGATAACTACAAGGTTCAGCTAGAAAACAATACGATAAAACTTACTTGCTTTTGCTGTATGTTTTGCACGCTTTGTAGGTATAATAGGAATGTAAGGAGACTTCACATGGTTTGATAGCCTCCGCTTCCGTTTCCCTACACCCTCCTTTTGTACCTCATCTACTCCAATATAATCTATGGATCCACGTGATGCGATTTCATCTGTTCCTAAAGATGTAACGGATTTCTCGTCAGATACCTCCGGAACTTCGATAGGATCTTCTTTATCACCCTTGAAACTATCCCAATATTCAGGTGTGCAATAATAAGGTCTCTTCTCTTCAGAATCATTACTACCATCTTCATCATCCTCTTGCACATTCTTTTTTGCTGGTGTTTTGAAATTGTCCACGTTAGGATTATATACAAATTCTTTACGAGGTCTCCCATCATAGTTTCTACTTTCACTATTTTCACCATACTCATTCTCTTCTTCTTTTTCAATATCACCGGCTTTGTAAAATACAACACTTTTGTTCATTTTCTCTATGACCCTCTGTGATTAAAAATTAGTTGTAATTACTTATATCACACATCAAAAAAACATAGAGAACAGCAAAATCAGAACACTTGTACCTGTGCGCATAGCTCCGGCATACAAAGCATATCCTTACGTATGTGCTTCAGCTCAGTCAAAATCCGATCCATCATAGTGTTCTGTGTAGCTGAAGCCTCAGATGTACTGACTCCTGTTCTCCTTCCAGTAATGTTAGACTTTCTCGTACTGGATCTCTTGTTCTTTTCAGCCTGTTCCATTCTAATTTTGTTTAAGCGGTACTCTTCAGTAATGGTGTCATCGATCTACAACATAAAGAATCGTACAGTCATATTTAATTAATAATAAATTTTAGACTTTAAATGGACAAATATGTATGTAACCTATTACCATTCCAACACCACGACCATATTGAAAGTCGTACTTGTCTCTTTTCTCCGCTGCCGCTTCTGTCCAATTCCTCATCAAGGGGCTCAACAGCGCTAAAGGATCATACTGTGGACCGGTGCTTGGCTGCACCTTCTCCCAATATAGATACTGCAACAGAAACAAAGAACCATTTAGCATGTGGTACAGTATTACTATATAAAACAACTATTCAATTTAAAAAACAAATCATACCTGCAGAAGTGCAAGGTTGCCACGTGGCCATTCCCTAACACGACCTGGTTGCAAGACCATACCAATCTCCGACAAACAAAACCGCAAAGTGAATGCATTCCAGTTGAACTTTTTTATCTGCCTGACATCTTGCACTAGTGCATAATAATTCTTCGGAATGTACTCATCAGACACTGGTGCAATTATAGTCCCTAACAGGACGAGAAACGCCATCCGAACAAATTCATCGTCCGCGTTTTTATTTCTCACAATCTTCTCAATAAGATCATCAATCAATATTTTACCATTCTTCTTGTTAACAAAACTAGCTGGAATTTTTTTAATTGCTTTGCCTTGGTCCATACTCACAAAACTAGAAACATCAACTCCTTCATTCTTCAAACCAAATATAGCGAACACATCATCAGGCCTTAGTGAAATCAATCCTTTTTTTCCGGCTGCCTCTTGCACCATGAATTTTTTACTACTAGGATTGTAACCTTGAATCATAAGCGCAAGCAAATTATCACGCATCTTGACCGAAGGTATTCGTAACATGCCCTCCATCTCCGTTTCGTAAAACGTAAATCTCTGACTTGGTGTTAACTTATTAACAAGACTAACCCACTTTTCTACGGAACATGCAATCACACCACCGATGTTCATACTGCATACAATAATATCTATGTGACGTTGCATGCAGCTAATGTGATATATACTATTAAAAATATTTAAAAATATACCTGCCAGACGGGGCGTTGACGACCGGCGCTGACGGCGACGGTGACGTCCAATAATGCGGGGTGACGACGGGAGTTGACGGCCTCTGCTGACGGCGACGGTGACGTCCACTAGTGCGAGGTGATGACGGGCGTTGACGGCAGGTGCAGAGGCTGTCGGGCGGGTATACACGTGGACTGGTGGGGGTGACGGCGGGCGTTGACGGCGGCGCGACGTTGTCGGGCGGGGAACGACAGCGCGGGCGGCGGCGGCGACGGATCGATCGCGCGTCGTGCGTCGCGGACGACGCCTGAGAACTGCATCTTGCGACGTGATTGGCCGACATGCGCGTTGTCGGGAATATTCCCTCCGCTAGCGACGGCTCTAGCAGATTTTTTGCCACGTCGGGCCCGCGGCAATTATTATATGTGCGACGGGCGACGGCAAGTTGCCTAGTTTAGTCCCACCTCGGCCGCCGAACGACGCCCTTACCAGCTTATATACACGCGTTAGTTAATCCATACGTGGTCATAATTAATACTGTGATGTGGCTCTACCTAACTGTTGGGTAGTACAACTGTATGGGTTGTACTGACCCGGCAGTTGGGTAAAGTCACGTCGCAATACTAAATATGAATTTATTTATTTGCAGTATTTTTTTCACTTATTATATTTTTTTAAACTTTGCAGTGACCATGCAGGTCGCGCACGCCAAAATTTGTCGCGTTCCGACGCTGTACGGATTTTCTATGATTTTCCGCACCGAAAACACCTAAAACACTGCCCGCACGTGACGCAACTTGCGTTCGTAGTCCGTTTTCGTTCATCTCTGGCGAGGGGTCCCCGGACGGGTCCCCACACGCGCCGCCGAAAGTTGGGTGCATTCCGGCTACCCCAACTGGCACTTGCTGTGCAACCAGTTGGTTTCGGTATGGGCAGAGGGGACCCTCGGTCGTACTTCCCCCGGTCGCATCCACCAAAGTCAATCATTTTTTTCCACGGGCAACAGTGACCATGCAGGCAGCGCACGCCAAAATTTGTCGCGTTCCGACGCTGTACGGATTTTCTACGATTTTCCGCACCGAAAACACCTAAAACACTGCCCGCACGTGACGCAACTTGCGTTCGTAGTCCGTTTTCGTTCATCTCTGGCGTGGGGTCCCCGGACGGGTCCCCACACGCGCCGCCGAAAGTTGGGTGCATTCCGGCTACCCCAACTGGCACTTGCTGTGCAACCAGGTGGTTTCGGTACGGGCGGAGGGGACCCTCCGTCGTACTTCCCCCGGTCGCATCCACCAAAGTCGATCATTTTTTTTCCACGGGCAACAGTGACCATGCAGGCCGCGCACGCCAAAATTTGTCGCGTTCCGACGCTGTACGGATTTTCTATGATTTTCCGCACCGAAAACACCTAAAACACTGCCCGCACGTGACGCAACTTGCGTTCGTAGTCCGTTTTCGTTCATCTCTGGCGTGGGGTCCCCGGACGGGTCCCCACACGCGCCGCCGAAAGTTGGGTGCATTCCGGCTTCCCCAACTGGCACTTGCTGTGCAACCAAGTGGTTTCGGTATGGGCGGAGGGGACCCTCCGTCGTACTTCCCCCGGTCGCATCCACCAAAGTCGATAATTTTTTTTCCACGGGCAACAGTGACCATGCAGGCCCCGCACGCCAAAATTTGTCGCGTTCCGACGCTGTATGGATTTTCTATGATTTTCCGCACCGAAAACACCTAAAACACTGCCCGCACGTGACGCAACTTGCGTTCGTAGTCCGTTGTTCATCTCGGCTGGGGTTCCGGACGGGTCCCCACACGCCGCCGCCAAAGTAGGGTGCATTCCGCTTCCCCAATCGGCACTTGCTGTGCAACCAGGTGGTTTCGGTATGGGCGGAGGGGACCCTCCGTCGTACTTCCCCCGGTCGCATCCACCAAAGTCGATCATTTTTTCCACGGGCAACAGTGACCATGCAGGCCGCGCACGCCAAAATTTGTCGCGTTCCGACGCTGTACGGATTTTGTATGATTTTCCGCACCGAAAACACCTAAAACACTGCCCGCACGTGACGCAACTTGCGTTCGTAGTCCGTTTTCGTTCATCTCTGGCGTGGGGTCCCCGGACGGGTCCCCACACGCGCCGCCGAAAGTTGGGTGCATTCCGGCTACAACAACTGGCACTTGCTGTGCAACCAGGTGCTTTCGGTATGGGCGCAGGGGACCCTCCGTCGTACTTCCCCCGGTCGCATCCACCAAAGTCGATAATTTTTTTTCCACAGGCAACAGTGACCATGCAGGCCGCGCACGCCAAAATTTGTCGCGTTCCGACGCTGTATGGATTTTCTATGATTTTCCGCACCGAAAACACCTAAAACATCGCCCGCACGTGGCGCAACTTGCGTTAAGTAGTCCGTTTTCGTTCATCTCGGCGTGGGGTCCCGGACGGGTCCCCACACGCCGCCGAAAGTTGGGTGCATTCCGTCTACCCTAATCGGCACTTGCAGGCAACCGGTGGTTTCGGTATGGGCGGAGGGACCCTCCGTCGTACTTCCCGGTCGCATCCACCAAAGTCGATAATTTTTTTCCACGAACAACGGTGACCATGCAGGCCGCGCCGCCAAAATTTGTCGCGTTCGACGCTGTACGGATTTTCTATGATTTTCCGCACCGAAAACACCTAAAACACTGCCCGCACGTGACGCAACTTGCGTTCGTAGTCCGTTTTCGTTCATCTCTCGCGTGGGGTCCCCGGACGGGTCCCCACATGCGCCTCCGAAAGTTGGGTGCATTCCGGTTTCCCCAACTGGCACTTGCTGTGCAACCAGGTGGTTTCGGTATGGGCGGAGGGGACCCTCCGTCGTACTTCCCTCGGTCGCATCCACCAAAGTCGATCATTTTTTTTCCACGGGCAATAGTGACCATGCAGGCCACGCACGCCAAAATTTGTCGCGTTCCGACGCTGTACGGATTTTGTATGATTTTCCGCACCGAAAACACCTAAAACACTGCCCGCACGTGACGCAACTTGCGTTCGTAGTCCGTTTTCGTTCATCTCTGGCGTGGGGTCCCCGGACGGGTCCCCACACGCGCCGCCGAAAGTTGGGTGCATTCCGGCTACAACAACTGGCACTTGCTGTGCAACCAGGTGCTTTCGGTATGGGCGGAGGGGACCCTCCGTCGTACTTCTCCCGGTCGCATCCCCCAAAGTCGATCATTCCACAAATATACGTGAAAATCTTCTGTTTTACATCTGCTTCTTTGGGTCGGTTTTGTTTCGATTTTAAAAGATTTTACTTACTCAGTTTTAATAATGTTTCGATTTTAAAAGATTTTACATGTCGCAATATTGTCAAACGAATTTGATTTCTTTTCTCCATGGAAGCAAATTCACCTAAGCCGGGAGCAAAATTTTATTTCTGTATATGCACATCTTCGGTTGAAGCATGTATGTTCCTCATAGTGAGAATAATTTTTTTTGTATGGAAAGCAATTATTTGTTTCGTCGGGACAATATTGTGATTTTTTTAGACCCAAAAAATAAACCTAGATCACACTGAAATCAAATTTTTCAATGGTCACATCTGAAACAATATTTGGTACCCCCACTTAATTAAACATGTCTTAATTAAACATTAAAACATAAAAACTTAATTATACATGACTTAATTAAACTTAATTAAACATAACTAATTAGGGGAGCCTAATCTACTACTTGGTTGAAAAAAAAAGAAAACCTAATCTACACCTCCTCCTCGGAGTCGGCGAGGTCCACGATCTCCCCCGCTCCGACGTCACCATCGTCGTCACCGTCGCCGTCGTCGCTGCTCTTGCCGACGTCCTCCCAGTAGCCGTCGCCGCCCTGATCAAGCTGCGGCTGCGCCGCGCCGAAAAGGGCTGCAGCTTAGCGGCCTCTCTCGCCTCCGCGGCCGCCGCAGCCGCCGCCGCTTCGCTACTGACGCCCAGCGGCGATTAGGTAGCCGGGGCAGTCGTCGGGGTCGCCGTCCTCGCGTAGTGCGACCTGCTCCGGCGGGATGTCGACGACGGAAGGGGAGGCGGGCCGGGCGATGGCGGGAACCAGACGGCGTGGCGCGCGATCGCCGGAGGGGACGATGGGAAGAGCTCGGAGACGCGCGGCTGCCGGAGGGGGGGCGGGGCGCGCGGGCGCGACGATGAGCCGCCGGGCCCGACGACGAGCCGCCAGTCCGCATCTCCCGACGGGCCTGCGCGACGACGTCCCAGAAGTTCTTGCCCTTCCAGAACCTCGTGCGGCCGACGATGTTCCACCGGCCGCCCTCGTGCTGGCGGAGCTCGGCCGTCGTCGCGCCGGGCCCCCTCGTCGGGTACCCGTCGGCGGTCATGTGGAAGACGCGCGACAGACGGCAGCCCGGCGGCACCATCAGCCCGAGACGGATGAGCTCGTCCGTCTCCGGTGTGTCCAGGCTCGTCGGCCACGAGCTGCCGCCGCCGCCGCCGCCGTCGACGCCATGGAGGCCGCCGAATAGGTGCTCGTCGGCGGTGGAAATCGTCGGTGGGTGGGGTGAGCGGTCGAGGATCGTCGGTGGGTGTGGGCGGTCGAGTGCGGGGAGGCAGACGGGCGACGGGGCGGTGTTTTAAAGCAGCGTCGGTAGGTGGGGGCGCCGTCCGGTAGGTGACCGACGCCGCGGCGTAACGCCGCATTAATGGCGATCGGGCCGGCCGCCGCATCGGGAACCGTCTTTGACCGACGCTGAGACGGCACGCAACCGCCCCGTCCACACACGTCGCGTCGCCCAATTTTTTTTTTCGTCCTGCCGACGCCACGTCACCACGAGTATGTCGCTCGTCGTTTTTTCCAGGGTCGTCATCGTACGTACGCGTCGCGTCGTTTTTTTCTAGGATCGTCGTACTACGTACGCGGACGGACGCGTCTACGGTGTACTCGGCAGCCCGTCACGCGGGTACAGCCCCGTCGCGCGGGCGGGTAGAGTGCCGTCGCGCGGGCGGGGTGTTTTTATGTGCTGGGACGATCCTACCCTTTTTAATGAAGGGGTACGGGACAATCTCAGCCGTTGTTGTGTTTAGGGGGGTTGTACCGAAGAAGAAGTGATTGAAATAACTGTTTTCTCTTGAATTTGCTATCAATGAAAGTATAATATTGTTCAGTGCTAAGCTGCTAGATGGCACCTATCCGGCATGGTTACCAGGTGGGTAGGGGCATGAGCAGAGTTTTGTGCATTTTGCCATGATGGCATGAGCAACTTGGGCATGGACATGAGATTGTATAAAACCATAGATGATAACACTGAAGCTCCATACTCAATCTGTTGCTTAATCTACCATTATCCGATTGTTGTATAACCGTCGTAAGAATTGTTAGACCATTTCCTCAGGCTTCCACCATAGATGGTTAAGTCATGTAAAACAAGAAGAGTGACCTTTGTTTCTCTTGCATGATGTTTAGTAGTTAGACCGGTGAGTTGGATCGTAACCTTATTTGTGAACTAGACGGAAGTTCCAGTGTTTTAGTTTCAAATTTCACTGTGGAATATTAGTAGTTGTAGGAACTCAAAATGTACGGAAATTTCAGCTGAAAAGGGGGAGAAACTGAGCTCGATCATAATCAACTTTATGACACGAAATTTTGGCAGGGTAGTTGCTAGTTGCAACATCAACTATTTTTAGAAGTATATAAGTTGCAACATCAACTGATCAGACAGGGAATTCACTGACTACACATCACTCTTTTATGTTTTGAGAATCCACTCACTGGACACTGAAATCAATCAATAAACCCTTTGTTTCAGCAAACTTAAGGCCCATGTAGGAAATTACGGAGCCCAGGCCAGAACAATTATTCATATACACCTTGGAGTCTCTAGCTTGGTCCCTCTGCATGCATTTAGGTTAGTATGTTTTTTTTTTCATTTTTACAATGAGCTTATATGCTTTTTATTGTGTTTATGGTGCTCTAAATAGTGTGTGTATGTTGGGTAATACCAACATGTTTTCATTAGCTTATCATTGTTTTTCCTTTTTACGGGGAGGTTGAGCGCTTTTTACAAAGTACATGTAAATTCTAAACAGTATGGCAAATGTATGTAAGTTCTAGCCCGTCATATTTCAAAAAATAGTTGTCCCTAGGTTGAATGCCTTTGTGCAGGATACATTTTACTATCTGGAGTTTGAATGTTTCTGTGACACCGAGCAGAAAAACACAGAGCTTTTTATGTGACCCTGTATCACATAAGGTTATCTATTTTGTCAGTGTAGAAGTTCGCATGTTTATGTATCACTGTGAAGGTTGTGTGAAATGCCCAAACCTAATGTAGGTCTGTACTAGCATGATCATGATTTTGGCATTTTTTTGTTGCAAGTTTGTAAACTTTCTGTGTGTACTCACTGTAAAAAATCAACTAAGATGCTTGTTCATGCTTCCCTATGTTTTTTCTCACGAACCTTAGTAATCTGCTTCTGTTCTTGATTTCTTGTAAAAAAAAGTTGAGTTTGTGTCTATATATTTCTTCTTCTACATGAGTTTAATTTCCTGAAGATGTAGAGAAGCGCGGGGGGGTGGTGGTGGGAGTGAAATTCAGGCTTTGTCATCACGGGGTGAAATTGTCTATATTTCCTCTTCTACAGTTTTCTGAAGATGTAGAGAAGCACCCGGTGAATGCAAAGAAGCTAGCGAGGGGAATTGTTCACATGTAAATATAATCCTCTGCACTGCCCCATTAGCCATCTTTTCATTCAGGCCTGTCATGGAGATCTTGGAGGAGTCTCTTTTCGTCTTGTTCTTCCCCTTCCATGTTTTGCCCTCTTGCTGTGGCGTTAGTCGTTAGGTGAGACTGCGTGAGTTCCTTTCCTCTCTTGCTTTTCTTTCCAGCTAAATTGCACCCCAAATTCAGATGGCTAGTTCATCTTTTTGCCTTTTCCGTCCCGTGTTCCTATCGGGTGCGAGAGAAGGGGTGGACTCGTTAGCAATATTTGACAAAAACATACATAAGATATAGGAAAAAGTCCAAAATAAACCTTGAACTTGTAAGCAAAAGTCTATTTTGAACCTTGAGAGGATTTAACCGGTATTCGCTGAATTGGGCCGTCCCATTCACGTAGTTGCTCGCGCTGCTCCGGTTTTTCTTTGGTTTTCTTCTGTTTTTGTCTTCATTATACTTTGTTTTTTCTCTGGTTCTTCTTTCTTTGTTACAATTTTCTTTTTTTGATTTTTTGATTTTCTTCATATTGTTTGTTTTTTAGCTTTTATTTTATTTCTTTACCGGTAACTGGTTTTCTTTTTTTTTACACAAGTCTAATTATTCTCATTACCCAATGTGCATTTTTATCGCAGACATGAAATAATTTTTGATACACTTTTGATGTTTTTCAAATATACCACGTACATTTTTCGAAATACATATTTTAAATACTTTTTTAATACACGGTAATAATTTTCCAAATACATGTTTTACATTTTCTTAACAACAATAAAAATTTATAAACTACATAAACATTTTTTACATTGTTACACATTTTAAAATTGTGTACACTTTTTTCAAACACATGTCACATATAGTCTTTTAAGGGTATGATACATTTTTCTACATCACACAAACATATTCTTTACATTGTATACACATTTTTTTTTAAATGTCACAAGCACATTGTTTTGATTATTTTTTGAATCACACGTATATTTATTTTTACATTGTAAAATTTATTTTTGAAATGCCACATACATTTATCCAAACTCATGGTATTTTTTAGATGTCACAAAAAATTTCTTTACACATTTGTTCAGGTTTCAAAATCTGTTCCTAGTTTTACAATTTTCAAAAGGTGCTCGCATTCTTCAGGTTTCAAAATGTGTTTGCTTTTTCAAAATTGATGGCCTTTTCAAAATTGTTTATGTTTTGAATATTTGTTTGCCCTAAAAAATGGTTTTAAAGTTCAACGCTTCAGTGATATCTCCATGGATCAATCTACGACGAATCAACATGCTATTATACATACGTATTGTATCACGGAGCCAGACTCAGCATCATCCAATGGTGAAACTTGACCGTGCAATCTCGGAGAGAACATGATCGCTCCGACGTTGGAGCTTGGGATTTTCATCTGACGTGATAATTCAACGTATGTGCAGATTATTAGCAAGCTGCGTGCTCCCAAAGTTAAAGCTAATTAGGACAGCTGATTAGGTACGTTCCATGGCCGGCCAAAAGCAACACCCACGCAACGGCGATGAGAACAAGTAATTTAGCCATCGTCGCCTCGGCTAATTTGCTTTGCGCTCAATAATGTACGTGGTGACGAGGAGAACGCGCCACACATGCGCTTATATATAGAGAGAGGCCGGTTTCATCCTGATAGATTTGGAAATGTTGGCTAGTTGTCTGTAATAGTGGCTAGCGGGATGAGCTCAACTCGGCCAGGTTCCGAGGTCGACTCTGCCCGAGTAGTTTTTTTCACAGCTTTAAGGAAGAGAATATATACTTTTTACGTCACGTGTTAACAAAAGAAAAACAAAATTCACTTCGTGCCTGATGGGCTGGCCCAGTCGGGTCCACAGCCAACAATTCCGGGATTTAACATGCCACATGTATCTTGAGAGCAGCCTTGCTGCACGCAGCGGCAGATGCACGCAGCGCACCGACGGCCGCGCTGCGCGAGGTGTGCAAAAGAAAACGTGAAAGTAAGTAAAGCGGACATACATTCGATCGATACAAGCAAATACACCGCACACGTCGTTTTTGGTGGGCTCGCCTGTACAGTTTTGACGTACGCAGGGGCCGGTCTGCTCAGAGCGTGCAGGGCTATTAATTTTGACAGGCGGGCCCTGGCTGGGTGGAGTGTAACCAGGTTGGGCGCTTGTCCTACGTCGCAATATCCCTTTTCACATCTGCGCGAGATTTTTATGTAGTCTGCTTGTTAGGACTGTTGACTTGTAATTCTAATAAACGTTGTGCCTGTCTTTGGGGGACTGGAAGTAAGGACGTTGCTTACGGAGGCGGACGAATGGCTCTCGGAGGCGCAACAACCTGATATCTGCGTCAGTGAGTTCCTGCATCAAGATGGCTGCATTAAAAGCTTAATGAATTTGCAGGTTACAGATACATATCCAATACACAATGATACATAGTGATCTACTGGTCTGTGCACACAGAGTCAACATTCTCAATTAATGTCATCTGCGTTTGCATGCCGAAAGGTACATGTGTCAGTTATAAATGTTGCAATTAATATCACACCAGTGTTGAATGAAGATGACTCATTTCAATTTTCTTTCCAAAGAAAAACACGTTAGGTGTGAAGCCGGTACTAGTACTAGTTGATGCTATCACAAACATGAGTTAGGTCCCTTTGAGCTGGTTTGTCTCCCAGATAAACCAAACACTAACCATGTTATCTATTTCTAAGGCATATCGATCTAAGTATTTTTTTTTTTGCCGTGGAAAAATAATTGATCTAAGTATTCTTATATTAAACCCAGTTATCTATTTCTAAGGCACGTCGAACCAAGTATTGTTCTGTTAGATTACTATGTATATAATGTCTTATGGGGCATATAGGCTATTCAGTGTTAATTCATCATTAGTAGAAAGATTTAATGCTAAACTGCTAATGGATGATGGAGGACAGAGTTTAGTATGCTCATAAAGAAACGTTACGGTGGAGAAAAACTGAGTAGTAAATATAGTGTAAGACCATTTATGATTGGCAGCAGAGCTCGTACAGGTAATAGATGCATGGTGGGGCCGGAGTGGGCCAGGCCATGGACAGAACAAAGACAGTACCACATCTATACCTGAACATAATTCTGACCAAAAGTCATAATACAAACTGACCAATATAATGACGCTAATCCCTATGCATATTTAAGGGTGAGATTTCAGTGAGCTGCGCCGCTATGTGCTCCTACGCATTTTCCCGTTGCTTACTGCTTTTTTAGCTGTTCTTTTAGTTGTTTAGTTTCGGCACCTCTGGGTGTGCTGTACATTTATTCACTTTTCAAGTGTTGTTCAATTCAGCTACTTAGGGCTCCTTTGGGTTTGATGTGAGGTGGTTTGATTTAAAAAACCAGGTGAGATCCTAGCTCGCTGTGTGGTCGTCCATAGTTGGAAGCTTATTTTGTCATCTAAAATTATGATATGTGCCTGCCTTTTGAACAAGTGTTGATGGTAGTCGTACGCATGTGCTGGGGCCGTTTCAGAATTGATGGCTCAGTATGTGTGCAGAGCCGTATATTCATGTCAGACTCAACTGTCAGCTTGGTCCATCTGGATACATCAATACGCACCATATCACTCTCCACCTTTTCTATATACTCCAAGTAGCACGCCAGCTCGCCCCGCATCGCGACGCGCTGCGCACCGTCGATGCGCTGCGTGCATCTGTCGCTGCGTGCAGCGATGCACTTCTCCATGTATCTTCTGTGTTAGTTCAAACTTTTACCCTCTCGTTTAGGATTTCTTCATCCTCTGGAGGCGATCTGATCGCCGCCAGAGTTTCTACATGACCTCCAACCTCCTTCGGCCGACGCAGGCTTGCCAGCAGCGCCGTGGGGGTAGAGAGGGCATCTTTGCGTTGGGGACTCGGCTGTTTTTTCCAAAAATCTAGATGGCGGTGGATCACGGATCGTCGTCTTCGTCAGGCTGGACCGGGAAGAATCTGGATGAGATGCTCCAGCATCTTGATCTGAAGGAGGAGGTGCTAGGCGATGTGGTCGTGGGAGAAGCACAGGTGAAGAAGCTTGAGGCAGATGCGAGGTGGCCCGCGATTGGAAGGATCAACACAACCAGAACTTTCTCCTCTTCAAAGATGTTTGAGACTATGAAATCGATCTCGGGGCTTGCGCATGTTCCAAAGTACAGAGAAGCAGGTGAAAACCTATTCATCTTGCATATGTCCTGTCTTGGAGATTGGAAAAAAGTCGTACATGGTGGCCCTTGGTTATTCCGAGGTATGGGGCTGATGGTTGAAGACTATGAGGGAAAAAGGATCCCAGCTCTGTGGTTCTTGATGGACTGTATGTCTGGGCTCAGATCCACAAAATTCCGAATATGTATTGCGATGTGGACATTGTGGATCAGCTCGCGCGCCGTATCAGCCGTGTTAAGGAGGTTCAGATGACACCAAAATTGTACTATGAAGGAGATTACATCAGGGTCCGGGCTAGGATTCCGGTGGCTAGGTCGCTAACCAGGGTAACGCCATTAACAGTTGCTGGGGAGGGCCGGAGGATGCTTCCGGTCAAGTATGAAAAGATCCCATACTTCTGTCAAGTCTGCGGTCTGATGGGCCATAATCACGAAGAATGTGGAGACGGAGTTTGGGAGGCAAAGCACAAGCAATGTGGTAGCTGGATGCCGGCTCAGAGGAGGGAGACGAATTTGGAACACAGGGAGGAGGCCGTGCATATCGAGGTGGTCGCTTTGGTGGAAGGGATAGAGCTGGAAGAGCTGGAAGAGCTGATGACGACGACGACGGTGTACATAAATGGATGTCGGGCACGACTGGATTTGACATGCTGGATGCGATTGATAAGTTGAAGCTGTCGTTTGAAGATGAAACCCCTATGCTGGAGGTGGGCGTTGTTGCCACGAAACGGCCATACACGCGATGTTTCCTGGACGATATGCGCACGACACTCAAATCGAAAAGTGTAGCAGTGCTGTCCAGTTGCATCCAGTGGTACCCGTAACGTGTCGTCCGTAAATCGGTCGGTGGCATTGTGTATTTGTCTACCTTCGAGGCATGGGCATCGCCTCCTCGTTATTCTGGCTGGTTCCTATCCTTCTGCATTGAAACTGAGGAGCTGAAGAAGGTCTGCCCTATCACTCGCTCCGATTCTTCCTATCCCTATGTCATGGCCTGGCCTCCAGTTTTGGTACGCAATAAGGTGGACTCGTAAGAGGAACAGGAAAACTAGAGCTCGGTCATTTTATCTGTACTCCATATATTACCTTTTGTTCACTGACTAATATAATGATGATAGCTTGCAATCTATGGCTCTATACATGTTTTTGTCTTGGTTAGATGTACTCACTTTTGTGTATGTCAAGAATTCAAGATGCAAGTCCAGGTGCAGGTGTTATTGGGAATTGCAAGCCATTATCAAATGACGTTATGACACTAGTCTATGTTACTATCTTCATAGTGCAAAGTAATTTAGGACATCTCCAACGCCGACCCTCAAACCTCCCGCTTTTGTTCGGACCGTGCTGTCCGGACCGCGGAAACTATCCAACGTGGGCTTGTATTGATCCGCAGGACGGTCCTGACGCGTTTTCTCCTGCAAACCGGAGACAAATATGGGGAGGATTTGCGGGAGTCCGGACCGCTCCCAAACCTGCTTCTGACCACACTGACCCAGTCAAATCACCCATCCGTCCCTCCCGCGATTTCCATCCCACGCCGCTTACCGTACCGCATTCATGCCGGCCAGAGCATGCCACGACTGACATTGATGTCACGATTTGACTGGACGGGAAGGCGGCGCAGATGGAAGCGACCTCTCGGGCGTCACCGCCGCTTCAATGCGGACGCTGCGTCCCGAGAAACCAACTCCGACCGTCGTGCCGCGTTGAAGCGGGCTGACCGCCCCTCCGCCTGGTCTGGCCACGGCTATTTAAGCTACGCTCTGGCACTGTCCAGATCCACACACCCCTCCCGAGCACCGCACCGTCCTCCTCCCCCTCACTGAGCCCTTCCTCCTCCTCCGAGCCCACCGGCGACGCCGAAGTCCAGGTTCTCCGTGCCGGTAAGCGGCACCGGTGGAAGTTCATGTCAGGCGGATCCTGGCATCGCCGCCCTCGCTCACCGGGACCATCCACATCCACGGCTGTGGGCTCCTCATCTCCTCCTGCGACAAGGAGGACCAGCCGTAGCAACGCCTCATCTCCTCTCGGAGGCGACTCTGATGGACAAAGAATTCGTCCATCAGATGGAGATCATGACAGAGCATTCACTTCGCCAGATAGGCCCAGTGCTACCGTCGCCGGCACGCGTGAAGGAGGAGCCACCTTCTCTTCTGTCTTTGTAATAAATTTGTCGTGTGGATCGATATTACCTGCCGATGTTGTGACATTGCAATTGCTGACATGATGTGCAGCTAGCATCGGAGATGGAGGCCGCGAAGCTAATTGTCGAGCTCAACTATACATCATTGGGGGAAGCATACTTAACGATCTAACAAGAACCTCTTTGCAGTTCGGCAGCTCATTGAAGAACTTAAAGGGCAAGTCTCGTCACGAGTTTAGGGTTCGGTGGCTAATGGAGCAGCACATATATCTTGCAATGTAGATACAGAGGTATGTGTTAAGTGAGGGGGCCACTGCGCCACCCACTAGCTTTGAACCAATTTGTGATAATTTTATTATTGGAAGGCCTAATTTTATTTTTAACTCTGTATCCCGCAAGAAACTCATATTGTGCTTGGATCACCTCGAGCGAGTTCGATTCCACAATAATTTCCCAGCAGCATAGATTTTCAACACAAGTTCGAGCCCTCTTTGAATAACAGTAGCCATCATCATATCCGTGTTTACAAGATGAGTGTGTGGGGCTGATGTCCATGCCATAGCTCATCCATGATCGTCCTGGAGAACCGGCGCTGAAGCATCTGACCCATCAAGGAAGTAAACAGAATCAACATTCAACATAGGAAGTTGTAAGAGGTTTCTCCCATTTTGCTTCAGGTGCAATGATTTTTACGTTGCTTTAACAAAGTTTGCAGTGTGAGGGATTGAATGGCAAATGCCGTGTTTTCTGGAGGTGCCATGGTTTCATCTTTCACATTTTCTCCGCTTTGCTACCAAATGCATCATGCCCCTATTCATCTGTACTAGAAGGGTTGGACGCGCTTTGCTGCGCTGTTGGTGTTGTTGGGTTTTTCTTTAAAAAAATACCCACTCTGTTTCAAAATATAAGGTACAGTACTTTCTTGAAAAGTCAAGTCTTTTAAGTTTGATCAAATTTGTAGAGAAATGTATCAAAATCCATAATATCAATTCGGTATGATTAGGTTCATCATGAAATGAATTTTCATACTTTTTTGTTTAATTATTGTGGGTGTGCGGGATTGATATGCTTTTATAGGCTGGTTGCCGTTGAATGGTTTGAAAAAAAAAATGTTGGCCCGATCAAAATCTTAAACCAAATCCGAAATTGAATATCTCAATTGAATGAAAAAACTTAAAAACTTGGAAAAATGGTGAATTAAAATAATTGGGAGAGCTCCATGAGAAATTGTTGACATGGTGAAAATCGGGTGACCCTATTCTAAATTGAAAATCTCAATTAATTGCGAGGCTTTAAAAATTAGAAAGTATAGTGCATAGTATAAAAAATTGAATGAGAGAGCTTTGAGAATTGTTGACCCGATCAATATCGGGCAACCTGATAATTGAAGATCTTAATTGAATGTGGGCTGGAGTTCAATTAACTATGTGACCTTAGGAATTAGAAAGCACAATGTATAGTATAAAAGAATTGAATGAGAGGGCTTTGAAAACTTCTTCATCCGGTCAAAATTGTGTGACCCAATTTCAATTGAAGACCTCAATTGAATGTGGACTCTTTAAAACCAGGGAGCATAGTATTACTAGAAGGGTTGGGAGCGCTTTGTTGCGCCGTTGCTGTTGTTGGTTTTCTTAAAAACGTTACTCACCCTGTTTCAAAATATAAGGTGTATTACTTTTTTAAGAAGTAAAAAAAAAGTTTGATCCAATTTGTAAAGAAATATATCAAAATCCATAATACCAAATCAATATAATTAGATTCATCGTGAAATGAAATTTCATATTTTTTTGTTTAATATTGTGGATTTTGACATTTTTGGCTCCGAACTTGGTCAAAGTTAAAGAACTTGACTTTCCCAAAACACTAATACCCCTTAAATTTTGAAATTGACTGAATATTTAGTTTGGTAGGGCGGGAAGATGATGGAGTGTTTTTTTTTTACAATTCAACGATTTGGTGGGTCTTTCTCAATGTGATTCTGTGTTATCCGCTAAGAAACCCATATTTATGTGGAAATTTTTGCGTCAGTAGCTACATGTACTATATTGGTGCTACAGTATCACATGGCGGCGTTTATCTTTTCTAGGTGATGGGAGGGTGCACAGGATTGGTATGTTTTTATAGGCCAGTTGCTGCGGATTGATTTAAAAAAAAATGATTGTCCCAATCAAATTCATAAACCAAATCCATAATTGGATACCTCAATCCAATTGAAAAACTTCAAAATTAGGGAAGAATAGTGAATTAAAATAATTGAATGGGAGAGCTCCTTGAAAAATTGTTGACCCAATCAAAATTGAGTGACTTAATTTTAAATTGAATACCACAATTAATTGTGAGGCCTTAAAAATTAGGAAGCATATTATATACTATAAAAGAATTGAACGAGAGAGCTTTAAGAAATTGTTTACTTGGTCAAAATCAGATGACCCAATTTTAATTGAATACCTCAACTGATTGTGAGCTCTTCAAAATTAGGAAGCTTAGTGTTATAGAGGATTTACCCTTTGAGTGACACAACTAGCGCACATACTTTGGTTATAAAAAAAAAGCACACATACCTTATTTTAGGCAAAAAAGCACACATACCTTGTGTCATTCTGTCAAATTCTTTTCTTTTGTCGCGGAAATTCCCGTGTTTTTTTTTTAGGATCTGAAAATGCCCGTGCTATGCACAGCGTGGCTTTGCAGGTTGGGCCGATTGCTCACATTCCTTGTGGACATAGACACATAGTGACGCCGGCCCGCGCCGGACTCCTCCAGAACCCTCTCCTAACCCTTTCCCGTGGCCTCCTCCTCCTCCGCCGCCGCCGCTCGCCTATCGCCATGGCTTCTGGTGAGCTGCCGCCGTCCAGGAAGAGATCCGCTCCCACCACCATAAGCTCCCTCGGCGACGACCTCCTGTGCGAGGTGTTCCTCCGCCTGCCCTCCCTCCCGACCCTCGTCCGCGCCGCTCTCACCTGCCCTGCCTTTCTCCAAGCAGTCCGTTCGTCCCCGAAATTCCGCCGCCGCTTCCGCGATCTTCACCCGGCCCCGCTCCTGGGCGTCTTCCTCGACATTTACGAGCCTGCCATGCCCGCCTTCGTGCCCATCCGCCGCCGGTCCGATCCGGACCACGCGGCCGCCGTCCGCGGCGCTGATGTCTTCCTCACCCGCGTCCCCGACGCTGAAGAAGAAGACGAAGAAGACGACGCCGATGTCTTCGTCACCCGTGTCCCCGAAGGGGAAGGGGAAGGGGAAGGGTTAGGGGATGACGAAGAAGGAGAAGATGAAGGGGAAGGGGATGACGAAGTTGAAGACAAAGACGAAGACGAAGACGAAGGGCAAGATGAAGATGAGGATGAGGATGAGGATGAGGGGGAAGTCGACAAACATCGGTGGTCAATGACCGGGTACCACGCGGCCGAAGGCGAAGGCGACAGCCCCAGGTGGTCAATGACCGAGTGTCGCGACGGCTACGTGGTTCTCGTCAACGAGACTGTCGATGGGAGCACCAAGCGGGTGGCCGTGTACGACCCCCTCACACGGGGCCTGCACCTCCTCCCCGCGCCACCGGAAGAGATCTTCGGAGACCCAGAAGACACCGCAGTCGAGTTCCATGTTGTCACCTCCGAAGAGGACCGCCGGTCGCTCCGCGTCGTCTGCATTGGCAAGGAAAGTGAGGAAGTTCGAGTCGCCGTCTTCTCGCTGGGCAGCAGGAAGTGGCAGATCTCCCCAGAAGCGGCGAGCCTGCAGCTGGATGGCGAAGACAATGGTACGCTAGTGAACAGGTGTGTCTACTGGGCAACCGGAGCAGATATCCATGTGCTGAACACCACAACGCTGCAATTCTCCCGGATCGATCGGCCTCCGCACATGCGACGGGTGGGTTCCAAGATCGGTGAGACCAGTGATGGAAAGCTCTGTGTCGCCTGGGCAACTTCTAGTCCCGGGCTTTCTGTTTGGGTCCGGAGAGCCGACGGCAGCGGTGTCCACAAATGGATGCGGGACAAGGCATTTGGGACGCGTGCGATTGGTGAGCTCGAGCTAGAGTTTGTAGATGAACTCCCTGTACTGGCGTTGGATGTTGTGGCAATCATCGGTGGCATTGTGTATTCGTCTATCTTCCAGCCATCGCTTCCAAGTGCTTCAGGCTGGTTCCTATCCTTCTGCATTGAGACAAAGGAGCTGAAGAAGGTCTGCCCTATCACTCGCTCTAAAACTTCCTACCCCTACGTAATGGCGTGGCCTCCTGTTCTGGTAGGCAATAAGGTGAACTCTCTTGGCTAGAAGGGGCTAACTAGTAAGAGGAATAAGAACACTAGAAGTCGGTCGTTTTATCTGTACTCTGTATATTACCTTTTGTTATCAGATGATTGTATGTTGCTATGGTTCTATGCATGTTTTCTTGGTTGGAATTACTCACTTTTGTGCAAGTCGATATTGGATGTTGTCGGGAATTGCAAATTACTACTCTCTCTGCGGACTAATATAAGACGTTTTAGGTAGGCCAGAGCATATATGGTTCTAAAACGTCTTATGTTTTAGGTCACTATAAAGTAGTGACCTAAAGCGTCTTATATAGTTTACGGTATTTCTATAGGCTTTTTATTTATCAATATGACTAACACACTTGGTATAATGACCTGCAGCAAGAGTATTTAGTCCATCGACTCTCACAATGAACAATCGACACCCTAAACTTGGTAGACCAGAGCATATATGGTCCAATATATTATGTCACGCCCATGTGTTCTGGCGATTGTGGCTTGGCTTGCACTCATCTATATATTTTGGTCCCTTCATTCTCTTTCCCTTGTGACTGTTGCCAAGGTTAATATGATGGATCTAGAGATAGTTTATTTCAAATGATATAGAATTCTTGACATTTGTTTATTTATTGATTGTTGAGAATGGTATGCAGTAGAATAAATTCTACACGTAGCTTGTGGAGTTAGCACATTGCTCGTGCGGTGATTTTCATGGGTAAACAATGCTACACATGTGTCAGGAATAAGAAAACTAGAACTTGGTTATTTGATATTACATTTTGTTATCTGTTGATGGTATGTTTGCCCTATCATACATTATGGCGTGGCCTCCTGTTCTGGTACGCGGCAAGGTGAACTCTCTCGGCTAGAAAAACTAACCAGGTCGTTTTATCTGTATTCTGGATATTACCTTTTGTAACTGACTGATGATGATATGTTCAGTCTTGGGTTTGACTTACTTTTGTATTAACTGAAGATGTCCAGGTCCAGATGTCGTTGGAAATTGCAAGTTATTGTTTCTGCAAGCTTGTTATATAAGTATCATTATGAGTAAATGATGCCTGCAGTGTAATAACCTCTTCGAAGTGAGTAGTTTAGAGTTTAGACCATCTGACTCCCAAAATGAACTGTCGACACCGTAAAACTTGGTAGGCCAGAGCATATATGGTCCAATATATGTCACACCCATGTGTTCTGCTGATGTGGCTTTGCTGGGGCTCACTTATTTATTTTGGGCCTGGGATATTTTTCCTTTGTGTCTGCTCGTAATTTTAATTAATGATGAATCTAGAGATAGTTTATTTTGAAATGAAATAGAGTTCTTGACGTTTGTTTACTTGTTGATTGTTGAGAATACTATGCAATGGAATTTACGGCAGTGTAGCTTGTGGAGTTAGCATGTCGCTCGCGAGGTGATTTTCATAGTTATAAAGTTATTCAAATGTATACGATGCATCGGTGGAGAATGGTGAGGATATAATCTCATATCAACCTTTTGAACTCTCCCATGTCCGCTACTCCTGTGAATATGTGTCCCATGCATGCCTGATTGTGAATTTTACCCATGGCCAGGGTTTGGATACGATTTTGTGCCACCCCTTTCTCCAGCATAGGTCGCCCACTGTGGGATGGGAACATAGGTCCTCACCTTTCTTGCAATTTTATCCATGGCCAGGGTTTGGGTATGATTTTGTGCCTGCGGATAGGGCATCGACGCAATTCTATACCTACGGGCATATGCCCAAACCGGCCCAATAATCTGTCAGGAATCTCTCTATTCCAGTGATCGCCCAATAATCTGACATGAATCTCTACTCCAATGATCGCTGAAGGGCGAAAGACTCAGAGCTGCTGGGGCTGCTGAGCAGGGCATTTGCTCAAACCCCGACCTGATATTTGTCATGAATCTCTACTCCAATGATCACTGAAGAGTGAAATACTCAGGGCTGCTGGGGCTGTTGCAGGTTGCATCTACGAAGTGGTGTGGAGACTTGGAGCTGCTGTTCTTTAGCACTTAGTAACAATAATGAGAGCTTCTATTTGCTTAATTGCGCTTACTCCTTGGCTACTTCATGTTATGTGCTATCAGTTGTTTGAACTTACTATGTTATTTATTTACGTGTGTGATTGTCAGCTTGTC
This sequence comes from Aegilops speltoides, assembly GCA_021437245.1. Classification (NCBI taxonomy): domain Eukaryota; kingdom Viridiplantae; phylum Streptophyta; class Magnoliopsida; order Poales; family Poaceae; genus Aegilops; species Aegilops speltoides. The sequence goes on along the minus strand of CM038145.1, from coordinate 479,995,505 downwards.
TACCATGGATTTATGAAGAGTTGAAGACACTGAATCGAAATAACTGTTTTCGCCTGAATTTGCTATCGATGAAGGTATGATTTTGTTTGTGGTTACCTGGTGGGTAGGGCTATGAACAGATTTTTGTGAATGTTGCATGGGTATGGATGGGGTTTTGTGTCCGTGAGCAACTTGAGCATGGGTACTGTAAAATGATTGATGGTAACACTGAAGCTCCATACTTCCATCTGTTGGTTATTCTACCATTGTCCGATTGTTGTATAAGTGTCTTCCACCATAGATTGTCTATTCTACCATTGTCCGAACTTTTAGACCCTTGCTGATGCTTCCACCATAGATTGTTAAGCCATGTAAAACAAGAAGAGTAACGTTTGTTTCACACACATTGATGAGAATGCACACGAATATCCCACGATATGTATTCGTGTTTCTCTTGCTTAATGTTCACTAGTAGTTAGACCGGCGTGTTGGATTGTAACCTTATTTGTGAACTGGACGGAAGTTCCAGTGCCTGAATTTGAAATTTACCGAAAAAGGCTTTCGCCCCGCTTTATATATAAAGCACAGTCCACAGCAGCACGGTACAAACGCGCGCCACCAAAACACACGCACACACCCAAGGCAGGATACAAAGATGCTGAACGCAGCAACACTTCCCCTAGCACTACAATAGCCACCGGGGTCCGTCGCCGTGAACACGCCACTGCGATGAGATGAAGCCACCTATGACGATCCGTGAGCTCCAAGGCGGCGCCTTCAGGAAGGAAACGACACCGGAGCGCCACCACCGCCCGACCCGAGGGTCAGAGTTTCCCCTAGAGTAACACGACGGGCAATGAGAGCCGCCACGACGCCTTCAAGAAGGAAGCGAGATTCACCGCCGCCGGTCCGTCCGAAGAAAGAGCGGGTTTTCACCCCGGCCAACACTCACTGCCACCGAACGCCACACCCCGGTAACCACACCGCCCCCACGGCCATAGTCACCGGGCAGCACCGAGCCACGGGCTCTACCCATGAGCACCCCGGAACCACCACCACGGCCGCCGCCCGGGCCTCCAAGGCCTAAACACCACCTCACCCGAGACCGCTGCTACCCCAACCAAAGAGATTGAGCGCCCCCAAGCATCTGGCCTCCATCGACTCGTCCTGCTACACCGTGCGCGAGACGAGCTCGGTCCAGTCGCCAGGCGCGAGACGAGCGCGGTCCTGCAACCATGCACGAGATGGGCTCGGTCCTGCTGCCAGGCGCGAGGAGAGATCGGTCCTGCAGCCCGGGCGCGAGACGAGCGATGGACCAAAGCTGGGACGGGCCAACCCTCCAACGAAGATTGCACCCGCGCACCGAGAGAGGGGTCGAAGGCCTGCACAGGCCGCTCACCGACGGGCCGACGCCGAAGAAGTCCAGCCGTCGCCGTGAGACGATCCCGACCACCGCCAAGAGCCACCACCACGCCGTGGCAGCCCCATCCACGCCGAGCACAGCCCGTGGCACCTGCCATCGCCGGATCGGCCAGGGGCCGGCAGGCCCGCCACCACCAGAGAGCGCCGCAGCAAGTGCGGCCACCGGAGCCGCCAAGACTGCGGCGAGCCGAGCCCGCCACCACAGGGGCCAGCCACTGCGCTGCCGCTGCGCAGATCCGAGCCGCCCAAGATCGCCGCCGCCGGAGCAGAGAACGCCCCAGCCCGCACCAGCCACTCCACGCCGCCGCTGCAGCCGCGCTCCGTCGCTAGCCGCTGCTGCCGCCCGTTCGCCTGAGCTCGCCCGCATCGCCCAGCCAGATGGCCGCGCCATCCAAAGACCGTCTGGGGAGGAAGAGCCCCGCCGCCGCCCAGCCCGCCAGCACACCGGGGCGGCGGCGAGGGAAGGGAAGGGCAAGGAGGAGGGCCGAGGACGCGCGCTAGGGTTTTCCCTCCCGGCGGCGCTCGCGGGAGCGGCCAGGGAGGGGAGGGGGCTGTATTCGCGAGACTGATTCGAATTTGAAATTTTACTAGTACGAACTCAAAATGTACGAAAATTCCAGCTGAGAAAGGGGAGAAACTGAGCTCGATCACAATCAACCTTTTCAGATATGAAATTTCGGCAGGACAGTTGCTAGTTGCAACATAAACTTTTTTCTAGAGTAAGTTGCAACACCAATAAACTTTTTTTAGAGTAAGTTGCAACACCAACTTATCACTTATCAGACAGTGAATTCAATCACCACATATCATTATTTTTCTTTTGAGAATCCACTCACTACATACAGCAATCAACCAATAAACCCTCTGTTTCTGCAAACTTAAGGCCCATGGCTCAGCCCAGCACAATCATACATATACACCTTGGAGTGTGAGGTTGGTTCCTCTGCATATGCGTTGCATCCAGCATCTTATCGTGCGAGAACAAAGAGGGAGGCGAGCAGCGCTGACACTACGACGGCGAAGACGACCGCCGTGTGCCTCCCTTCACCGGACACCGGGTCGGCGCTCATCCCGCCGGCGGTCCCTGCAACCAAAACCAGCCACGTTCAAGGTGTACGAGAAAGTTATACTGCACGGTTCTCAGCTGTTATACTAACTAATCCTGCAGAAGGAAGATTTATGAACTGGACACTACTCCGTTTTACCGGCGGTGGCGTTCTTGCCCTCGTGAATCGCATACTGCTTGAAGATCTCCGCCTCCTTGGAGTCCGGCGACATGTGAAGAAGCTCTGCATATGCACCACACACACACACGGTCTCTTCGTCCAATCAAAATCCTTATGCAAAACAAAGGCTAGCAATTTAGCATTAGCATGCACGCACGGTGGCCGATCGGATATGAGTAGTGCGTACTGGGGCAGTCGGAGAGGACGGCGGCGACGGAGCAGGCGGAGGGGAGGTCCATGGCGCGGGTGACGTTGACCTTTATCCCGATGGCCGGGTCGTCGCGGTTCTTGATGAGCACGCACAGGCACTTTTTTCTGTCGCCCAGAACCTCCCGGAGCCCGGCGCAGCAGTCCGGCGTCGGCGCACGCGCCGTCGTCGTCGCCTCCACGACGGGCAAGCACGTCGCCAGTACAGCCAGCTTCTCCGCGCACATCTTGCTGTGCGACGCGAAGTCCGCGCCCGCCATATATACCAACCACGGCCGCCATCAACGCCACCAGCGCCACTGCTACTGCGCCACGACGGCGAGCCGCCAGAGCCATGACTGCTGTGTAGGAGTACGTACGTGTCACACCTGGTGTGCCTGGGGCTGGCGCAAAGCTCTTTTTACCGTTGCCGGGATGTACCGGCAACCAGCTGGCCAATCAGCATATGACACCACATCAAGCACTCATATACGGGAGATGTATTTCACTCATTTCTCTAGATTTGCATGCAGTGTATTTTCTGCACTAGGACCCACCATATGTCAGATGAAGGACACGTGCATGTGTGACCATCTCTTGCTGACACATAAGTACTTATGAAGCATGCATGCATTTTGTTTTCGCTTTGATAATTTCAATCACGCATATCTTTTAATCTATAGTTTTATTTTTAAAACTTTTTTTATATTTGAACTCCCGGGGTCAAGACCTTTACAACAAGATCATTCTTGGATATATTTGAAACATGTTTAAATTTCAACGTTTCAATTCACTTATTTCGTTGAATCTATTAATTCCGTGTGGGAAATTTGTTTTCATTTTAGTGAATTTATCTTGAAATGAGCTAAACTTGTATTGAGTGAAATTAGAAATGGGCTAAAATAATTTTGAAATTAGTTTTGTAATGGATGAAATATAGTATTTCAATAGAATTTTGAGTGAAATATTTTTAAACGTAAAATATGTTTATTGAAATGATTGAAATCAATTTTATATGAGTGAAATATCAGTTTCAAGCGCACAGTGAAATTAGTTTTGAAATATATCTTTTGTAATGGGTGAAAAAAGTATTTTGAAACGAGTGAAATATAATATTTCAATTTAGTGAGTGTAATGTGTTTTCTGGAATGAGTGAAATTAATGTGCTTTTAGTGAAATAATTTTACTAAAATCGAAAAATTAAATTTGTGAGGATGAGTAAACAAATATTCAAAAGAAACCTATTTCAAAAGAAATAGCAAGAACAAACCTATTTCGTAAGAAATATGTGAAATAAACCATTTTTATAAGAAATGTGGTGAAATATAATTAGCGAAATGATTGAAATCAATTTTTATATGAGTGAAATATCAGTTTCGCAAAGCGCAGTGAAATTAGTTTTGAAATATATCTTTTGTAATGGGTGGACAAGGTTTTTTTAAACAAGTGAAATATAGTTTTTTCAATTTAGTGAGTGTAATGTGCTTTCTGAATGAATGAAATCTATCTTTCCTAAATGAGTGTAATGTGTTTTCTAAAATGAGTGAAATCTATCATTTGTAAATGATTGTAATGTGTTTTCTAAATATAGTGAAATGTGAAACTGACTGGAAGGTTTTCCAAAACTAGTGAAATGTGAAACTGACTGAAATGCTTTCTCTAAAATGAGTGAAACGGTAAAATTCAAACTACCCAAAGTGCATCCAAGATTGATCTTGTTTTAAAGGTCTTGTCGCGCTGAATTCAAAAATATAAAATATTTCAAAACTGGATATTTAGTTCAAAAGTTATCAACCTTTTAAAATGTGGCATGGAAAATAAAGTGCAAGTATTTAGTACGTGCATGCAGCTCGTTCATCTGCTCACTCTTTCACCCTGCCACCTGACAAAAGATACTGCTATGGACCCCATCAAACCTTGTATATGTGTTTGTATAAGATTCGTATTAGAAACAAAAGCATAGTGGGGTCTACCAGCCACACCAATCTCAAAGCAAAGTTTGTGATAGATTCTTCACCGGTACATCCCGCCACCGGTAGAAAAACTTATTCGGCTGGGCTGGGGGCTTGGTTATGTATAGATGCTACTTACGCACGCAGAGAAGTGTAGTAAGTACAAGTGGAGTACGATGGACCGATGGAGAGAGTCGTGCATACGGCGCGCGGTGTGACAGTATGATGGATCCAGAGAGAGTGGTACGTACGGTGGTGTTGCAAAGTGATTGATCGAGGGTGATTAATTTGGAGTTGGTTGTTGGCGAGTGGCTGCCTTGCTAGAGCGTGGTGTGTTTTTGCCCATGGCCTCGTGCGGCAAATACCATGGCAATTTTCTTTTTGAGAGAAAATACCATGGTAATGTAATGTGACGGTCGAGCTAGCTATACAAAATCTATAAATACTCCCTCCGTTCCGAATTACTTGTCTTGGATTTGTCTAGATACGGATGTATCTAGCACTAAAATGAGTCTAGATAAATCTGTATCTAGACAAATCCAAGACAAGTAATTCGGAACGGAGGGAGTAGCATATTACAGCCGTGGTTACCTAACTTGGGGCCTATACGCCCGTAGACGTGTCCCAATGCGTCCGCTGGAGGTTACCGGGGAGACCCATTTGCCCCACACTTCGCAGTCACACCCTATTTGTCCTTCGCAAATCCGTACAAACCCACGCAAACTACGTAACTATATTGATCGTCTCTATCTGAAAAGAATGAAGATATCAATTCGACATAGATAAAATATATAAACATATCAATCCGACATAGATAGAGGATTAAAAGTCACTACAATCCGATCTAAAAGGGGATGTCAAAGTTCACCACTTAACTGACGATATATAATGATTTAAACAAAGAGAGAGCGGCGGCTTCCTCACTGCATGCTTCCCCTTGGGATTTCCGGGAACGGCGGCTGAACTCGGCGTAGCCGTTTGCTACAAGATGAGCGTTATCGTTCGTCGCATCGTTGTTCGAGGGGGAGGAGATGATCCCCGCCACTAGTAGAAAAGGGGGCAACGGTCCAGGCCGATCCAGCCCATTAGTCCCGGTTCAATCCAGAACCGGGACCAATGGGGGCATCGGACCCGGTTCAAGAGCCCCGGGGGCCGGCCGGGCCACGTGGGCCATTGGTCCCGGTTCGTCGGACCTTTTGGTCCCGGTTGGTCGGTGAACCGGGACCAATGGGCCTCGCTCTGGCCCACCACCATTGGTCCCGTTCGTGGCTCGAACCGGGACCAAAGGTTAACCTTTAGTCCCGGTTCATGCCACCAACCGGGACCAATGGTAGCGCCTATATATACCCCTCAAGCAAGAGCAGAGCACACCGCCTGCTTTTTCCGGCCGAGGGGAGAGGGCTTGTGGTGCTCTAGCTCACCTCATATGCACACAAGGTGTTCGATGGAATGCCCGAGCCACACTACTTAAGGTTTCTCCTCTCCAAGCTCGACCGCCAAGCTCCATTTTCCTCCATATTTGTCTAGGTTTAGCGGTCCGTCATGCCCCGTCCCCGTCTTCAATGTCGCCGATCACCCGCACCGATCTCATCGGCGGCACCACCGTGGTGAGCCTCTTGTTCTTATCTTCTTTCCAAAGGAAAAATATTCTTATTTGTATGTTTAGATAGATATATACTTGTATAATTTTCTTACTTTTATTATTGCATCTTATATAGTGCGATGGTTTTGGTATCCGCCCCGTCGGCCCTCGGCCCCGCCTATGATTCGGATGTGGTATACATTATCTTTTCATAACTATTGGTTCATTTATTATTTATGACAATTATGCCGACCAACGTGACATAGATTTTATTCATCTAGGAGGTTGTTGAACCGAAATTCCAACCGACCCTATTGTCGAGAGGTTAAATTTAGTTGAAGAAGAAAACAATTTGTTGAAGGAAAAATTAGAAAAATTGAGGAGGAGAAGATGATATTGGAGTTGCATGTTGCGGATGTCGCCGATGATCACAAGATCAAGATGGATGCAATGCGCTTGAAGATTAGAAAGATTAGAAAATATGCCATTCATACCGAGGCTTGGTATCATTATGCCGTTGGATCAGTTGTTACATTGGTTGCGATTATGATCGCATTTGTTTCGCATTGAAATGTTTTACATAGTTTCAGTGTATGGTTTAATTAATTTAGATGCTCTGCAGAGCTTTATGTTGTTAGATGAGAACTATGTATGTACTTTGGTTTTAATGTGATGATGAACTTCTATTAATTTGGTCACTTAATTAATTATCTATTCATGATCTCTAATGATTTTTGACACACTTAATTATATATAATGCACACAGATGAACCGCAATGGATGTACGGTTCAAGACACACCTCCGAGTACATTAAGGCGTGCATAATTTTCTCGAAGTGGCTGAGGCAAACAAGGAATGGTTTTATGTGTTGTCCATGCCCTATATGTGGAATACGAAGTCTTACTCGACCGGAAAATCCTGCACACCCACCGCTTTACAAGGGTTTCATGTCACACTATAATGTTTGGACAAGGCACGGAGAAATAGGGGTTATGATGGAAGACGGCGAAGAAGAAGAGTACGATGACAACTATGTGCCCCTGAATACGGTGATGCTCCGAAAATCAAGAGGAACCAGACGATGTGCGATGATGATGCCGCAACGGGAGAAGCTGCTGAAGATCAAGAGGAACCAGATGATGTGCCCGATGATGATGATCTCCGCCGGGTCATTGTCGATGCAAGGACGCAATGCGAAAGTCAAAAAGAGAAGCTGAAGTTCGATCTCATGCTAGAGGACCACAAAAAAGGGTTGTACCCCAATTGCGAAGATGGCAACACAAAGCTAGGTACCATACTGGAATTGCTGCAGTGAAAGGCGAGAATGTCAGGCTCGATAAAGGATTTGAGAAGCTACTTAAAATATTAAAGAAGAAGCTTCCAAAGGATAACGAATTGCCCGACAAGACATACGCAGAAAGAAGGTCATATGCCCTCTAGGATTGGAGGTGCGAAAGATACATGCATGCCCTAATGATCGCATCCTCTACCACGGTGCGTATAAGGATCTCGACGCATGCCCGGTATCTTGGTGCATTACGGTATAAGATCGACGAGATGACCTCGGTGATGTTGACGGCGAGCCCCCAGAAGAGGGTTCTGCGAAGGTGATGTGGTATGCTCCTATAATACCACGGTTGAAACGTCTGCTCAAAAGCGGAGAGCATGCCAAGTTGATGCGATGGCACAGTGAGGACCGTAAGAAAGACGGAAGTTGAGAGCACCCGTGACGGGTCGCAGTGGAGAAAAATCGAGAGAAAGTATCGGATGAGTTTGCAAGTGAGCCAAGGAACGTATGGTTTGCTTTAAGCGCAGATGGCATTAATCCTTTCGGGAGCAGAGCAGCAATCACAACACCGCCCGTGACTCTATGTATGTATAACCTTCCTCCTTGAATGTGCATGAAGCGGAAGTTCATTATGATGCCGTTCTCATCCAAGGCCCTAAGCAACCCGGCAATGACATTGATGTGTACCTAAGGCCATTAGTTGAAGAACTTTTACAGCTGTGGAATGGAAACGGTGTACGACGTGGGATGAGCACAAACAGAGGAATTTAACCTAAAGGCGTTGCTGTTCGTGACCATCAACGATTGGCCCGCTCAAGAACCTTCGTGACGCACAAACAAGGGATACCACGATGCACGCACCGCTTACTTGACATCGATAGTATATACCGCAAGCTACGGGAAGAATGTGTACAGGGCCATCGCCGATTTCTTCCGACCAACCATCAATGTCGAAAGAAAGGCAAGCATTTCAAAGGCGAGGCAGATCACCGAAGAAGCCCGCCATGCGTACCGGTGATCACGCATTTTGCTATGGTCAATGATTTACACGTAATCTTTGGAAAGGGTCCCGCGGACTAGCTGTTCCGAGTGACGCCGAGGGACACGGACCCATGTGGAAGAAGAAATCTATATTTTGGGACCTACCCTCTCGAAAGACCTAGAGGTCCGCTCTTCGATCGACGTGATGCACGTGACGAAGAACCTTTGCGAACCTGCTAGGCTTCTTGGGCGTGTATGGGAAGACAAAAGATACCGCCGAGGCACGAGAGGACCTGCAACGTTTGCACGAAAAAGACGGCATGCCTCCAAAGCAAGATGAAGGTCCCGCCACTATGCTCTTACCAAAGAAGAGAAGGAAATCTTCTTTGAATGCCTCGCTAGTATGAAGGTCCCGACGGCTTCTCGTCGAATATAAAAGGAATAATAAATATGGCAGAGAAAAGTTTCGAACCTAAAGTCTCATGATCGCCACGTGATTATGACGCAATCGCTTCCGGTTGCATTGAGGGGCTTCTACCGAAAACGTCCGATTAGCCATTGTGAAGCTATGTGCATTCCTCAATGCAATATCTCGAAAGGTGATCGATCCGTAAACCATACCAAGGCTAAGGAGTGATGTGGTGCAATGTCTTGTCGGTTTGAGCTGGTGTTCCCACCATCCTTCTTCGATATCATGACGCACGTTCTTGTTCATCTAGTTGACGAGATTGTCATTACGGGCCCCAGATTTCTACACAATATGTACCCCTTTGAGAGGTTCATGGGAGTCCTAAAGGAATATGTCCAGAATCGCTAGGCCGAAGGAAGCATCTCCATGGGCCATCAAACGAGAGGATGTCATCGGGTTTTGTGTTGACTTCATTCCTGGCCTTAAGAAGATAGGTCTCCCTAAATCGCGGTATGAGGGGAGACTGACCGAAAAGGCATGCTTGGAAAGGACTCAATAATATGCAGGACGGATATTCTTGGTCTCAAGCCCACTACACAGCTTCTACTGTAACTCTACCTTGGTGACCCGTATGTCGATGAACACAAGAACATCTGCGCTTCAAACACCTTGAGCAAAGGCGACGATCGGATTACATGTGAACACATCAGACTTTCAGCAGCTTGGTTGGAAGCACGTATCAGAGGTGACAACACTGTTTGTGAGGAGCTATACTTGTTATCCAGGGGACCATCTTTGACCGTATTGATTTGGAAAGGATACGAGATAAATGGGAAACATTTTACATGATTGACCAAGATCAAAAGAGCACCAACCAAAACAGCGGTGTCCGCTTTGATGCAACAACCGAGAGGGGAAAGGATACATATTATGGTTACATAGTGGACATATGGGAACTTGACTACGGACATGATTTTAAGGTCCCTTTGTTTAAGTGTAAATGGGTCAATCTGTCAGGAGGCGGGTGCAGTAGACCCACAAGACGGAATGACAACAAGGATCTGAAAAATCTTGGGTACATCGATGAACCGCTCGTCCTAGCCAATGATGTGGCACAGGTTATCTATGTGAAGGACATGTCCATGAGACCGAGAAAGAGAAAAGATAAGGAAGCAAATACATCATACAATGAGCCAAAACGCCACATAGTTCTTTTCGGAAAAAGGGACATCGTGGGAGTGGAGGACAAGATGACATGTCTCAAGATTATGAAAAGTTTCATGAAATTCCTCCTTTAAAGTCAAGGCTGACCCCAAAGATCCCGATAAACGATGAAGATTATCCATGGTTACGGCGCAATAAGCAAATGACGCAAGCGAAGAAAAAGTGAAGACTTTCTCCCGCAACTATTGTTCGTTTATGATACCATTGTAACTGATGAGTATGATACCATTGTTCGTTTTGTACATGCACATGCTATGTGTGGGTCAATTTATGATACCATGCCAACTTTCAACTTTTTCAGAGTTCATTTGAAATGTCTTATGGTTCGGACCTCGTAATAATTAAAAATAGCAACAATAAGTATTTTGTTGTAAGTAGAAACAAAATAAAATAAATAAAGCAAGAAAGAAAACAAAAAAATGTGTTTTCAAATTTGAAAAGTAATGGCACTAACAGAAAGTTTATAATTTTCCTAAAACTAAAAGCAAAAAGAATTAAAAATAAAGCAAAAACAAAAGAAAATAAATAATGCAGAAAACAAAACAAAAAACAACAATAAGTATTTTTTGTAAGTAGAAACAAAATAAAATAAATAAAGCAAGAAAGAAAACAAAAAAAAGTGTTTTCAAATTTGAAAATTAGTAATGGCACTAACAGAAAGTTTATAATTTTCCTAAAACTAGAAGAAAAAGATTTAAAAAATAGAGCAAAAAACAAAAGAAAATAAATAATGCAGAAAACAAAACAAAAAAACAACAATAAGTATTTTGTTGTAAGTAGAAACAAAATAAATTAAATAAAGCAAGAAAGAAAACAAAAAAAGTGTTTTCAAATTTAAAAATTAGTAATGGCACTAACAGAAAGTTTATAATTTTCCTAAAACTAGAAGCAAAAAGATTTAAAAATAGAGCAAAAACAAAAGAAAATAAATAATGCAGAAAACAAAACAAAAAACAACAATAAGTATTTTGTTGTAAGTAGAAACAAAATAAATTAAATAAAGCAAGAAAAAAAATGCCACCTCTTGGGCCGCCACGGCTGAATACGACTTGTATCCCTAATTTGGGCGAGATTCAGGCCCGAGAAGGCCCAAGGCCCAACAGCAAAGAAGGAGCAAGTAGGCCCATAAGCCTGCAAGTACAAAGGAGTTCAAGAGGGAAGCGGCAAGGGGCTTATAAACCATCGCGCCCCTCTCAACTAGCGAGTGGGACTAAACTTTGGCCCCGACGCGGCAACAGAGGCCTTTGGTCCCGGTTGGTGGCACCAACCGACTAAAGAGTGAGCTTTAGTCGGTTAGAGCCACCAACCGGGACCAAAGGTCGCAGCTTCCCGCCTTTGGGCTGCCGAATTGAGGCCTTTGGTCCCGGTTGGTGGCTCCAACCGACTAAAGGCATTAGTCCCGTTGGTGCCATCAACCGACCAATGCTCTTGTATATAAGTGGCACTTTGCGTTTTGCGTTCATCGCCACATTGCCCCGACGACGCCGCGAACGATCGACGCCGCCAGCTGCCCCGACGCCGCCGCCGCTCCCGCCGTCGCCGCCGCCGCGCTTGCCCGTCGTCGCCGCCGTCCTCCCGAGCCAGCGCTCGCCGTCGTCGCCGCCAGCTCCGCTTGTCGCCGCCGCCCGCCGCCCAGCGCCCACGCCCGTCGCCGTCGCCGTCGCCGTCGCCGCGCCCAGCTCGCCACCATTGTGAGCCGCCGTGCCGCACCGGCTCTTTTTTTTCTTTCATTTTTATTAGTTTTATTTTTTTGTTCAATGTATATATATATATGTGTGTGTGTATGTATATATGTGGCTATATATATATGCGGCTCTGTTTTTTTTTCATTTTTATTAGTTTAGTTTTTTCTGTTCATATGAACAATGCATATATGTGTATGTGTATGTATATGTTCATATATGTTCATATATGTATATGTTTCATTTTTATTAGTTTTTTCTGTTCATATATGTGTATGTATATATGCGGCTCTGTTCATATGTGGCTATATATATATGCAAAAGATAGATTTTAGAAAAGTTCGGTTTTTTTCTGTTCATAGATTTTTTGTTGATATTAATTATTGTAGAATATGCAAATGTTGGTATATTCATATGAACAATGCATTAGGCAAAACCTTTGTTTTTTTTGGAATTTTCTATTTGAACATTTTTTAAAACAAGCAATACTAAAAGAATGAGAGGAAAAGGAAAATAAGAAGAGGAAGAAAGGAGAAAAGAGGAGAGGAAGAAGAGGAGAAATAAATAAGAAGAGGAAAAAGAAGAAAAAGAAGAGGAGAAGAAGAGAAGGAATAGAGGAGAAAGGAGAATTAGAATTTCTCCTCTTCCTCTTTCTTTCTCCTCCTCCTCTTCTTTTACTTCTTCTTCTTCTTCCTTCTTCTTCTTCCTTTTTCTTCCTTTTCCTTAATTATTTTCCTTTCTCGAGGGAGAAGAAGAAAAGAAGAGGAGAAGAAGAAAGAAAGGAAAGGAGAAAGAAGAAACTTCAACACGAGGGGTGGTACCGATACCCCTCCCCGATATGTATATGTATGTCGCATCGTTGTCGATATAATTAACCCCCTCTAGATACAACTGCAGCACCCCCCTCGGCCCTCTCGCTCGACCAAAACTCTCGAGGACACCCAAACCCTAGAGAGAAAACGATGTTGCAGGTCTCCTACGTACCCCCTCCCGCCGCGCTCCTACCCGACAAATTAACTCTCCCGATCGAGGCCACCCAAATTTATCAAGTTAAAAGAGCGTTATCGTCGAGGCCACCCTAAACCCTTGAAGCTTTGTGTCGAGGCGACCCCAAACCCTAGAGAAGCAGCGTCGAGGCCACTAACATGATTCCTTATTGTGATTAGCTAGCTAGTTCTCGTTTGCCAAGATGTACCATGTTTGAATAATAATTGACATGTTGTCAATATTTGCAGAAACTATGGAGCACTCCCGAGATGAAGAAACAGAAGCGATGTTGGGGGAAATAATCGCAAATGGAAGTGATGATGTTGCGTCATTTCTCATAGACACCGTTGGTTAGATGGATGAAGAAGAGGGCTATGATTATGATGGCTTCGACCCATTAATGCCGGTATAAGAGGAGGACTATGTTCATGATGGCTCCGGTGACACAATGGAGGTACAAGACGAAGGAGACCGTGCCGAGCCGAGTCACCGAACCGAGTCCGGCCAGGTATATATATATTAGTTAAGCCCGTGCTGACAAGTTAATTGATGCATCCACTGTTTTGGTATATGTACACATATTAAGTAATCGTCGTCTTTCTTCCTTATAATTTCTAGCCCTCCGGATCGAGCACAACTTCGTAAGGAGATAAGGCCCAAGAAAAGTTGAGCTCGGATGAAAAGTTTGAGATCATAGAAATCGCGCCCGACAATGAACCGATTGAACCCATCCGGACAAAGAAGGCATTTTCGCTCGGTCAAGGGGTTCTTGTTAGGGACAGATCCCGATCAAGATCCAGAATGGTATAAGCCTGCTAAGGATGAAGACGCCGAGGTGTCTTATGTCAATGATATGCGAAAGAAGATCTTTGGAATGAGTGAAGGCAAATTTCACCCTACCGCCAGAGGAGGATCCGGAGAAGCCGTTAAAGAGCAATTAATCAAGTCTTGTGCTCTTAAGAAGATGGCTAGCCTAATGAGGAGGTGGAGGAAAGAGCTGAACCAGTTTGTCAAGAAAAAGAGACACCAGAATTCATCGGCAAATATGAGAAGATCAAAGATCATCGCCCGCATTTGTGGCCCACAAGACATCGGAAAAGAGTAAGAAGATGTCGGAGACAAACAAGAAAAATGCTGCGGAGAAGACGCTTCACCATCGCACGGGTCGTGGCTACCTCAAAGCCCGCCTAAGTGGTCCAAGGCTGAGCATGATCTGCTTGAAAAGGGATCGAACCAGAGGCGATCTGCTGGCGACCGTTGCGGACTTGGTTCTTCGGGCTGGCGGAACCTTGGACCTGTAACAGAAGGCGAAGTCGATGGGCGGACGAGCAATCGCAAACACCACCAAGAAACTTCGACAATATATCGATCTTTGCAAGCGAGGGACGCTCCTTCCAAACAGGAGAAGGACGAGCTCACAATGGCCCTTGGGAATCCCGAGCACCTGGACGGACACGAGGCACGCCAGCTCGCTTCGTGGAAGGTTGGTTTTCGGACGCAGGGGTTACAAAACCCACGAGAGGAGGAAGAAAGTGGAGCATGACCAAATGCAAAGCGCTGCTTGGAAGGGTAATGGGGCTAGAGGATTGAGAAGAGGAACGAGAAGCGCAGATCGCAACAAACGACATGCGAAGCTTCCCCGGCTACCCGCCATCTCGGTACAGGCAGCGTTGCTTCCACCGAGTTGCCAGCTATCCCGTGGATGGTATCACGGAGTCTCAAAATTGCCACATTATGGCGCGATGCATGAATTTGAAGGTCAAGGCGGCTGTTGGCCAAGTTTATCCTAGTGGACCCGGCACAACTTATCACTGCCAGCCGATTCCAGAGAGATTTGCTAAGGTGATGGTTGATGAAATAACGGAGGGATTTGAGGACCTCGCGCTTGAGCACCCTACCGGTGAAGGGGAGACTAGGCTGGGTTCTGCTCTGAAGACTCCATGCCTATGGCGAAAGGAGCTCATCGACCTTCTGAACTGGACGCCTCCGCCTCCTCCTCCTCATCCGGCGAGTCAGGGCACTCCGCCTCCTCCTCCGGCGAGTGACGATCAGGGCACGCGTGGCGGCACTCCGCCTCCTCCACCGCCTCCTCCTCCGGCGAGTGAAGATCAGGGCACGCGTGGCGGCACTCCGTCCCCTTCTCCGGCGCGTGGCGGCACTCCGCCTCCTCCTTCTCCGCCTCACCAGCAAGTGCGGAAGAGACCCGCCGCCGCCCCGGCTGCTCCGACGCGTCATAGTCCTTCTCCTCCGCCTCGTAAGCAAGCACGAAAGAAGACAGACGCCGCAGCCGCTCCGTCTGCTCCGGCGTCTAGCAGCACAAGAAGAGAGAGGCAATACAGATACGGTCCACCTCTAAAGCCTGTAGAGAAGTTACCGTACGAGAGGAGCAAGGAGGAAAACGATACGATCGTGCAGACCCAAGTGAAGGAGTTCTTTGAAGGGGTTAAAGCAAAGATACATCCACCTCCGGAGGAGAAGGTCGATCCGGTGAAAGCAAAGCGCACTCTCAATGCCCTGAGGAAACCACCAAAGTCTCCGCCGAGAACCAACTATGAGCGCATTCTCGAATGTACATATCTCCAAGCCAAGCGGTGGGAACTACTGTCGCTGATAAAAGGTCAAAAGAACAATGGGCAAAGGGAAAAAATTGCCCAGCTCGGCGAACAAGCACAACAATCGTGCCCCCGCTGAATGTGTCTAATCCTCCGGGGCGGTGGCGGTTATGGCAATCTTGGAGATTACCCGCCGACGATGCACTTCCTGATTTCATGGAGGTGAACTTATTCAGATCTGATCACGGAAGCCTCTCGTCAAAGATGAAAAGTCTCGACAACAATGATGCTAAGATTCCATAGTTGGTACATGAAAACCTGCAGAGAGTCCGAGGATGAACACTTTGTATCTAAAAATTAAAGAGGAGCACGACCTCGCTTCAAATGATCTGTTGTCTATTCCATTTGAGGAGTTCTTCGAGTTCTTCAATCAAAAGGCCCTCGATAAATTAATGGTCTTTTGCTACTGCTGTAAGTACTATTTCGTCATTAGTCTCAGATATATAGCTCGGCTCTTTCATTGCATGTATTTATAATTAATTATCCTCAATATATTATGCAGATTGAAGATCGCCGAGTGCAAAAAAATGAAATCTATGATATTGGGTTCATTAACACAAATATCATAGATGTTTTCTGTTGAAAAGCGCTACCAAGAGGCCGAGGACAACTTGCTACAATCATTGATCAAAAATCAAAACAAAGATACCATACTCTTTCCTTACCACGGCCCGTGAGTGTTACTGTCGTGTGCATATTCGGTTTTCCTTATTACTCGAGCGAGGTTAATGTAATTGATGAGTTATACATGCGTGCAGGTTCCACTATATTCTTCTGGAGATTAAGCTTGAGCGTGGACTAGTAACCGTCCTAGACTCCAGACGGAAAGATCCCAGCACCTATGCGGACATGACTGAAATGCTCAGCAAGTAAGTTCAATCGATCATTATCGCACCATATCGGCAACTTTTGTTCATTTCCTGATATCTCAAGTAATAACAAATATTTTCTTTGTCTTGCAGGGTTTGGAAACAGTTCACCGCACAAGCTCCGGACTGCCAAGGAGCTGCGATATACATACCAAAGTAAGTACTCTTGGCGCGCGTCTCCGTTGATTCTATAGCTATACTTTCATCAATGCCATTTATATAATGCTTCCTTATCAGTTTGATTGACCTCTATTTCTCGTAAAGTGCTTGTGGCAGGAGGAAGGAATGATTTCGTGGATACTACGTGTGCGAGTTCATCCACAACGCGACTTTGAAAAACAAGCGGGCTACTCTAGAAGACAATATGAAGTGCGTAAGCAATAATATTCACAATTTCATTTTATTACACCATCATTTCTGTTGAGTTTCATTCATATATATGTATTAATTAACCCCTTTTTCAAATTAATTAGACGTGGCGGATGCGGATGAACTCCTAGAACCAGATCGCATGAAAGCAATTCAAGAGGAATTGGCGGATTCTTTCTTGAACACGTCATCGAGAAAGCGGAGAATACCATGTGGAACTTGAATTCAAATGCTAGTGGGTTGTAATTAAGAGATCTTATATAGATTGTACATGTATGTAGCCAAGAAAACTTGTTGTTCGACCAATCTCTCGGAGAAGGAGAGGTCGATCGATCACTTCTCTCGGTATGCATGAACTTAACTTCTTCAATGGTTCTCTCGATCACTTATGTATATATACTACGTGGCGTCGAGCAAGCACGGACATAAGAGAGGACACTTCTCTCTATTAATTAGCTAGCTAACACAATATCTGAAACACCTAAATTAACCCCCAAAACCCCCAACCCCCTCCTTTCAAAAAAAACAAAACCCAGGCCATTTGGAATGCAGACACGTGGGCGCCTTTTGGTCCCGTTTGGAGCCACCAACCGGACCAAAGGCCCCGACCGGGCTCGGCGCAGGCCACGTGGAGCACATTGGTCCCGGTTCGTGTTTGAACCGGGACTAATGGGTTGAGGTATTAGTAACGACCCATTAGTCCCGGTTCCCGAACCGGGACTAAAGGCCCTTACGAACCGGGACTGATTGGTGGTTTTCTACTAGTGCGCCATGCACCAGGCAGCGCGATTCTGCTCCGCCACGAGCCTTGCGGCTCTCTGTCACCACCGCCCTCTGCACCGCCAACCGTTGGGTCTGCTCGGCCTGATGCGGAGCGCCGCCGCATTTTTGCGGTGACGTCGGAGGCGTCCGTCTCTGCGAACGTGTAGGAGTGGCGGATGGCGTCGGGGAGGGGGGGGGCTCAGGCTCGGATCTACGGATCGCCTCCGCCTTGCACATTGATAAGCGCGACCCTCATACTCCGGCCGCCTTGTGGGCACAAGCACACAACAACGTCCAGGAGGAGTACCTGCTGGTGGTGCCAGGAACAACTAGTCCCCGTGCCGTCTGACCGAGGAAGACAAGGACCGCGTCGGGGGCCATAGAGTTGTAGTTACCCACCCGGGCTGCCAACGACGCCATAGACAAGAAGCCCCCACCACGGTCCATCCATGATCGACGAAGGGCAATACGGCGAGCTCCTCCTTGTTCAGCGCCAACAAGCTTGAGGATTCTATGGTGAGCTTATCCGAGTCGATGGTGCCCGATTCACTGTCGGATCCATTCCTGACCATGGTGGCTGGAGGGGGGGATAGGGTGTAGAGAGGAAGAGGATGAGACGGAAGTGGAGCGGAAGGGTCGGTAGAGTGTAGTTCCCTAGGGTTTAGTTGTCTGGCTTAGGGTATTTGTAGGGACACTTGTGGGGACGGTGTGAGCCACAGTAGGCTGGTCCGACATGGCGGAGGTGCCCAGGCGCGTCCGAGCCCCCCTCATATCCGCCCCAGTTATGGGTTGGATATGAGGGCTGCCGGTCAGCCCGAGTGTATAGAGCCGGTATGGGGTGTGCGACTGGGTCATGTTTTTCTGACCGGTCGGTTACCGGGCCATCCACCCGAACGTGTAAGGGGCATTTGTGGAACCCTGCTGTAGATGCTCTAAGTTTCCTGAATTTTGAATTCAGGTCAGATTCAAGAGAGAAGAGGAGAGCATATCTCCGAAGCCAAGGTCAGATTCATGCTCCATCATTGTTGGCTCTTTGCTTAAAAATAGTGAGAAATGGAAGTTGAGGGATGACGAAGCTCCTCCAAAGAAAGGTGCACTCGTTAACTTGGAAGATGATGATGATAGTGATGATGCACTAAAGGAAGGAAGAAACAAGGGCAAGGCCGATGGAAGAAAGTTGGACAAAGATAGGGTGAAGAGGTCGACTGATGCATCTGGTTTGAGGGAGCTAATAAATGACATGGTGAAGGTCAAGGAAACTATGTTGGCCAAGTATTTGGAAACCAAGGTGAGGTGGTGCTGGTTTCGGCAATGGACGTGGTAGTGGTTTCGGCAATGGAGGTGGTGGTGGTGGAGGTTTTGACAATGGAGGTGATGGCGGTTTTGTCAATGGAGGTGGTGGTGGTGGAGCTTTCGGCAATGGAGGTGATGATGGTGGAGGTTTTGACAATGGAGGTGATGGTGGTTTTGTCAATGGAGGTGGTGGTGGTGGAGCTTTCGGCAATGGAGGTGATGATGCTTTGGCCAATGGAGTTCATGGTGGTGGTGTTTCGGCCAATGAAGTTGATGGGGGTGGTGCTTCCGGCAATGGTGGTGATCATTCTTCTGTCAAAGTTGATGATGATGGTGGTGCTATGGCAGGTGGTTATGGCAACGATCTTGACAACATTAATGTTTTTTGATTTCATCATGTTTAATGTCGTTTGATTGCGTATTTTTATGAACAAATTTGCTTCCTATTATATTGCGCAATATGTGAACTATTGCGGCACGATAATTCGATGCAGTGTATATATTTATATGAATTTGTGATTGATGTTAATAGGACCCTGATAAGTGCGACACGTGTGCCATGAACACATGGCAAGTTCAAACATTTTTGACGGCAAGATTAGTGACACGAAGATGGCAAATTTAGTTGTCGAACATGATAACTTTTTCGGATGGCAAGTTTTAGTTTTTTTGTTAGCTTTTTTCTTTTTGAATGTCAACTTTACTTGTTAAAAACGTCAGTCCGGAGTGCTTCGTGCCATAGGTGTGCCCTTATCATTTGGATTCAAATAAACTTAAAAAAGTTGATGTTAAAGTAAAGCCCGGAAAAAAGATTTAGGGTACTGCTCCGGTGTACGATTTGCCGGATCTGCTAAACATGCTCTAATACCCTGTTGGGGAAGGAAGGTCTGTTTGAGACTTCGAGATGCTCCGATTCCCCATTGTCCCGTGGCCTCCCAAACAGCCGCCGCCGATCGGCATGGCATCGAGCGAGCTACTGCCGTCGTCGAAGAAAAACTCCGGTCCCACCACCATATGCGCCCTCGGCGACGACCTCCTGCGCGAGGTGTTCCTCCGCCTGCCCTCCCTCCCGACCCTCGTCCGCGCTGCGCTCAGCTTTTTTTTTTTAAGAAAAGGAGGATGACCCCCGGCCTCTGCATCTGGAAGATGCATACGGCCACTTTATTGATTATTCTCGAGGACCATACAAAGTATTACACCAATGTGCCTGAATTCACCATCTTGGCAACATATGCCACTACGCCTATCCAATATGATGAAGGGGTGCTAGCTGTGCCACTACCCAGACCACTCACGTAAACCTAACATCAAAAGCCGGAGGCCGAAACACATTCGGAAGCCCCAGCCGAGCCACATACCGGGTCTGGGGCATAATCCGGTCAGACGCACTCGTGTGTCGTCGCCGCCAACTTCCACAGGTCTGTCTTCAGATCAAATTGAGGCATCTACCATGTCTGGCCACTCCGCCATTGACGCCACCATGACGCCAAACAGCAACCTCCTCCTGCGCGAGTCCATCTCCGTGCGTCGGACGTCGAGCCTCCACAGCGCCATGCCGCCGACATCCGCTGCCATCAATGTGTGAGATGGAGCACCGCTCCACCATCCCCCACCAACGCTTACTCCAAACAGCGCCCCAGAGAACTCGGGCGCGTCGGAGGAAAAGCGAGGCTTGGGCGAAAAAAGCATGCCGTCGGCGGTGACACCGACCCCAAACAGCGCCCGCCACCACCCAGCCCTCAAAGCGGCGCCTTCAAGAAGGTCACGGCGCCAAAGACGCCGACGCCGCCCACCGGAGTTAGGTTTTCACCCGAGAAGCTTGGTGGTGGGGAGTGGAAGGGCAGACTTTGACAGACGTCTCCATGAAGAAATTGGCGCCCGCGGGCGTCGTCGTCGTCGCGGCCGGCCGGAGCCGACCCGGGTCAGGGCCGGCCCTGTGTTTCGGGAGGCCCTAGGCGAACTCGATGCCATGTACCCCTATGTCCTAAGATCATATATATGTATGCGCGTGCGTGGTACATAAACTTAAACATAATAATTGTGGGACAATGCCATATTACGACAGAAATACTAAAAAGATAGAAAATTGAAAGTAACATGATATGATTACCTCAAATAAGAACCAAATTCAACTGACTCCATCGACAACAATAATACTTAAGTACCCTTCAGTTGTTGAATCTTCAGATCCCTTTCTATCTTTTTTCTCCTTGTTTGAGAAACTGACAAATGCTTCTTAGGCAATATGGCGGGCTAATGTCCTAATATTATGAAGAAAAAAATATTCAAGGAGTTAGAAATTTATACATCGGATGATTTGAATGATTGGAACCCTAGACATGTGCATAGAATGACAAAAAAATTGATAGTTGAATACATATTATGAAAGATTGAATTCGAAAACTATACATTAAAACTTGGAACTTCGTGAACACTGAAATTAGAGGATGGATCATGGATGAATAGTTGAATACGTTCTAAAAAAAAGATATTACTGAAATTAGGGTTTGCAGGGATGGATCAGGAACATGGTACAGAGAGTTATGCATGGATACGTATACATACTGCTGTGGGCTGCGCTCACTGCTCACATACATACGTATACGTACTGCTGTGGGCTGCGGCGGCTGGATTGCCGCACGGTGGGCGACGCGCGCAGCGGTGACCGAGGCGACCACAGCGACGAGAGGACGAACAGACGAGCGAGGCGTCCGCGAGATCTTCGATTGATTTGTTTCACAATCGAAACGAGCGGCCTGCCGCGCGCGGCATGCTGACGCCGCTAATCGCTACCGCTATCGATGGGCCTACCTCATCTCGTTTTCTTCTCTCATAATTTTTTCTCATCTATTTTTGCTCGGCTATATTATATATGTGCACTACATCATGGGCCCCTCCCTGGGCTGGGCCCTGGGCCGTCGCCCCCCTGCCCATGCCCCAGGGCCGGCCCTGACCCGGTTTCCCCCGATCTGGATCCCGACCACCAAAATCGCCCGCATCCCATAGGCAGGCCATCCAGCACACCTAGGGACCTTCGCAGGAGAAGCGCACCGATCAGGGAAGAAGGTCAGCAGCCAGATCTGGCGCCGCCAGCCGCCAAGGCAGCCACGCGAGGCCCCAGGCCACCGGAGATCCGTCGGCCACCTGACCAGATCGCCGGCACCATGCCAACCCCACTGCCCGCCGCAGGAGACAGGGAGCCTCGCCAGGGGCCGCCGCCCGGATCCGAGACCCTCCGATGCAGATCGGAGCGGAGCCGGCCCCGCCGCCGCAGTCCCAGACCGCGCCCCAGGCATGGCCCGGCGCCAGCCTCGTGCGGCGGCGAGGAGAGATGGAGAGAGAGGGAGGTTGCCGGCGAGAAGGGAGTCACCCCCCGAGACGCCCGCTAGGGGCGGCGCGGGGGCAGGGGGAGGGGTTGATCCTCGTGCTTCAAACTTTGCGAGAACTTGTGCTCAGCTGCCGCACCTTCCTCCACGCCGTCCGTTCGTCCCCCGCGTTCCGCCGCCGCTTCTGCGACCTCCACCCGGCCCCGCCCCTGGGCGTCTACCTCGAAACATACGGTCCCGCCATGCCCGCCTTCGTGCCCGTGCGCTGCCGGTCCGACCCGGACCACGCCGCGGCCGTCTGCGACGCTGACGTCTTCCTCACCCGGGTCTTCGAGGACGAAGAAGAAGTCGAAGGCGAAGTCGAATACGACGACGGCCCTGGATGGTCGATGACCGGGTGCCGGGATGGGTACGTGGTTCTCTTCCACATGCTCACCCAGCGCGCGGCCGTCTACGACCCCCTCAGGCGCGGCCTGCATCTCCTCTCAGCGCCGTTCGAAGAGATGTGCGAAGACCCTGAAGACGCCGAGGTTGAGTTCCACGTGGTCACCTCCGAAGAGGATCGCCGGTCGCTCCGCGTGATCTGCATTTGCATGGAAAGTAGGGCAGCACGGGTCGCTGTCTTGTCGCCCGACAGCAGGGAGTGACAGATCTCCCCAGAAGCAGGGAGCCTGCAGCTGCAGGCCGACGAAAAGGGCACGCTAGTCAACGGGTGTGTCTATTGGGCATCTGCAGCCGATATTCATGTACTGAACACCGCAACACAGCAATTCTCCCGGATCGATCCGCCCCCGCTTATGGAAGGGCAAGAGGGTTTCAAGGTCGGTGAGACGAGTGATGCAAAGCTCTGTGCCGCCTGGGCAGATGATCTCATGCTTAAAGTTTGGGTCCGGAGAGCCGACAAATGGATGCCGTACACAGACAAATGGATGCTGGATTTTTTTTTTTCGAAAAGGAAATGGATGCTGGATGCGATTGGTGAATTGAAGCTACCAAGTAACCTATTTGAAAACCATGTACTGGAGATCGTGGCCATCATCGGTGGCATTGTGTATTTGTCTACCTACAGGCCATCACGTCCAAGTTCTTTGCTGGTTCCTCTCCTTCTGCATTGAAACACAGAGGCTGAAGAAGGTCTGCCCTATCTCCAACTGTGATTCTTTCTATCCCTATGTCATGGCTTGGCCTCCTGTTTTGGTACACAGCAAGGTGAACTCTCTCGGCTAGAAGCGGCTTGACTAGTAAGAGAGTAATAGAAAAACAAGAACTCATGGCAACCCGAACGTTTTTTATGGCAACTTTAGTTCACGTGAGGTTGGCAAACATTGCAATTTTCTGACAAAAAAAACAAACTGGAACAAAGTTGCCATGTCTTAACAACTAAAGTTGCCACCTTGCGTCAACTAAAGTTACCATGTAAAAAGTTCGGGATGAAATGCTTAAAATCCGAACGTTCGGGTTTTATCGGGATCCTTAATTTATGATGAATCTGGAGATAGTTTATTTTAAAAAGAAACATAGTCCTTGACATTTGTTTATTTGTTCATTGTTGAGAGTACTATGCAATGGAATTATGCCTCTTGCCATTTGTTTATTTTTTGATTGTTGAGAATGGTATGCAATAGAATTATTAGAAAGTTATTCAAACATATACGCTGCGGGAGAACGGCGATGATATAATCTCATATCAACCCGTTGAGTGCTCCCATGTCCGCTACCCATGTCTGATTGCGGCAAGCAGCAATCGCTCTCGCTCCCCAGCACAGGTTGCTAACGGCAGAATGGGAACATAGGTTCTCACCAATATAGCAATTTTACCCATGGGTAGGGTTTCGATATAATGTTGTGCCAACGGGTAGGTCATCGGCACAATTCTATGCTCACTGAAGAGCGAAAGACTTAAAGCTGCTGGGGCTGCTGCAGATTGCACCTATACGAAGTGGCGTGAACACTTGGAGCTGCTGTTCTTCAGCACTTCTTAGTTACAAAAATGAGAACTTTATTTGCGCAATTGTGCTTACTCCTTGGCTACTTCATGTTATGTGCTATCAGCTGTGTGAACTTAGTCATGTTATTTACTCACGTTTGTGATTGTGTTATTTACTCACGTTTGTGATTGTCAGCTTGTCCACTATGGATTTATCAATAAACTGAATTTAAATAACTATTTTCTCTTGAATCTGCTATCGATGAAGTATAATTTTGTTTACTGCTAGTGCTAAGCTGCACCCATCCGGCATATGGTTACCTGGAGTGTACGGGCATGAGCAGACTTTTGTGCATGTTGGCATGGGTATGGGTGTGGTTTTGTGTCTGTGAGCAACTTGGGCATGGGTATGCGATTGATGTACCCACCCTCACCCTCTACAGTTGTTGGTAGTGTAAAATGATTCATGACAACACTGAAGCTGAGAGGACGGCGGGGACGGAGCAGCCGGAGGGGAGGTCCATGGCGCAGGTGATGTTGACCTTTATCCCGATGGCCGGGTCGTCGCGGTCCTTGATCAGCACGCACAGGCACTTCTTGCTGTCACCCAGAACTTCCCGGACCCCGGCGCAGCACTCCGGCGTCGGCGCACACACCGTCGCCGTCGCCTTCACGACGGGCAAGCACGTCGCCAGCACAGCCAGCTTCTCCGCGCACAACTTGCTGTCCGCTGCCAAGTCCGCGCCTGCCAGAGCAACCACTGCCATCCACGCCACTGCGCCACGACGGCGAGCCGCCAGAACCATGGCTGCTGCTGCGTACG
The DNA here is from genome assembly GCA_021437245.1 of Aegilops speltoides. Taxonomy (NCBI): domain Eukaryota; kingdom Viridiplantae; phylum Streptophyta; class Magnoliopsida; order Poales; family Poaceae; genus Aegilops; species Aegilops speltoides. The sequence goes on along the minus strand of CM038145.1, from coordinate 479,970,605 downwards.
TACTACGTACGTAGTACGTGTAACACGTGGTGTGCCTGGGGAATTGGTTATGTATAAATGTCACGTACGCACGCAGAGAAGTGTAGTGCGTTCAAGTGGAGCATGATGGATCGATCGAGAAGGATTGGTGCACACGGTGGTGTGACAATGTGATGGATCGAGAGAGAGTGGAATCCACCGTGGGGTGGTGTGGCAAAGTGATTGATCGAGGGTGATTAACTTGGAGTTGGTCTGTGAGGTCGATCGCGCGCGTGCGTGGTGTGTTTTTGCCCATGGCCTCGTGGGGCAAATACCATGGTAATATAATGTGTCGGTCAAGAGTAGGGATGAAAACGGCGCGAAAACGGACGGAACTGGGTGCTACCATATTTGTTTTTATATTTTTTTGTAGAAGCGGAAATGAATACAGAAACCCCGAAAACGAATACGAAAATAAATACTATCAGAAACAGACACGGAGCGAACACAGAGCGGACACGAAAACAAAACAGTTTGTTGACCAGAACTTAAAACCCCCTTGAATCATAGAGAAATATAGACAAAAACCAAACAAATTTATAAAATTGTTAACATGACTACAAAATAATATGGTTGTGATAGCAATATAGGATTGTATTGTAGTAGTACATGAAAATTCCATATAGGGTCTAGTTGAGTATGTGTGTGGTAGTAAAAGTTGGTCCTCAAATGACCCATTCTGCTCATTCTACTCATTGTGTGTTGTTTGGTTGTTGGGCTACAGAGTAGCCATAGGCCTATTGTAGAAACGGAAATTCCATATTTACGGAAACGGAAAGTTCTGCTTCCACGTCTGTTCCACCGGAAAATACCGTTCCGTTTTTGTTTTCGTTTCCGCCATAAAAAATTCCATTTCCATTTCCGTTTTGTAAATTTCCATTTCCGTTTTTATATTTCCTCTTCGTTTTCATTTTTCCTCCGGAAAAGCGGAAACTTTCCACTCCATTTTCATCCCTAGTCGAGAGCTAGCTATATAAAATCACGTTTGTTATATGCATCTACAACCGTCGTTATCTATACGCCTGTGGACACATCCAAGCGCATCCGCTGGAGGTGACTGAGCAGACCCTATCTGCCCCACTCCACAGCAACACCCCATATGTCCTTTCCAGAGCCATACAAACCCACGCAAACTGCGTAAACTACTATATTAATTGATCGTCTCTATCTAAAGCCAATGGACGTACCAATCCGACATAAATAGAACATATAAACATATCAATCCGAAATAGATATAGAGGATTATCCGATCCAAAAGACCACGCAAAAACAATCCGATCCAAAAGGGCCCGTCAAAGTTAATCACTTAACTAATGATAGATAATGATATAAACTAAGAAAGAGAGAGAGAGAGCGGCCGGATTTCACCACTTCCTTGCTGGATGCTTCCACTTGTGGTTTTCGGGAGTGACTGTTGTCCTTGGCGTAGGTTGTCGTGGTATTCTCACGGGGGGTGTTGCAAGACGACATATGCCACAAGGTGGCTTCGTGTGAGGGCAAGACTACTGCTGATAGGCCCGGGAGCGGGTATGCGAGTAGCACGCGGTGGTTTACCCAGCTTCGGAGCTCTCCGGAGAGATAATACTCCTACTGCTGCATGTCTGAGTGTATCTATCTGGGGTGTACATCGGGCAGTACAAAGTGCTCCTGGAGCTGTATCTGAGGTCAGTGCGGTTGGCATCTGGCCTCGTATATATCTCATATGTGTGTGCTAGCTAGTTGGCTTGCTAGCTACCATGCATGCGTGGAGTGCTTGTCCAGGGAGCCATTGTGGCCGGCCAAGTGCATGTGGCGTGGCTATCTCCCTGGTGGATGGATGGATGGGTGCCTTATATAGTGTGGCTAGCTTAGTATGTAAGCTAAGTGGTGGCATGGGCAAGGCATGGTAGGGTGTCATGCTTGTCCCCTGGGTCACTTCATAAATAGTGCCAGGGGACAAGTGACACTGTACATGATGGCTGGGGTGTCACGTGAACAGTGCCAGGTACGGTCGTCACGTCGGGGTCGCGTCGGGCTGCAGTCGGCATCGGCTGGTGGTAGTCGGCATCGGCTGGTGGCGAGTCGGCGATCGGCGATCGGCTGGTGGCGGAGTCGGCAGTCGGCCTCCTGAAGGTCGCAAGCCCAGAGTCGGCTTGCTTCAGAGTCGCCGTCTGGGACTCGGCTGCTCCGAAGGTCGCCAGCCGGGACTCGGCCTCCCGAAGGTCGCCAGCCGGGACTCGGCCTTCCCGAAGGTCGCCAGCCGGGACTCGGCCTCCCCGAAGGTCGCCAGCCGGGACTCGGCCTTCCCGAAGGTCGCCAGCCGGGAAGTCGGACTGAGGGGCTTTGCTAGCCCCGATGTCTTGAATTATTGTCTCGCCGTCTTCGGGGTATCCGTGCCCAATTACTCCGACAGTAGCCCCCAAGCCTCCGGGCAACTTGGCAAAGTTGGGCGGAGGTTTTTTGGCGAGTGTTCATGGAAATGGTCATGAAAAAAGACAAAGTTAGTCTATGCAGATATATCAAATGTTTGCTTTTAGCATTGCAAATTTTATGCGGAGGGTGCCGACTCGGCTTCGTCCGAGCCCCCTTCAATCTTTTTCGTGTTCCCTCCGCTTTTTGGCTTGTGCTCTCGCTCGCCGGACAGCCGCTCTGCGGTCTGTGGCTGAGAGTGGGCCGCGAAGCGGAGTGTACAGTACTCAGAGTCTGGGAGCAGATTCAACCGAGTAGATACTTGTAAAGGAAACGGTCGGGTCGCCCAAAGCGTTTTTCTTCCCGGACGTTTTTCGCGTGGGTGGCCTCCAGCGTTCACTCTTGCTAGTCGGACAGCCGCTCTGCGGTCTGTGACTGAGAGTGGGCCTTTGGTACCGCGCACGCTACTAAGCCGTCTGCGGGAACTAACGTCTCGAAGCAGCGGCCAGCCTCGGCCAACTCGGGTGGCGCCGGGCTAACGATGTGATGCTGGCTGTAATAAAATGCGGAGATAGCCCCCGAGCATCGCTCGGGGTTATCCGTGCTCTTGCGGTGCAAAAATATGCGGGTGAGGAGCTCACATTGATTTTCGTGTAGTCGCGGTTGTCGAAGACAGCCGGCGCGACTTCGGCGCTTCATGAGTCTTGGCGCACCAGCCCAGGTGTAGCCTTCGAGCTCTCCGGTGCTCGAAGGGGGGGTTCCGGCCGGTCAGGCTTGACCGGCCAGGCGGCGATGTAACTTGCAGCACTCTTTTTCTTCTTTTTCTCTTCTGCCGGCTGCTGGCAGCCAGACAAAACTCTTCTCTTATGCAGAATCTTGGCGAAGCGCGCCAACAAGACTCATTGGTGTAGCCCGAGATTCGGGCCGATCACGGCGATCGGGCGGATCTCCAAGAACTACTTTGTCTTCTTCTTGGCGAAGCGCGTCAGCCACCACCGGTGTAGCCCGAGATTGGGGCCGATCACGAGCGATCGGGCGGATCTCCTGGCAACTACTTTGTCTTCTTCTTCAGCCGGCTGGGCGGGCGGACTCCGACACAGCAGTCGGGCTCTTTGCAGTCGGCCAGGCAGCCAGCGGTCGGACGCATATCTGGCAGTCAGACGCATTTTTCTCTCTCTTTTTTCTCGTCAGCCGGCTGTTGACTTGGTCAGTCGGACCTCTTTTCCTTTGTACGAGCAGCCGGCCACAGCGGGCAGTCGGCCCGTTTACTTTTTCTCCCGGCCGGCCCCTTTCTCTTTTTTTGACTGACTGCATACGAGCAGGCGGACGCCACCACCCGGCCACTCTCTTTCTTTTTTCTCTTGACTTTTCTTTCTTCTCTTGCTCGTGGAGGAGCGCACGGGGCGAGGCCGTAGCAGCAAAGCCAGATGCGAGGCGAGCCGGCGGGAGGCGGAGCCGGCCGTCCGGATTGCGGCGGAGCCGGCCATCCGAGTTGCAGGCGAAGGCGGCAGGCGCTACGTCCGGTCGGGTGGAGCAGAGCAGGCGGGGCTGAGCAGCCGGCGCGGTGCGAAGCGGCCCGCCCAGCCACCGGGTGACGGAGACGGTCGCGGCAAGCCGGCGCCGGGGCGCAGCCGGCCGTCCGGGCGGCGAGGAGTCGGCTGCAGCCACTGAGCAGCGGAAACCGGCAGGCGGCCAGACTATCCGGGTGGCGCGGGAGTCGGCCAGCGCAGCAGCCGGCAAACGGCCGGGTGGCGGGAGCCGACGCGGGCGACCGGCGGAGCAGTCGGCCGGGGCGGACGAGTCGGGCGTGACCGAGTCGAGGTGGAGGCTGGAGGAGTCGGCCGGGTGCCGCGAGGCGGCGCAGCGGCAGAAGGCCGGACACGGGGTGCGGAGGACGACGACGCGAGCCCGAGGCGGAGCCGGCGCGGGATGCGCGACCCGCCCAGCGGCTCCGGAGCCCGGCAGAGTAGCGCGGGAGGCGGAGGAGCAGGGCCGGCGCGACCGCGCGGACGGAGCAGTCGGCTGGGCAGGTCGCGCGTGGGCGCGAACAAAGGAGCGCCCGGCCGTCCTGGGAGCCGGCAGGGGCTGCGCGAGGAGGCCGGACGTCGCAGCTGGCGGCTAGGAAGACTGGCCGAAGGGCGGCAACCGGCGTCGGGGAGCACATGCGCGCGACGCGGACGCGAACGGACGGGGAAGTCCCCGAGCGCGGCGACGACGGAGGGCCCGGCGGTCGAGGCGTGCTGGGGAAGCCGGAGCCAGCGAGGTGGCCGGGTGGCGAGGGCGCTGGCGACCCGCCAGCCGGGTGTGCAGGATGTGGCTGGCTGCGTCCGGGAGCCGGTGTAGGCGGGCGCGCAAGTGGCCAATGCTCACACGGAGCAGCAAGCAGCAGCGACGCATCAACACTAACGGCGACCGCGCAACAGTAGGAAGAAACATCGCTCGCAGGCAGCGATACGAGCAGCAGCAGCAACGGCGACGGCTAGGAGCGGCCACAGCAATGGGCGCGCGGTGATGCGGAACGGAGGCCTGGAGGTGAGCTGCGCATGCCCAACATCCGATTTGTGTATGGCCGACCTACAGGCTGCATCTGATTAATGTGCCTGCAGTGTACGGCCATTGTCTGGGATATGTTTGGGTGTTATCTGGCTGGTGTATGACTTGCATGTGACCAGTGTTTGACCATGGTTGACTGATGCATCTAGCTAGCTTGTAGATGATATATGGAGGAGCGAAAGCGTGTTTCGGCCAGAGCAAGGCGCAGCGAGGAGGGAAGCAAACGCAAGCGGCGCATGGATGGCCACGGTCGACTGAAACGAGGTCAAGCGCGCGGCGCGCGCGCGGGCGGATAGCCGGCGTCGGAACGGTGGTGATGAAAAGGGCGAGGCCGACGACGAGGGCGCGCCGTCCCGCACGGCCGCTCCGGGGGCGGGTCGAAGTCGAGCCCCCGAGCGCTACCGGAGAGACGACGCGACGCCGGGCGGGAAGATGAAGATGGTCCCGCCGGACAATGAAAAAAAGAAGGCCAGCGTAGCAGTAGCATAATACCGCCCACGGTGGGCGCCAAATGTCGTGGTATTCTCACGGGGGTGTTGCAAGGCGACATATGCCACAAGGTGGCCGTGTGAGGGCAAGACTGCTGGCGATAGGCCCGGGGCGGGTATGCGAGTAGCACGCGGTGGTTTACCCACTTGAGCTCTCCGGAGAGATAATACTCCTCTTCTTGCATGTCCGAGTGTATCTATCCGGGGTGTACATCGGGCGGTACAAAGTGCTTCGAGCTGTATCTCGAGGTCGGTCACGGTTGGCATCGGCCTCGTATATATCTCATATGTGTGTGCTAGCTAGTTGGCTTGCTAGCTACCATGCATGCGTGGAGTGCTTGTCCAGGAGCCATTGTGGCCGGCCAAGTGCATGTGGCGTGGCTATCTCCTGGTGGATGGATGGATGGGTGCCTTATATAGTGTGGCTAGCTTAGTATGTAAGTTAAGTGGTGGCATGGGCAAGGCATGGTAGGGTGTCATGCTTGTCCCTGGGTCACTTCATAAATAGTGCCGGGGACAAGTGACACTGACATGATGGCTGGGTGTCACGTGAGCAGTGCGTGCACGGTCGTCACGTCGAGTCGCGTCGGACTGCGGTCGGCGGTCGGCTGGTGGTAGTCGACAATCGGCTGATGGCGGAGTCGGCAATCGGCTGGTGGTAGTCGGCGGTCGGCGATCGGCTGGTGGCGGAGTCGGCGGTCGGCGATCGGCCTCTGAAGGTCGCAAGCCAGTCGGCTTGCTTCAGTCGCCGTCTGGGACTCGGCTGCTCGAAGGTCGCCACTAGGACTCGGCCTTCGAAGGTCGCCACCGGGACTCGGCCTCCCGAAGGTCGCCAGGCCGGGACTTGGCCTTCCCAAGGTCGCCACCGACTCGGCCTCCCGAAGGTCGCCAATGACTCGGCCTCCCGAAGGTCGCCACCGGGACTCGGCCTTCCCAAGGTCGCCAGCCGGGAAGTCGGACTGAGGGGCTTTGCTAGCCCCGATGTCTTGAATTATTGTCTCACCGTCTTCGGGGTATCCGTGTCCAATTACTGCGACATAGGTGTTAGCGGCAGGCGGAGCGTCATCATCCGTCGTATCACTATCCGAGGAGGAGGAGGAGGAGAAGGAGATGATGATAATCCCCGCCATGCACTGCGCGACGCGGTTCTGCTCCGCGAGCCGTGCGTCTCTCTCAGCCGCCACTACCCTCTACATCGCCAACTGATGGGACTCCTCGATCGATGCGGAGTGCTGCCTCATTTTTTTGGCGACGTCGGTGGCGTCCATCTCCGTGGACATTTAGGAGTGGCGGATGGCGTTATAGAGGCTCTCGTTGTGATGGCCCCCACTCAATCGTGCACTAATCATACACGCAAATGCGCACGATCAAGATCAGAGACTCACGAGAAGATATCACAACACAACTCTAGGCACAAATTCAAACATAAAGCTTTATATTACAAGCCAGGGCCACGAAGGCTCGAATACATAAGTCAGCAGGAGCAACAACAGCTGAGTACATACATAAGATGAAATAGTTTTGCTTAAGAAGGCTAGCAAAACAACAACAACTAGATCGAAAAGGCGCAGGCCTCCTGCCTGGGGCCTCCTAACTATTCCTGATTGTCAGTCTCCACGTAGTAGTAGACTCCATCGGTGTAGTAGTAGTAGTAGTCATCGGCGAGATTAGCTGGCTCCTTGGCTCCGTCATCTGATCACAGCAATAGGGTAAAGGGGAAAAATGTAGCAAAGCAACCGTGAGTACTCATCCAAAGTACTCGCAGGACTTACGTCAGATCTATGCAAGTATGCATCGGTATCAATTGGAAGGGGCTGTATCTGTGGACTATACTACAGAAATGCCAGAATAGAAGGGAAGGCCTAGCCTAATGAAGACTAGCCTCTTGCATCGTCTTGCAGCATTAGAAGAGTGTTGGTTAGCATATCATTGTTGGGGAACGTAGTAATTTCAAAAAAATTCCTACGCACACGCAAGATCATGGTGATGGCATAGCAACGAGAAGGGAGAGTGTTCGTCCACATACCCTCGTAGACCATAAGCGGAAGCGTTATCACAACACGGTTGATGTAGTCATACGTCTTCACGATCCGACCGATCCAAGCACCGAACATACGGAGCCTCCGAGTTCAGCACACGTTCAGCTCGATGACGATCGCCGGTCTCCGATCCAGCCGAGCTCCGGAGATGAGTTTAAATCGGCCTGACGGTGTGGTGACGATGATGTTCTATCGGCGCGAGGCTTCGCCTAAACTCATGACGATATGACCGAGGTGGAATATGGTGGAAGGGGGCACCGCACACGGCTAAGGAACGATCCGTAGATCAACTTGTGTGTCTATGGGGTGCCCCCGGCCCCCGTATATAAGGGAGGGAGGGAGGAGGGGCGGGCCTAAGGGGCGCGCACCTAGGAGGAAACCTACTCCAGTAGGTTTCCCCCTTTCCTAATCCAAGAAGGAGGGAAGGAAGGAGTAGGAGAGGGGAAGGCAAGGGGCGCCCTTCCTTGTCCTATTCGAACTCAAGGGGGGCCCCCACTTGCCCTGCCGGCCCTCTCCTTCTCCAATAGGGCCCATCAAGGCCCATTACTTCCGGGGTTCGGTAACCCTCCGGTACTCGGTTTTCTCCGAAAACTCCGGAACCTTTCCGGTGTCCGAATATAGTCGTCAATATATCAATCTTTATGTCTCGACCATTCCGAGACTCCTCGTCATGTCCGTGATCACATCCGGGACTCGAACAAACTTCGTACATCAAAACTTATAAACTCATAATAAAACTGTCATCGAAGCGTTAAGCGTGCGGACCCTACGGGTTCGAGAACTATGTAGACATGACCTAAAACTATTCTCGGTCAATAACCAATAGCGGTACTGGATGCCCATATTGGTTCCTACATATTCTCTGAAGATCTTTATCGGTCAAACCGCATAACAACATACTTTGTTCCCTTTGTCATCGGTATGTTACTTGCCCGAGATTTGATCGTCGGTATTCAATACCTAGTTCAATCTCGTTACGGCAAGTCTCTTTACTCGTTCCGTAATCGTCATCTCATAACTAACTCATTAGTTACATGCTTGCAAGTCTTAGGTGATGAGTATTACCGAGAGGACCAGAGACACCTCTCCGACAATCGGAGTGACAAATCCTAATCTCGAATTATGCCAACCCAACATGTACCTTCGAAACACCAGAGAGCACCTTTATAATCACCCGATTCGTTGTGACGTTTGGTAGCACACAAAGTGTTGTTCGATGGCAGGAGTTGCACAATCTCATAGTTGTAGGAACTTTGTATAAGTCATGAAGAAAGCAATAGCAGTATACTAAACGATCAAGTGCTAGGCTAACGGAATGGGTCATGTCAATCACATCATTCTCCTAATGATGTGATCCCATTAATCAAATGACAACACATGTCTATGGTCAGGAAACATAACCATCTTTGATTAATGAGCTAGTCAAGTAGAGGCATACTAGTGACTATGTGTTTGTCTATGTATTCACACATGTATCATGTTTTCGGTTAATACAATTCTAGCATGAATAATAAACATTTATCATGATATGAGGAAATAAATAATAACTTTATTATTGCCTCTAGGGCATATTTCCTTCAGTCTCCCACTTGCACTAGAGTCAATAATCTAGAGTACACAGTAATGATTCTAACACCCATGGAGTCTTGGTGCTGATCATGTTTTGCTTGTGAGAGAGGCTTAGTCAACGGGTCTGCAACATTCAGATCCATATGTATCTTGCAAATCTCTATGTCTCCCACTTGGACTTGGTCCCGAATGGAATTGAAGCGTCTCTTGATGTGCTTGGTCCTCTTGTGAAATCTGGATTCCTTTGCCAAGGCAATTGCACCATTATTGTCACAGAAGATCTTCATTGGTCCCGATGCACTAGGTATGACACCTAGATCGGAAATGAACTCCTTCATCCGCACTCCTTCATTCGCTGCTTGAAGCAGCTATGTACTCCGCTTCACATGTAGATCCCACCACGGCGCTTTGTTTAGAACTGCACCAACTTACAGCTCCACTTGTTTAATAAAAACACGTATCCGGTTTGCGATTTAGAATCGTCCGGATCGGTGTCAAAGCTTACATCGGCGTAACCATTTACGACTAGCTCTTTGTCACCTCCATATCGAGAAACATATCCTTAGTCCTTTTCGTATTTCAGGATGTTCTTGACCGCTGTCCATGATCCACTCTGGATTACTTTGGTACCTTCCTGCCAAACTTATTGCTAAGCATACATCAGTGCAGGTACACAAGATTGCATACATGATAGAGCCTATGGCTGAAGCATAGGGAACATTTTCATTTTCTCTCTATCTTCTGCTTGTGGTGGGGCATTGAGTTTGACTCAACTTCACACCTTGTACCACGAGCAAGAATCCTTTCTTTGCTTGATCCATTTTGAACTTTTCAAAATTTTGTCAAGGTATGTGCTTTGTGAAAGTCCTATTAAGCGTCTTGATCTATCTCTATAGATCTTGATGCCCAATATGTAAGCATCTTCACGAGGTCTTTCATTGAAAAACTTTTATTCAAGTATCCCTTTATGCTATCCAGAAATTCTATATCATTTCCAATTAATAATATGTCATCAACATATAAAACTAGAAATGCTCTGAGCTCCCGCTCACTTTCTTGTAAATCTGAGCTTCTCCAAAAGTCTCAGATAAATCCATATCTTTGATTACACTATCAAAGTGTTTATTCCAACTCCAAGATGCTTGCACCAGTCCATAAATGGAGCGCTGGAGCTTGCACACTTTGTCAGCACCTTTTGGATCAACAAAACCTTCCGGGCTGCATCATATACATTCAAGAATGCAGTCTTGACATCCATTTGCCAAATTTCATAATCATGAAATGCAGCAATAGCTAACATGATTCGGACAGACTTAAGCATCGCTACGGGTGAGAAAGTCTCATTGTAGTCAACCCCTTGAACTTGTCGAAATCCTTTCGCAACAAGTCAAGCTTTATAGACAGTAACATTACCATCAGCGTCAGTCATCTTCTTAAAGATCCATTTATTCTCAATGGCTTGCCGATCATCGGGCAAGTCAACCGAAGTCCATACTTTGTTTTCTTACATGGATCCCATCTCAGATTTCATGGCCTCTAGCCATTTTGCAGAATCTGGGCTCATCATCGCTTCCTCATAGTTCGTAGGTTCATCATGGTCAAGTAACATGACTTCGAATAGGATTACCGTACCACTCAGTGCGGATCTTACTCTGGTAGACCTCGAGGTTCAGCAGAAACTTGATCTGAAGTTTCATGATCAATATCATTAGCTTCCTCACTAATTGGTGTAGTCGTCCACGGAACCGGTTCTTGTGATGAACTACCTTCAATAAGGGAGTAGATCTGATTATCTCATCAAGTTCTACTTTCCTCCCACTCACTTCTTTCAAGAGAAACTCCTTCTCTAGAAAGGATCCATTCTTAGCAACGAATGTCTTGCCTTCGGATCTGTGATAGAAGGTGTATCCAACAGTCTCTTTTGGATATCCTATGAAGACACATTTCTCTGATTTGGGTTCGAGCTTATCTGGTTGAAGTTTCTTCACATAAGCATCGCAGCCCCAAACTTTAAGAAATGACAACTTTGGTTTCTTGCCAAACCACAGTTCATAAGGCGTCGTCTCAGCGGTTTTGATGGTGCCCTATTTAGCGTGAATGCGGCCGTCTCTAAAGCATAACCCCAAAACGATAGCGGTAAATCGGTAAGAGACATCATAGATCGCACCATATCAAGTAAAGTACTGATTCTGACGTTCGGACCCACCATTTCGTTGTGGTGTTCGGGTGGTGTGAGTTGCGAAACTATTCCGCATTGTTTCAAATGTAAACCAAACTCGTAACTCAAATATTCTCCTCCACGATCAGATCGTAGAAACTTTATTTTCTTGTTACGATGATTTTCCACTTCACTCTGAAATTCTTTGAACTTTTCAAATGTTTCAGACTTGTGTTTCATTAAGTAGATATACCCATATCTGCTCAAATCATCTATGAAGGTGAGAAAAATAACGATATCCGCCACGAGCCTCAACATTCATTAGACCACATACATCTGTATGTATGATTTCCAACAAATCTGCTGCTCTCTCCATAGTTCCGGAGAACGGTGTTTTAGTCATCTTGCCCATGAGGTACGGTTCGCAAGTACCAAGTGATTCATAATCAAGTGATTCCAGAAGTCCATCAGTATGGAGTTTCTTCATGCGTTTTACACCGATATGACCTAAACGGCAGTGCCACAAATAAGTTGCACTATCATTATCAACTCTGCATCTTTTGGCTTTAACATTATGAATATGTGTATCACTACTATCGAGATTCAATAAAAATAGACCACTCTTCAAGGGTGCATGACCATAAAAGATATTACTCATATAAATAGAACAACCATTATTCTCTGATTTAAATGAATAATCATCTCGCATTAAACAAGATCCAGATATAATGTTCATGCTCAACGCCGCACCAAATAACAATTATTCAGGTCTAAAACTAATCCCGAAGGAAGATGTAGAGGTAGCGTGCGACCACGATCACATCGACTTTGGAACCGTTTCCCACGCGCGTCGTCACCTCGTCCTTGGCGATTGCTCGCTTATTCCGTAGTCCTGTTTGAGTTGCAAATATTAGCAATGAACCAGATATCAAATACCAGTGCTACTACGAGCTCTAGTTAGGTACACATCAATAACATGTATATCACATATACCTTTGCTCACTTTGCCATCCTTCTTATCCGCCAAATACTTGGGGCAGTTCCGCTTCGATGTCGATCTTCTTGCGGAGAAGCACTTTCGGTTTGAGCTTAGGTCCAGACTTGGGTTTCTTCTCTTGAGCAGCAACTTGCTTGCCGTTCTTCTTGAAGTTCCCCTTCTTCTTCCCTTTGCCCTTCTTCTTGAAACTAGTGGTCTTGTTGACCATCAACACTTGATGCTCCTTCTTGATTTCTACCTCTGCGGCTTTCAGCATCGCGAAGAGCTTGGGAATAGTCTTGTTCATCCCTTGCATATTATAGTTCATCACGAAGCTCTTGTAGCTTGGTGGCAGTGATTGGAGAATTCCATCAATGACACTATCATCGGAAGATTAACTCCCGGTTGAATCAAGTGATTATTATACCCAAACATTACGAGTATGTGTTCACCGACGAACTATTCTCCTCCATCTTGCAGCTATAGAACTTATTGGAGACTTCATATCTCTCAATCCGGGCATTTGCTTGAAATATTAACTTCAACTCTGGAACATCTCATATGCTCCATGATGTTCAAAATGTCGTTGAAGACCGGTTCCAAGCCGTAAAGCATGGCACACTTGAACTATAGAGTAGTCATCGCTTTGCTCGCCAGACGTTCTTAACGTCGTCGGTTGCATCAGCAGCAGTTCGGCACCCAGCGGTGCTTCGGGGCGTAACTCTTACGTGCAGCAATGAGGATAATCCTCGTGTTATGGACCCAATCCTTGTAATTGCTACCATCATCTTTCAACTTTGCTTTCTCAAGGAACGCATTAAAATTCAACGGAACAACAAAGACGAGCCATCTATCTACAAAAAAACATAGACAAGCAAGATACTATCAGGTACTAAGTTCATGATAAATTTAAGTTCAATTAATCATATTACTTAAGAACTCCCACTTAGACAGACATCTCTCTAGTCATCTAAGTGATCACGTGATCCAAATCAACTAAACCATAACCGATCATCACGTGAGATGGAGTAGTTTTCAATGGTGAACATCACTATGTTGATCATATCTACTATATGATTCACGCTCGACCTTTCGGTCTCCGTGTTCCGAGGCCATATCTGCATATGCTAGGCTCGTCAAGTTTAACTTGAGTATTCTGCGTGTGCAAAACTGGCTTGCACCCGTTGTAGATGGACGTAGAGCTTATCACACCCGATCATCACGTGGTGTCTCGGCGACGAACTTTGGCAGCGGTGCATACTCGGGAGAACACTTCTTGATAATTTTAGTGAGAGATCATCTTAAAATGCTACCGTCAATCAAAGCAAGATAAGATGCATAAAGGATAAACATCACATGCAATCAATATAAGTGATATGATATGGCCATCATCATCTTGTGCTTGTGATCTCATATCTTCGAAGCACCATCATGATCACCATCGTCACCGGCGCGACACCTTGATCTCCATCGTAGCATCGTTGTCGTTACACCATCTATTGCTTCTACGACTATCGCTACCGCTTAGTGATAAAGTAAAGCAATTACTGAGCGTTGCATTTCATACAATAAGCGACAACCATATGGCTCCTGCCATTGCCGATAACCGGTTACAAAACATGACCATCTCATACAATATAGCATCACGTCTTGACCATATCACATCACAACATGCCTGCAAAAACAAGTTAGGCGTCCTCTACTTTGTTGTTGCAAATTTTACGTGGCTGCTACGGGTTTAGCAAGAACCGTTCTCACCTCGCATCAAAACCACAATGATAGTTTGTCAAATAGACTCCGTTTAACCTTCGCAAGGACCGGCGTAGCCACACTCGTTCAACTAAAGTGAGAGAGAGAGACACCCGCCAGCCACCTTTAAGCACGAGTGCTCGTAGCGGTGAAACCAGTCTCGCGTAAGCGTCTGGCGTAATGTCGGTCCGGCGCTTCATCTCACAATACCGCTGAACCAAAGTATGACATGCTAGTAGGCAGTATGACTTATATCGTCCACAACTCACTTGTGTTCTACTCATGCATATAACATCAACGCATAAAACCTGGCTCTGATACCACATTTGGGGAACGTAGTAATTTCAAAAAAATTCTTACGCACACGCAAGATCATGGTGATGGCATAGCAACGAGAAGGGAGAGTGTTCGTCCATGTACCCTCGTAGACCGTAAGCGGAAGCGTTATCACAACGCGGTTGATGTAGTCGTACGTCTTCACGATCCGACCGATCCAAGCACCGAACATACGAAGCCTCCAAGTTCAGCACACGTTTAGCTCGATGACGATCTCCGGCCTCCGATCCAGCCGAGCTCCGGAGATGAGTTTAAATCGACGACGGTGTGGTGGCGATGATGATGTTCTACGGCGCAGGCTTCGCCTAAACTCATGACGATATGACCGAGGTGGAATATGGTGGAAGGGGCACCGCACGGCTAAGGAACGATCCGTAGATCAACTTGTGTGTCTATGGGGTGCCCCGCCCCGTATATAAAGGAGGGAGGGAGGAGGGGCGGCCTAAGGGGAGGCGCGCCCTAGGAGGGGGAACCTACTCCAGTAGGTTTCCCCTCCTTCCTAATCCAGAAGGAGGGAAGGAAGGAGTAGGAGAGGGGAAGGCAAGGGGCGCCCCCTTCCTTGTCCTATTCGGACTCAAGGGAGGCGCACCACTTGCCTGGCCGCCCCTCTCTTTCTCCATGAGGGCCCATCAAGGCCCATTATTTCCGGGGAGGGGGTTCGGTAACCCTCCGGTACTCGGTTTTCTCCAAAACTCCGGAACCTTTCCGTGTCGAATATAGTCGTCCAATATATCAATCTTTATGTCTCGACCATTCCGAGACTCCTCGTCATGTCCGTGATCACATCCGGGACTCCGAACAAACTTCGGTACATCAAAACTTATAAACTCATAATAAAACTGTCATCGAAACGTTAAGCGTGCGGACCCTACGGGTTCGAGAACTATGTAGACATGACCTAAAACTATTCTCGGTCAATAACCAATAGCGGTACCTGGATGCCCATATTGGTTCCTACATATTCTATGAAGATCTTTATCGGTCAAACCGCATAACAACATACTTTGTTCCCTTTGTCATCGGTATGTTACTTGCCCGAGATTTGATCGTCGGTATTCAGTACCTAGTTCAATCTCGTTACCGGCAAGTCTCTTTACTCGTTCCGTAATACGTCATCTCATAACTAACTCATTAGTTACATGCTTGCAAGTCTTAGGTGATGAGTATTACCGGAGGACCCAGAGACACCTCTCTGACAATCGGAGTGACAAATCCTAATCTCGAATTATGCCAACCCAACATGTACCTTCGGAAACACACAGAGAGCACCTTTATAATCACCCGATTCACGTTGTGGCGTTTGGTAGCACACAAAGTGTTGTTCGTAAACAGGAGTTGCACAATCTCATAGTTGTAGGAACTTTGTATAAGTCATGAAGAAAGCAATAGCAGTATACTAAGCGATCAAGTGCTAGGCTAACGGAATGGGTCATGTCAATCACATCATTCTCCTAATGATGTGATCCCATTAATCAAATGACAACACATGTCTATGGTCAGGAAACATAACCATCTTTGATTAATGAGCTAGTCAAGTAGAGGCATACTAGTGACTATGTGTTTGTCTATGTATTCACACATGTATCATGTTTCCGGTTAATACAATTCTAGCATGAATAATAAACATTTATCATGATATGAGGAAATACATAATAACTTTATTATTGCCTCTAGGGCATATTTCCTTCAATCATAAAGTAACAATTATATCTTAGTAATGCCCAGAGATCCTTCCTCTCGACTCCCTGCGAGAAAGTGATCCTGGAGCCATCATATCCATTTAGTGTCACAAGTAACCAGTTCTAGTTGTAGTAGATCGGGATACAACTCTGAGCGTCCGTTACCGTGGACACAACTGTTCGAATAGATATACGTCCCTGTAGCGGTGCACCAACTTACCCATCACGCTCGATTAACTTTGGCCGGACACACTTTTCCTGGTTATATCCGACCTCTGCTGATCGACACACTGTAGTCCTGCCTAGGCTCAACAGAGAGGTCGGTACACCAGTCTACATCCTAAATGTGAAGGGGCCATGGCCCAATCGTCTGCAATCCGGCATGTTGCGAGGATGACCGGGATCAGTCCTGACTACCTCTTTATGCAAAGCAAGTGCTTATTCAGACAACCCAGGCATGTGCCACTCAATTGCTGACATTTGTGAGCTTTCAGAAGAATTGTACGACGCCGAGTGCCCATACTTATTCCCGAGTGGTGGTTAGTGCGAAAAGGCCAGAGGCCTACTCAGATCACATATCCAAACCCGTTAGTGTCTTGGGACCACGCGGAGACGATCAGTGATCCTGTCGCCCCGTCTCGCGGACTTACAATAAGGGCCAGGCCCATCCCTCTCTACGACGGTCTGCCTGCCCGGTCATGCCTCGTCGTTATCTCGCGGGTACCCTCATGGTCAACCCGACTTCAATAACACTCGCGGTACCCCTTGGCTCGACCCGACTTGAACAAAGGACTCAGGTGAAGGTCAAGGTATCCGTGTGTCCATAACATCAAGGTGGAATTGAGAAATCACCCTCAATGGATTCCTACTCGACGTAACCGTCAAGGTGACCTTGGAGGAATCACCCTCGGAGGATTCACTATTGAGGTGTTGCACGACAGAGTCATCATCAGAAGTGGTGAACGAGGAATCACCCTTTGTAATCCACAAATGTTTAACTACGCTACGAGGTATCACCCTCGGCACTCGATAGTAGTTTTGTAGAGTCATACAACTAGGGGGGGGGTGATGTGTCGGTCTCTGCCCGGCGATCACATTGATCGAGTCACCGGTAACAAAGTGTGGCAACAAGGACAACGGTGAGGGGTCATTGATGGATCACTAACCAACCTATACTAAGCATATAGGATATCAGGTAAAGTAACAACAACAGGTGAAAAAAGCAGGCTATGCATTAGAATAGGAACTATCGAACAACAGTACCAAAATCTAATGCAAGCATGAGAGAGAAAGAATGGGCGATATAGGAATGATCGGCTCCATTATAAACTCTTGCTTCAGCCTACATATCCCTATTTCATCCTTTGTTTTTGAACCTTGTTTTATCATCCAGCTTGTAGTAGTTTTTATATCCATATTTTACAAACATGTGTTTATAAGAGGTGATGGTATTTCCGTGTAGAGTGGAAGTAGTTCATTTTGATTTATATAGTACATTTTTTGTTGGCATCCATGTTTATGCCTCTATATATACACGTTTAAGGAGTGTACAAAGTCAGGGGAACATGGAGGTGGTGGAGGGGTGCCCATGGGGTCCCTGTGGCCCTGGGTCATGCCCCCCTAGTCGTGAGTTGGGAGCACAAGGGGCCCATGGGCACCACCTTCTCCGCTTGTTGGGACCTTCTAGACTAGAAAATTAGCGACTTATTTTTTTTAGTTTTTTGTCACCGAAAATTATTCTCCTGGAAAGTGCAAAAAAGTAGAGAAAACAAAAAATTGCATTCCTCGCTATCAGCTAGAACTCCCCGAAGCCTGGCATAGTAGTCTGTCATCTTTGCATGTGCCGTCGTCAAACATGCACTGGTGTTCACGTAAAAACTTGTCCAGCAGCAAAAATAGAGGCCGCTGGCTCACTTGAATTCGAGCAGCTGGCTCTAACGACTGAATCGTCTCCTCCGGGTCATGGTGGTGTGGTTGCACGTGCCAAAATTGGGGCTCGGCTCTAGCTGTCAACGATTTGCTAACTGTTCTTTGGTCCTCATCACAGTCAAGGATAGTAAACAGTCGCATACACAAGAGGGTGCCAAAGATCACTGGTACATTGAGCTGCTATACAAACAGTTTTAAACCCCTTTCTGCAATGGCATTTTAAATTGTCGCGTTGCCTGTGTGTGTGATGGGGGTGAGGGGAGTCCTTCCCACACGACCCAGAAACCGTCGGGATAGGGAGTAGCAATGCATACATTTTGCATAACTAAGTGTATGCAATGCCGACATCTATCCCATACACGAGTCTTCAGACAATTGTTTGTGATATGTCGAATATCCCAAACGCTTCATCCTTCCTACTCGTTTGTGCTCGCATTACCATCGCAGCCGGCACTCGGTAGTGCTACGTTTATGATGTGCGTCCATCATAAACAGTTCACGATTATAGAACATGTATGATAAGAAGAAAATCACACACATTTACTTTTCCTTGACTCTATGCGATTCGATGTAAGAGTGCATACTATTGTCCTTACAAAACTGTATGCGAAGTTTGAATATATCCCACATGATGCATCCGTCGTACCCGCGTCGGATGAGGCCTATCACACGCGCTCTTCTATATGAGCAAACGTTTAGGATGCGCACGACATCATAAACAGTCCATCATTGCCAAGCGTGTGTGATAAGGTGACTTTCGCAAATATTTAATAATTAAGAAGGAACTATGTGCGTTGTTGTTGTATATCTCACATGTTTTTTCTTGGTTGATCGTGTGTGCAGTAGACATTCATCGCACACGTAGTGGATCTGAAAAACGTGTCTGATCTTGATGTTTATCATAGATTTTGCTTTCCCAAACCGTGTGCAGTGTACTGGCCCGTAGAACATAATTTATGCCTGATTTATCCCTAATTTAATCCCTGCATTTAAAATCAACATATTTTGAATTTGAAAGTAGGCAATCACTTAGTTCATATCGAACCATGTTTATTACAAATATAGACTCAAGGACAAATGTATAATTCAATGCACAAGTACATATAGTGAATAACTACAAAAGCACCAAGTAAAAAAATGATGCACCACAGTTGTACTAAAGACTATAAAGAGAGAGGCAAAAGATATTCTAGTTGCTGGAGAAGGTGAAGTGGAGTGCCCTGATACGTCTCCAACGTATCTATAATTTTTGATTGTTCCATGCTATTATATTACCCCTTTTTGGATGCTTATGGGTTTTATTTTACACATTTATATCATTTTTGGGACTAACCTATTAACCGGAGGCCCAACCCATATTGCTATTTTATTGCCTGTTTCAGTAATTCGAAGAAAAGGAATATCAAACGGAGTCCAGACAGAATGAAACCTTCGGCAGCGTTATTTTTGGGAAGAATATCATCTTGGAGACTTGGAGTTCACGTCAGAAGATCCTCGAGGCAGCCACGAGATAGGAGGGCGCCCCCCCCTTGTAGGGCGCGCCCCTGTCTCGTGGGCCCCTCAAGCACCTCCCGACCGACTTCTTTCGCCTATATAAGCCTACGTACCGCCGCCGCAATCCTCTGTAGCCACCAAAAACCTCTCGAGAGCCCGTTCCGGCACCCTGCCGGAGGGGGAACCCATCACCGGTGGCCATCTTCATCATCCCGGCGCTCTCCATGACGAGGAGGGAGTAGTTCACCCTTGGGGCTGAGGGTATGTACGAGTAGCTATGTGTTTCATCTCTCTCTCTCTCTCTCTCTCTCTCTCTCTCTCGTGTTCTCTCTATGGCACAATCTTGATGTATCGCGAGCTTTGTTATTATAGTTGGATCTTATGATGTTTCTCCCCCTCTACTCTCTTGTGATGAATTGAGTTTCCCTCTTGAAGTTATCTTATCGGATGGAGTCTTTGATTTGAGAACACTTGATGTATGGCTTGCCGTGTTTATCTGTCGTGACAATGGGATATCACGTGCCACTTGATGTATGTTTTGGAGACTAACTTGCGGGTTCCACCCATGAACCTATGCATAGGGGTTGGCACACATTTTCTTGACTCTCCGGTAGAAACTTTGGGGCGCTCTTTGAAGTACTTTGTGTTGGTTGAATAGATGAATCTGAGATTGTGTGATGCATATCGTATAATCATACCCACGGATACTTGAGGTGACAATGGAGTATCTAGGTGACATTAGGGTTTTGGTTGATTTGTGTCTTAAGGTGTTATTCTAGTACGAACTCTTGAATAGATTGATCTGAAAGAATAACTTTGAGGTGGTTTCATACCCTACCATAATCTCTTCGTTTGTTCTCCGCTATTAGTGGCTTTGGAGTGACTCTTTGTTGCATGTTGAGGGATTGTTATATGATCTATCTATGTTATTATTGTTGAGAGAACTTGCACTAGTGAAAGTATGAGCCCTTTGCCTTGTTTCCTATCATTGCAATACCGTTTACGCTCACTTTTATCATTAGTTACCTTGCTGTTTTTATATTTTCAGATTACAAAAACCTATATATACTATCCATATTGCACTTGTATCACCACCTCTTCGCCGAACTAGTGCACCTATACAATTTACCATTGTATTGGGTGTGTTGGGGACACAAGAGACTTTTTGTTATTTGGTTGCAGGGTTGTTTGAGAGAGACCATCTTCATCCTACGCCTCCGACGGATTGATAAACCTTAGGTCATCCACTTGAGGGAAAGTTACTACTGTCCTACAACCCTGTGCACTTGCAGGCCCAACAACGTCTATAAGAAGAAGGTTGTGTAGTAGACATCAAGCTCTTTTCTGGCGCCGTTGCTAGGGAGGTGAGTGCTTGAAGGTATATCTTTTGATCTTGAAATTGAACCTTTTTGTTTCTTGTTTTATCACTAGTTTAAGTTTATAAAAGAAAAACTGCAAAAAATGGAGTTGAGTTTGTCTCATATGCTTCGTCTTTTTAATATCTTTCGTGAGTATGATGGAAAGGAAAATTGTGCTCAAGTGCTAGAAGAAGAATGCATTAAAATGCTTGGTACTAAATCTTTGTATGATGAGCATGATTGCAATGTTGTTAGTATGAATTCCTTGAATATCCAATATGCTAATGATATGCAAAGCCTCAAGCTTGGGGAAGCTATGTTTGATGAAGATGATATTTTTTGTCCCCCAAGTTTTGATGAGAATATTTATTATGATGAAAGCGTGCCTCCTATTTATGATGATTATATTGATGAAAGTGGGTTTGGAAGAGTCTCAACTTTAGGAAGTAGTGATCCCACTATTTTGGAGGATGTTGAATCTTATTGTGATGAATATGAAAGTGGATTTGGAAGAGTGTCAACTTTATTTAGTGATGAATCCACTATTTCGGAAGAGGTTCCAATTGATTATGAGAACAAAGTTGCTGTCTATGATGATTATTGTGATGACTTGTATGCTATTAGGAATAATGATAACCATGAAACTTGTCATCATGATTTTAGTTTTCAATTGGGTTATGCCTCACATGATAATTATTTTGTTGAGTTTGCTCCCACTATTATTCATGAGAAGAAATTCGCTTATGTGGAGAGTAGTAAATTTTCTATGCTAGAAAATCATGAAAAGAATGCTTTAGGTGATGGTTATATTGTTGAATTCATTCATGATGCTACTGAAAATTATTATGAGATAGGAACATATGCTTGTAGGAATTGCAATAATATCAAGTTTCCTCTCTATGTGTTGAAAATCTTGAAGTTATGCTTGTTTTGCCTTCCTATGCTAGTTGATTATTGTTCCCATAAGTTGTTTGCTCACAAAATCCCTATGCATAGGAAGTGGGTTAAACTTAAATGTGCTAGTCATATGCTTCATGATGCTCCGTTATGTTTCAATTCTTATCTTTTATGTGAGCATCATTGTCATCATCATGCCTAGCTAAAAAGGCATTAAAGAAAAGCGCTTGTTGGGAGACAACCCAATTTTTAACCTTACTGTTTTTGTGTGTTCACATGGTTATTCTACTGTATTAATCATGTTTTATAGCTTTTGTTTCAATAAAGTGCCAAGTAAGACCTTTAGGATAGCTTACGGTGATAGTTGTGTTGATCCTGCTGAAAATCAGAAACTTTTGCACCCAGTAAATTAGTTTTGTTAATTTACAGAAATGTGATTTTGATCTTATTATTTTTGCTCTGGATTGGTACACACATTTCTTAGGACTTCCTAATTTGGTAGGATTTTTGGAGTTCCAGAAGTATACGTTTGATACAGATTACTACAGACTGTTCTGTTTTTGACAGATTCTGTTTTCTATGTGTTGTTTGTTTATTTTGATGAATCTATGGCTAGTATTAAGTGGTATGCACCATAGATAAGTTGGAATACAGTAGGTTACACCAATATGAATTTAGAATGAGTTCATTACAGTACCTTATGTGGTGGTTTTGTTTTCTTTCACTAACGGAGCTTATAAGATTTCCTGTTGAGTTTTGTGTTGTGAAGTGTTCATGTTTTGGGTAAAGCTTTGATGGACTATGGAATAAGGAATGGCAAGAGCCTAAGCTTGGGGATTCCCAAGGCACCCCAAGATATTCAAGGAGAGCCAAAATCCTAAGCTTGGGGATGCCCCGGGAAGTTATCCCCTCTTTCGTCTTCGTTCATTGGTAACTTTACTTGGAGCTATATTTTTATTCGCCACATGATATATGTTTTGCTTGGAGCGTCATTTTCTTTTGTTAGTATTTGCTTTCTGTTATTTATAATAACGTTTTGCATCTTTAGTTTCAATAAAAAAAGTCAAGGATAGCCTTTGCCATGCTTATTTTGCTAGTATACATGTTGCTGTTTGAAAACAGAAAGTTTACCGCTGTTGCAAAAATTCCCTAGAAAAGTCAGAGAATGGTATAATGTTGAATTCTTTTGAATAATGAGATCTGATAAATTTACTACAGTGGTAATTTTATTTCATAATTTTTGGAGTTAGGGAAGTATTGATACTCTTGCATTCTTTACAAACTGTACTGTTTTGGCAGATTGCTGTTATGTTTGCATTGTTTGCATATGTTTGCTTGTCTAATGATTCTATTTGAGGATAGGAGTATCAAATATGCAGAGGAATTTAGTATGCAATGTTGAATAATAATTTTAGTGATTTGTTACAGTAGAAAATGATAAGGTTTTGCATTGGTTTATACTAACCTATCTCACGAGTTCTTGTTGAGTTTGGTGTGGATGAAGCTTTTGATAAAAAGAGAAACCATGATGAGAGGAATTAAGGAGACACAAAAGTTCAAGCTTGGGGATGACCAAGGCACCCCAAGATAATATTTCAAGAATTCTCAAGCATCTAAGCTTGGGGATGCCCCGGTAGGCATCCCACCTTTCTTCTCCAACCACTATCGGTTAGTATCGGCTGAGCCTAAGTTTTTGCTTCTTCACATGAGTTGTGCTATCCTTGCAATGTCATTTTATTTTGTTTTGCTTGCTGTTTGAATAAGATACCAAGATCTGAAATTCTTTAATGAGAGAGTCTTCACATAGTTACATAATTATTTAGCTACTCATTGATCTTCACTTATATCTTTCGGAGTAGTTTGTCATTTGCTCTAGTACTTCACTTATATCTTTTTAGAGCACGGCGGTGGTTATATTTTGTAGAAATTGTAGATCTCTCATGCTTAACTTATATTATTTTGAGAGTCTTTTAGAACAGCATGGTATTTGCTATGGTTACAAAGTTGGTCCTAGAATGATGAGCATCCAAGTTGGGTATAATAAAAACTATCATAGAAAAGTGAACTGGATGCTATGATCAATATGATACTTGATAATTGTTTTGAGATATGGAGGTAGTGATACTAAAGTCATGCTAGTTGAGGTGATTATGAAAAATTCTTGTGTTGAGGGTTGTGATTCCCGTAGCATGCACGTATGGTGAACCGCTTTGTGATGAAGTTGGAGAACAATTTTATTTATTCATTGTCTTCCTCATGAGTGGCGGTCGGGGACGAGCAATGGTCTTTTCCTACCAATCTATCCCCCTAGGAGCATGCACGTAGTGCTTTGGTTTTTGATGACTTCTAGATTTTCGCAACAAGTATATGAGTTCTTTTGAGTAATGTTGAGTCCATGGATTATACGCACCTCACCCTTCCACCATTTCTAGCCTCTCTTGTGCCGCGCAACTCTCGCCGGTACCATACACCCACCATATACCTTCTTCAAAACAGCCACCATACCTACCTATTATGGCATTTCCATAGCCATTCCGAGATATATTGCCATGCAACTTTCCACCATTCCATTCATATGACACGCATTACTTTTGTCATATTGCTCTTTGCATGATCATGTAGTTGACATCGTATTTGTGGCAAGGCCACCTTCATAATTTTCACACATGTCACTCTTGATTCATTGCATATCCCGGTACACCGCCGGAGGCATTCATATAGAGTCATACCTTGTTCTAGCTTTGATTTGTAATTCTTGAGTTGTAAATCCATAAAAGTGTGATGATCTTCATTATTAGAGCATTGTCCTAGTGAGGAAAGGATGATGAAGATTATGATTCCCCCACAAGTTGGGATGAGACTTCGGACTTTTTAAAAAAAATATAAAGGCCAAAAAAAAAGAAAGGCCAAAGAAAAAAAAGAAAAAGAAAAAAAGAGAAAGAAAAGAAAAAGTAATAATAAAATGAGAGAAAAATAGAGAAGGGACAATGCTACTATCTCTTTTTCCACACTTGTGCTTCAAAGTAGCACCATGATCTTGATGATAGAGTCTCTCCTATGTTGTCATTTGCATATACTAGTGGGAATTTTTCATTATAGAACTTGGCTTGTATATTCCAATGATGGGCTTCCTCAAAATGCCCTAGGTCTTCGTGAGAAAGCAAGTTGGATGCACACCCACTTAGTTTCTTTTTGTTGAGCTTTCATATATTTATAGCTTTAGTGCATCCGTTGCATGGCAATCCCTACTCACTCACATTGATATCTATTAATGGGCATCTCCATAGCCCGTTGATACGCCTAGTTGATGTGAGACTATCTTCTCCTTTTTTGTCTTCTCCACAACCACCATTCTACTCCACATGTAGTGCTATGTCCATGGCTCACGCTCATGTATTGCGTGAAAGTTGAAAGTGTTTGAGATTATTAAAGTATGAAACAGTTGCTTGGCTTGTCATCGGGGTTGTGCATGATTAAACACGTTGTGTGATGAAGATAGAGCAATAGCTAGACTATATGATTTTGTAGGGGTAACTTTCTTTGGCCATGTTATTTTGAGAAGACATGATTACTTTGATAAGTATGCTTGAAGTATCAGCATTTTCATGTTAATATGAACTTTTATTTTGTATCTTTTGGATCTGAACATTCATGCCCCAATAAAGAAAAATTACATTGAGAATTATGCTAGGTAGCATTCCACATCAAAAATTCTGTTTTTATCATTTACCTACTCGAGGACGAGCAGGAATTGAGCTTGGGGATGCTTGATACGTCTCGAATGTATCTATAATTTTTGATTGTTCCATGCTATTATATTACGCCTTTTTGGATGTTTATGGGCTTTATTTTACACATTTATATCATTTTTGGGACTAACCTATTAACCTGAGGCCCAGCCCATATTGCTGTTTTATTGCCTGTTTCAGTATTTCGAAGAAAAGGAATATCAAACGGAGTCCAAACGGAATGAAACCTTCGGCAGCGTTATTTTTGGGAAGAATATCATCTTGGAGACTTGGAGTTCACGTCAGAAGATCCTTGAGGCGGCCACGATATAGGAGGGCGCCCCCTCCCCCCCGTAGGGCGCGCCCCCTGTCTCGTGGGCCCCTCGAGCACCTCCTGACCGACTTCTTTCGCCTATATAAGCCTACATACCCTAAAAACATCGAATATCAAGATATATCAGGAGTTCCGCCGCCGCAAGCCTCTGTAGCCACCAAAAACCTCTCGGGAGCCTGTTCCGGCACCCTGCCAGAGGGGGAACCCATCACCCGTGGCCATCTTCATCATCCTGGCGCACTCCATGACGAGGAGGGGGTAGTTCACCCTCGGGGCTGAGGGTATGTACCAGTAGCTATGTGTTTGATCTCTCTCTCTCTCGTGTTCTCTCTATGGCACGATCTTGTTGTATCGCGAGCTTTCTTATTATATTTGGATCTTATGATGTTTATCCCCCTCTACTCTCTGGTGATGAATAGAGTTTCCCTCTTGAAGTTATCTTATCGGATTGAGTCTTTGATTTGAGAACACTTGATGTATGTCTTGCCGTGTTTATCTGTGGTGACAATGGGATATCACGTGCCACTTGATGTATGTTTTGGTGACCAACTTGCGGGTTCCGCCCATAAACCTATGCATAGGGGTTGGCACACGTTTTCTTGACTCTCCGGTAGAAACTTTGGGGCGCTCTTTCAAGTACTTTGTGTTGGTTGAATAGATGAATATGAGATTGTGTGATGCATATTGTATAATCATACCCACGGATACTTGAGGTGACAAAGATTTGTGTCTTAAGGTGTTATTCTAGTACGAACTCTTGAATAGATTGATCCAAAAGAATAACTTTGAGGTGGTTTCATACCCTACCATAATCTTTTCGTTTGTTCTCCGCTATTAGTGGCTTTGGAGAGGGACTCTTTGTTGCATGTTGAGGGATTGTTATATCATCTATCTATGTTATTATTGTTGAGAGAACTTGCACTTGTGAAAGTATGAGCCCTTTGCCTTGTTTCCTATCATTGCAATACCGTTTACGCTCACTTTTATCATTAGTTACCTTGCTGTTTTTATATTTTCAGATTACAAAAACCTATATCTACTCTCCATATTGCACTTGTATCACCACCTCTTCGCCGAACTAGTGCACCTATACAATTTACCATTGTATTGGGTGTGTTGGGGACACAAGAGACTTTTTGGTATTTGGTTGCAGGGTTGTTTGAGAGAGACCATCTTCATCCTACGCCTCCGACGGATTGATAAACCTTAGGCCATCCACTTGAGGGAAATTTGCTACTGTCCTACAAACCTGTGCACTTGCAGGCCCAACAACGTCTACAAGAAGAAGGTTGTGTAGTAGACATCATGCCCATATTGTGCCCTCCATGCGTAATGCGCACATGACTCTAGGCCAACCCCTTGTGATGGCCGCTCGCCCATCCTTCATTGTCATCATTAGGACTTCTTGATGCTCATTGTAGTCTCGATGAAATACTTTAACCTTCATTGCATGTCTACCAATCATATACTTTGTTAGGTAATTTTAAGTAAACTGCTTTGGGAACCAGTGCAAATGGAAAAGATTCAGACATAGTTGTCTAACAACTCATTATGGGCAGTAAAAAGAAAAGGCTATAGAGTTTGTAGTTACCATCCTACAACTCACTATTATGTTGGATAGAGCGTAAATAAATAATTTAATTTCCACCGTTCGTAACTTTTTGCTAATAATCCTTATCAGTTTCCTCACTTGATGCTGGTTCATGAATATGTCATTGCCCTGAAAAGGGTCAATGCGTGGATCTTTGCCGATGACATATGTACCTACAAGCAACAAGTCAATATTAGAAGGTAAAAAGTGTCCAGGCATGGATCTATATGCACTTATGGAACGACCGAGGGGGGTAGAAATCGACGGATGAAACTAACCTCGGTGGAAAATGTTGGCCACTCCCATTGTTGTCTTGCATAAGTACATGGAAATGCATGATCAGTACAACAAGCTTAACATCAAACAAATATAGCCTAAACAACATCATCTCCAAATGATAGCTTGAATGTGTTGATATCAGCATGTTGTTAAAGCGGATAAAAAATGGAAGGGAATGTTAACTACAACAGGCTTAACAACCACCAAATATTGTAATTCAAACTGGTATTATTAAAAATGAACATAACGTAGCTCGTGCTTAAACATCACACTGGATAAATGTGTAGAACTAAAATAAAGGGCATGTGTGAACTACACCAGGCATAATAGGAACCAAATATAGCCATTCAAACTAGTATTGATGAAATCAAACTGCACAGTTCCGAGTTGCACATAATGAACATCACATTATGATTAACTGAAATAAACGAGTCATACATGATAAGTATAACAACCAAATATAGCCATTGAAAACTAGACAGAGCCTCGCTGCAACCAACCAAACAAGCAAATACAGATAAACAGGGTATATGCTGGAAAACTGGAGAAATGCTTACTGCAACGAACCTAACAAGCAAATACAGATAAACAAGGCATCTGCTTGAGAACTGGACAAATCCTCACTGCAACTAACCTAACAACCAAATACAAATAAACAAGGCATCTGCTTGATAACTAGACAAATGCTCACAGCAACCGACCTAACAACTAAATATAGATAAACAAGGCATCTGGTTGATAACTGGACTGCAACTAACATAACAGCCAAATACAAATAAACAAGGCATCTCCTTACTATAAACAACCAAATATAGCCATTCGTGAAACTCAAGTGGACAATTCATACTTAAACTTCACATAGCCCTATTGAACATTACATTTCTGCATAACTGAAATAATTAAACACGGCACAGTTAAAACACCACATGGCAAAAGGTACTACAACAAAGGGTACGTGTTGGCTAGCTAGAAAAATTAAGATTTGCTAATAGGATATTGCCTCACCTGTCATTGACGGGATCCTTCAACTTGGAAAAGAACAAACCCATGGTGCGCTCCCTGATGTCATCGATGGGCTGTTTCACCTTGGAAGAGCCTTTGTGGGTGTTGGGGAATGCAGTAATTTCAAAAAAATTCCTACGATCACGCAAAATCTATCTAGGTGATGCATAGCAACAAGAGGGGAGAGTGTATCCACGTACCCTTGTAGACCGAAAGCGGAAGATTTTCAATAACGCGGTTGATGTAGTCGAACTTCTTCACGATCCAACCGATCAAGTACCGAATGTACGGCACCTCCACGTTCAGCACACTTTCAGCTCGATGACGTCCCTCGTACTCTTGATCCAGTTGAGCCCGAGGGAGAGTTCCGTCAGCACGATGGTATGGCGATGGTGATGATGAAGTTACCAGCGCAGGGCTTCGCCTAAGCACTACGATGATATGACTGAGGTATGTAACTATGGAGGGGGGCACCACACACGACTAAGACAAATCTTGGAGTGCCTTTGGGGTGCCCCCTGCCCACGTATATAAAGGAGGGAGGAAGAGGAGGCCGGCCTAGAGGGGGTGCGCCAAAAGGAGGGAGTCCTACTTGGACTCCCTGTCCAAGTAGGATTCGCCCCCCCTTTCCTATCCCAACTAGGAGAAGGAAGGGAAAGAGGAAGAGGGGAGAAGGAAGGAGGGGGTGCCGCCCCCTCCTAGTCCAATTCGGACCAGCCCATGGGGGGGGCGGCGCGGCCACACCTTGAGGCCCTTATCTTCTTTCCGGTATGGCCCATTACGGCCCACTACTTCCCCCGATGAATTCCCATAACTCTCCGGTACTCTGAAAAATACCCGAATCACTCGTAATCTTTCTGATGTACAAATATAGCCTTCCAATATATCAATCTTTATGTATCGACCATTTCGAGACTCCTCGTCACGTCCGTGATCTCATCCGGGACTCCGAACAAATTACGGTCATCAAATCACATAACACATAATACAAATCGTCATCGAACGTTAAGCGTGCGGACCCTACGAGTTCAAGAATTATGTAGACATGACCGAGACATATCTCTGGTCAATAACCAATAGCGGAACCTGGATGCTCATATTGGCTCTCACATATTCTACGAAGATCTTTATCGGTCAAACCGCATAACAACATACGTTGTTCCCTTTGTCATCGGTATGTTACTTGCCTGAGATTCGATCATCGGTATCATCATACCTAGTTCAATCTCGTTATCGGCAAGTCTCTTTACTCGTTCCATAATGCATCACCCTGCAACTAACTCATAGTCACGTTGCTTGCAAGGCTTATTGTGATGTGCATTTCCGAGAGGGCCCAGAGATACCTCTCTGATACACGGAGTGACAAATCCTAATCTTGATCTATGCCAACCCAACAAACATGTTTTGAGACACCTGTAGAGCATCTTTATAATCACCCAGTTACGTTGTGACATTTGATAGCACACAAGGTGTTCCTCCGGTATTCGAGAGTTGCATAATCTCATAGTCTGAGGAACATGTATAAGTCATGAAGAAAGCAGTAGCAATGAAACTGTAATGATCATAATGCTAAGCTAACGAATGGGTCTTGTCCATCACATCATTCTCCTAATGATGTGATCCGGTTCATCAAATGACAACACATGTCTATGGTTAGGAAACATAACCATCTTTGATAAATGAGCTAGTCAAGTAGAGGCATACTAGGGACACTTTGTTTTGTCTATGTATTCACACATGTACCAAGTTTCCGTTTAATATAATTCTAGCATGAATAATAAACATTTATCATGAAATAAGTAAATAAATAAAAAACTTTATTATTGCCTCTAGGGCATATTTCTTTCAGTCTCCTTGTCGGTGTCAAAACCGGCGGATCTCGGGTAGGGGGTCCCGCACTGTGCGTCTAGGCGGATGGTAACAGGAGACAAGGGACACGATGTTTTTACCCAGGTTCGGGCCCTCTCGATGGAGGTAAAACCCTACTCCTGCTTGATTGATATTGATGATATGGGTAGTACAAGAGTGGATCTACCACGAGATCAAGGAGGCTAAACCCAAGAAGCTAGCCTATGGTATGATTGTTGTAATGGTTGTTGTCCTACGGACTAAAAGCCTTCCGGTTTATATAGACACCGGAGAGGGCTAGGGTTACACAGAGTCGGTTACAATGGTAGGAGATCTACATATCCCTATCGTCAAGCTTGCCTTCCACGCCAAGGAAAGTCCCATCCGGACATGGGACGGAGTCTTCAATCTTGTATCTTCGTAGTCTTGGAGTCCGGCGGACGATGATAGTCCGGCTGTCCGGACACCCCCTAGTCCAGGACTCCCTCAGTAGCCCCTGAACCTGGCTTCAATGACGATGAGTCCGGCGCGCATAATGTTCGGCATTGCAAGGCGGGTTCCTCCTCCGAATAATCCATAGAAGATTGTGAACATCAGGATAGTGTCCGGCTCTGCAAAATAATTTCCACATTCTACCGTAGAGAGAATAATATGTACACAAGTTCAATCTGCTGACGTGTTTCGTGGCATGACGTCATGCCACTACCAAGCCTTTACTTGAACCGTTTTTTATTATACCACCTCGGTAGCGTTTAGCGGCGGTTTCCTTGGCACGTCTTGTCGAAGCAGAGATCGTGTTCCCCTTATTCCGGGATTCTCATCAATACGGACGTGGGTAACCCAACCGCGCCATTGATGGTGGCGCTTGGGAGATAAGCGAGTTTTACCAGGCCGGCGGGGACGCATAGTCTTCGTCCGCCTATATATAAGGGGATAAGGATCCACCTTTTTACCTACGCCTTCTTCCTCCTTTGCTTATCCATCTCCGCGCACTCTCGAGCTCCAGCGCCCAAGTCCGTGCGTCTCGCCTCGACCTTCTCCGACCATGTCCGGAGCGGGAGGCAAATGGATGGCCTCCACCGTTAAGGAGGAGAACATCGAAAAGCTGCGCGGCGCCGGATACCTCTCCAAATGACATCAGCGCACCGGCTGCCCGACAAGGGGCAGCTCATCCCCACCCCCAGGCCCCATGAGAGGGTCGTTTTCCTTCCCCACTTCCTCCGCGGACTGGGCTTTCCACTTCACCCTTTTGTCCGGGGGCTCATGTTCTACTACGGCCTAGATTTCCACGATCCGGCGCCGAACTTCATCCTCAACATCTCGGCATTTATCGTCGTGTGCGAGGCCTTCCTCTGCATCCAGCCCCACTTCGGCTTATGGCTCAAGACCTTCAATGTCAAGCTGAAGGTAGTGAAGGGCAGTCAAGCGGAGTGCGGAGGCGCCATGTTGGGCAAGATGCCCAATGTCCTCTGGTTCGAAGGGGCCTTTGTGGAATCCGTCAAGGGGTGGCAATCGGGGTGGTTCTACATCACCGAGCCGCGCGACCCTACATGGGCGGCGGCCCCCGAGTTCAGATCTGGTATCCCTTCGCAGCTCACCTCCTGGAAAGAGAAGGGCTTGCTATGGGGTAGTTCGGAGGAGCTGACGGGACTCCAAGCCTGTATCCAGAAGCTGGCGAACAAGAAGCTCAGGCTCGTCAATGTGTTCCAGGTCATGCTTATCCGCCGGATTCTCCCCTGCCAACAACGGGCATTTAAATTGTGGGAGTTCAATCCGCACTGACTGGTTTTGAGCGGGCTCTTGACCACGACGTCTGGCGCTGGAGAGTGCTGTTCAAGGGTGTCGGAGCCCCCGCATCCGCGACGGAAGATCGCGGATTTCACTCGCAGCGTCCAACTGACGAGGTAAGTGATTCTACCCCTTTACGGGACAATTTGTTGTTAATAGTTCGACCCTAAGCGGGTTTCAATCTCCCTTTTCCTTTGACAGATGGATGAAGAAGGCCGAGCAGCTCATCCGCCGGCTCCCATGCCGAAAACCAGGTGGGCCTTTGTCTAGCAGGGCTGCTGGTTCGGCACCACACGTGGTGCCGGAGAAGAAGGCCAAGAAGGTGACCACGGGTACTCAAATAGTTCCGTTTTCAGGTGTCCGACGACTCGAGGCGGATTCCTCCCCAAGACGAGGAGGAACAGAGGACTCTCTCCTGAGGAGGAGAGAGGAAGAGGAAGGCCTCCCAGCAGGGAGGCCAAGGGTCCAAGAGGGAAGAACTATTCCCGGACAGCTCCGCCAACGCCAACGTTGGCGAAGAAGAGGCCCTCGAGGGCCAGCCTCCGCAAGATCGTAAGTATCCTGATTCGAATGATCTGAAATTTCTTTTGTGTCACATAGTGTCCTTCTAATGCCGCATACTGCCTGCAGTCCGGCCGACGATGATCTCCCCGCTTCGTCGAGTGGGTCGTTGGCTCCGTCGGATGTGGATTCCATTCCGACTGCCTCCACCCCTCGCGCCGCTGACGACGCCGAGGTGGGATCCCAGGAAGGGACCCATCAGGAGGAGGCTCGGGAGGCGCCGCAAGGTAGCCTCCCGGACTTTGCGCCGGACTCCACGCCGGAACCCGCAGTGGTTCCGGAGTCCGGCAGGCGGCCCCTTCGCAAGAAGGGCAAGACCGTGATGCCGGCGGCCCCCGTCCAACCGGAGGCGCCGGACAACTTGTTGGAGGCGCTCAAAGGTGCTTCCATCGAGGAAGAACACCACACTATCATGAGTGCGGTGATTCAGAAGGTTCGGCTCGCCAAGAGCGGGCTGACCGAAGCCTACAGCAGCCTTCTAACAGGCTTTGAGGTAAGAAGTTAAAATTATGTAATGTAATACCGCATGACGATGGCGCTGATGCTCGGTTCGGTGTTCGGAAAGAAAAGCGGGACCGAGGATCTAAAAAGATATACGCAGGTTGCTAAAAATT
Source organism: Aegilops speltoides (assembly GCA_021437245.1). Lineage (NCBI taxonomy): Eukaryota > Viridiplantae > Streptophyta > Magnoliopsida > Poales > Poaceae > Aegilops > Aegilops speltoides. The sequence goes on along the minus strand of CM038145.1, from coordinate 479,937,229 downwards.
ATGTCAATATGGGTTTGCAGGCTGCGCTGACTGACCTCCAGACCGATCATGGAGGTCGATGCTTGAAGCAGGACCTCGGCGGTCCGAGCAAGAGCTCGGCCGTGCCAAGAAGCAGCTCGAGGACAAAGAAGGTGAGTAACACCACTTTGAATAGTTAGCTTACAGAAAAGGATTTAGGTTGCAATAAAAATAACAAGGATAACATGGGTACTACAGGGGCCACAAACGAGGTGGCAACCCTGAAGGAGGCTGTGTCCGCAGCCGAACGCGATGCGGCCGCGGAACGGGCAGAGCGAGAGAAACAGGAGGCGCAGGTGGCGGAAGTGCGGCAAGAGCTCCAGGCTCTCATGGAAAAGCATGAGAGTTTGGAGCGCGACTCAAGGACTCGAGAGTCCGAGCTTGCCTCGGCTCTCGAAAGTGCCAAAGCCGCCAAGGCCGAGGCCCATAAGGCCCTTCAGGAGGTTGAGGATGTGAAGAAAATAGTGGCGGGTAAGGCATTTTTCATGCAAAGCAAGCATGTTAATGTAAACTACCTGACACTTACCCGAATTCGGAGCTCTCCAGGGGCGTTTGCAGATCTGCCTCGCAGTGTATCCGATGCCGCCGCATTCTACCGTGGCGAGGAGGGGAGCTCAACGGAGAAGGTCTTCTGGTCTCAGTACGCTGAGGCCGGCCTTCCGGTGCCCCCTAGCGACCAGCTGAAGCAGCTAGTCGAGCTCCACAAGGTAGCCGAGCAGGCCATGAAGGGCCTCATAGTCCGGCTGTGGCCTGGAGAGGCCATGCCTGGGAGCTACTTCGGCCTCGTGCGGCGGCTAGTGGATGCGTGCCCCTGGGTGGAGGTCATCAAGCATTCCGCCTGTATTGAAGGTGCTCGTCGGGCCCTTGCCCGCGCAAAGGTGCACTGGGGCAGGCTGGATGCGGAGAGGCTTATCACTGACGCGCCGCCAGCGGGCAAGGAGTATCGTACGCCCGAGATGTACTATAAGACTGTCCTGAAGGGTGCCCGCAAGATTGCAGATGAGTGCCCCAGAGATGTAATTATTGAGTAGACTCGCTATGTATTATCCTGTGCGCTAAAAACTTTGTTCATATGTGCTAAGCAATGCTTGTTTGATTTAAAATATTACCTTCTGTGCGGCCATTTATAAAATCTGAGAGATGGCAAGTCGTCGGCTTCAGCCCCCAAGCCACGAGTGCTGGGGTGTTCGGGACAAACTTGAGCACTCTTGTTCCCATTTTTGGGTCCATCTAGGGAGGCGCTCAACACAATAAACAAGGCAACCGGACTTATAATGCTTGAACACTCTCACTTAGCCATAGAATTCTATAATTTTAAATTTCGGCGAAGCCCCTAGTATTCAGAAGACCGAGTTCGGGGCGCTATCCACGCCTTGGCCGGACATTATCCGGTTCTTCGCTTGAAGCGGCATAAGTCTTTAAGGACTCAAAAAGACCTCTCGAACAGCGACCAGTCTCTCGCCTTATCATGACAGTCAGTTTTAGCTTTCTCCACTGAGGCGCTCACCCATCTCAACCGGGGCGCAATCGCAGTGGTTCTCCCAGTGCCACCTTAGCCGACAGAACGGAACGTAAGGTACCAAAACGTGGGAGCCGGGCAAACCCAACTATTGACCCAAGACATGATTCGGAGCCGATTCATATAATGCTATAAGTTCGGGGTGCCGCACTTGTGAAAGTGTTTGGACTTATCACACCATAATGCGGGGAACATAAGCCCCTAGTGTATTCAGCCGTACCAAAATATACGGGTGCAAGATGTCATTTGTGAACATATATGTAAAGTAATGCAGTTAGAGGCAAAAAGTGCTGCATTATTTATTCAAGGAATTCTGCTATGAGTGCGGAATGATACAAATAGTGCGGTAAGCAAGGGATTGGACTAATTAAACATGTCCCCCTCCAGGGGTGGGCTGCGGACTGGTGTATATAATCAAATTTAATGCTCGTAATGGAGACCACCTGAGTGTTCGTCGCAGCCTTTTTCCCTCCCAGGCTGTTGCATCGTGAGTTCGGCGGGTTCACCGCCGGACAGGGCTTCTGGTGAATGGAGTCCTGTGTATGCAAAGAAGGAAAATAAAAAATAAAAAAGAGCGACACACTTGTGAGCCCCTAGTGTGGTCGAGCCGCACTTTGGGTCTGTTGTGGTCGTGCCCCTCCCCCTAGGCCCATGGTATCTCCAGAGCGTAATGATGTACGCGGAGGGTTGGTCTTGCGATCATGCGAGGGCTGGGGTTGGGGCCTCATTGCTATGCATGCTCGCAACGTGCCAGGTGGTCTTGGTGGATGTTGCTCCGGGCGCGTTTGGCCGTGTCCGGCCGTTTAGTGGCCGGAGTCGAAAATTGCCTTAGAAGGCTGCGTTGTACTTCTGCCGCGAGAGCCGCTGTATGTTCCTCCGTTCGGAGGGAGCATTCCGTATTTCCGTTGACCGTGATGACTCCACGAGGGCCTGGCATCTTGAGCTTGAGGTATGCGTAATGCGGCACCGCGTTGAACTTTGCGAACGTGGTTCGTCCGAGCAGAGCGTGATAGCCGCTGCGGAACGGGACTATGTCGAAGATTAACTCCTCGCTCTGGAAATTATCCGAGGATCCGAAGACCACTTCCAGTGTGACTGAGCCTGTACAATTGGCTTCAACACCTGGTATGACGCCTTTGAAGGTCGTCTTTGTAGGTTTAATCCTTGAGGGGTCTATGCCCATCTTGCACACTATATCCTGATAAAGCAGGTTCAGGCTACTGCCGCCGTCCATCAGGACTCTCGTGAGGTGAAATCCATCGATGATTGGGTCTAAAACCAATGCGGCGAATCCGCCATGGCGGATACTGGTCGGATGGTCCCTTCAATCGAAAGTGATTGGGCAAGAGGACCATGGATTGAACTTAGGGGCGACTGGCTCCATCGCATATACGTCCCTTAGTGCACGCTTCCGCTCCCTCTTGGGTATATGGGTTGCGTATATCATGTTTACCGTTCACACTTGTGGGGGAAACCCTTCATCCTCTCATCGTTCGGGCGGTCGTCTCTTCCTCGTCGTCGCTGTGCAACCCCTTGTCATTGTTTTCGGCAATTAACTTGCCTGCCTGCTTAAATACCCAACAATCTCTGTTGGTGTGGTTAGCTGGCTTTTCGGGGGTGCCATGTAGCTGGCATGAGCGGTCGAGTATTCGGTCCAAATTGGACGGACCCGGAGTGGTTCTTTTGAATGGCTTCTTTCGCTGACCGGGTTTAGAGCCTCGAAATCCGGTGTTGACTGCCGTATCCTCCTTGTCGTCGCCGTTAACACGGCATTTATTTTTGCTTCGACGCGACCTGCCATTGTGGTCCTTAGTATCCGGACTACCAGCATTTTTGCTGAGGTTGTTGCTGCGAGCTAGCCAGCTATCCTCTCCCGCATAGAAGCGGGTCATTAATGATGTGAGGGCTGCCATGGATTTCGGCTTTTCCTGTCCTAGGTGCCGGGCTAGCCACTCGTCGCGGATGTTATGTTTGAAGGCTGCGAGGGCCTCTGCATCCGGACAGTCGACGATTTGATTTTTCTTTGTTAAGAACCGTGTCCAGAAGCCTCGCCAATTCGTCTGGCTGCTGGATTATGTGGCTTAGGTCATCGGCGTCTGGTGGTCGCACATATGTGCCCTAGAAGTTGTCGAGGAATGCGGCTTCCAGGTCCTCCCAACACCCAATTGACTCTGCGGGCAGGCTGTTAAGCCAATGCCGAGCTGGTCCTTTAAGCTTGAGCGGGAGATATTTGATGTGAAGGAGATAATCTTCAATCCAAACCGCGGGGTCTGTCGTGCCATCGTAGGATTCAATGTTTACGGGTTTAAACCCTTCAGGGATTTGATGATCCATTACTTCGTCAGTGAAGCATAGCGGGTGTGCGGCGCCTCTGTATTGAGCAATATCACGACGTAGCTCAAGGGAGCGTTGTCTGCTGTGTTCGGCCCGACCGGAGTTTATGTATCCGGCTCGACGGTATTCATCGTGGGTCGTGGGGCGCCCACGTGATCCATAGATAGATCTGGATTGTCTTGTCTTATCCTCCAATATATCCCGCAAGTCCGGCGCGTTCCCCCGTGGCTTCGTACTCTTCGAGCGATGCCGAGGTACGGTCTTGATGGAAGGCCTGGATGCCTCTCTGTCGCGACCACGGGGTGGTCGGTCGGCCGTATTGTGCGCTGGTGATGAAGGTATGTATGCTTCCTCTTCTAATCGGGGGAGCAACTTGCGTTTTGGGTAGCTCTTGGAGGGGCGTTCGAGTTCATACTCTTTGGCCGCGAGGACCTCGGTCCATCTGTCGGCCAGCAGGTCTTGATCAGCTTGAAGCTGCTGCTGCTTTTTCTTTAGGCTATTTGCTGTGGCCATCAGCCTGCGTTTGAAACGCTCTTGTTCGACGGGATCCTCGGGCACGACGAATTCGTCATCGTTGAGGCTTGCCTCGTCTCCGGAGGGAGGTATGTAATTATCATCCTCGACCTCTTCGTCTGCCACTCTCTCGTGAGGGCTTGCTTCTGCATCCTCCTGTGCTGAATCTTGCAGGAGGGGATTGTCTTCGGCACTCTCTAGGGTGTTATTATCCCCTGTGCCGGAATCTCCGTTCTTGCTGTGGCAGGATTTAGAGCGGCGCCGCTGACGCCGGCGGTTGGGCTGTTTCTTTGAGGAATCTGCCTCCACTGCTTTTTTGCCGTCCCCATCTTTTGGGGTGTCCACCATGTATATATCGTATGACGAGGTGGTCTTCCAGTGCCCTGTAGGCGCTGGTTCTTGATCGTCTCTGGCATCGTCGTCCATACCGTCGATGTCCTCGGAGTCGAAGTCTAGCATGTCGGTTAGATCGTCGACAGTGGCTACAAAGTGGGTGGTGGGTGGGGTTTGAATTTCTTCGTCGTCCGCATCCCAACCATCCCGTCCATTGTCCGGCCAGCGCTCTTCGGATAGCGAGAGATGCTTTAGCGAATTTAGGATGTCGCCAAAGGGTGAGTGCTGAAAGATGTCCACAGCGGTGAACTCCATGATCGGCGCCCAATCGGATTCGATTGGCAGGGGCGCAGGAGGTTTGGAGTCCGGCACCTCAGAGTCACGAGCTTTATAGGGGACAAGGTTAGTGTTCGGCTGAACGCCGCGGATGTTGCAGCTCCCGAGGCGGTGTCCAGCCACTCGTCCTCGATCTGCACGATCGGCTCCGAACTATGGGTCAAAGCGGATTCATGTGCGGCCTCCAAGGCACTGTCCGGCGCCAGAGCTAGATCGTTCCCATCGCGACAGTGCGGCATGCTCGGCTGCGGATCGGATCCATCGAAGATCATGTCTGCGCGGATGTCCGCCGTGAAGTTTAGGCTTCCAAATCTGACTTGACGGCCAGGGGCGTAGCTTTCGATCTGCTCCAGATGGCCAAGTGAATTAGCCCGCAGTGCGAAGCCGCCGAATACGAAGATCTGTCCGGGGAGAAAAGTCTCACCACGGCGCTAGAAGTTGATTGAAGAAGTCATCGAGCCTATCGGTGACGATACGCAGGAACTCTCAATGAAAGCACCAATGTCGGTGTCAAACCGCGGATCTCGGTAGGGGGTCCCGAACTGTGCGTCTAGGCGGATGGTAACAGGAGACAAGGGACACGATGTTTTTACCCAGGTTCGGCCCTCTCGATGGAGGTAAAACCCTACTCTGCTGGATTGATATTGATGATATGGGTAGTACAAGAGTGGATCTACCACGAGATCAAGGAGGCTAAACCCTAGAAGCTAGCCTATGGTATGATTGTTGTAATGGTTGTTGTCCTACGGACTAAAAGCCTTCCGGTTTATATAGACACCGGAGAGGGCTAGGGTTACACAGAGTCGGTTACAATGGTAGGAGATCTACATATCCGTATCGCCAAGCTTGCCTTCCACGCCAAGGAAAGTCCCATCCGGACACGGGACGGAGTCTTCAATCTTGTATCTTTGTAGTCTTGGAGTCCGGCAGACGATGATAGTCCGGCTGTCCGGACACCCCCTAGTCCAGGACTCCCTCAGTCCCACTTGCACTAGAGTCAATAATATAGTTCACATCGTCATGTGATTTAACATCAATAGTTCACATCTTTTTGTGATTAGTTCACATCGCCATGTGACTAACACCCAAAGGGTTTACTAGAGTCAATAATCTAGTTCACATCGCAATGTGATTAACACCCAAAGAGTACTAAGGTGTGATCATGTTTTGCTTATGAGAGAAGTTTAGTCAACAGGTCTGTAACATTCAGAGCCGTATGTATTTTGCAAATATTCTATGTCTACAATGCTCTGCATAGAGCTACTCTAGCTACTTGCTCCCAGTTTCAATATGTATCCAGATTGAGACTTAGAGTCATCTGGATCGGCGTAAAATCTTGCATCGACGTAACTCTTTACGGCGAACTCTTTATCACCTCCATCACTGAGAAACATTTCCTTAGCCATCACTAAGGATAATTTTGAGCGCTGTCTAGTGATCTACTCTTAGATCACTATTGTACAACCTTGCTAAACTCATGGCAAGGTACACAATACGTCTGGTACACAGCACAACATACTTTGTAGAACCTATGACTGTGGCATAGGGAATGACTTTCATTCTCTTTCTATCTTCTGTCGTGGTTGGGCTTTGAGTCTTACTCAACTTTACACCTTGTAATATAGACAAGAACTCCTTCTTTGACTGATCCATTTTGAACTCTTTCAAAAAATTGTCAAGGTATTTACTCATTGAAAAATCTTATCAAGCGTCTTGATCTATCTCTATAGATCTTGATGCCCAATATGTAAGCAGCTTCACCGAGGTCTTTCATTGAAAAACTCTTATTCAAGTATCCCTTTATGCTATCCAGAGATTCTATATCATTTCCAATCAAAAATATGTCATCCACATATAATATTAGAAACGCTACAGAGCTCCCACTCACTTTCTTGTAAGTACAGGCTTCTCCAAAAGTCTGTATAAAACCATATGCTTTGATCAACTCATGAAAGCGCATATTCCAATTCCGAGACGCTTGCACCAGTCCATAGATGGATCGCTGGAGTTTGCACACCTTGTTAGTACCTTTAGGATCGACAAAACCTTTTGGTTGCATCATATACAACTCTTCTTTAAGAAATATCCATTTAAGGAATGCAGTTTGACATCCATTTGCCAGATTTCATAAAATATGGCAACCACTAACATGATTCGGACGGATTTAAGCATCGCTACAGTTGAGAAAATCTCTTTGTAGTCAACACCTTGAACTTGTCAAAAACCTTTTTGCGACAAGTCGAGCTTTATAGATAGTAACACTACTATCAGTGTCCGTCTTCCTCTTGAAGATCCATTTATTTAATATGGCTTGCCGATCATCGGGCAAGTCCACCAAAGTCCACACTTTGTTCTCATACATGGATCCCATCTCAGATTCATGGCCTCAAGCCATTTAGCGGAATCTTGGCTCATCATCACTTCCTCATAGTTCGTAGGTTCATCATGGTCTAGTAACATGACTCTCAGAATAGGATTACCGTACCACCCTGGTGCGGACCATACTCTGGAAGACCTACGAGGTTCTGTAGTAACTTGATCTGAAGTTTCAAGATCATAATCATTAGCTTCCTTACTAATTGGTGTAGGAATCACTGGAACTGATTTCTGTGATGAACTACTTTCCAATTCGTGAGAAGGTACAATTACCTCATCAAGCTCTGCTTTCCTCCCACTCACTTCTTTCGAGAGAAACTACTTCTCTAGAAAGGATCCATTCTTAGCAATGAATATCTTGCCTTTGGATCTGTGATAGAAGGTGTACCCAATAGTTTCCTTTGGGTATCCTATGAAGACGCACTTCTCCGATTTGGGTTCGAGCTTATCAGGTTGAAGCTTTTTCACATAAGCATTGCAGCCCCAAACTTTAAGAAATGACAGCTTAGGTTTCTTGTCAAACCGTAGTTCATATGTAGTGTCTTCTCAATGGATTTTGACAGTGCCCGTTTGAAGTGAATGCAACTGTCTCTAATGCATAACCCCAAAGCGACAGTGGTAAATCGGCAAGAGACATCATACATCGCACCATATCCAATAAAGTGCGGTTACGACGTTCGGACACACCATTACGCTGTGGTGTTCCAGGTGGCGTGAGCTGTGAAACTAATCCACATTGTTTTAAATGAAGGCCAAACTCGTAACTCAAATATTCTCCTCCATGATCAGATCATAGAAACTTTTATTTTCTTGTTACGATGATTCTCCACTTCACTCTGAAAATCTTTGAACTTTTCAAATGTTTCAAACTTGTGTTTTATTAAGTAGATATACCCATATCTGCTTAAATCATCTGTGAAGGTCAGAAAATAACGATACCCGTCACGAGCATCAACACTCATTGGACCGCATACATCGATATGTATTATTTCCAATAAGTCACTATCTCGTTCCATTGTTTCGGAGAACGGAGTTTTAGTCATATTGCCCATAAGGCACGGTTCGCAAGTATCAAATGACTCATAATCAAGTGATTCCTAAAGTCCATCTTTATGGAATTTCTTCATGGATTTTACACCGATATGACCCAAACGGCAGTGTCACAATGAAGTTGCACTATCATTATCAACTTCGCATCTTTTGGCATCAATATTATGAATATGTGTTTTACCACGATCGAAATTCAATAAACCATCAACATTGGGTGTATGACCATAGAAGGTTTTATTCATGTAAACAGAATAACAATTATTCTCTGTCTTAAATGAATAGCCGTATTGCAATAAATATGATCTAATCATATTCATGCTCAATGCAGACACCAAATAACATTTATTTAGGTTCAACACTAATCCCGAAAGTATAGGGAGTGTACGATGATGATCATATCAATCTTGGAACCACTTCCAACATACATCATCACTTCATCCTTAACTAGTCTCCATTTATTCTGTAACTCCTATTTCGAGTTACTAATCTTAGCAACCGAACAAGTATCGAATACCCAGGGGCTACTATGAACACTAGCAAGGTACACATCAATAACCTGTATATCAAATATACCTTTGTTCACTTTGCCATCCCTCTTTTCCACCAAATATTTGGGGTAGATCCGCTTCTAGTGACCATTTCCTTTGCAGTAGAAGCACTCAGTTTCAGGCTTAGGTATATCTTTAGGTTTCTTCATGAGAGTGACAACTTACTTGCCATTCTATTTGAAGTTCCCTTTCTTTCCCTTTGCCCTTTTCTTCAAACTAGCGGTCTTGTCAATCATCAACACTTGACGCCTTTTCTTGATTTCTACCTTCGTCGATTTCGGCATCACGAACAGCTTGGGAATCATTTTAGTCATCCCTTGCATACTATAGTTCATCACAAAGTTCCAGTAACTTGGTGATGGTGACTAGAGAACTCTTTCAATCACTATCTTATCTGGAAGATTAAGTCCCACTTGATTCAAGTGATTGTAGTACCCAGACATTCTGAGTACATGCTCACTACCTGAGCAATTCTCCTCCATCTTTTAGGCAAAGTACTCGTCGGAGGTCTCATACCTCTCAACACGGGCATGAGTCTGAAATACCAATTTCATCTCTTGGAACATCTCATATGCTCTATGGCGTTCAAAACGTTTTTGAAGTCCCGGTTCTAAGCCGTAAAGCATGGTGCACTAAACTATCAAGTAGTCATCATATTGAGCTAGCCAAACGTTCATAATGTCTGCGTCTGCTCCTGCAATAGGTCTGTCACCTAGCGGTGCATCAAGGACATAATTCTTCTGTGCAGCAATGAGGATAAACCTTAGACCATGGACCCTGTCCGCATCATTGCTACTGCCATTTTTCAACTTATTTTTCTCTAGGAACATATCAAAAATAAAGGGAAGCTACAACGCGAGCTATTGATCTACAACATAATTTGCAAAATACTATCAGGTGTAAGTTCATGATAAATTAAAGTTCAATTAATCATATTACTTAAGAACTCCCACTTAGATAGACATCCCTCTAGTCATCTAAATGATCATGTGATCCATATCAACTAAACCATGTCCGATCATCACGTGAGATGGAGTAGTTTTCAATGGTGAACACACTATGTTGATCATATCTACCATATGATTCACGCTTGACCTTTCAGTCTCCAGTGTTCCGAGGCCATATCTGCATATGCTAGGCTCGTAAAGTCTAAACCGAGTATTCTGCGTGTGCAAACTGGCTTGCACCCGTTGTATGTGAACGTAGAGCCTATCACACCCGATCATCACGTGGTGTCTCGGCACGAAGAACTGTCGTAACGGTGCATACTCAGGGAGAACACTTATACCTTGAAATTTAGTAAGGGATCATCTTATAATGCTACCACCATACTAAGCAAAATAAGATGCATAAAAGATAAAAATCACATGCAATCAAAATATGTGACATGATATGGCCATCATCATCTTGTGCTTATGACCTCCATCTCCAAAGTACTATCATGATCTCCATCGTCACCGGCATGACACCATGATCTCCATCATCTTGATCTCTATCAACGTGTCATCACATGGTCGTCTTGCCAACTATTGCTTTATCAACTATTGCTATCGCATAGCAATAAAGTAAAGCAATTATATGGTGCTTGAATCTTATGCAATAAAGAGACAACCATAAGGCTCTTGCCAGTTGCCGATAACTTTAACAAAACATGATCATCTCATAAAACAAATTATATCTCATCACGTCTTGACCATATCACATCACAACATGCCCTTCAAAAACAAGTTAGGCGTCCTCTATTTTGTTGTTGCAAATTTTACGTGGCTGCTATGGGCTTCTAGCAAGAACCGTTCTTACCTACGCATCAAAACCACAACGATTTTTCGTCAAGTGTGCTGTTTTAACCTTTAGCAAGGACCGGGCGTAGCCACACTCGATTGAATTAAAGTTGGAGAAACAAACACTCACTAGCCACCTATGTGTGAAGCATGTCGGTAGAACCAGTCTCGCGTAAGCGTATGCGTAATTTTAGTCTGAGCCGCTTCATCCAACAATACCGCCGAATCAAAGTATGACATGCTGGTAAGCAGTATGAGTATTATCGCCCACAACTCTTTGTGTTCTACTCGTGTATATAACATCTACACATAGACCTGGCTCGGATGCCACTGTTGGGGAACACACTAATTTCAAGAAATTTCCGACGATCACGCAAGATCTATCTAGGTGATGCATAGCAATGAGAGGGGAGAGTGTGTCCATGTACCGTCGTAGATTGAAAGTGGAAGCGTTTCAATAACGAAGTTCATGTAGTCGAACTTCTTCGTGATCCAACCGATCAAGTACCGAACGTACGTCAACTCTGCGTTTAGCACACATTCAGCTCGATCACGTCCCTCGTACTCTTGATCTAGTTAAGGCCGAGGGAGAGTTCCGTTAGCACGACGGCGTGGTGACGGCGATGACGAAGTCACGACGCAGGGCTTCGCCTAAGCACTACGACGAAATGACCGAGGTGTGTAACTGTGGAGGGGGGCACCGCACACGGCTAAGACAAATCTTGGAGTGCCTTTGGGGTGCCCCTTGCTCACGTATATAAAGGAGGGAGGAAGAGGAGGTCGGCCTAGAGGGGGCGCGCCAAAAGGGGGGAGTCCTACTTGGACTCCCGGTCCAAGTAAGATTTGCCCCCCTTTCCTATTCCAACTAGGAGAAGGAAGGGAAGGAGGAAGAGGGGAGAAGGAAGGAGGGGGGGGGGCGCCGCCCCCTCCTAGTCCAATTCGGACCAGCCCATGGGGGGGGGCGGCCATACCTTGAGGACCTTCTCTCCTTTTCCGTATGACCCAGTAAGGCCCACTACTTCCCCCGGCGAATTCCCGTAACTCTCCGGTACTCCGTAAAATGCCCGAATCACTCCGAATCTTTCCAATGTCCGAATATAGCCTTCCAATATATCGATCTTTATGTCTCAACCATTTCGAGACTCGTCGTCATGTCCTGATCTCATCCAGGACTCTGAACAAACTTCGGTCATCAAATCACATAACTCATAATACAAATTATCATCGAACGTTAAGCGTGCGGACCCTACGGGTTCGAGAATTATGTAGACATGACCGAGACATATCTCCAGTCAATAACCATTAGCGGAACCTGGATGCTCATATTGGCTCCCACATATTCTACGAAGATCTTTATCGGTCAAACCGCATAACAACATATGTTGTTCCCTTTGTCATCGGTATGTTACTTGCCCGAGATTTGATTGTGGTATCATCATACCTAGTTCAACCTCGTTACCGGCAAGTCTCTTTACTCGTTCCGTAATGCATTATCCCGCAACTAACTCATTAGTCACATTGCTTGCAAGGCTTATAGTGATGTGCATTGCCGAGAGGGCCCAGAGATACCTCTTCGATACACAGAGTGACAAACCCTAATCTTGATTTATGCCAACCCAACAAACACCTTCGGAGACACCTGTAGAGCATCTTTATAATCACCCAGTTATGTTGTGACGTTTGATAGCACACAAGGTGTTCCTCCGGTATTCGAGAGTTGCATAATCTCATAGTCTTAGGAAGATGTATAAGTCATGAAGAAAGCAGTAGCAATGAAATTGTAATGATCATAATGCTAAGCTAACGAATGGGTCTTGTCCATCGCATCATTCTCGTAATGATGTGATCCGGTTCATCAAATGACAACAAATGTCTATGATTAGGAAACATAACCATCTTTGATAAACGAGCTAGTCAAGTAGAGGCATACTAGGGACACTTTGTTTTGTCTATGTATTCACACATGTACTATGTTTCCGTTTAATACAATTCTAGCATGAATAATAAAAATTTATCATGAAATAAGGAAATAAATAATAACTTTATTATTGCCTCTAGGGCATATTTCCTTGTGTGGGTGCCCTTCTCATGGTCATGGTCGATGAGATCTGACTTGGCAGTTGATGATCCCAAGCCACCGTAGAACGTGTCCTTTAGAAATGACAAAATGGGCTCGATCACATACAAGGATCACAAATCCCTGACTGCACGGCGGAGGAGATCAGTTGCAAGGCCTTCGAAGAGGTCGACAGCAGTTAAACCAGAGGGGTTGGGGATGGAACACTTAACCTGTGACATGACCGGCGTGAAGCCATCACTGTCGATGAGCTTGATGTCGTAGCCAACTTTCCCGAGATACAGTAATACACAAGCTGCTAACGTGAAGTCATCAGCATGGTAACATAGTCAACATCCTCGCCGGCTTCCGCGGTGAGGTGTTGCTTCGGGATCGATAGGTCGGGATGAATGACGGCCACCTCACCATCGTCCACTAGAGAGGCCATGATAAACCTCTTTTTGGTCGTACACTCATCGGGCTCCCCTAGATATGTGGTCGGGCTGAGGCCGCGACTCTTTGGAGTAGGGGATGTGGATCTGGCGGAGAGGGACACCTCAGGCCTCATCTAGAAAGTTAGGGTGGCCACGGTATGGGAATCGCTGGGTAACCTGAACTTTATTATCTAAGCTAGGAGGCACGGGCAGACTGACAGGGGTTGGCGGCGGCAGTGATCTAGTGTTCAAGCGGGGGCGTGGGGTGGGGGGGGTGGGGTGGACTGTCAAGGGGGCGGGGTGGTGTTTGAGGATATGCCGAGGATACTAAAAATTTAAGTTATGGTGGGTAGAGACAGTGGTGAACGAGGGAGGGTGACGGTTCAAATGCCTCGACTATAAGTAGATTGGTGGTGGAAGAGTGGGGGTGACGGTTGAAATACCGCGGCTAGTAAAATTTGGGTAAAGGAATTGAAGGTGGGCAGGAGCAACCAAGATCGCACACGGTCCAAAAAGAATAAATGTGTATAATAAGGAAAAGCGGTGGAATAGCCGATTTTTGCATCTCTCAAAGCGGGTAGTTTTTTTTTAATTAGATTTCGAGCTAGTTGGTCTATTGCACACAATTTGTCCTAATTTTCATATGCAGACATGGAATTTATCCTAAATATCCTGCACCTCCATCCTTGCTCGCGCTTGCGAAGCTGTGTTGAGTTTACAAGGCACGAGCATCGCGCATGGTTAAGATAGTGCACCCATGTTCGTTACACGTCATCCGAGTCTTCATATATAGCACCATTTGGCAGCAAAAAACGTGAGAGAGGTTCAAAAGACAATCACACCAGCATGTGGCCCAAATATATATGAATGAAAAGGGTGGTGTGTGATGTTCAAATTCCCAATGCACAACTTTGACTGTGTGGGCCCGCAGGTGGCCGCGTCGTCAAAGATCGGGTGAGAGGGGCCAGAAGACAAAAACCACCTGGAAGTGACCAAACATATGTAGGAATAAAGGCTGTGATGTTTAAATACACAATGTACAACTTTGGTGGAACATGCCTCGCAAACCCGAAAGCCCCCTTGGATATATCTATAATGACAGGCTAAGGTCGTGTCGGCGGGACGCATGAACGTACTCATACTTTGGTCATACATGCATGTTGCCATGACCTACCATAAGACGGACCAATGAATCTATCACTTTGTTAAATGACCACTATTATTGTCAATCAAAAAGGGATATAATACACCACTTGGGCCCATAGATTGGACCATCATCAAAAATCATACGATAGGGGCCACAAAACCAGCAACGCCTGCATGCAGCCCAAAATGATGTATGTTGAAAGGGATGGTGTGTTTTAAATACCAAATAATGTACAATTTTGATGTGGCGCCTACCTCTCGTAGAGACAACCCCATGAAAGCTAGGTAATTAAGGACGATATGTAGGGTGTCGGTCCAACCCACCAATTTTGAGCGTGTGGGAGGGAAACCTGAGAATGCATGAGCTCTCGAAGATGTCACCGTGACCCACCCTAACAAGAACTAGGAGGAATCCATTCATGGACAAACCCCCTCATTGTTAGTCAATGGGATGTATATATATATACACAGAACACCCCCTATACCCAACATGTGGCCCAAAAATATGTATGGGTGGTGTGTGATGTGTTCAAATCCCCAATGCACAAGTTCGATTGGGCACCAACTACATTACAAACCGAACACCGTACCCCCAAGCCAGGTTCAAGACATACGATGCCAGTTCCCCAACTTCAAGGCATGGGGAGGGGGGGGGTATCCAACGCATGTGCTCAAACTTAATTTGGTCTAACATGCCACACAGAGCAAGAGGAACCCATCATGGTCAAACCCTTCTCTTACATTGGGTTAAAGGGTTAGATGAGGAACCCATCATGGTCAAACCCTTCTCGTACATTGGGTTTAAAGGATAAATTGTCTGGGCCCACAGATCTCAGTCACTCTTTGATTTTTGAAAACAAGAAATAACAACAAAAAACATCATTCTACAAATTACCAAAACAAGGATCTAATGGTTTATATAATCGACATGATAGGTCACTATAGACACATTTAGCTGTTAAATGTATGTAATGACCATATCTTGGCACTTAAATGAAGCTTGAGATATGAAACCTCCCACTAGGTCACCCGTACCTAGACTCCTCCAGCCCCAACACGCTTAACTTCTGCATTCTATTTGACTCGGTTAGCGGATAGGAAGCCGCCCCTTCCTGATAAGAGTTGCCTCCTCGGCTTTAAGGCGTTTCCCGCTGGTCATCGTGTGGGACCTACTCCCTACTATCACAAACATTTTTGCTTTTAGAAACTGTGTGCAATCATTACATACCGAAACACTTCCATTCAAACTTACATCATTTTTTACATAAAACTAGCTGGAAGAAGAAAAAACATTGCCTTTTAGTGAATTAAGTACAAGATAGTTGCCTAGTTAATTGTGGAAAGCTACAGTTGATGTGCGGCGGCATTCTCCCGCTCTTGCACGTCAGCGCTTTGGCACTCTTGCTCTGCTCCGCTCCATGGGGCGCGATGAACACATGTGTAGACATTGTCTCGCTCAAGCACTAGGGCGCGTTGATACCATCATGCTTGGCAGCGCACTGCCGCTCTTGCTCGGCGGTGCAGGACCGTTCTTGCTCTCCGCCCTGCTCCGGTTAGTTCTCTTAGTCGAGGAGGTTGATGACGATAGCGGTGCTTCGCCAGATTGGCATGCTTGGAATATTATACTGCGGTATGGCCTGTCGCCACCTAGCCTTTGATGCCGACTGGCACTGGCAGCGGGAAATCAATGGGAGAAGTGGAGGGAAACCGATGGGAGGAGTGGCGGGAAACCGATTGGGGAAGTGGCGGGAAACGGTAGCGTGTTTGGATATATAACACCATTAATATGGGAAACTTAGGAAAGAAGGAAGTGTGAGCTAGCACGACGCGTGCGCACAATGCTTACCCACGGGTGCCAGATAGTTGACCAGAACTGCTTTAAATATTTAGGGTACGTTTAGCCTTTTTTATACATTACTAGCACATATGCCTGTGCTTTGCAATGGGAAGAAAAATAATATGCATTAAAATTTAGTGAGAATTATATGTGCAAGAAAAACCCTGTAGGCGCGTGAAAAAGGAACAATTAGCTTCTCGGTTTCGGCAGGTGTGAAGTAATCAATCCGCTATTTTTCCATTCATTGATCGAGAACATTTAAGAGTGTAGTTACGTCATTGTACGCCAGAGAAGGCCCGACAATTATTTAATCTACTTTTCCTTCGAACAGAGGAGATTTTAAGGTATGACGCATTTGAATATTGTAGGAAACATGAACCAAAATTTTAAATCCTAAACAAGTTTTTAAAAATTATGCACACTTTCATAGAAACGCAAACAAAATTTGAAACATGTACATCTTTTAAAATTCACAGACATTTTTTGAAAACACCGACATTTTTTATAAAACATGGACATTATTTGAATTTATGAACATCTTTTAAAAACGGGAACATGCGTTCAAAATTCATAATATTTTTCGGAAATGTGTATGTTTATACGTGAACATTATTCAGGTTTCGTTTAGCCTTTTTATACATTAATTGAGTTTTCTTAGCATTTAATGTCCATAATTCAAATCTGAACTACAAATACATGCTCCAGTGCACCAAAATGGCTAGAAAAATCATACATGCGTCCTTGGCTGCATGTTTAGGTTCCATGCAAGGAATGGGAATGAATTACAATCTTCTCGGCGTCTTGGCTCGGCCTCAAGATTGGGAATCTTGGTTTTTGAATCCCTCTAAATCCAGAACTCACGAGAAAATTATTAAACTTGGCATGGTGTCACGACATGGCACATATATGTCATGGTAAAAAACTTGTCCAATTTGGGGCAAGCTTTATTACAAGCCTCTTACAAACTGGAGCTTCTCGCAGGAAGCCTCGTTGTTCTGATAGGGAATGTGTCCCCCTTGTGGGCGAAATTATAAACGCTGCCTCTTCTTGCCTTGTATTTTTTCTATAGGCAACATAGAATAATAGGAGATTCTTGCTGAAATTTAAAATTATTCAGGGTTCGTTTGGCCTTTTCTTACATTAATTAAGTTTTCTAGGAATTTAATGCCCACAATTCAAATGTGAACTGCAAGCACATGCTCTAGTGCATCGACATGGGTTAAAAAATCGTACATGTGTCCTTGGGTGCATGTTTAGGTCCCATGCAAGGATGGGAATGAATTACAAATGCGTCGCGTCCTGACTTGGCCTCAAACACCGAGAATCTTGGTTTTTAAATCCACATAAATCGAAATATCACCCAAAATTATTCAAATTTGGCATGGTGTCATGACATGGCACATATATGCTGTGGTAAAAAATTCTCCAATTTGGGGCAAGTTTTGGTACAAGCCTCTTACAAATTGGACCATCTCGCAAGAAGCCTCGTGGTTTCGATAGGGAACGTGTCCCCCTTGAGGGCGAAACGACAATCACTACCTCTTCTCGCCTTGTATTTTTTTCCTACAGGCAACATAGACCAACAGGAGATTAGTGCTAAAATATAAAATTATTCAGGGTTTGTTTGATCATTTTTATACATTAATTATGTATTATAGGCCTTTAATGTCTATAATTCAAATTTAAACTACAAGCACATGCTCCAGTGCAACAAATTGGGTTAAAAACATACATTTTTGACAAAGGGAATATATTAATATCACATAGACACCAATTACACCCGGCCTCTGTACCAACAAGATGTCCAAACTATTAAGGATACACACAACCACAAAAAGAAAAAGAACAGAAGAAAGAAAAAAGACCCCGCCACAGTGAACAATACTAGAACCAGCAACACTCTAACCACCACGAAAGACAACACCTAGAATATAAAAAGGTTCTCCAAAAGCAACGCATCAAAGAAGGAAACAATGCACAAGCGTTGTCGTTGGCCGATCGAAGATCTGGGGTTTTCACCCGGAGAAAGTCCGAGTTCACCCAAAACAACGCCTTCAACAAGGCTATTGCCATGTATAAGGAATAAAGGCCAAACCGTGGGTTTTCACCCTGGGATCAGGACTCGGTACTCAAGGAGCACCACAAAAAATGCAGTCCTCTAGTGTTGTCGCCCCTGCTTGCCGAGGCCGCTGTTACAAGTTACCATACACCTGACACACAATCTTCATCGCATCCAATACACACTTTCACCGAAGCTTAAGATCTCCAGTCGCAGCCGCCATGACTTTCCCCACCTTCATGTCCCATGGCATCCATAAGAAAGCGAAGCTTCGTTTCATGCCCTCGTAAGGCCGCGTTGGCTAATAATATGAGCGCGCACGACCGGAGTCTTTCCTTCCTAGTTATCTAGAGGTGACATATGCCAATCCGTATGGATATTCAACAGGGAAGACCGAAACTCGTCAGCGGCTAGATCCAAGAGGTCAATATTTGGCAAAGAGATGACTTGGCAGAAGAAGAGTGTTAGGGTCAAGATCCGGCATAACTAGATCGGGGCAAGCCACCACCATGGAAGGGAGGTCCACCTCGACCCAGCCCACCGCCGGACAGGCCCTTGCCCGAGCCAGCGAGAGAAGGCCAGGCCGACAGCTAGTAGGATCCCCGCTAGCTGTCGGCGTGCCTCGCATTGCCTGCCATGGCCCAGATCCAGCAGAGCAGGCTGGTGCCAGACGTAACCTCTGCCGTCCAGGGTTGCCCTAGCATCCACAAACAGGATCCTCGAGAAGCCATGAAACCACTCCAGAGCTGCAATCTGGAGCATCACTGAGCCAGAGCGATGTAGCGCATGTCGTGGATCAGATCTGATGGCAAATGAAGGTTGGCCAACCTTGGAGATGAAGGGAGAGGACAGCCGAACAGATGCATCCCGGCGCCACGGTCAACACCGACGACCTCCTTTGGCGGCGGCTGAGGAGATGGTCGGCTGGGGTGTCCTGTGGTGTGGCGGCTGGGGAGGCCTCCGGAGACACCTGTAAGAGCGACCCGGGAAGCAGTTTTTCTTCCCTTGAAAAATCACACATGTGTCCTTGGGTGCATGCTTAGGTCCCATTCAAGGAATGGAAATGAATTACAAACGTCTCGACGTCCCGGCTCAGCCTCAAACATTGAGGATCATGGTTTTTAAATCCCCATATATCCAAGACTCACCCAAAAATAATGAAACTTGGCATGGTTTCATGACATGGAACATATATGTCGTGGTAAAAAAATTGTCCAATTTGAGACAAGGCGCACACATAAATAGCCAACATAGGCCTTTTGACAAATAGCTGGCAGGCAACTACCGCAAACGGTTGTATTTTTTGGACCGTGGGTGTTACTGTAACCATTTAAGTGCAGCCATGTGTCCCTCTTTGTATTGGAGAGTACTACCTCGGTCCTGGTTTATTGGTCCTATTTGTATTTTTTGCCAAAATTTAACCATAGTGGGTGGCATGCGTGCAACTGTTTGATAAGATGGGATGAGCGCGAGAAGTCCGCTGTGGTGGCTCGACGGGACGCGTGCGACTAGTCCGCCATGCAGATTCAGCTGGACGCGTTTCGACCTGCCCACTGTGCAAGATCGATGGGATGCGTGCAACCTGTCCGCTGTGCAGGCTCGACGTGATGCATGCGAGCAGTCCGCCAGGCATGCTCACCGATAGGCGAGCTATTTGACGTCCA
Source organism: Aegilops speltoides (assembly GCA_021437245.1). NCBI lineage: Eukaryota > Viridiplantae > Streptophyta > Magnoliopsida > Poales > Poaceae > Aegilops > Aegilops speltoides. The sequence goes on along the minus strand of CM038145.1, from coordinate 479,917,225 downwards.
TCCATCAGCCGCCCTTCTCGCTCACAACTTCTTCATTAATGGTGCCCGAGCCGCTGTTTAACATGCAGTTAAAGCACCTAGACGGAGGATGTTTTCTTGTGGTCCCATGGCCCCGGTCAACGTTAGCATTTGCTTTGTTCGTGTCTCGCTGAGAACGTGATTTTAGCTTGTTTTCAACTCGTATTCCAGATAATTAAAATGCCACATGTGGCAATGGATAATAAGACAACAAATTACAATGGCAATGGATAATACAATGACAAATTTACAATGGCACGGATAATAATTGTCTTACATATTTAGGATAATTTAAAATGCCACATGCGGCAACACCAGAAAGACACATGGGCAAGAGAAGAAAGAAATGACAGACAAATGATCTAGGTCGCTACTGTCTCTACTCCTCAATGGATCGTCTGGCAACGAGTTCCTCGAGCTCCTTCTTCAAGTCCTCACGACTTTGCTTGATAGTAGCCATGGATTCCTCCACATGCAGCTCGCGCTTGATGTGGAGCTTCCTCAAGTCACCCATAAGTTCCTCAATGATGGCTTTCAATGCCATCCCCGAGGCACTGCTCTGCGCATGCAGCTTCTTTTAGCCGGCGGCCTCCTCCTCCTTGGCGAGCTCCATATGGAGTTGTGCATTGTCACCCATGAGTCGCACAACAAGGCCGGTCGCCTTCTCAACTGAGGCATCGCTAATCTTGAGCAGCTTCACCAAACCGTCCACCAACTCCTGTTGCTTAATTAGGACAGCGAGACTGTCTGTCGCTGGCCAAGGACTTCAGCACCACTAGCTCATCACGTTTGATGATGGGGCGAGTGCGCTTGTGAGAGACCTCGTTACCATTGGGAGCTCGTACGAGGGCTCCGCGGCGCGCCAGGACATCTCTGTTGTGGCTGCCGTGTAGTGGCGATACCTCTCTAGTGCTTCCGCGGCCTTTGTATTTGCACCCTGGTTATATGTCGACCCGGAACTCCTCCTACCAGTCATGGCAGAATGACTTGACAGGAAAGGTCTATTTTTTGGGTGATGAGGAGAGGAGTGAAGTAATTTTCGAGTGGGTAATTTTCATAGCCCTGTGCTAAGTGGGAACATGTTTAGGTTTGATCAGTGTGAACAGATTTGCAATTACCTATTGCGTGGTAATATGGAATGTGACGAGAAACAAGCTCAAAATTTATTAATGGTTCTAGGTTCAAAGCCCGAAACGGTCCCCGGATGGCGTACCTGGGCCCTCATTCTCGTATGTACATGTCTGCCCACTATCACACACGGTCTAGATATCCCATCGTGTCTGATGGATGGGCCGTCGTGCCTCCCATAGTGTGTCAGAAGGTTGACCAGAATTGCAATATGCAGGTGTGGTTGCTCGTCGTTGAGGCGGCCACGGTGCGCTTTGCTCGCTCCCTCCACGCGTTCTGCTTGGCGTTGAGGTGGCTGCTCTGCTCGCATCCGTCTGTGCGCTTTACTCGCCATGCACTGAGGCGTCCGCTATGCACTTCGCTTTGGTGACCCTGCACGCGCTCTGCTCTCGCGTCCCTCCACCCGCGCTTTTCCAGCGGTTGGTGCCGGCGCTTGATCACATTGGGGAAGCTTTAATTATTTGATCTCGGCCGGACACGGGGAGCGGGCAATGGAGATCATATATTAGGTTAATTAATTATACCTCCAGATTCGGATAATTGCCGCGTGCACATCCGGCTCTAGAGGTATAGTTAATTAACCTAAACTATGATCTTTGGCGCCCGTTCCTGTTGCGCAACTCCATCCTGTTGTCGGTCGATGGGGTTATGCCCGTATGTGTGGGTAACTAGCTAGCAATTGGATTAGTAGCGAGTCACCGGTGCCGGCCATTTCAATGCTTATTTATAGCTAGCAGCTGGCTAGGGGATTGGAGAATTCACAATTCACCCCTATGGAGCGTGGGAAGGCTTCGCTGGAGCGCGGGAAGACTAAGTTGGAGCACACAACCCGACAACCGTATGCGGTGTCACGTGTTATCACACACGTGTTAACATAAGAAAATGTATGTGTAACTTACTAATCATTGCACACGAGTACTCGCACCACGCATCGTGTGCGATATTCCTAGCCATCGCAAGCAACTCATTTGCATTTTTGAAAGTTTTTTCTACACACATAATCACACATAAATTAACTGTAGTGATTGTTTGTGTTATAATTCTCATCGCAAATAGTTCATCCAAGTGTCCTGTTTGCCGTGTATCACACACATCTTGTTTACATGAATCGTTTGTGTTCTTTTGGCTCATCGCAAATAGTTCATCTATGTGAAATATATGTCATCTATCGCACACACCTTGATCTGGCTGACCGTTTCTCTTGTTTTGGCTCATCGTATACAGTTCATCCTGTTAGGGAACGTAGTAATTTCAAAAAAATTCCTACGCACACGCAAGATCATGGTGATCCATAGCAACGAGAGGGGAGAGTGTTGTCCATGTACCCTCATAGACCGTAAGCGGAAGCATTATGACAACGCGGTTGATGTAGTCATATGTTTTCACGATTCGACCATTCCTAGTACCGAAGTTATGGCACCTGCGCGATCTGCACACATTTGGCTCGGTGACGTCCCACGAACTCTAGATCTAGCTGAGTATCGAGGGAGAGCTTCGTCAGCACGACGGCGTGATGACGGTGATGATGAAGCTACCGGCACAGGGCTTCGCCTAAGCACTGCAACGATATATGACCGAGGTGGATTATGGTGGAGGGGGGCACCGCACACGGCTTGGAACAATCAACTTGTGTGTCCTAGGGTTCCCCCCGCCCCCGTATATAAAGGAGCAAGGGGGAGGCCGGCCGGCCTTGGGGCGTGATACGTCTCCAACGTATCTACTTTTCCAAACACTTTTGCCCTTGTTTTGGACTCTAACTTGCATGATTTGAATGATACTAACCTGGACTGACGCTGTTTTCAGCAGAACTGCCATGATGTTGTTTTATGTGTAGAAAAGAAAAGTTCTCGGAATGTCCTGAAAATCCACGGAGGCACTTTTCGAAAAATATAAAAAATACTGGCAAAAGAATCAAGACCAGGGGCCCACACCCTGTCCACGAGGGTGGGGGGTGCGCCCCCTCCCCCTGGGCGCGCCCCCCTATCTCGTGGGCCCCCTGGACCTCCACCGACCTCAACTCCAACTCCATATATTCACGTTCGGGGAGAAAAAAATCAGAGAAAAAGTTTCATCGCGTTTTACGACACGGAGCCGCCGCCAAGCCCTAATCTCTCTCAGGAGGGCTGATCTGGAGTCTGTTCGGGGCTCCGGAGAGGGGGATTCGTCGCCGTCATCATCATCAACCATCCTCCATCACCAATTTCATGATGCTCGCCGCCGTGCGTGAGTAATTCCATCATAGGCTTGCTGGATGGTGATGGGTTGGATGAGATTTACCATGTAATCAAGTTAGTTTTGTTAGGGTTTGATCCCTAGTATCCACTATGTTCTGAGATTGATGTTGCTATGACTTTGCTATGTTTAATGCTTGTCACTAGGGCCTGAGTGCCATGATTTCAGATCTGAACCTATTATGTTTTCATGAATATATGTGTGTTCTTGATCCTATCTTGCAAGTCTATAGTCACCTATTATGTGTTATGATCCGACAACCCCGAAGTGACAATAATCGGGATACTTCTCGGTGATGACCATAGTTTGAGGAGTTCATGTATTCACTATGTGCTAATGCTTTTTTCTGGTTCTCTATTAAAAGGAGGCCTTAATATCCCTTAGTTTCCACTAGGACCCCACTGCCACGGGAGGGTAGGACAAAAGATGTCATGCAAGTTCTTTTCCATAAGCACGTATGACTATTTACGGAATACATGCCTACATTACATTGATGAACTGGAGCTAGTTCTGTGTCACCCTATGTTAGAGCTATTACATGAGGAATCGCATCCGGCATAATTATCCATCACTGATCCATTGCCAACGAGCTCTTCACATATTGTTCATCGTTTATTTACTTTTCCGTTGCTACTGTTACAACTACTACAAAACCCAAAAAACATTACTTTTGCTACCTTTACCTTTATTATCATACTACTTTGCTACTAAATACTTTGCTGCAGATACTAAGTTATCCAGGTGTGGTTGAATTGACAACTCAACTGCTAATACTCAAGAATATTCTTTGGCTCCCCTTGTGTCGAATCAATAAATTTGGGTTGAATACTTTACCGTCGAAAGCTGTTGCGATCCCCTACACTTGTGGGTTATCAAGACTAATTTATGGCGCCATTGCCGGGGAGCATAGCTCTATTCTCTGAGTCACTTGGGATTTATATCTGTTGTCCACTATGAAGAACTTGAAAGACGACAGAACTACGATTTTTCCCTCAACTACGAGGGGAGGTAAGGAACTGCCATCTAGCTCTGCACTAGATTCTCCTTCTGTTTTGAGTAAGCTTGCGACACCTAAACATGCTACTGCTATGAATTCTGATATGTCGCATGTTATTGATGATGCCACCTCTGCTATGCATGATACTTATGATGAAACTACTTCTGTGTGTGATACTACTTTGCCATTAGGTGAATTTCTTGATGAACAACTTGCTAGAGTTAGGGGGAATGAAATTATTGAAGATGCTATTATTGATGATAGTGATGATCAAAATTCTCCCAATGATTATGAATTGCCTGTTGTTTCTGAGGGTTATGTTATGAATGAAGATGCTGCTAGAGCTAGCCTTGCTTGCAATGATATATATGATCTTAAGAAATTATTAGCTAAATGGAAGCAGCAGTCTCTTAATGCTAGAATGAAACCTGACCCTGCTTTTGCTACTTCACCTATCTGTGTTACTGATAAGGATTATGAATTCTCTGTTGATCCTGAGATTATTACTTTAGTTGAATCTGATCCTTTTTATGGCCTTGAATCTGAAACTGTTGTGGCACATCTTACCAAGTTGAATGGCATAGCCACCCTGTTTACTCATGATGATAGATCTTGCTATTTTATATCCTTAAGATATTTCCGTTCTCGTTAAAGGGTGATGCTAAGACTTGGTATAATTCTCTTGCTCCTGGTTGTGTGCGTAGTCCCTAGGATATGATTTATTACTTCTCTGCTAAATATTTCCCTGCTCATAAGAAACAAGCTGCCTTGCGGGAAATATATAATTTTGTGCAAATCAAAGAAGAGAGTCTCCCACAAGCTTGGGGGAGGCTTCTCCGGTTACTTAATGCTTTGCCTGATCATCCTCTCAAGAAAAATGAAATACTTGATATCTTTTATAATGGTCTAACCGATGCTTCCAAGGACTACTTGGATAGTTGTGCTGGTTGTGTTTTCAGGGAAAGACTAGTTGACGAAGCTGAATTACTACTGAATAATATGTTGACTAATGAAAATAATTGGACTCTTCCTGAGCCAATTCCTGAGGCAATTCCTGAACCAATTAAGCCAATTCCTGAGCCTATTCCTAAACCCACTCCGAAGAAGAGAGGTGTTTTATTTCTCAGTCCTGAAGATATGCAAGAGGCAAAGAAATCAATGAAAGAAAAAGGTATTAAAGCTTAAGATGTTAAGAATTTACCACCTATCAAAGAAATACATGGTCTTAATATACCTCCTATTGGAGAACAACATTGTCTTGATAACCCGACACAGGTAGTAAAGGTAAATTCTCTCTATAGATATGATAAAGTTGAAATCCCCTCTACTAAATTTCATAGCCCATGCGTAGATGAATTTGATGACTTTATGGCTAGACAAGAAAGTTTTAATGCTTATGTTGGTAGATAGTTAAAGAATAATGCTTTCGAGGTAGGACGCGTGAGCGATAATATGGCTAGAATTAAAGGTGAACTCAAACTCATTAGCAAATATGCTTCTATTGTTGCTACTCAAGCTGAGCAAGTACTTAAAGCTCAAAATGATTTGCTTGATGAATTAAATAATAAACCTAACTTTGCTATTAGAGTGGCTACTAGAACTGGTAGAATGACTCAGGAACCTTTGTCTCCTAAAGGCCACCCTAAGAGAATCGAGCAAGATTCTCAGAGAAATAATTTAGAGGCACCTAGTTCTTCTAAAAAGAAGAAAAAGAAAAACGATAGAACTTTGCATGCTTCTAGTGAACCTACTGTAGACACACTTGAGAATCCCAATGATATTTCTATCTCTGATGCTGAAACACAATCAGGTGATGAACATGAACCTGGTGATAATGTTAATGATAATATTCATGTTGATGCTCAACCTAGCAAAACAATGATGTAGAGATTGAACCTGCTGTTGATCTTGATAACCCACAATTGAAGAATCAACGTTATGATAAGAGAGATTTTGTTGCTAGGATGCACGGTAGAGAAAGAGAACCATGGGTTCAGAAACCCATGCCCTTTCCTCCTAAACCATCCAAGACAAAGGATGATGAGGATTTTGAGCGCTTTGCTGAAATGATTAGACCTATCTTCTTACGTATGCCCTTAACTGATATGCTGAAAGTAAATCCTTATGCTAAGTATATGAAGGATATCATTACAAACAAAAGAAAGATACCGGAAGCTGAAATTTCCACAATGCTTGCTAATTACACTTTAAAGGGTGGAATACCAAAGAAACTTGGAGATCCGGGTGTACCAACTATACCATGCTCCATTAAAAAAAATTATGTTAGAACTGCTTTATGTGACCTTGGAGCCGGTGTTAGTGTTATGCCTCTCTCTTTATATCGTAGACTTGAATTGAATAAGTTGACACCTACTGAAATGTCTTTGCAAATGGCCGATAAATCAACTGCTATACCTGTCGGTATTTGTGAGGATGTGCCTGTTGTGGATGCAAATGTCACTATATTAAGGGAGTGTGTTATTCTTGATATTCCCGAGGACGATAGTATGTCGATTATCCTTGGTAGACCTTTTCTGAACACTGCAGGGGCTGTTATTGATTGCAACAAAGGCAAAGTCACTTTTCATGTTAACTAGCGGAGTGACCCGCGCATTTGCGCGGCTAGATTTCTACATTTATGCTACAGGGTATATTGATATGCTAGTGCATACATGATTAAAACCCTATACCCAAGTTGCTTGGCATTGTTTCTTAGCCAATTATTTTCCACACAACTTTGGTTGATATAATCGTAGTAAACATGCATTGGTGGTAATATTTACATACTGAAATATTTTTTGCAATATTTACATGCATTTGATACTTATATTGAATGTTACTTTGCGTTTTTTTCTTCCATCACTACATATTGCATGTCATCGATGGAAATCTTTAAAAAAATTCTAATCTACAACTACATATCACCTATAGGTTTTATATTGATGTAATTCTAAATAGCTAATTTTGTTTCATTGTATAGTCAAATTTCATATTTTTATCAAAAAATGTTTTTTTACTTCATATAGAACTAAATTGCTTGCCAGGTGTCCCGCACATTATAGTGGCTATGTTACTTTTAGTTATTATTTTTACATATTTTAATTTTAAAATTCAACCACTTATAATCTATTTAATATTTTGTCTATATGTCACATTGAATTATTAAATTTCTATCATTTGTCCCTTTGCATCAACTTCATTCCTGGGTTCTATTAGACATGTTGTGGAAACTCACCAAGCATGAAGGCATTATGTTCATACTCTCATATATTACACATTGTTTTGTGTCAATAAATCAATCATCAATGGAACCTCCCTCTCATTTGTTTTTTAATGGCTCTTTAGCCACATGTCTTTAGCTATCGTCCTCGAACGACACATCTTATCGATAGTCCCCACTACATAACAACTTAGTAATTGTCATGTGTTACATGTTCTTCTTGTCCCGAGTCAGTTTCTTCTCACGAATCACTGTATCGCACCATAATCCCAACAACATATAACCTTCCCCTGATTGATCGAATGGCTTCCTCTCTAGCATTTTTAGAAGGTGGCATCATACTTTGCCGAGTTTCTAAAATAGCGACTCATATGTTGTAGCCAATTGTTATGTCACTCATTCTCTCTCACTTACTGTCTTTGTAGCCTATTGTTTTTCATCGTGACCATGTTGTTTTGAGGTTTCCATCTCAAAACATTATTTTCTCCTATGGTACGATATTGTCACTTGCATGGTAGCATGTTGTCAATTATCCACCTTTCTTATTCAATGCCATGCATGTTTATGTGGCCCTTATACATGTAGGTACGCTCCAGATCCTTAGCTTAGATTGTTCGACTACCCACTGTCCATGCCTAAGCCTGTCTTTCTCCTTAAAATTAGTATTCTCTCCTACTATGTACTTATTATTTTAGAAACATCATGCATGTCTAGCGCGTGATACTTATACGTATATATGCTCTTTGATTCTTCGTAATCTACCACTTCTCTATTACCATTTTTGGAGAAGTCATGTATGCCTATGACTTTTTTATTTGAGAGACTATAAATCGACAAAATCGAGAACTGTATTTGGTCCAACAGTTTATGCTTTTATCTATCCCTATGCAGTTAGGGTCGTTAGGTAGATATCCCAATTGTAGAGTAGATCTTGAAGCACTAATTATCTTGTTTCCTGATGTAATCGTGACATTATCGCATGCATTGCTGCCGGGACTCTCCGTCCCTGTTCCAAGTATTAGATATGGACATGTGCTACACTTTAAGTGACCCTCTCTTTCTTGGCACTCACATGGTCCTTCTCATGAGTATTTTTCATGAAAAAATTGATAGTTTATATTATTAACCATTGTAATTAAAACATGCGTCATAATTCATTTGTAAAAATGATGCAAGAATATAAATATAATTTTTTTGGCACTTAGATGTAAACATATTTTTAGTATGAGTTGATAACATCTTATACTTTATTATTAAACAAAAGTGTTTTTATATTTGTTTGCACCCAAGCTGTATTCCATATACGTGCACATCTACTTTTTTTATCTCGGCAGAGAAAGATTTTTTCCCCCAAAAAGAGAAAGTTTTTTTAGCCCATGCGTAAAAAATGTCTGTTACCTCAACATGAAGAACTTGTTTTTATATTTGTTTGCACCCACACTATATTCCATGTACGTACACATCTACTTTTTTTATCTCGGCAGAGAAAGATTTTTTCCCCAAAAAAGAGAAAGTTTTTTTGGCCCATGCGTAATGTTTGTTATCTCAACATGAAGAACTAATGGAGTATCCTAGATTGATTTTCCCTTAAAGTAAAAAATATTATCAAAAGATTAATTTGCTGAAATAATACGCTAATATTTTTTTTCCTAAAATCAGAGATGTCATCATCATACATGTGGTATTGTGATCGGACTCGGCCTTCTTGGCAGCGCTCGACCAAGACTCCTCGGCTGCCGTGTATTCCTTTTAATTTTTTTGAGGGAGCAGTACTTCCCTTGTTGATTAGCCGTTGGTGGCCATGTTTTTTTCTTTCAGCTGTTGGCCAATGGCAACGTACGTTCATCTGTGATTGTCCTGGACATACTTTTTTTAGAAAGCACATATGACTTGGATGAAAGACATGTCATACTATTCTTACATGATGTGCCAAATTATTTGTAGATGACTATATTTGTATGTAACGCTGCATCTTTAAATCTGAACCATTAATCTATAAAATTAACGATCAATATAATTTAACATATGTGGACGAATGTGATGGCTTGTTTTACTTCTGTTTTAAGTATATAATAGATAGATGGTAATGAGCATACGGTAGACTTTCCGAGGAAACAACCTCAAATTCATAGCATCAATTCTGTTGGAAAAGTTCCAACTATCATTATTGGAGGTTTTGAGTTTCCTCTTCCTACTGTCAAGAAAAAGTATGATATTCTTATTGTTGGGGATGTTCATATCCCCGTTGAGGTAACCTAGTGTTATTCGAAATTTCACCGGTTCCGTGTTAGTCGGAATGAGTTTGTTAACAAGACTTGATCAACCTTGTAAGTGGATTCATTTTGATGATCATGAGATGGATGAAACTAGAAGGCACAACCTTTTGTATCCTCTTTTTTACCTTTTGTTATCTAGAATAAATAAAGCAAAAATAGTATTATCTGTCTGTTTTCTCAATTATCCGTGCAATAAAAAATTTCCCAAAAATAAAAGTGCTCCAAATGCCCTGCAAATTTAGTATGATATTTTATGGGATATTTGAGGATTTTAGGCACTGAAAACACTGCAGGAGGGGCAAGCACCAGGCCACTAGAGTGGAGGGCGCGCCCACCCCACCTGGGCGTGCCCCCTGTCTCGTGGGCCCCTGGTGGCCCCCTCCACTTATGCCAGCACCCAGACACTTCATCTTCTACCCAAAAAAAACCCCATCCAGCTCAAGCACGAGTTCTAGCTCATTTTGCTGCGATTTTCGATCTCCTTGCTCAAAGCTCCATTCACAAAACTGCTTTGGAAGATTGTTGCTTGGTATGTGACTCCTCCGTTGGTCCAATTAGTTTTTGTTCTAGTGCTTTATTCATTGCAAATTTTTGCTGCATAGGTGACCATGTTCTTGAGATTGCATGTTAAATTTATGAGGTCCCAAGCAATTCTGATGCATGATATAGGCTCTAGGCACTTGTAGGAGTGGTTACTACCAATCTTGTTTAGTTTTATTCACTTTTATTTTGAAGTTACTAAAATTTCAGAAATTTTCAGAAAATGTTAAGAAAAATTTTGAGGGGCTCTTCTAGCCAAAGCTCTCAGGAAAAACAAGCTAAAGAGAAGGAAAAGTGAAGTATAATCTTCCTTGCTTAGCGGAAGTGCGGTCTTGTGAATGGCCATGTGAGGATTTCTTGAAAGAAGCTGGAATTCACGAAGACTTTTACTCTTTGATCGAGAATGCAGGCCTCACCGGTTTCATCAACGACCGGATCGATCAGTATCTCTTACTCATCAGTACTTTCGTGCAAATTTTTTATTACTATCCTAAGAAGTCACCGCCTGCAGTATCATTTCATTTATATGATGAATTCAGAGAAATTTCTTTACGTAATTTTTGCGCGGTGTGTAGGATACCTTATGAGGGAGAATTAGAGGAACCCCATTGTAAAGATGTGGATGGCTTTCTTAATACATCGCTGTAGAGGAGCCAAAGAAGGGTTCAGAGGCAAAAATCTCTAGCATACACTTTCCTGTTTTACGCTACTTTGCCATATTTGCTAGTAGATGCTTGATCGGTCGTGGAAATAGTGGAAACTTTAGTGTTCCTGATATTATCATTCTTCAACATGCCTTGCTTGGAGACAATAGTTTAGTATGGGTGCCGTCGTTGCTAAACGGCTAGCCCTGAATCGTACAAAAGCCCCCATATTTGGAGGTATCTATGCTTCACGTCTTGCTAGACATTTTCAGATACCCATTAGGCACCATGAAAAAGAGGAGACAAAATTTCCTCCTCACATTTTAGATTACAAGAGCATGGTAGCACACAAGTTTATTGTTGACAACGAAGAGAAGATGCTCTTGTATAACCTTAGATTTAATAAGAAAAACATTGAGACTATTATTTTGCCTGCACCCCTGTTATTTGATTTGACTGCAGATAATTTTCTTGTTACACCTGAAGCGGTGTACAATCATCAGGCCCAAGCTTTCACTCCAGAACATGAACCTGAGCCGGAGCCTGAACTGGACCCTTACCTTGCATCATCTGTCCAGTGGGATCCGGAGATGACTAGCCAGTGGTATCCTGATTACACCTCCTAGTGCACCGGGGAGAGTAGCGGCGGTCCTTGGTATTGAACCAACTTAGGCCAAAAGTCTAAGCTTGGGGAAGTACGTATTTCTCACCGACTTTACATTCATGTTCACACACTAGTCAGGTGCTCATACTCTTTCATTGTATTATCCATGCTAGTTTAAATTTTCTTTTTCTAGTTTTCTTCTTGTGTGTTTGATAAACCTTAAGAAAAGCCAAAAAAATTAGTTAGTTTAATTTCCATGCTTGTAGTAGAAATTAAAATGAAAACCCAAAAATATTTCTTGTTCTTCTTCTTACTTGTTGGGACCTTTTGAAGGAAATATGCCCTAGAGGCAATAATAAAGTTATTATTTATTTCCTTATTTCATGATAAATGTTTATCATTCATGCTAGAATTGTATTAACCGGAAACATGATACATGTGTGAATGCATAGACAAAACAATATGTCACTAGTATGCCTCTACTAGACTGGCTTGTTAATCAAAGATGGTTATGTTTCCTGACCATGAACAAAGGAGTTGTTATTTGATTAATGAGGTCACATCATTAGTAGAATGATCTGATTGACATGACCCATTCCCTTAGCTTAGCACACGATCGTTTAGTATGTTGCTACTGCTTTTATCCATGACTTATACATGTTCCTGTAACTATGAGATTATGCAACTCCGCTTACGGAGGAACACTTTGGTGCTACCAAACGTCACAACGTAATCGGGTGATTATAAAGGAGTACTACAGGTGTCTCCAAAGCAGATGTTGGGTTGGCGATTTCGAGATTAGGTTTTGTCACTCCGATAGTCGGAGAGGTATCTCTGGGCCCTCTCGGTAATGCACATCATCAAGCCTTGCAAGCACTACAACTAATGAGTTAGTTGTGAGATGATGTATTACGGAACGAGTAAAGAGACTTGCCGTAACGAGATTGAACTAGGTATTGGATACCGACGATCGAATCTCGGGCAAGTAACATACCGATGACAAAGGGAACAACGATGTTGTTATGCGGTCTCGACCGATAAAGATCTTCGTAGAATATGTAGGAACCAATATGGGCATCCAGGTCCCGCTGTTGGTTATTGACCGTGAATGGTTCCAGGTCATGTCTACATTGTTCTCGAACCGTAGGGTCCGCACGCTTAAGGTTTCGATGATGCTTATTATGAGTTTATGTATTTTGATGTACCAAGGAGTTCGAGTCCCGGATGTGATCACGGACATGACGAGGAGTCTCGGAATGGTCGAGACATAAAGATTGATATATTGGAAGCCTATGTTTAGAGTTCGGAATGGTTCCGGGCGAAAACGGGAATTTACCGGAGTACCGGGAGGTTACCGGAACCCCCCGGGAGATAAATGGGCCTCGATGGGCCCTAGTGGAAAGGAGGAGGGGCAGCCCAAGCCTGGCCGCGCGCCTCCCCCCCTTTCCCTAGTCCTACTAGGACTAGGAGAAGGGGGCCGGCCCCCTCTCTCTCTTTCCCCCTCCGGAATCCTAGTCCAACTAGGATTGGGGGAATCCTACTCCCAGAGGGAGTAGGACTCCCAGGGCGCGCCCTCCTTGGCCGCCGGCCCCCTCCCCCCTGGCTCCTTTATATACGGGGGCAGGGGGGCACCTTGAGACACACAAGTTGATCGTGAGATCGTTCCTTAGCCGTGTGCGGTGCCCCCCTCCACCATATTCCACCTCGGTTATACCGTCGCGAAGCTTAGGCGAAGCCCTGCGCCGGTGAAACATCAAGATCGTCACCACGCCGTCGGTCGACGGAACTCTCCTCGACACTCGGCTGGATCGGAGTACGAGGGACGCCATCGAGCTGTACGTGTGTCAAGAACTCGGGCGCCGGAGTAACGGCGCCGAATCGGTCGGATCGCGAGGAGAACGTCGACTACTTCCTCTACGCCAGATCGCTTCCGCCGGGTCTACAAGGGTATGTAGACAACACTCTCCCTCTCGTTGCTATGCATCACCATGATCTTGCGTGTGCGTAGGAAAATTTTGAAATTACTACGCTCCCCAACAAAGGCATCGAGCCTAGGTTTTTCTATGGTTTGATGTTTTGCACGAGTAGAACACAAGTGAGTTGTGGGCGATACAAGTCATACTACCTACCAGCATGTCATACTTTGGTTCAGCGGTATTGTGAGATGAAGCGGCCCGCACCGACATTACGCCAGACGCTTACGCGAGACTGGTTTCACCGCTGTGAGCACTCGTTGCTTAAAGGTGACTGGTGGGTGCTGCCTCTCTCACTTTAGTTGAACTGAGTGTAGCTACGCCCGTCCTTGAGAAGGTTAAAACGGAGTCTATTTGACAAAGTATCGTTGTGGTTTTGATGCGTGGTGAGACTGGTTCTTGCTTAAGCCCGTAGCAGCCACGTAAAATTTGCAACAACAAAGTAGAGGACGCCTAACTTGTTTTTGCAGGGCATGTTGTGATGTGATATGGTCAAGATGTGATGCTATATTTTATTGTATGAGATGATCATGTTTTGTAACCGGTTATCGGCAATCGGCAGGAGCCATATGGTTGTCGCTTATTGTATGCAATGCAATCGCCTCAGTAATGCTTTACTTTATCACTAAGCGGTAGCGATAGTCGTAGTAGCATAAGTTTGGCGAGACGACAACGATGCTGCGATGGAGATCAAGGTGTCGCGCCGGTGACGATGGTGATCATGGTGGTGCTGCAAGATGGAGATCGTGAAGCACAAGATGATGATGACCATATCATATCACTTATATTGATTTGCATGTGATGTTTATCCTTTTATGCATCTTATCTTGCTTTGATTGACGGTAGCATTATAAGATGATCTCTCACTAAATTATCAAGAAGTGTTCTCCCGAGTATGCACCGCTGCCAAAGTTCGTCGTGCCTGCACACCACGTGATGATCGGGTGTGATAAGCTCTACGTCCATCTACAACGGGTGCAAGCCAGTTTTGCACACGCAGAATACTCGGGTTATACTTGACGAGCCTAGCATATGCAGATATGGCCTCGGAACACGGAGACCGAAAGGTCGAGCGTGAATCATATAGTAGATATGATCAACATAAGATGTTCACCATTGAAAACTACTCCATTTCACGTGATGATCGGTTATGGTTTAGTTGATTTGGATCACGTGATCACTTGGATGACTAGAGAGATGTCTTTCTAAGTGGGAGTTCTTAAGTAATATGATTAATTGAACCTAAATTTATCATGAACTTAGTCCTGGTAGTATTTTGCAAATTATGTTGTAAGATCAATAGCTTGCGTTGTTGCTTTCATATGTTTATTTTGATATGTTCCTAGAGAAAATTGTGTTGAAAAATGTTAGTAGCAATGATGCGGATTTGATCCGTGATCTGAGGTTTATCCTCATTGCTGCATAGAAGAATTATGTCCTTGATGCACCGCTAGGTGACAGACCTATTGCAGGAGCAGATGCAGACGTTATGAACGTTTGGCTAGCTCAATATGATGACTACTTGATAGTTTTGTGCACCATGCTTTATGGCTTAGAATCGGGACTTCAAAGATGTTTTGAACATCATGGACCATATGAGATGTTCCAGAATTGAAGTTAATATTTCAAGCAAATACCGAGTTGAGAGATATGAAGTCTCCAACAAGTTCTATAGCTAAAAGATGGAGGAGAATCGCTCAACTAGTGAGCATGTGCTCAGATTGTCAGGGTACTACAATCGCTTGAATCAAGTGGGAGTTAATCTTCCGAGATAAGATAGTGATTGATGAATTCTCTAGTCACCATCACCAAGTTAGTAGAACTTCGTGATGTACTATAGTATGCAAGGGATGATGAAAATGATTCCCGAGTTTTTTCATGATGATGAAATCGATGAAGGTAGAAATCAAGAAAGAACATCAAGTGTTGATGGTTAACAAGACCACTAGTTTCAAGAAAAGGGCAAAGGGATAGAAGGGAACTTCAAGAAGAACGGCAAGCAAGTTGCTGCTCAAGTGGAGAAGCCCAAGTCTGGACCTAAGCCTGAAACTAAGTGCTTCTACTGCAAAGGGACTGGTCACTGGAAGCAGAACTACCCCAAGTATTTGGTGGATAAGAAGGATGGCAGAGTGAACAAGGGTATATTTGATATACAGGTTATTGACGTGTGCCTTACTAGTGTTTATAGTAGCCCCAGTATTTGATACTTGTTCGGTTGCTAAGAGTAGTAACTCAAACGGAGTTGCGAATAAATGAAAACTAGTTAAGAGTGAAGTGACGATGTGTGTTGAAAGTAGTTTCAAGATTGATATAATCATCATCGCACACTCCCTATACTTTCGGGATTAGTGTTGAACCTAAATAAATGTTATTTGGTGTTTGCGTTGAGCATGAATATGATTTGATCATGTTTATTGCAATACGGTTATTCATTTAAGTAAGAGAATAAACTGTTATTCTGCTTACATGAATAAAACCTTATATGGTTACACACCCAATGAAAATGGTTCATGGGATCTCGATCGTAGTGATACACATATTCATAATATTGAAACCAAAAGATGCAAAGTTAATAATGATAGTGCAACTTATTTGTGGCACCGCCGCTTAGGTCATATTGGTGTAAAGCGATAAAGAAACTCCATGCTGATGGGATTTTGGAATCACTTGATTATGAATCACTTGATGCTTGCGAACCGTGCCTTTTGGGCAAGATGACTAAAACTCCGTTCTCCGGAACAATGGAACAAGCTACTGACTTATTGGAAATAATACATACCGATGTATGCAATCCAATGAGTGTTGATGCTCGTGGCAAGTATCGTTATTTTCTGACCTTCACAAGATGATTTTGAGCAGATATGGGTATATCTACTTGATGAAAACATAAGTCTGAAATAGTTGAAGTGTTCAAAGAATTTCAGAGTGAAGTGGAAAATCATCGTGACAAGAAAATAAAGTTTCTGCGATCTGATCGTGGAGATGAATATTTGAGTTACGAGTTTGGTCTTCAATTAAAACAATGTGGAATAGTTTCACAAATTCATGCCACCGAACACCACATCATAATGGTGTGTCCGAACGTCATAACCGTACTTTATTGGATATAGTACAATCTATGATGTTTCTTACCGATTTACCAATATCGCTTTTGGGATCATGCATTAGAGACAGCTGCATTCACGTTAAATAGGGCACCATCTAAACCGCTGAGACGACACTATATGAACTGTGGTTTAGCAAGAAACCAAAGTTGTCGCTTCTTAAAGTTTGGGGCTGCGAGGCTTATGTGAAAAAGTTTCATCCCGATAAGCTCAAACCCAAATCGGAGAAGTGCGTCTTCATAGAATACCCAAAGGAAACTGTTGGGTACACCTTCTATCACAGATCCTAAAGCAAGATTTTCGTTGCTGAAAATGGATCCTTTCTAGAGAAGGAGTTTCTCTCGAAAGAAGTGAGTGGGAGGAAAGTAGAACTTGATGAGGTAATTGTACCTTCTCCCTTATTGAAAGTAGTTCATCACGAAATTTGTTCTGTGACTACTACACCAATTAGTGAGGAAGCTAATGATGATGATCATGTAACTTCAGATCAAGTTACTACCAAATCTCGTAGGTAAACCAGAGTAAGATCCGCACTGAGTGGTACGGTAATCCTGTTCTGGAAGTCATGTAACTAGACCATGATGAACCTACGAACTATGAGGAAGCGATGATGAGCCCAGATTCCGCGAAA
Organism: Aegilops speltoides; assembly: GCA_021437245.1. Taxonomy (NCBI): domain Eukaryota; kingdom Viridiplantae; phylum Streptophyta; class Magnoliopsida; order Poales; family Poaceae; genus Aegilops; species Aegilops speltoides. The sequence continues at coordinate 479,899,858 of CM038145.1, read as the reverse complement.
TGGCTTGAGGCCATGAAATCTGAGATGAGATCCATGTATGAGAACAAAGTGTGGACTTTGGTGGCGTTGCCCGATGATCGACAAGCCATAGAAAATAAATGGATCTTCAAGAGGAAGACGGACGCTGATAGTAGTGTTACTATCTACAAAGCTCGACTTGTCGCAAAAAGGTTTTGACAAGTTCAAGGTGTTGACTACAATGAGATTTTCTCAAGCTGTAGCGATGCTTAAGTCTGTCCGAATCATGTTAGCAATTGCCACAATTTATGAAATTTGGCAAATGGATGTAAAAACTGCATTCTGAATGGGTTTTAGGAGGAAGAGTTGTATATGATGCAACCAGAAGGTTTTATCGATCCAAAGGAGCTAACAAAATGTGCAAGCTCCAATGATCCATCTATGGACTGGTGCAAGCATCTCGGAGTTGGAATATACGCTTTGATGAGTTGATCAAAGCATATAGTTTTATACAGACTTACGGTGAAGCCTGTATTTACTAAAAAGTGAGTGGGAGCACTACAGCATTTCTGATAAAGTATATGTGAATGACATATTGTAGATCGGAAATAATGTAGAATTATTCTGCAAAGCATAAAGAAGTGTTTGAAAGGAGTTTTTCAAAGAAAGACCTCGGTAAAGCTACTTACATATTGAGCATCAAGATCTATAGAGATAGATCAAGATGCTTGATAAGTTTTTTCAATGAGTACATACCTTGACAAGATTTTGAAGTAGTTCAAAATGAAAACAGTCAAAGAAATAGTTCTTGCCTGTGTTACAAGGTGTGAAATTGAGTAAGACTCAAAACCTGACCACAGCAGAAGATAGAAAGAGAATGAAAGTCATTCACTATGCCTTGGCCATAGTTTCTATAAAGTATGCCATGCTGTGTACCAGATCTATTGTATACCCTGCACCGAAGTTTCGCAAGGAGTACAATAGTGATCTAGGAGTAGATCATCGGACAGCGGTCAAAATTATCCTTAGTGGAATAAGGATATGTTTCTCGATTATGGAAGTGACAAAAGGTTCGTCGTAAGGGTTACGCCGATGCAAGTTTTGACACCGATCCGATGACTCTAAGTCTCGATCTAGATACATATTGAAAGTGGGAGCAATTAGCTAGAGTAGCTTCAATGCGAGCATTGTAGACATAGAAAAATTGCAAAATACATAACGGATCTGAATGTGAAAGACCCGTTGACTAAGACTCTCTCACAAACAAAACATGATCACACCTTAGTACTCTTTGGGTGTTAATCACATAGCGATGTGAACTAGATTACTGAATCTAGTAAACCCTTTGGGTGTTGGTCACATAGCGATGTGAACTATGGGTGTTAATCTGTTGGTCACATAGCGATGTGAACTATGGGTGTTAACCGCATGATGATGTGAACTATCGATGTTAATCACATTGTGATGTGATCTAGATTATTGACTCTAGTGCAAGTGGGAGACTGAAGGAAATATGCCCTAGAGGCAATAATAAAGTTATTATTTATTTCCTTATTTCATGATAAATGTTTATCATTCATGCTAGAATTGTATTAACCGAAACATGATACATGTGTGAATGCATAGACAAAACAATATGTCACTAGTATGCCTCTACTAGACTGGCTTGTTAATCAAAGATGGTTATGTTTCCTACCATGAACAAAGGAGTTGTTATTTGATTAATGAGGTCACATCATTAGTAGAATGATCTGATTGACATGACCCATTCCCTTAGCTTAGCACACGATCGCTTAGTATGTTGCTACTGCTTTTATCCATGACTTATACATGTTCCCGTAACTATGAGATTATGCAACTCCGCTTACGGAGGAACACTTTGGTGCTACCAAACGCGTCAACGAATCGGGTGATTATAAAGGAGTACTACAGGTGTCTCCAAAGGCGATGTTGGGTTGGCGATTTCGAGATTAGGTTTTGTCACTCCGATAGTCGGAGAGGTATCTCTGGCCCTCTCGGTAATGCACATCACTGAAGCCTTGCAAGCACTACAACTAATGAGTTAGTTGTGAGATGATGTATTACGGAACGAGTAAAGAGACTTGCCGTAACGAGATTGAACTAGGTATTGGATACCGACGATCGAATCTCGCAAGTAACATACCGATGACAAAGGGAACAACGATGTTGTTATGCGGTCCGACCGATAAAGATCTTCGAGAATATGTAGGAACCAATATGGGCATCCAGGTCCCGCTGTTGGTTATTGACCGTGAATGGTTCCAGGTCATGTCTACATTGTTCTCGAACCGTAGGGTCCGCACGCTTAAGGTTTCGATGATGCTTATTATGAGTTTATGTATTTTGATGTACCAAGGAGTTCGAGTCCCGATGTGATCACGGACATGACGAGGAGTCTCGGAATGGTCGAGACATAAAGATTGATATATTGGAAGCCTATGTTTAGAGTTCGGAATGGTTCCGGCGAAAACGGAATTTATCGAGTACCGGAGGTTACCGAACCCCGGGAGATAAATGGGCCTCGATGGGCCCTAGTGGAAAGGAGGAGGGCAGCCTGCCTGGCGCGCCCCCCCCTTTCCCTAGTCCTACTAGGACTAGGAGAAGGGGCCGCCCCTCTCTCTCTTTCCCTCCGAATCCTAGTCCAACTAGGATTGGGGGAATCCTACTCCCTGAGGGAGTAGGACTCCTGTATGCCCCTCCTTGGCCGCCGCCCCTTCCCCTGGCTCCTTTATATACGGGGCAGGGGGCACCTTGAGACACACAAGTTGATCGTGAGATCGCCCTTAGCTGTGTGCGGTGCCCCTCCACCATATTCCACCTCGGTTATACTGTCAGCAAGCTTAGGCGAAGCCCTGCGCCGTGAAACATCAAGATCGTCACCACGTCGTCTTGTGACGAACTCTCCTCGACACTCGGCTGGATCGAGTACGAGGGACGCCATCGAGCTGTACGTGTGTCAAGAACTCGGGGCGCCGGAGTAACGGCGCCGAATCGGTCGGATCGCGAGGAGAACGACGACTACTTCCTCTACGCCAGATCGCTTCGCCTGGGTCTACAAGGGTATGTAGACAACACTCTCCCCTCTCGTTGCTATGCATCACCATGATCTTGCGTGTGCGTAGGAAAATTTTTGAAATTACTACGTTCCCCAACACCTTTCCCGTGTAAATAGTTTTATTTTCTTTTCTTTCCTTTGGGGGGTCGAGAAGATCATATTGAAATTGCTTAGTGGCTCTCATATGCATGATTGTTTATTGAACTTAGAGCCCATATTACCCTGTCTTCTCTCTTGAGTTGAGTGCTTGCAGATTCCAGCTTAGTCCAATGCACGTGCACTCTTACTATTATACACCTCGTTCGGTCGTGCGGGTGAAAGGCAATAATGACGATATATGATGGACTTATTGAGATGAGAAAAGCTGGTATGAACTCGACCTCTCTTGTTTTTGTAAATATGATGAGTTCATCGTTTCTGATTCAGTTTATTATGAAGTAAACATATTTGCAAGGACATTTAGAGATTATAGTTGCTTGTGCCATGCTTGATTAGCTATGAGTTATAATGGTTTACCTTGCGTGCCAACATGCTATTAGAATGATTATGATGTGGTATGATGGGATGGTATCCTCCTTTGAATGAATTGAGTGACTCGACTTGGCACATGTTCACGCATGTAGTTGAAACAAATCAACATAGCCTTCATGATATTTATGTTCATGATAGATTATATCCTACTCATGGTTGTACTCGGTGTAAATTAATTTTAATGCATGTTTATGACTGTTGTCACTCTCTCAGTTGGTCGCTTCCCAGTCTTTTGCTAGCCTTCACCTGTACTAAGCGGGAATACTGCTTGGGCATACAAACTCCATAAACCCAAAAGTTGTTCCATATGAGTCCACCATACCTTCCTATATGCGGTATTTACCTACCGTTCCAAGTAAATTTGTATGTGCCAAACTCTAAACCTTCAAATGAAATTCTGTTTTGTATGCTCGAGCAACTCATGTTTCAACTAGGGCTGCCTATATCTTCCATGCTAGGTGGGTTATTCTCAAGAGGAGTGGACTCCGCTCCTCATTCACGAGAAAGGGCCGGTAACCGGATGCCCAGTCCCATGATCCAAAAAGATCAAAGCAAATCAAAGTAATTAAACAAAACTCCCCCAGGGTTGTTGTTAGTTGAAGGCACTCGTTGTTTCGAGCAAGCCATGGATTGATGCTTGTTGGTGGTTGGGGGAGTATAAACCTTTACCATTCTGTTTCGGAACTGCCTATAATGCATGTAGTATGGAAGATACAGCCATCTCATAGTTGTTTCGTTGACAACAAAAGTATGCCGCTCAAAATGTTATTCAATCTCTATTTTAAAATCGAGCTCTGGCACCTCTACAAATCCCTTCTTCCCTCTGCGATGGGCATATCTATTTACTTTTATGTTGAGTCATCACCCTTCTTATTAAAAAGCACCCGCTGGAGAGCACACTGTCATTTGCATTCATTACTGTTGGTTTATATTGGGTATGACTTGACTGGATCTCTTTTACCATGAATTACAATGTTTAGTCAGTCCTTGATCTTTAAAGGTGCTCTGCATTTATGTTTTGCGGTCTTAGAAAGGGCTAGCGAGATACCATTTCGTTATATCATGTTATAATTGTTTTGAGAAAGTGTTGTCATCCAAGTTTTATTATTATGGCTCGCTAGCTGATTATGCTATTGATATGAGTAATTGTGAGACCTTAGTGTTATTGTGAGTATGGTTAGTTCATAATATTTGCTGAAACCTGAATGATGGCTTTGCATGTTTACAACAACAAGAGCAAACAGAGTTTGTAAAAGTTTTTCTTTATCACTGTCAGTTTATCAACTGAATTTCTTGAGGACAAGCAAAGGTTTAAGCTTGGGGGAGTTGACACGTCTCCAACTTATCTACTTTTCCAAACACTTTTGCCCTTGTTTCGGACTCTAACTTGCATGATTTAAATGAAACTAACCCGGACTGATGCTGTTTTCAGCAGAACTGCCATGATGTTGTTTTATGTGTAGAAAAGAAAAGTTCTCGGAATGTCCTAAAAATCCACAGAGGCACTTTTCGGAAAATATAAAAAATACTGGCGAAAGAATCAAGACCAGGGGGCCCACACCCTGTCCACGAGGGTGGGGGGCGCGCCCCCTCCCCCTGGGCGCGCCCCCCTATCTCGTGGGCCCCCTGGACCTCCACCGACCTCAACTCCAACTCCATATATTCACGTTTGGGGAGAAAAAATCGGAGAAAAAGTTTCATCGTGTTTTACGACACGGAGCCGCCGCAAGCCCTAATCTCTCTCGGGAGGGCTGATCTGGAGTCCGTTCGGGGCTCAGGAGAGGGGGATTCGTCGCCATTGTCATCATCAACCATCCTCCATCACCAATTTCATGATGCTCACCGCCGTGCGTGAGTAATTCCATCGTAGGCTTGCTGGAAGGTGATGGGCTGGATGAGATTTACCATGTAATCAAGTTTGTTTTGTTAGGGTTTGATCCCTAGTATCCACTATGTTCTGAGATTGATGTTGCTATGACTTTGCTATGCTTAATGCTTGTCACTAGGGCCGGAGTGCCATGATTTCAGATCTGAACCTATTATGTTTTCATGAATATATGTGTGTTCTTGATCCTATCTTGCAAGTCTATAGTCACCTATTATGTGTTATGATCCGACAACCCCGAAGTGACAATAATCGGGATACTTCTCGGTGATGACCATAGTTTGAGGAGTTCATGTATTCACAATGTGCTAATTCTTTGTTCCGGTTCTCTATTAAAAGGAGGCCTTAATATCCCTTAGTTTCCACTAGGACCCCACTACCACGGGAGGGTAGGACAAAAGATGTCATGCAAGTTCTTTTCCATAAGCACGTATGACTATTTACGGAATACATGCCTACATTACATTGATGAACTGGAGCTAGTTCTGTGTCACCCTATGTTATAGCTATTACATGAGTAATAGCATCCGGCATAATTATCCATCACTGATCCATTGCCTACGAGCTTTTCACATATTGTTCTTCGCTTATTTACTTTTCGGTTGCTACTGTTACAACTACTAGAAAACCCAAAAACATTACTTTTGCTACCGTTACCTTTATTATCATACTACTTTGCTACTAAATACTTTGGTGCAGATACGAAGTTATCTAGGTGTGGTTGAATTGACAACTCAACTGCTAATACTCAAGAATATTCTTTGGCTCCCCTTGTGTCGAATCAATAAATTTGGGTTGAATACTTTACCCTCGAAAGCTGTTGCGATCCCGGCCCTACACTTGTGGGTTATCAGGACGCGCCAAGGAGAGGGGTGGAATCCTCCTCCTAGTGGGAGTACCCCTTTCCTAGTCCAACTAGGAAGGAGGAAGGGGGAAGGAAGGAGAGGGACAGAGGGAGGAAAGAGGGGGCGCTGCCCCCCTCCTTGTCCAGTTCGGACTCCCAAGGGGGGAGGCATGGGGCCAGCCCTAGGCCTTCTCCTCTCTCTCCTACAAGGCCCATGTTGGCCCATAAGTTCCGCCAGGGTTCCGATAACCTGCCGGCACTCCGATAAATATCCGGTGACCCCCGGAACTCATCTGGTGTCCGAATATAGTCCTCCAATATATCAATCTTTATGTCTCAACCATTTCGAGACTCCTTGTCATGTCCGTGATCATATCCGGGACTCCGAACTTCCTTCGGTACATCAAAAGACATAAAATGATAATACCGATCGTCACTGAACGTTAAGCGTGCGGACCCTACAGGTTCGAGAGCTACGTAGACATGACCGAGACTCATCTCCGGTGCATAACCAATAGCGGAACCTGGATGCCCATATTGGTTCCTACATATTCTACGAAGATCTACATCGGTCAAACTGCATAACAACATATGTTGTTCCCTTTGTCATCGGTATGTTACTTGCCCGAGATTTGATCGTCGGTATCTTAATACCTAGTTCAATCTCGTTAGCGGGGCAAGTCTCTTTAATCGTTCCATAATGCATTGCTACGTCTTGAGCTTGCGTTGGTTTTCCTCGAAGAGGAGAGGGTGATGCAGCAAGTGTAGCGTAAGTATTTCCCTCAGTTTTGAGAACCAAGGTATCAATCCAGTTGGTGAACAAATTACTGTCGAGCAATTGATAGAAAAGCGCATAGTTATGAGATTATCTAGGCATGATCATGTATATAGGCATCACGTCCATAACAAGTAGACCGACTCCTGCCTACATCTACTACTGTTACTCCACACATCGACCGCTATCCAACATGCATCTAGAGTATTAAGTTCATAAGAACAGAGTAACGCATTAAGCAATATGGCATGATGTAGAGGGATAAACTCATGCAATATGATATAAACCCCATCTTGTTATCCTCGATGGCAACAATACAATACGTGCCTTGCAACCCTTTCTGGGTAAGGACACCGCAAGATTGAACCCAAAGCTGAGCACTTCTCCCATGGCAAGAAAGACCAATCTAGTAGGCCAAACCAAAGTGATAATTCGAAGAGACTTGCAAAGATAACTCAATCATACATAAAAGAATTCGGAGAAGATTCAAATATTATGCATAGATAAACTTGATCATAAACCCACAATTCATCGGATCTCGACAAACACACCGCAAAAAGAGTTTACATCGAATAGATCTCCACAAGAGAGGGGGAGAACATTGTATTGAGATCCAAAAAGAGAGAAGAAGCCATCTAGCTAATAACTATGGACCCGTAGGTCTGTGGTAAACTACTCACAACTCATCGGAGGGGCAAGGATGTTGATGTAGAGGCCCTCCATGGTCGATTCCCCCTCCAGTAGAGTGCCGGTGAAGGCTCCAAGATGGGATCTCACGGATACAGAAGGTTACGGTGGTGGAAATTGTGTTTCGTGGTGCTCCTGGATGTTTTCGGGGTATGTAGGTATATATAGGAGGAAGAAGTATGTCGGTGGCCACCCGAGGGGCCCACGAGACAGGGGGCGCACCCTACAAGGGGCGGCCTCCTATCTCGTGGGGGCCTCGGGTGCTTCTTGACTTGCACTCCAAGTTCTCCGGATCACGTTCGTTCCAAAAATCACGCTCCTGAAGGTTTCATTCCGTTTGGACTCCGTTTGATATTCCTTTTCTTGAATTATGAAATAGGCAAAAAACAGCAAGATGGGCTGGGCCTCCTGTTAGTAGGTTAGTCCCAAAATGATATAAATGTGTAAAATAAAGCCCATAAACATCCAAAAGGGTAATATAATAGCATGGAACAATCAAAATTATATATACGTTGGAGACGTATCAAGCATCCCCAAGCTTAATTCCTGCTCGTCCTCGAGTAGGTAAATGATAAAAAAGAAATTTTTGATGTGGAATGCTACCTAGCATAATTCTCAATGTAATTTTCTTTGTTGTTTCATGAATGTTCAGATCCATATGATACAAAATAAAAGTTCATATTGACATAATAAATAGTAATACTTCAAGCATACTAATCAAAGTAATCATGTCTTCTCAAAATAACATGGCTAAAGAAAGTTATCCCTACAATATCATATAGTCTGGCTGTTGCTCTATCTTCATCACACAAAGTATTTAATCATGCACAACCCTGATGACAAGCCAAGCAATTGTTTCATACTTTAATAATCTCAAACTTTTTCAACTTTCACGCAATACATGAGCATGAGCCATGGACATAGCACTATATGTGGAATAGAATGGTGGTTGTGGAGAAGACAAAAAAGAGAAGATAGTCTCACATCAACTAGGTGTATCAACAGGATATGGAGATGCCCATTAATAGATATCAATGTGAGTGAGTAGGGATTGCCATGCAACGGATGCACTAGAGCTATAAATATATGAAAGCTCAACAAAAGAAACTAAGTGGGGTGCATACAACTTGCTTGCTCACGAAGACCTAGGGCACTTTTGAGGAAGCCCATCATTGGAATATACAAGCCAAGATCTATAATGAAAAATTCCCCCTAGTATATGAAAGTGACAACATATGAGACTCTTTATCATGAAGATCATGGTGCTATTTTGAAGCACAAGTGTGGAAAAAGAGATAGTAGCATTGTCCCTTCTCTCTTTTTCTCTCATTTTATTTTTTCTTCTTTCTTTTTTTCTTTTTTTTCTTTTCTATGGCCTTCCCTTTTTTTGGCCTTTCTCTTTTTTTTTTTCTTTTTGTAAAGTCCGAAGTCTCATCCCGACTTGTGGGGGAATCATAGTCTTCATCATCCTTTTCTCACTAGGACAATGCTCTAATAATGAAGATCATCACACTTTATGGGTTTACAACTCAAAGCTAGAACAAGATATGACTCTATATGAATGCCTCCGGCGGTGTACCGGGATATGCAATGAATCAAGAGCGATATGTATGAAAATTATGAAGGTGGCCTAGCCACAAATACAATGTCAACTACATGATCATGCGAAAAGCACTATGACAAAAGTAATGCGTGTCATATGAACGGAATGGTGGAAAGTTGCATGGCAATATATCTCGGAATGGCTATGATAATGACATAATAGGTAGGTATGGTGGCTGTTTTGAGGAAGGTAAATGGTGGGTATATGGTACCGGCGAAAGTTGCGCGGTACAAGAGAAGCTAGCAATGGTGGAAGGGTGAAAGGGTGCGTATAATCCATGGACTCAACATTAATCAAAAGAACTCATATACTTGTTGCAAAAATTTAGAAGTCATCAAAAACCAAAGTACTACGCGCATGCTCCTAGGGGGATAGATTGGTAGGAAAAGACCATCGCTCATCCCCGACCGCCACTCATAAGGAAGACAATCAATAAATAAAATTGTGCTCCAACTTCATCACAAAGCGGTTCACCATACGTGCATGCTACGGGAATCACAAGCTTCAACACAAGCATTCTTTTAAATTCATAAATCACCCAACTAGCATGACTTTAATATCACTACCTCCATATCTCAAAACAATTATCAAGCATCAAATTGATCATAGCATCCAATTCACTTTCTATGATAGTTTTTACTATACCCAACTTGGATGCTCATCATTCTAGGACCAACTTTATGATCGTAGCAAATACCATGCTGTTCTAAAAGACTCTCAAAATAATATAAGTGAAGCATGAGAGGCTAGCAATTTCTTCAAAATTAAGACACCACCGTGCTCTAAAAGATATAAGTGAAGCACTAGAGCAAAGACTATCAAGCTCAAAAGATATAAGTGAGGCACATAGAGTATTCTAGCAAATTCTAATCAAATAGGCTTCTCCAAAAAGGTGTGTACAGCAAGGATTATTGTGGTAAACTAAAAGCAAAGACTAATATAATACACGACGCTCCAAGCAAAACACATATCATGTGGCGAATAAAAATATAGCTCCAAGTAAAGTTACCAATGAACGAAGACGAAAGAGGGGATGCCTTCCCGGCGCATCCCCAAGCTTAGACTTTTGGCTATTCTTGAATATCTTCTGGTTCCATGAGCATCCCCATGCTTAGTCTCTTGCCACTCCTTATTCCATAGTCCATAAAAGCTTTACCCAAAACTTGAAAACTTCACAACACAAAACTCAACAGGAAATCTTATAAGCTCCGTTAGTGAAAGAAAACAAAACCACCACATAAGATACTGCAATGAACTCATTATTTATTTATTTTGGTGTTAAACCTACTGTATTACAACTTTCTTATGGTTTATAAACTAATTTACTAGCCATAGATGCATTGAAATAAGCAAACAACACACGAAAAGCAGAATCGGTCAAAAACAGAACAGTCTGTAGCAATCTGTAACTAACGCAAACTTCTGGAACTCTAAAAATACTACCAAAATAGGAAGTCCTGTACAATTTGTTTATTGAACAGCAGAAATAATAATCAACGCAAAAGAACGTTCCTGTGATTTAACAAAATTATATTCGTGCGCGCAAAGTTTCTGTTTTTCAGCAGAATCAAATCAACTATCATCGTAGGTTATCCTATAGGTTCTACTAGGCACAAACACTAATTAAAAGGTAAAAACACATCTAACCAGAAGGTAGATGTAAGATTTATTACTAAACATGAGCAAAAACAAAAAACATAAAGAAAAATTGGGTTGTCTCCCAACTAGCGCTATCGTTTAACGCCCCTAGCTAGGCATAAAAGTAAGGATAGATCTAACGAGTGCCATCTTTGGCACTAAATTCGTAAATAGCACGCATGATAGATTCATAAGGTAATTTGACTTTCTTTCTTGGAAAGTGCTCCATGCCTTTCTTTAATGGAAATTGAAATCGAATATTCCCTTCCTTCATATCAATAATCGCACCAATCGTTCTAAGGAAAGGTCTACCAAGAATAATAGGGCAAGAAAGATTGTAATCTATATCAAGAACGATAAAATATATGGGCACCAAATTTCTATTTGCAACAATAAGAACATCATTGATTCTTCCCATAGGCTTTTTAATGGTGGAATCCGCAAGGTGCAAATTTAAAGAGCAATCATCAAGATCATGGAACCCTAGAATATCACATAAAGTTTTCGGAATCGTGGAAACACTAGCACCCAAATCACACAAAGCAAAGCACTCATAATCTTTAATTCTAATATTTATAGTAGGTTCCCACTCATCATTAAGTTTTCTATGTATAGAAACAAATTAAGTTTTTCATCATAAGATTGCATCAAGGCATCAACAATATGTTTGGTAAAAGCTTTGTTTTGACTATAAGCATGAGGAGAATTAACAACGGATTGCAACAAGGAAATACAACCTTTTAAAGAGAAATTATTATAATCAAATTCCTTGAAATCCGAGATAGAATGTTCAATATCATTAGAAGTTGAGGATTCTCCAATCTCACCAAATTTAGCATTAAGATCTAGAGACTCCGAATTCTTGGGACGCATTCTAGGCAAAGTCGTTGATTCATCATCAGTCCCATAATCATCAAAATTCATATTGCAAAACATAGATCTAATCGGAGACACATCAATAACTTTAAGATCCTCATCATTATTTTCATGGAAACTAGAAGAACACGCTTTTATAAAGCTTTCTTTTTTAGCACGCAATCTAGCGGTTCTTTCCTTACACTTGTCAATGGAAATTCTCATTACTTTGAGAGACTCATTGATATCATGCGTAGGAGGAGAAGATCTAAGTTTAAGAGAATCAACATCAAGCGAAAGTCTATCAACGTTCCTAGCCAAATCATCAACTTTGAGCAATTTTTCTTCAAGCAAAGCATTAAAATTCTTTTGAGAAATCATAAATTCTTTCACACTATTCTCAAAATCAGAGGGCATCTTATTAAAATTACCATAAGAGTTATTGTAGGAATTTCCATAATTATTAGAGGGATTACTAGGGAACGATCTAGCATTAAAATTTCCTCTATAAGCATTGTTTCCAAAACTATTCCTACCAACAAAATTCACATCCATAGATTCATTATTATTATCAATCAAGGAAGACAAAGGCATATCATTGGGATCAAGAGGAGTATTTTTAGTAGCAAACATCTTCATAAGTTCATCCATCTTTCCACTCAAAACATTGATTTCTTCTATAGCATGCACTTTTTTACTAGAAGATCTTTCGGTGTGCCATTGGGAATAATTAGCCATAATATTATCAAGTAATTTTGTAGCATCTCCTAACTTGATTTCCATAAAGGTGCCTCCCGCAGCTGAATCTATGAGATTTCTAGAAACAAAGTTCAAATCGGCATAAAAATTTTGTACGATCATCCATAAATTCAAACCATGAGTAGGGCAATTGCGAAGCATCAATTTCATTCTTTCCCAAGATTGGGCAACATGCTCATGATCAAGTTTTTTAAAATTCATAATATCGTTCCTAAGAGTGATGATCTTAGCGGGAGGAAAATACTTAGAGATAAAAGCATCTTTGCACTTGTTCCAAGAATCGATACTATTTTTAGGCAAAGACGAAAACCAAACTTTAGCACGATCTCTAAGTGAAAATGGAAATAACTTCAATTTGACAATATTGTTATCCGTATCTTTTTTCTTTTGCATATCACACAAATCAACAAAATTGTTTAGATGAGTAGCGGCATCTTCACTAGGAAGGCCGGCGAATTGATCTTTCATAACAAGATTCAGCAAAGCAGTATTGATTTCACAAGACTCAACATCATTAAGAGGAGCAATCGGAGTACTAAGGAAATCATTATTATTGGTATTCGAGAAATCGCACAATTTGGTATTATCTTGCGCCATGGCAACAAGTAATCCAGCATAAAAGCAAACAGAAAAAGGCAAGCGAAAAAGAGAGGAAGATTGGGAAAGAGAGGGCGAATAAAACGGCAAGGGTGAAGTGGGGGAGAGGAAAAAGAGAGGCAAATGGCAAATAATTTAAATGCGAGGGAGATGGGTTTGTGATGGGCACTTGGTATGTCTTGACTTGAGCGAAGACCTTCCCGGCAACGGCGCCAGAAATCCTTCTTGCTACATCTTGACCTTGTGTTGCTTTTCCTCGAAGAGGAGAGGGTGATGCAGCAAATGTAGCGTAAGTATTTCCCACAGTTTGAGAACCAAGGTATCAATCCAGTAGGAGGCTCCTCAAAAGTCCCACGCACCTACACAAACAAACTGAGAACTCGCAACCAACACAATAAAGGGGTTCTCAATACCTTCACGGCCACTTGCGAAAGTGAGATCTAATAAAGATAGTATGATAAGATAAATATATTTTTGGTATTTTATAATATAAATGCAAAAGTAAGGATGCAAATAAAGGTAGATTGAAAGCAAATATGATAAGAGATAGACCCGAGGGCCATAGGTTTCACTACAGGCTTCTCTCAAGATAGCATAAGTATTACGGTGGGTGAACAAATTACTGTCGAGCAATTGATAGAAAAGTGCATAGTTATGATATTATCTAGGCATGATCATGTATATAGGCATCACGTCCATAACAAGTAGACCGACTCCTGCCTGCATCTACTACTATTACTCCACACATCGACCGCTATCCAGCATGCATCTTGAGTATTAAGTTCATAAGAACAGAGTAACACATTAAGCAAGATGACATGATGTAGAGGGATAAACTCATGCAATATGATATAAACCCCATCTTGTTATCCTTGATGGCAAAAATACAATACGTGCCTTGCAACCCTTTCTGTCACTGGGTAAGGACACCGCAAGATTGAACCCAAAGCTAAGCACTTCTCCCATGGAAAGAAAGACCAATCTAGTAGGCCAAACCAAACTGATAATTCGAAGAGACATGCAAAGATAACTCAATCATACATAAAAGAATTCAGAGAAGATTAAAATATTATTCATAGATAAACTTGATCATAAACCCACAATTCATCGGATCTCGACAAACACACTGCAAAAAGAGTTTACATCGAATAGATCTCCACAAGAAAGGGGGAGAACATTGTATTGAGATCCAAAAAGAGAGAAGAAGCCATCTAGCTAATAACTATGGACCCGTAGGTCTATGGTAAACTACTCACAACTCATCGGAGGGGCAAGGATGTTGATGTAGAAGCCCTCCATGTCGATTCTCCCTCCGGCAGAGTGCCAGCGAAGGCTCCAAGATGGGATCTCGCGGATACAGAAGGTTACAGTGGTGGAAATTGTGTTTCGTGGTGCTCCTGGATGTTTTCGGGGTACGTAGGTATATTTAGGAGGAAGAAGTACGTCGGTGGCCACCCGAGGGGCCCACGAGATAGGGCGGCGCGCCCTATAGGGGGGGGGCCTCCTATCTTGTGGGGGCCTCGGGTGCTTCTTGACTTGCACTCCAAGCTCTCCGGATCACGTTCGTTCCAAAAATCACTCTCCCGAAGGTTTCTTTCCGTTTGGACTCTGTTTGATATTCTGTTTCTTCGAAATACTGAAATAGGAAAAAAACAGCAATATGGGCTGGGCCTCCGGTTAGTAGGTTAGTCCCAAAAATGATATAAATGTGTAAAATAAAGCCCATAAACATCCAAAAGGGGTAATATAATAGCAAGGAACAATCAAAAATTATAGATACGTTGGAGACGTATCATGCATCATCCCGTAACCAACTCATTAGCCACATTGCTTGCAAGGCTTATAGTGATGTGCATTACCGAGAGGGCCCTGAGATACCTCTTCGAAACACGGAGTGACAAATCCTAATCTCGATTTATGCCAACCCAACAAACACCATCGGAGACACCTGTAGAGCATCTTTATAATCACCCAGTTACATTGTGACGTTTGATAGCACACTAAGTGTTCCTCTGGTATTCGGGAGTTGCATAATCTCATAGTCATAGGAACATGTATAAGTTATGGAGAAAGCAATAGCAATAAACTAAACGATCATAGTGCTAAGCTAACGGATGGTTCAAGTCAATCACATCATTCTCTAATGATGTGATCCCATTTATGAAATGACAACTCTTTGTCTATGGCTAGGAAAATTAACCATGTTTGATTAACGAGCTAGTCAAGTAGAGGCATACTAGTGACACTCTGTTTGTCTATGTATTCACACATGTACTAAGTTTCCGGTTAATACAATTCTAGCATGAATAATAAACATTTATCATGATATAAGGAAATATAAATAACAACTTTAGCATTGCTTCTAGGGCATATTTCCTTCAGTCTCCTACTTGCACTAGAGTCAATAATCTAGATTACACCCATGGAGTCTTGGCGCTGATCATGTTTTGCTCTTGAGAGAGGCTTAGTCAACGGGTCTACAACATTCAGATCTGTAAGTATCTTGCAAATCCCTATGTCCCCTTCCGACACTTGATGACAGATGGAATTGAAGCATCTCTTGATGTGCTTGGTTCTCTTGTGAAATCTGGATTCGTTCGCCAAGGCAATTGCTCCAGTATTGTCACAAAAGATCTTCACTATATCCGCTGCACTAGGTATGACACCTAGATCGGATATGAACTCCTTTATCCAGACTCCTTCATTTGCTGCTTCCGAAGCAGCTATGTATTCCGCTTCACACGTAGATCCCGCCATGACGCTCTGCTTAGAACTGCACCAACTGACAGCTCCACCGTTCAATATAAACACATATACGGTTTGCGACTTAGAATCATCAGGATCAGTGTGAAAGCTTGCATCGATGTAACCATTTACGACGAGCTCTTTGTCACCTCCATAAACGAGAAACATATCCTTAGTCCTTTTCAGGTATTCCAGGATGTTCTTGACTGCTGTCCAGTGATCCACTCCTGGATTACTTTGGTACCTCCCTACTATACTTATAGCAAGGCACACATCAGGTCTGGTACACAACATTGCATACATGATAGAACCTATGGCTGAAGCACAGGGAATGACTTCCATTTTCTATCTATCTTCTCCAGTGGTCAAGCATTGAGTCTCACTACACTTCACACCTTGTAACACAGGTAAGAACCCTTTCTTAGACTGGTCCATTTTGAACTTCTTCAAAATCTTATCAAGGTATGTGCTTTGTGAAAGTCCAATTAAGTGTCTTGAATCTTGATCTATCTCTATAGATCTTGATGCCCAATATATAAGCAGCTTCACCGAGGTCTTTCATCAAAAAACTTTTATTCAAGTATCCTTTTATGCTATCCAGAAATTCTATATCATTTCCAATCAATAATATGTCATCCACATATAATATTAGAAATGCTACAGAGCTCCCACTCACTTTCTTGTAAATACAGGCTTCTCCAAAAGTCTGTATAAAACCATATGCTTTGATCGCACTATCAAAACATTTATTCCAACTCTGAGAGGCTTGCACCAGTCCATAAATGGATCGCTGGAGGTTGCACACTTTGGTAGCATCCTTTGGATCGACAAAACCTTCTGGTTGCATCATATACAACTCTTTTTCTAGAAATCCATTCAGGAATGCAGTTTTGACATCCATTGCCAAATTTCATAATCATAAAAAGCGGCAATTGCTAACATGATTCAAACAGACTTAAGCATCGCTACCGGTGAGAAGGTCTCATCGTAGTCAATTCCTTGAACTTGTCGAAAACCTTTCACAACAAGTACAACTCTGTAGACAGTAACATTACCGTTAGCGTCAGTCTTCTTCTTAAAGATCCATTTATTCTCAATGGCTTGCCGATCATCAGGCAAGTCAACCAAAGTCCACACTTTGTTCTAATACTTGGACCCCATCTCAGATTTCATGGCCTCATGCCATTTCGCGGAATCTGGGCTCATCATCGCTTCCTCATAGTTCATAGGTTTGTTATGGTCTAGTAATGAAACGTCCAGAATAGGATTACCGTACCACTCTGGTGCGGATCTTACTCTGATTGACCTACGAGGTTCAATAGTAACTTGATCAAAAGTTTCATGATCACTATCATTAGCTTCCTCACTAGTGTAGGAATCACTAGAACTGGTTTCTATGATATACTACTTTCCAATTCGGGAGTAGGTACAATTACCTCATCAAGTTCAACTTTCCTCCCACTCAACTCTTTCGAGAGAAACTCCTTCTGTAGAAAGGATCCATTTTTAGCAACAAACATTTTGCCTTTGGATCTGTGATAGAAGGTGTACCCAACAGTCTCCTTTGGGTATCCCATGAAGACACATTTCTCCAATTTGGGTTCAAGCTTATCAAGTTGAAGCTTTTTCACATAAGCATCGCAGCCCCAAACTTTTCGAAATGACTTTCTTGCCAAACCATAGTTCATAAGGTGTCATCTCAACGGATTTAGATGGTGCCCTATTTAATGTGAATGTAGCCGTCTCTAAAGCATAACCCAAAATGATAGCGGTAAATCAGTAAGAGACATCATAGATCACACCATATCAAGTAAAGTATGATTACGACGTTCAGACACACCATTACGCTATGGTGTTCCGGGTGGCACGAGTTGCGAAACTATTCCGCATTGTTTCAAATGAAGACCAAACTCATAACTCAAATATTCTCCTCCACGATCAGATCGCAGAAACTTTATTTTCTTGTCACGATGATTTTCCACTTCACTCTGAAATTCTTTGAACTTTTCAAATGTTTCAGACTTATGTTTCATCAAGTAGATATACCCATATCTGTTCAAATCATCTGTGAAGGAAAGAAATAATGATACCCACTGCCGGTGTCAAAACCGGCGGATCTCAGGTAGGGGGTCCCGAACTGTGCATCTAAGGCTAATGGTAACAGGAGGCGGGGGACACAATGTTTACCCAGGTTCAGGCCATCTCTATAGAGTATTACAAGAGTTGATCTACCACGAGATCGTAGAGGCTAAACCCTAGAAGCTAGCCTATGATTATGATTGTTGTTGTCCTACGGACTAGACCCTCCGGTTTATATAGACACCGGAGGGGGCTAGGGTTACACGCAGTCGGTTACAGAGAAGGAAATCTACATATCCGAATTGCCAAGCTTGCCTTCCACGCAAAGGAGAATCCCTCCCGGACACGGGACGAAGCCTTCAATCCTGTATCTTCATAGTCCAACAGTCCGGCACAAGTACATAGTCCGGCTGTCCGAGAACCCCCTAATCCAGGACTCCCTCAGTAGCCCGTGAACCAGGCTTCAATAACAACGAGTCCGGCACGCAAATTGTCTTCGACATTGCAAGACGGGTTCATTCTCCGAATACTCCAAGGTAGATTTTGAACACATGAATCATGTCCGGCTCTGCAAAACAAATTCCACGTACCATCGTAGAGAGCACAATATTACACAAATCTAACCTGCTGACAACTTTTCATAGCGTGACATCACACCGCGGCCCAATAATTATATGAACCATTTTTTTAACCTGCCGCTGCACGTCTTGCGAGGTGGTTTTATTGGCACGTCTTGGCGAAGCAGAGATCGTGTTCCCCTTATCACGGGATTCTCGTCAATACGCGGTGGGTAACCCAACCGTGTCGTTAGTATGACTCCTCGGTTTTAGGCAAGTTCCAAACGGACACGCGGAGGACGCTTGATATTCACCCTCTTTATAAAGAGGTCAAGACCTGTCCAGGTCTTTCCACGCCTGATCCTTCCCTTCCCCTACCTCGAGTTCCAACACCCAAGGTTCAGTTTAAGCGCTCTGAACCTTCAACCATGTCCAGATCCAACCTTCAAGGCCAGTGGATGGCCTCTTCCGTCACGGCGGAGGACATCAAGAAGCTTAGGGAGGCTAGGTATCTCACCGCCGAAATCCTTCACAGGCTACCTGCTCAAGGGTAGGTTATCCCCACTCCCGAACCCAACGAGAGTGTTGTATTCGTCCCCCACTTGCTCCGAGGGCTATGCTTCAGTCTCGATCCCTTTATTAGAGGGCTCATGTTCTATTACGGGCAAGATTTCCATGATCTAGCTCCAGATTCCTTCCTTCACATCTCATCATTTATGGTTGTGTGTGAGGCCTTCCTCCGCATTACGCCACACTTTGGCTTATGGCTCAAGACCTTCAATGTGAAGCCGAAGATGATTGACGGGCGACATGCGGAGTGTGGAGGTGCTATAATAAGCAAAGGTCCGACGCCCTATGGCCAAAAGGTTCCTTCCCGGAGGCGTCCGATCTGTGGCAACGGGAAGGGTTTTACATCACAGCACCCTGAGGTACAAAGTGGGTAGCCGCCCCAGCCTTCCGCTTTGCTCCTCCGCCCCAACTGGCATCATGGGTCAACAAAGGGCTGGACTGGGGGCCAGTTAATGACATGCTGACATTGCAAAGCCGCATCCGAGATCTCCTCAAGAGGGATATCAGTCTTGTGAAAGTAATTCAAGTAATGTTAGTTCGTCGGGTCCTGCCATGCCAACGACGATCTCGCCGTATGTGGGAGTTCAACCCGGAAGGACCGCGAACCGTTCAACACTTCTTCAACGTGACGCTCGAAGGGATGTATCGATTATTCTTCGGATCACGAATAAAGTGCCCGGACACCACCAAGGATGTGGGTCTCAACTGCAACTGTCCAGATACCCAAGTAAGTAACTCGCGACCGAACATGCTGTCATTATATTTGTCACAACATTATTCTAAAAAATTTCCCTCGGCCAGGACTGGATGAGAAAGGCGGAGAGGATCAGGTGTTCGGCCCCTCTTCCCGAAGGCTCGCCAGATCCTGTACTAACCAGGATGCTGGCTCGTGCACCTTATCAAGTGCCCTCAGGAGAAGACAAGGGGAGGAATAGAGAAGCCAAAAGTGGGCTTCATACGTTACACATCCTACCCGGGGGAATTAATGCCTCAGTGTTGGAGGATGATCGGGGAGGTGAATCCAGAATCCCCTCTCCCCACGGGAAGAAAAGGACTGCCTCTGAAGACTTGGGAACGGAGGTTTCCAAACGAGGGAAGGAACCTTCACCAGGGGGTCCTGCCCCGGAGGACATCCTTACCACACAACGCCCGCAAGGGGGTCAGCCGTCAACCAAGCTTTAAGTGAACAGAGGCACTTTAGTAAACACGCCCTGCTCTTTTCCAGAGAATAACAACCGAGAAATATGTTTTGATATCCGGCTCATAGCCCTTCTCAACAATGTTTGTCTTCGGGGGATCTTCTTTCAGAGATGATGGAGAGCGAAACGCCTCCCCCTGCTTCCCCGCCTCATGAGGCAGACGACCCTGAGGTGTCGTCCCGGAGGATTTCTCCTGATCCGCAAAGGCTAGGAGGTATCTCTTCGACCGCCCGAAGTCCGGAGTTCTTGGCTCCTAAGGAGACCAAAAGAAGAAGCCCGGGATTGTCCGGCGTACAACCAGACACATTGATGGGTCTTCTGGAGCAAGCGGCTATCTCAGAAGCACATCGTACCTTAATGGGTACGGTGGTGGAGAGGATTTCATCCACAAAAAGAGGGTTGAATGAAGCTTTTACGAGCTTGCTAAGAGGCTTTGAGGTACGCAAAGTGATATATGTTTTTTTGACTGTACCGCACGCGCAAGGTGTGCTTTGTATAGATAGTATCCCCTGAGACTCTGGTTGCCGTCCAGACGCGGCAAGTAGAGGATCATAGTCTCAGGTAATAATAGCGCTACTTTCGTGCACATGCGGCTGAGGGTCTGGCGGCTGACTGGACTGCTGAATTTTCTGAATTGAGGCGGCAACTTGACGTGGCGGATGCGGACATCACACTTGTGAACAAGTGGCTTGACGAGGCACAGGGTATGTATGTTCGGGTGGTCACCAAATATTAAGAAGAGCATGATGCTAGTATTTATAATATACTTTGACTGCAGATGGAGCTGCCGCCGTGGAGACCCTTCAGGCAGAACTTGCCCGAGCCAAGGAGCAAGCCAGGAGAAGTGATGCGGCCGCCCTAAAGGCATCCGAAGAATTAAAAACCGAATAGGCTGCTCATCGCCAAAGTGAGGATAAAATAGCCAACATGGCTATTAAGCTACAAAATGCCAACAGCTGATATGAGCTTCTCGAAAGGGAAAACCAGACGAAAATGGATGACCTAGAGAAGGCCTTGCAAGCCGCAAAGGAAACTTTCTCTGAAATCAGAGTGGCGCGGGAGGAGCTTCGGCAAGCCAGAGATATCGCGGCTGGAAAGCCCTTTCTATTGCGAACGAAGTTCGGCGATCCGAAATACGCCCCTCTTGATCAATTGTGGAGTTCTGCAGATGCATACTTGGATTTAGCAAAGAGTGCTGCTGATGCGACGGAGTATTTCAAGGATCAAAAAGATCATGTGGTGGAGAGATTGTTCTGGTCGCATTTCAGTGCTCCAAAGCGTTCGCTGTTGTTGAATGAGCAAATGGCTGAGTGGACTGAGCTCCATAGGTTGTCCGGGCTTGCCATGAAGGCTGTCGTGGATCACCTGTGGCCGAAGGAACCAAGTCCAGGTAGTTTTTTTTGGTTTGGTGCAACTATTTCTTCGTGTTGTGCTACATATCGACGCTGTCAAGAGGTCGAAATGCATAGAGGGTGCACGGATGGCTCTTGCCCGTGTTAAGACATATTGGGAGAAGATGGAGGCCACCGACGTTGCAACTAGGGGTCTGCCTGGGGTCAGTGAGGGATTCCGGGATTAAGGGACAGCCCGACTATATACTTTGGCCGGACTGTTGAACTATGAAGATACAAGATTGAAGACTTTGTCCCGTGTCCGGATGGGACTCTCCTTTGCCTGGAAGGCAAGCTTGGCAATTCGGATATGTAGATCTCCTTCTCTCAAACGACTGTATCCTAGCCCCTCCGGTGTCTATATAAACCGGAGGGTTTAGTCCGTAGGACAACAACAATCATAATCATAGGCTAGCTTCTATGGTTTAGCCTTTACGATCTCGTGGTAGATCAACTCTTGTAATACTCATATCATCGTAGTCCACAGGAAGTAGGGTATTACCTCCATGAAGAGGGCCCAAACCTGGGTAAAACATCGTGTCCCCCGCCTCCTGTTACCATTAGCCTTAGACGCACAGTTCGGGACCCCCTACCCGAGATCCGCCGGTTTTGACACCGACATTGATGCTTTCATTGAGAGTTCCACTGTGCCGTCGCGATAAGGCTTGATGGCTCCTTCAAACATCTTCAACAACGCGGTCCAGGGGGAGGTTTTCCTTCCCGGACAGATCTTCGTATTCGGCGGCTTCGTACTGCGGAACAACTCGCTTGGCCATCTGGAGCAGATCGATTGCTACGCCCCTGGCCATCAGGTCAGGTTTGGAAGCTTGAACTATACTGCCGACATCCACGGAGACTTGATTTTCGAAGGATTCGAGCCCGTGTCAGGTGCGCCGAACAGTCACGACGAGTATGACTTAAATCTGCCATCGGATAGTGTTCGGGAGATCATGCCTGCGGTGGCCCGGGAATCAATCCGGGGCAGATTGTGCCATACGAGGAAGACTGGGTGGACCCCGCCATGGAGGCCACACACTCATCGGCCTTGGAGCCAAACACTGACCCACCTCCTATGAGCCGGTGTCATCGAACCCTCGGACTCGTCTCCGGCTACAGGATCCGAACTGCGTACGACCGTGCCTATCGAATCTGATTGGGCACCGGTCATGGAGTTCACCTCCGCGGATATCTTTCAGCACTCACCTTTGGGTGATGTGCTAAATTTATTAAGGTCTCTTTCGGTGTCAAAACCGGTGGATCTCGGGTAGGGGGTCCCGAACTGTGCGTCTAGGCGGATGGTAACAAGAGACGAGGGACACGATGTTTTTACCCAGGTTCGGGCCCTCTTGATGGAGGTAAAACCCACGCCCCGCTTGATTAATATTGATGATATGGGTAGTACAAGAGTAGATCTACCACGAGATCAAGGAGGCTAAACCCTAGAAGCTAGCCTATGGTATGATTGTTGAGATGTATGTTGTCCTACGGACTAAAGCCCTCCGGTTTATATAGACACCGGAGGAGGCTAGGGTTACACAGAGTCGGTTACAATGGTAGGAGATCTACATATCCGTATTGCCAAGCTTGCCTTCCATGCCAAGGAAAGTACCATCGGGACACGAGCCGGAGTCTTCAATCTTGTATCTTCGTAGTCTTGGAGTCCGGCGGATATTGATAGTCCGGCTGTCCGGACACCCCCTAGTCCAGACTCCTCAAGAGCTCCTGAACCAGTCTTCAATGACGATAAGTCCGGCGTGCATAATGTTCGGCATTGCAAGGCGGGTTCCTCCCTTGAATAATCCAGAGAAGATCATGAACACCAGGATAGTGTCCGGCTGTGCAAAATAAATTCCACATTCCACCGTAGAGAGAATAAAATGCACACTTAACTCAATCTGCTGATGTATTATGCGGCATGACATCACACTGCTACCAAGCCTTTGTTTGAATCGTTTTTCTACTATACCACCTCAGCACGTTTAGCGAAGCGGTTTCCTTGGCACATCTTGTCAAAGCAGAGATCGTGTCCCCCTTATTCCGGGATTCTCATCAATACGTGCGTGGGTAACCCAACCGCGCCATTGATGGTGGCGCTTGAGAGATAAGCGAGTTTTACCAGGCTGGTTGGGGACGCATAGTTTTGTCCGCCTATATATAAGGGATAAGGATTTACCTTCTCACGTACGCCTTCTTCATCCTTTGCTTATCCATCCCGCGAACTCAAGCTCCAACGCCGAGCTCAGCAAGATCTCGCCGACCTTCTACGAATATGTCCGGAGCGGAGGTAAATGGCTGGCCTCCACCGCCAAGGAGGAGGACATCACCAAGCTGCGCAGCGCGGATACCTTTCGGCGATATCGCGATTGGCTGCCCGACGAGGGGCAGCTCATCCCTACCCCCGGCCTCATGAGAGGGTCGCCTTCCTCCCCACTTCCTCCGCTGGATCGGGCTTTCCGCCCATCCATTTGTCCGGGGCTCATGTTTTACTATGGCCTGGATTTCCACGATCCGCGCCAACTTCATCCTCAACATCTCGGCGCTTATCGCCGTGTGCGAGGCCTTTCTCGCATCCAGCCCCACTTCGCCTGTGGCTCAAGACCTTCAACGCTGTCAAGGTTGTGAAGGGCACGCAAGCGAATGCGGAGGCGCCATGTTGGGTAACCGCCCAACGCCCCTTGGCTCAAAGGGACCTTCGTGGATTCCGCTAAGGGGTGGCAATCGGGTGGTTCTACATCACCGAGCCGCAAGAAACCCACATGGGCGGCGGCCCCGAGTTCAGATCTGGTATCCCCACGCAGCTCACCTCCGAAAGAGAAGGGCTTGCAGGGGGCAATCCGTGGAGGTGACAGGACTACGAGCTTGCATCAAGAAGATGGTGAGCAATAGGCTCAGGCTCGTCGACGTGGTCCAAGTCATGCTCATCCGGCGGATCCTCCCATGCCAAGAACGGGCATTCAATTTGTGGGAGTTCAATCCGGAACAGCACCAGGCGCTAAGCGGTCTCTTCGATACAACACACGAAGGTGCCTGGAGGGTGCTGTTCAAGGCCGCCGAAGCCTCCACATCCGCGACGGAAGATCGCGGATTCAGCTCGCAGTGTCCAACTGACGAGGTAAGTGATTCAACCCCATTACGGGACACTTGTGATAATTAGATTGACTCTAGTGAGATTTCATTCTGCCTCTTCCTTTGACAGGAATGGATGGAGAAGGCTGCTGCTCATCAGCCCGGCTCCCATGCCGAAGACCCAGTGGACGCCCGCCATCAGGTTGTTGGTTCCGCACCGCACATGGTGCCGAGAAGAAGGCGAAGAAGGTGGCCGTGGGGACTCGGAAGAGTTCCTCAGAATCAAAGCGCCCGACGACGACGAGGACTCTCCCCAAGACGAGGAGGAGGAGTACTCTTCCCGGAGGAGGGAGAGAAGAAGAGGAAGGCTTCCCCAATCGGGAGGCCGAGGGTCCAAGAGGGGAGAACTATCCTCGACATTTTTGCCAACATCAGCGTTGGCGAGGACGAGTGGCCTCCAAGGGCCAGGCGTCCGACAGGATCGTAAGTACCCGGATCCTTGATGTGTAATTTCTTTTATGTCGCGTAGTATCCTTCTAACGCTGCATTCTGTCCGTAGTCCGGCCAAGGATGATCTCCCCGATTCATCGAGCGGGTCATTGGCCTTGTCGGATGTGAATTCCATCCCGACTGCCTCTTCCCCACGCGCCGATGAGGACGCCGAGGTGGGATCCCAAAGAGGGACCCATCAGGAGGAGGCTCCGGAGGCGCCGTCAGGCGACCTCCCGGACTTTGTGCCGGACTCTACATCGGAACCCGCAGTGGTTCCAGAGTCCGCAAGCGCCATTTCGGAAGAAGGGCAGATCATGACGCCGGGCGGCCTCCGGCCCAACCGGAGGCGCCGGATAACCTGTTGGAGGCGCTTAAAGGCGCCCATCGAGGAAGAACACCGCACTATTATGAGTGCGGTGATTGAGAAGGTTCAGCTCGCTAAGAGCGGCTGACTGAAGCTCGCAGCAGCCTTCTAACAAAGCTTTGAGGTAAGAAGTAATGTAATACCGCATAGACAAGAGCCCTCGATGCTCAGCTTTGGTGTTCGGAAAGAAAAGCTGGACCGAGTATCTAACAAGATATGCGAGGGTTGCTAAAAATATGTCAATATGGGTTTGCAGGTTGCGCTGCTGGCCTCTCGCCGCTTTAACGGCGGAGGTCGATGTGTCAAGAAGGACCTCGAGCGGTTCGAGCAAGAGCTCGCCATGCGAAGAAGCAGCTCGAGGGAAAAGAAGGTGAGTAACACCTCTTTGAATAAGTACTTCTGTAAAAGGATTTTGCTTGCAAATAAAATTAACAAGGATAATATGTATATTGCAGGGCCACTAACGAGGTGGCAGCCTCGAAGGATGCCGTGTCCACGGCCAACGCAATGCGCCACCACGAACGGTGTCGGTGTATTAAAGTAGGGGTACCTTAGTACCCCGAACTTGTGCACGGCAGTCGCAGACCCCAGGGCAAGGCTTGCCGGACGCCCGCAAGGCTCTCCACCACTCCTTATTACTGCCATTCAAGAACAAAGTACTAGCTAAGAACACGAAGGCCCCGGCAAGAGGAGCTTGCCGGGAAGGCCAACCAGGGCACCATCAGAAGACTTGCCGCGGCGCCCTGCGCGCCCCGGCAAGGCCCGGCGGCCGGCAAACTTGCTGGCACAACAAGGACAAGGCCGCGGCAAGGCACTTGCCGCGGCAAGGCTGCCACCCAGACTCCAGCACACCCCAGCGACGTGTCATCGCAAGGCCATCCCAAGGGCACGTGGCGAAGCGCTACACAGCCGTGCGGAGCTAACAGAGGCGCCATCGTGGCCACCGGTGGCTTACCTAACGGTCGTTTCTTTACACTGTTGGGGCGACCAGACGGGCATTTAATGCCCTTGTCCCCCGCCATCGAGTTAGGTAGGGCACTCACAGTGCACCGCTGTACCAACCTGCGATTTTACCTTTCGCCCCTCTTCCCACGCTGCCACCGTGGGTACCCCCTCGCATAATAAAAGGGAGGCCCATGCGACGAGAAGGGTTCGCCATTCGACACCCACAGACCACCATACGCTGCACGAGCAAGATCAAATAACAAACACGGCAGCAGAGGGGTGTTATCTCCGGAGAGCCCCGGCCGGGTAAAGATTGCCCGCCTCCCACCTACCGACCTCGATCTGCTCTCGCACACGATCCCCGCCCCTTGCCGAACTGTAGGGCCCCCAAAGGCCCCATAGGTGCTCGAGGCCATAGAGACACGCCCGACATCTTTGGCGCGCCCGTAGGGGCGCGTCCGAGGTCGTGAGCATCCGATCCGTCTCCACGCTGCTACTTCAAGATCTTCATCAAGATGCCATCAAGAAGAAGCTTTCGAGGTGGCCGCCCGCCTACATCGATTCCGCCACCACCGCTGGAGCGAAAGCAGGCGGTGGAGTGGACGCCGGCGAGGAGCGGGCGCCACGGTGGGTCTCGTGGTCGCTACGGATCCAAAACAAGGCCCCGCAAGCGCCGGGCGCATCGAAAGCAGACGCCGCACCTTCCCAGAAGTGCAAGGTCAATAACGCCCGGTGCTCCTAGCACCGTGCTCGCTGGAGCAAGGCTGCTGGTGGGTCGCGGACGCCGAGGTCAGAGATGGACGCCGCATGCCGGGCGCGAGTGAGGTGCGGTCGCCTAGACGAATTGTTGCTCCTCCCAATCCGGTTGGGAGTCCGAGCACATCCCGCTCCTCGCGCCGCTCGTCACCGCCGCCACCCAAGACGGCGGAGGAAGCGCTGGCCCGAGCCCAGCTGCTTCTAGACTTCCCTCCGGCGCCGCACAAGATCGACGACTGGAGGATGACCATACACAGCCTCATCGGCTTCGCCAACGGCGACAAGCCCCGACGACCGAGCGCGTCGGGGGCCCGGCAAGACGCCCCGACATCTTTGGGGGAAGAAGAAGGCCAGGTCCGGCAAGGACAGCTCTGGTGCGCACTCCGGCAAGCGCATCTCCCCGGAGCGCTGCGCTGCCGCCGAGGACGCGCCATCGAGCTCCACCGCAAGTGCGAAGGCGAAGCAGACCAAATAAGGCTAAGCCCGCAAGGACAGCTCGTGTTCACTCCGCAAGCGATCTCCTCGAGCGCCAAGGCCGCATTGCCGAGGACGCGCCATCGAAGCTCCGCCGCCAAGAGGGCAAAGAAAGTTGCCGAAGCTTGAGCTTTTGAGTTGTGCTCCCGAAAATCCGCACTCGATGAAGAACCCGAGCGCTGAAGGGTCGAATCGTGGTTAGGTTGCGCCATCGATCCGCTTTGAGTCCGCCGACGATAAATGCACGCCGCAACCAGCCCGACGAAGTTCTTCCGCCGAGGCAACACCGCCAATGGGGCGCGATGCCCTGCGCCAGCAAGCGTGTTTGCGCCGGTGGGTTCCCAAAGCGTAAGGACGAGAACATACAAGGGGGAAAGATCGAGAAAGAAGCACGGCCTCGACGGATTGTTGAAGACGGAAAAGCTAAGTCGTCCGAGTTTTTGTACAGAGCACTTCTTAGTTCCATGCTTTTTTGTGTTATGTTCTCGTATGCTCGTCCTTTGTACGTAATGCCTGGCGCGAGGAGCCAACTCGTGGTTACATTGCGCCCTTGCTTTGTTTCCGAGTCCGCCAACAATACAAGTGCACTGCAATCGCCCGAGAAGGTTGCTTGCCGGAAACAACACCGCCAGCGGCTGCTGATGTCCCGTGACTCAGAAGTGTGTTAGCGCCGCAAGTTCCCTAGAAGCGAGGGGTAAAGCGCACAAAGGATATAACGGCAGAGGGCGAACATAGCAAGCCTTGCCGTAAGGCGCCTTCAGATGAGAAACTTGTGCGCTGAGGAACTAACTCACGGCTGAGTTGCGCCCTTGATTTGTTTCCAGTCCGCCAACAATTCAAGTGCACCGCAATCGCTCGAGAAGGTTTCTTGTCGGAAACAACACCACCAGCGGGCTGCTGATGTCCCGTACTCAGCAAGTGTACGTTTTGCGAAATCGTACATAAAATAAAATATAGATAAAGAATAGCTTATTACAGCGCTGTCTCAGTCGTTTTCGTGGCTACGATCACAGTGACAAGGAGAAGCCAGAAGGGCGCGCTGGCGCACAGGCCCCGGCAAGCCAACTTCGCTGGGGGCTGCAAGTGCCAAGTCCCTTCGCGGTGAGGCGGGGCCCCCGGAGGCCGTGGCGTCGGCGACAAGGGCCAAAGAAGGCGCACCAGCACCTGGGTCTTGCCGGAGCCAGAGTTGCCGGGGGGCTGCGAAGGCCAAGGTCCCTCCCCCGGCAAGATAAGGTCGCCGGGGAGCTACAGAGTCAGATAAGTTCTTTTCATCCCTCGTCATGCATCCTCTTGTGGACCAGGGAAGGCGGGGCCGCGTCCTTGAACGAGTATGCTTTGTAAAAAGAAACCTGTGCGCGGAGGAGCCGAGTCGCAGCCAAGTTGCGCCCTTGGTTTGTTTCCGAGTCCGCTCAACGACACAAGCGCGCTGCAACTGGCCCGACAAGGTTTCTTGCCGGAAGCAACACCGCCAGCGGGCTGCTGACGTCCCGCACTCAGCAAGCGTGTTCGTTCCGGCAAGTCCCCTAAAAGCGTAGGGTGGGAATGTACAAAGCACAAAATCAAGTAAAGGACTTAGTCCGGCAAGCATTCCCCTCTTTTTCAATAAAAACATCCCAATTTAGTACAAGTCCATAAGAGGATGAAAAACATGATAGAGAGGATTACAGATTTTAAATGCAGCTAAGGCCCGAAGGCTTACAAATTAAAAGATAAGATGCCCGTAATCCCTCTCCGCTTTCTCTGCTCAGAGGTAGGTCAAGGAGGCCCGGCAAGAGAAGCTTGCCGGGAGGGCAAAGGGCGCCTAGGAGAGCTACGGGCGCCAAGACACCAAGAGAACTTACCGGGTCGGCCAGAGCTTGGCGGAGACGGAGGCGCCGGAGGCAGAGCTTGAAGACGGGTGGTGGAACGTCAAGACGCTGCCGAGGGCTCTCGCCTCAGATTCGACTTGACGGCCCCGCCGCCACCCCTCTTCCTCTTCCGCAGCCTCCCACGCCAGCCGCCAAGGAGACGGCCCCGGAGTTCGAACGCCGCGAACCGATGATGGGGTCACCGGTGGCGCGCGAGGCAGCGTCCGACGCCTAGTCGGACCCGCCATCCTCATCGCGTCGCTGCCGCTCCCTCCTCGCCACTCTCGCCGAGGAGGGGCTCGCATCGGAGGAGCTGTCCACGCAGCACTCGCCCGGTGCCGGAGTCCTCAAGACCTTGACGGCGAGAAGGTCGCCTCCATTAACTTAAAATGGAGGGTAAACCCCGCCGCTGTTGTGGATGCGGCGAACGCCTTCCACCCTCGGTCGGTACATCACGCCGGGCTGGGATACGACACTCACTCGAGTGCCATCGATCCCGCAGCCCTCATGCGCAACTCCAACATCTCGGCGGATCCGCCCATCGCGCCGCAAACGGGCCGCAGCCGAGACGGCGATGAGGCGCCGGCGCAGCTTGATGAAGAACTCCTGTGATCGCCTCCGTGTGTACTGCCGAGGAAAGGAGCCGCCGACGGAGACGGGAGGTGCATCGCCTCGCCGCCTCCCCGAGCGCCTCGACCACATCTCGACCTGCCCACGGCCTCGCCTCCCTCTCCCCTCAGAGCGGCTCCGCCACCATAGGCGCGGGATAGGAGAGGCGCGCTGCTCGGAGGCAACCTCGCTGCCACCGCTGAAGGACCAGGATTCCTTCCCTCCATGGCAGATGAGAGTAAGAGTAACGGAAGTTGAAGACGAAGGGAGAAGAGGAAGTGCGAGACCATTTTGCTCCCCTTCCGCCCCTTTTAAAGGGCGAGGAGGAGGCTCAGCCGCCCCGCTCAGCCAATCAGGGAGCGAGGAGCGGGGCCGGCTCGCCGTCCTCACCCGTGACGGCTCGGTCTCCCACCTTCGCCGCCCACGAGCCCCCACGCATGAGAGCCACGTGGCGAACAAGCGGGGCCGGGGCCACGTGTGAGGTGACCTCGCCCTACGCCATGATCATGGGGGTGGATGCCTTAAAGACTGCATGCGCCACCCACGTCTCCCACGACGCCGCAATCGACGCGTGCCGTTGCGGGGGAGCGCGGTGGGCGCGGAGCCCGTTGCTAGGCGGACCCAGGCCACGCGTGTTCGCAGACCGCTTTTGGGCCTGGCCCAACAACGCCGCACCGTGTATGGCCCAGGCCGGGGCTCTGCTGTGTATTAAAGTAGGGGTACCTTAGTACCCTAACATGTGCACGGGCAACACAGAGCACCTCACGGCAAGGCTTGCCGGACGCCCGGCAAGGCTCTCCACCACTCCTTATTACTGCCATTCAAGAACAAAGTACTAGCCAAGAACACGAAGGCCCCGGCAAGAGGAGCTTGCCGGGAAGGCCAACCAGGGCACCATCAGAAGACTTGCCGCGGCGCCCTGCGCGCCCCGGCAAGGCCCGGCGGCCGGCAAACTTGCCGGCACAACAAGGACAAGGCCGCGGCAAGGCACTTGCCGCGGCAAGGCTGCCACCCAGACTCCAGCACACCCCAGCGACGTGTCATCGCAAGGCCATCGCAAGGGCACGTGGCGAAGCGCTACACAGCCGTGCGGAGCGAGGTGGCAAACGGAGCTGACAGAGGCGCCATCGTGGCCACCGGTGGCTTACCTAACGGTCGCTTTTTACACTTTGTTAGGCACCAGACGGCATTTAATGCCCTTGTCCCCCGTCACGAGTTAGGTAGGGCATCACAGCACTCGCTTGTACCAACCTGCGATTTTACCTTTCTGCCCCCTCTTCCTACGCTACCACCTGTGGGTACCCCCTTCAGACTATAAAAGGGAGGCCCATGCGCACGTAGAAGGGGTTCGGGCCATTCGACACCCACAGCACCACCATACGCTGGCACGAGCAAGATCAAATAACAAACACGAAGCAGCACTAGGGGTGTTATCTCTCCGGAGAGCCCCGAAGCTGGGTAAAGATTGCCTGCCTCCTCCAAGCCTCGACCTCGATCTGCTCTGCACACGATCCCCGCTCCCTTGCCGAACCAGAAGGGGCCCCCAGTGCCCCATAGGTGCTCGAGGCCACAGAGACACGCCCCGACAAACGGGCTGAGCGAGAAAAGCAAGAGGCACTGGTGGCGGAAGTTCGGCAAGAGCTCCAGGCTCTCATGGAAAAGCATGAGAGTTTGGAGCGTGACTCCAAGACTCGAGAGTCCGAGCTTGCCTCGGCTCTCGAAAGTGCCAAGTCCGCCAAGGCCGAGGCCCGTAAGGCCCTTCAGAGGTTGAGGACATAAAGAAGATAGCGGCGGGTAAGGCATTTTTCATGCAAAGCAGTGCATGTTAATATGAACTACCCGACACTTACCCGATTCGGAGCTCTCGAGGGCGCTTGCAGATCTGCCAGAGGTGTGTCCGATGTCACCAGATTCTATCGTGGCGAGGAGGGAGCTCGACGGAGAAGGTCTTTTGGTCTCAATGACTGAGGCCGGCCATCCGGTGCCCCCAGCGACCAGTGAAGCAGCTGGTCGAACTCCACAAGGTAGCCGAGGAGGCCATGAAGGGCCTCATAGTCCGTTGTGGCCTGGAGAGGCCATGCCTTGAGCTACTTTTGGCCTAGTGCGGCGGCTGGTGAATGCATGCCCTGTGCTAGATGTAGTCAAGCGCCCGCCTGTATTGAAGGCGCTGTCGGGCCCTTGCCCGCATAAAGGTGCAATGGGGCAAATTGATGCGAGAAGCTTCACGGACCCCCGCCACGGGCAAGGAGTATCGCACGCTGGAGAAGTACTATAAGATTGTCTTGAAGGGAGCCTGCGATATTGCAGATGAGTGCTCCCAAAATGTAATTTTTGAGTGAACTCGCTGTAAATTTATCCTGTGCGCTGAAAACTTCGTTCATATGCGCCATGAGCAACGCTTGTTTAATTTAAAATAATACCTTCTGTGCGGCCGTTTATAAAATCTGAGAGATGGCAAGTCGTTGGCTTCAGCCCCAAGCCGCGAAAGTCGGGGTGTTCGGATAAACATGATCACTCTTGTTCCCATTGTTGGGTCCATCGAGGAGGCGCCAACACAACTAACGAGGCAACCAGACTTATAATGCTTGAACACTCTCACTTAGCCATAGAATTTTATAATTTTAATTTCGTGAAGCCCCGGTATTCGAAGACCGAATCCGGGCGCTATCCACGCCTTCTTCTGACATCGTCGAACTTCGTCAAGCGGCGTGAGTCTTTATGGACCCGAAAAACCTCTCTAACAGCTACCAGTCTCTCGCCTTATCATGCCGCCAGTTTTAGCTTTCCATCGAGGCGTTAGTCTGCTCAACCGGGCGCAATCGCAGTGGTTCTCCCAGTGCTACCTTAGCCGACGGAACGGAACGTAAGGCACCAAAACATGGGAGCCGCAAACCCAACTATTGACCCAAGACAAGATTCGAGCCGATTCATATAATGCTATAAGTTCGGGTGCCGACTTGTGAAAGTGTTCGGACTTAATCACACCATAATGTGGGAAATGTGGCCCTGGCGTATTCGGCCGTACATAAATATACGGGTGCAAGATGTCATATAATGAACATATATATAAAAGATAACGCAATCGCAATAAAAAGGTGCTGCATTATTTATGAAAGAGAGTCTGCTAGTAGAGCGGACTGATACAAGTAGTGCGGTAAGCAAGGGATTTAGACTCAATAAACATGTCCCCCTCCAGGGATGAGCTGCAGACTTGGTGTATATAATCGAATTTAATGCTCGTGAATTGAGACCACCAATGTTCGTCAGCGCCTTCTTTAGTCCCTCGACTGTTGCATCATGAGTTCATGGGTTCGCCACGACAGGCTTCTGTTAACAGTGGTCCTATGTACATAAAAGAGGAAGAAAAATAAAAAAAGAAAGGAGGCGACTTAGAGCCCCCGTGTGGTCGAGCCACACTGGTCCATTGTGATCGTGCCCCTTTCCCCGCACCCATGGTATCTCCAAGGCGAATGATGTACGCGAGTGTTATTCTTGCTATTATGCTGGTGAGGGTTAGGGCGCATTGCTACGCTGCGGCTCGATCGCGCCAGTGGTCTTGGTTGGTATTGCTCCGGCGCTTTGTCAGATCCGCTTTTAACCGCCGGACTTGAGAATTGCCCGAGAAGGCTGCTTTGTACTTCCGCCGAGAGCCGCCAGATGTTCCTCCGTTCGAGGGAGCGCCTCAGATTCTATTGACCGTGATTACTCCACGAGGGCCTCGCATCTTGAGCTTTAGGTATGCATACGCGGCACCGCTGCTGAATTTTGTAAACGCTGTTCGTCCGAAAGCAGAGCGTGATAGCCGCCATGAACGGGACTATGTCAAGATTAACTCTTCGCTTCGAAATTATCCGGGATCCAAAGACCACTTCAGCAGGATCGAGCTCAGATAGTTGGCTTCCACTCGGATGACACCATTAAAGGTTGTCTTTGTAGGTTTAATCCTTGATGGGTCTATGCCCATTTTGCGACCAGATCCTCGATAAAGCAGGTTCAAAGCTGCTACCGCCGCCCATCGACTCTCGTGAGGTGGAACCCATCGACGATTGGGTCTAAAACCAATGCGGCGAATCCATCGTGGCGATGCTGGTCGGATGGTCTCTTCGATCAAAAGTGATCGGGCAAGAGGACCATGGGTTGAACTTTGGGGCGATCGCTCCATCGCATAGACGCCCCGTAGTGCGCGCTTCCTCTCCTCTTGGGTATGTGGGTCGCAGATATCATATTCACCGTCCGCACTTGTGGGGGGAAACCCTTCTGTCCTCTATTGCTCGGGCGGCGGGTCTCTTCCTCGCCGCCGCTATTTAGCCCTTGTCATTGTTTTCGCAATTAACTTGCCAGCCGCTTGAATACCCAACAATCTCTATTGGTGTGATTAGCTCGCCGAGGTGCCATGTATCCGCATAAGCGTCGAGTATTCGGTCCAGATTGACGGACCCGGAGTGGTTCTTTAAATGGCTTCTTCCACGACCGGTTTAGAGCCTCGAATCCGCATTGACCGCCAGATCCTCCTTATCGTCCGCCGCACGCGGGCGCTTGTTTTGATTCGACGTGACCTGCCATTGTTATCCTTGGTATCCGGACTGCCAGAGTTTTTACGGAGATTGTTGCTGCGGGCTAGCCAGCTGTCCTCTCCCGCACAAAAGCGGCTGATTAACGATGTGAGGGCTGCCATGGTTTTCGGCTTTTCCTGCCCTGTGCCGGGCTAGCCATTCGTCCCCGGATGTTATGTTTGAAGGCTGCAAGGGCCTCTGATCCGGACAATCGACGATTTGGTTTTTTCTTTGTCAAGAACCGTGTCCGTAATTGTTCCGCCGATTCGTCCCGTTGCTGAATGATGTGGCTTAGGTCATCGGCGTTCGTGGTCGCACATATGTGCCTTGGAAGTTATCATGAACGCGCCTCCGTGTCTTCCCAACACCCAATTGACTCAAGGGCAAGCTGTTAAGCCAATGCCGAGCTGGTCCTTTAAGCTTGAGGGAGGTACTTGATGGCGTGAGATTGCCGCCATGGGCCATATGGATGTGGAGAAGGTAGTCTTCAATCCACACCGCAGGGTCTGTTGTGCCATCGTAAGATTCGATGTTTACGGGTTTAAACCCTTCGTGGATCCGATAATCCATTACTTCGCCGCTGAAGCATAACGGTGTGCGGGCGCCAGATCGAAGCGATATCGCGACGCAGCTCGAGAGAGCGCTGTCTGCTGTGTTCGCCCGCCGGGTTATTGTATCCGCACGACGGTATTCGGCGTGGGTCGAGGGCCCACGTGATCCATAGATGGATCTGGATTGCCTTGCTTTGTCCTCCAAGATGTCTCGCAAGTCCGGCGCGCTTCCTCCTTGGCTTCAGATTCTTGGAGCGATGCCGGGTATGGTGTTGGTCGGGGCTTAGATGCCTTCGTCACGACCACGCGGTGGTCGGTCAGCCATGTCGCATGCTGGTGATGAAGGTATGTATGCTTCCTCCTCTAATCGGGGAGCAGCTTATGCCTTGGGTAACTTTTGAGGGCGCTCGAGTTTATACTTTCGTCGCGAGGACCTCGGTCCATCGGTCGGCCAGCAAGTCCCGATCAGCTTCAAGCTGTTGCTGCTTTTTCTTTAGGCTGTTTGATGTGGCGATAAGCCCGCGCTTGAAGCGCTCTTGTTCGACGGATCCTCGGCACGATTTAATTGGCCATCGTTGAGGCTTACTTCGCCTTCGAGGAGGCATATAATTATCATCCTCAACCCTTCGCCCCGCCACCCTCTCGTGGGGCTTGCTTCAGATCCTCCTCGCTGAGTCTTGCCGAGGGGATTGTCTTCGCACTCTCCGAGTATTATTATCTCCGTGCTGAATCTCCATTCTTGCTGTGGCGGATTTAGAGCGGCGCCACGACGCCGGCGCTTGGGCTGCTTTTTAGAAATCTGCCTCCGCCGCTTCTTCGCCATCCTCGTTTTTTGGGGTGTCCACTATGTATACGTCGATGATGATTTAGGTGGCCTTCCAAAGGCCTCAGAGGCGCTGGTTCTTTTCATCTCCGCATCGCCGCCCATAGCGCCGATGTCGCCGGATTCAAGTCTAGCATGTCGGTTAAATCTCGACAAGGGCTACAAAGTGGGTGGTGGGTGGGCGCTGAATTTCTTTGTCGTCTGCATTTCAACCATCCCGCCATAGTCCGCCAGACTCTCCCGATAACGAGAGATGCTTTAATGAATTCAAGATATCGCCAAAAGGCGAGTGTTGGAATATGTCCACGGCGGTGAATTCCATAACCGCGCCTAATCCGGATTGATTGGCAGGGCGCGGAGGTTCGAGTCCGCAAGGAGTCCGGCGCGCCGGAATCACGAAGTTTCGCGGGGACAAGATTGGTGTTCGCCCATCGCCGTGGATGTTGAAGCCCCTGTGGCGGCGCTATCCACCGCCTCGATCCGGGCGATCGGCCCGGCTAATGGTCAAGCGGATCCGTGTCACGCCACCAAGGCACCGCTCGGCGGCAGAGCTAGATCATGCCCATCGTCACAAAGGCGGCACGCCAAGGTTATGGCTCGAGTCCGTCAAGATCAAGTCTCCGCGACATCGGCCGTGAAGTTTAAGCTTCCAAATTTGACTCGACGGCCAGGGCGAAGCTTTCGATCTGCTCCAGATGGCCAAGAGAATTGACCCCAGGCGGCCGCCGAATACAAAGATCTGTCCGGGAGAAAGGTCTCACCACGACAGCGTTGTTGGTTGAAGATGCCATCGAGCCTATCGGAGACGCATACGCAGGAACTCTCAATGAAAGCACCAATGTCGGTGTCAAACCGCGGATCTCGGTAGGGGGTCCCAATCGCAGCGCCTAGGCGGATGGTAACAAGAGACGAGGGACACGATGTTTTTACCTGTGTTCGGGCCCTCTTGATGGAGGTAAAACCCACGCCCCGCTTGATTAATATTGATGATATGGGTAGTACAAGAGTAGATCTACCATGAGATCAAGGAGGCTAAACCCTAGAAGCTAGCCTATGGTATGATTGTTGAGATGTATGTTGTCCCACGGACTAAAGCCCTCCGGTTTATATAGACACCGGAGGAGGCTAGGGTTACACAGAGTCGGTTAAAATGGTAGGAGATCTACATATCCAGATTGCCAAGCTTGCCTTCCACGCCAAGGAAAGTACCATCCGGACACGAGCCGAGTCTTCAATCTTGTATCTCGTAGTCTTGGAGTCCGACGGATATTGATAGTCCGCTGTCCTGACACCCCTAGTCCAGACTCCTCGCCTCTCCTTGTCGAGAGACTCTTGGTCAACTATGTCCGCCTCGAGGGAAGCGGACGATGAAGAAATTCGCTCCCCACCCACCACCCACTTAATAGCCACTGTCGATGACTTAACCGACCTGCTTGACTTCAACTCCGAAGACATCGACGGTATGGACGATGATGTAGGAGAAGAACAGAACTACCGCCTATAGGGTGCCGGACAACCACTTCATCATATGATATATATATATATATATATATATATATATATATATATATATATATATATATATATATATATATATATGGTGGACATGCCAAAAGAAGGCGATGGCGATGATGCAATGAAAGATAATCCCCTCGATAAGCCACCAAAGCGACGCCGTTGGCGCCGCTCTAAATCCCGCCACAATAAAAACAGCGACAACAGCGCAAGAAGGAATAATACCCCGGTCGACTCCAAAGGAAACGACGACCCCATGAACCCAACGATGGAGCAGGATGAACCAGGGGATGCTGAACATAGTCCGGAGCCGACGTCAGATGACGCTGATATCGAGGGGAAAATTCATCAACCTGTCTCCGGAGAGGAGAACAGTCCATACGATGATGCACTCATCATCCCAGAAAAACACTTGGAACAAGAGAACCTCCACGGAAGGCTTATTGCCACCGCGAGGAGCCTGAAGAAGCAGAAGCAAAGGCTTAAGTCCACGCAGGATACACTCAACCGCAGATGGAACATGGTGCTTGACACTGAAGAAAAATACGGTGGAGATCGCCACACAAAGAGCTATCCAAAGCGCAAGCTGCTGCCCAAATTTTACGACGAGGCCACAAAGCCCATTCAGTCGAAAAATAAAATGGCCGATCAGCCGGACTGACCACCCTGTGGCCGCGACAGGACGGCTAATGATGCCGCACACAAGTCAGCACACGATTTACGTTAGCTCGTGGACAAAAAATCCGCTATGGCCAGGTCCATCTACGGATCTAGGAAGCGCGCTTCGGCACAGGATCGGGCTACCAAAACGAGCATATTGATCGAATGCCAGCTAGGAATCAACACCGAACACAACAACCGTCAACAGCATGCCATGACACGTCCAAATATAGGGGTGCCGCACACCCCCTGTGCTTCACCGATGAGGTGCTGGACCATGAATTTCCGGAAGGATTTAAACCTGTGAATATAGAGGCATACGACGAAACGACAAACCCTAGGGTCTGGATTGAGGACTTTATCCTTCACATCCATATGGCCTGTGGAGATGATCTCCACGCCAAGTTGAAAGGACCAGCTCGGCACTGGTTGAAAAGCCTCCCCGAAAACTCAATTGGAAGCTGGGAAGAACTTGAGGATGCTTTTAGGGACAATTTTCAAGGGACCTATGTCCGACCTCCGGATGCAGACGACTTAAGTCACATAATTCAACAGCCAGGAGAGTTAGCCCGAAAACTTTGGAACATATTTCTTACTAAGAAGAATCAAATCGTCGACTGCCCGGATGCCGAATCCTTAGCGGCATTCAAGCACAATGTCCGGGACGAATGGCTTGCCAGACACCTCGGCCAGGAAAAGCCGAGGACAATGGCAGCCTTAACAAGCCTTATGACCCGCTTCTACGTGGGCGAGGACAGTTGGCTGGCCCGTAGCGGCACCAGCAACCAAGGCACATCCGAAGTCAGGGATGGCAATGGGAAGCTACGAGGCAATAAAAACAAGCGTCGAAACAATGAAAACAACCCAGATAACACGACGGTCAACGCCGGATTCAGGGTCTCTCAACCCGGTCAATGGAAGGAACCATTTAAAGGCAGCAGAGATGGACCGTTCAGCCTAAATATGATTCTGGACAAATTATGTCAGATTCATGGCACCCCCGAAAAACCTGCAAACCACACCCACAGAGAGTGCTGGGTTTTCAAGCAGGCCGGCAAGCTAAATGCCGAACACAAGGGGAGGGAGACGCCAAGTGAAGACGAGGATGAGCCTTGCTAGCCGAACACTGGGGGACAGAAAAAAATCCCACCAGAAGTCAAAACAGTGAATATGATTTACACAACTCACATTCCAAAGGGAAGGCGCAAACGCGCACTCCAAGACATATACACTGTAGAGCCCTTCGCCCCCAAATTCAATCCCCGGTCGGCCTGCCTGATCACTTTGGATCGCAGGGATCATCCGTCTAGTATCCGACATGGAGGATCAGCTGCCTTGGTGATCGACCCAATAATTGATGGATACCATCTCACCCGAGTCCTTATGGACAGCGGCAGTAGTCTTAACCTAATATATCAGGACACTGTCCACAAAATGGGGATAGACCCATCAAGAATTAGCCAAAGCAATACTACATTTAAAGGAGTGATACCAGGCGTCGAGGCCCGCTGCACGGGCTCTCTAGTACTAGAGGTTGTATTCGGTTCTCCTGATAACTTCAGAAGCGAAGAACTAATCTTCGACATCGCTCCATTTCGAAGCGGCTATCACACATTACTCGGGAGAATAGCCTTCGCCTGTTTCAATGTTGTACCGCACTACGCCTATCTTAAACTTAAGATGCCCGGTCCACATGGAGTCATCACAGTTAGCGGAAATACAGAGCGTTCCTTTCGTGCGGAAGAATATGTGACGGCTCTAGCAGCCGAACACTGAGCGACCCCTCCAACCAGAATAAACAGTCGATCGTCAAGACCACGGACACGGTTAGACGAGTCCGGCGCTCCACCAGATGTAACAGCCCATATAAACCTGAGCTTGGGTTGATAGATACACCCCGACAGGTGGTGCTAGGGGATGCTCACAAAAAAAAGAAGCCCATAGTTCGGCTAGACCCTATTAATACAATAACAGATTGCATCTTCATGGTTCGTCCAGATTAACCAACTCTTCGCATGAAGTCTTTCACCCGGGTTTTCCCTTTTTATAGATGATCATTGTGCTACACCCTTCCAGGATACGGCACAACGGAGATAAAGGCGCAGACGTGCAGCAGGGCCCCGCTCAAAGGTTTCTTTTTAGATTAAGACCCTGTGTAAACCTTTTTTTAATGTCTCTTATTGCTTCATACCCTCCGGTCACTTAACACAACTGGGAGGGATACTGGCATTCTTGACACTTTGTCATGCCAGACTAATGCATGTACCTGGAAACACATGGCTCATTATCGAGGGCATTACTCAGCCCAGTATAAGTTTGTAAAGTCCGAATACCGTAGGGAGTGTTCGGCGTCGCGCGTTTGGCCTTATATGCATCAGCTCCGAATCATGTCTTTGGTCAAATGTTGGGTTTTCCCAGCTCCCGTGTTTTGCTACCTTATGTTCCGCTCTATCGGCTAAGGGGGCACCTGGAGAACTACTGCGATTGTGCCCTGGTTCATCTGGGTGAGCACCTCAGTAGAGAAAGCCGAAAACTGACTGTCATGATAAAGCGAGAGAGTAGTCAACCACTCGATGACTCAGCGGAATCATTGCGATTCCTCTGCATTAACAAAGGACTGGTTTCCCGGACATGTACGTATGCGCACCACATTCGGATGAACGCGGAAGTACGAGGGGCTATATAGTAGCCCTACCGTCAAACTCCTATGGCTAAGTGAAAGTGTTAAAGCTATATAGTCCTATTGCCTGGTTCACCGCGCTATCACCTCCTTAATGTACCAAGACGCTGGATCAGGTGTGATTACGTGCTTTTCCGAACACCCCTGCATTATATGCGTGGGGGCTGAAGCCGACGCCTGAAAACTTTCAGGTTATATACATACATACATAAACGGCCACACAGGAGGCACTATAATACTTTCAGGCAAAAGTATAAGCACAACCTTTGTAATTAAAATAGCACTGTTTTTACAATTCAGATACATGTCACTCGAACATGGTACTCTTCGAGCACTAAGCCTCTATTAAACGAGCACCTTCTAAGACTTCTTTAAAATAGTGCTCGGCCGGGTCCTGGCCTCCCGCCGGACCCCTGGTTGCAATAGCGGTGGCTTCCATCCCTGCCCAGTATGTCTTAACACGTGCAAGGGCCATCCGCGCACCCTCCATGCACGTCGACCTCTTCACAGCGTCGATATGCGACACAACACCAAGGAATTGTTGTACCAAGCCAAAATAACTGTCCGGCCTTGGTCCCCTCGGCCAAAGATGATCCACGACAGACCTCATAGCAAGCTCGGACAACCTATGGAGCTTGGCCCATGCGGCCATTCTCTCATTCAACGGCAGCGGACGCGTCGGGGCACTGAACTGCGACCAGAACAACCTTTCTATCTCATGGTCTTTCCGATATTTGAAAAACTTAGTTGCATCAGCAGCACTCTTTGCCAAGTCCGCATAACCATCTGTAGCACTCCACAACTGGTCCAGAGAGGCATACTTCGGATCTCCGAACTTCATCCGCAACAAATAGGGCCTCCCAGCCGTGATATCTCCGGCTTCGCGAAGCTCCTCCCTTATCCCTCTCATTTCAGAGCGGCTTTCCTTGGCTGCCTCCAGGACCTTCTTCAGGCCAGCCGCTTTCGCTTGGCTTTCCTTTTCAAGGAGCTCATAGCGGTCGGCGGCATCTTTCAGCTCAACAGCCATCTTGGCTATCCTTTCTTCACTCTGGCAATGAGCAGCCTGTTCGGCTCTTAACTCATCGACTGCCTTCAGGGCGGCCGCATCACTTATTCGGGCTTATTCTTTAGCTCGGGCAAGCTCCGCCCGAAGGGTATCTATGGCAGCAGCTCCATCTGCAGTCAGAGCATATTATAGATACTAGCATCATGCTCCTCTTAACATTTGCTGACAAGCCAAACATACATACCCTGGGCCTCGTCAAGCCGCTTGTTAATAAGCGCGATGTCGGCATCTACCACGCTGCTGCCGCCTGGGTTCGGCAAATCGACATCCGGTCGATCGCGGACCTCACTTACCGCACATAAAAGCAGACCGATTAGTACCTGGGATTATGATCCTCTATTTGCCACCTCTGCATGACAAAGAGTCTCAGGGCCTACTATCTATACAGAGCACACCTAGCATGTG
The DNA here is from genome assembly GCA_021437245.1 of Aegilops speltoides. Taxonomy (NCBI): domain Eukaryota; kingdom Viridiplantae; phylum Streptophyta; class Magnoliopsida; order Poales; family Poaceae; genus Aegilops; species Aegilops speltoides. Next base: position 479,857,303 of record CM038145.1, on the reverse strand, counting down.
CGGTACCGTCAAAAATACATATATTATTTTTTGCGTACCTCAAAACCTCTCAGCAGACTCGAAAAAGCTTCATTCAAACCGCTTGTGGCAGATGAAATCCTCTCAACCACCGTACCCATTAAGGCACGATGCATCTCTGAGATGGCCGCTCGCTCCAGAAGACCCATCAGTGTGTCCGGCTGTGTGCCAGACAATCCTGGACTCTTTCTGTTGCTCTCTTTGAGAGCCAAATATTCCGGACTTTGGGCAGCCAAAGTGCCAACTTCTGGCCTCGGCGGATCAGGAGAAATCCTCCGTGACGACACCTCGGGATCGTCCTCCCCATGTGGCGGGGAGGCGGGAGGAGGCGTTTCGCTCTCCATCATCTCTGGAAGAAGAACCCCCGAAGACAAACTCTGCGTAGAAGGGTCACAAGCCGGACTGCATCAAATATGTCTTGGTTTTTATTCTCAGAGACAAAACATGATATGTTTACCAAAGTACTCTTTTTATTTACGGCTCGATTGAGGGCTGGCCCCCTCGCGGGCGCTGTGCGGTAAGGACGCCCTCTGGGGCAGGGACCCCTGGCGAGGGTTTATTCCCTCGTTTGGAAGGTTCCGTTTCCATGTCTTCAGAGGCTGCCCTTTTCTTACCTTGAGGAGAGGGGATTTTAGATTCACCTCCCCGATTATCCTCCTTCGTGGAGTCACTTACTTCCCCGATTTGGATGTGTGAAGTATGAGGCCCACCAGTGGCTTCTCTATTCCTCCCCTCATCTTCTCCTGATGGCACCTGATACGGCGCACGCTCAAGCATCCTGGTCAATAAAGGATCCGGTGAGCCTTCGGGAAGGGGGGCCGATCACCTAATCCTCTTCGCCTTCCTTATCAAGTCCTGGCAGAGAGCAATTTTTTAGAATGATGTTATAACAAACATAAAGGATGGCGTGTTTGCTAGCGGAATTACTTACTTGGGTATCCGGACGGTTGCAGTTGAGACCCACATCCTCGGTGGTGTCCGAACACTTTATTCGTGATCCGAAGAACGATCTGTACATCTCTTTGAGCGTCACGCCAAAGAATTGTTGAATGGTTCATGGTCCTTCTGGGTTGAACTCCCACATATGGAGAGGTCGACGCTGGCATAGCAGGACCCGACGAACCAGCATTACTTGCATTACCTTGACAAGACTGACATCCCTCTTAAGGAGGTCTCGGATGCGGCTTTGTAGTGTCGTCACATCGTTAACTGGCCCCTAGTCCAGCCCCTTGTTGACCCATGATGCCAGTTGAAGCGGAGGGCCCGAGCGGAACGCTGGAGCGACCGCCCGCTTTGTACCTCGGGGAGCTGTGATGTAAAACCACTCCTGTTGCCATAAGTCAGAAGTTTCCGTGAAGGAGCCCTCTGTCCACGGGGCGTCAGCACCTTTGCTTATTATAGCGCCTCCGCACTCCGCGTGGCGCCCGTCAATCATCTTCGGCCTCACATTGAAGGTCTTGAGCCATAGGCCGAAGTGGGGAGTGATGCGGAGGAAGGCTTCACACACGATGATAAACGACGAGATGTGAAGGATGGAATCCGGAGCTAGATCGTGGAAGTCTAGCCCGTAATAGAACATGAGCCCTCTCACAAAGGGATCAAGACAAAACCCTAGCCCTCGGAGGAAGTGGGAAATAAATACGACACTCTCGTTGGGTTCAGGAGTGGGGATGACCTGCCCTGGAGCAGGCAGCCTGTGCGGGATTTCAGCGGTGAGATACCTGGCCTCCCTAAGCTTCTTGATGTCCTCCTCTGTGACAAAGGAGGCCATCCACTGGCCTTGAAGGTTAGATCTGGTCATGGTTGAAGGTCCAAAGCGCTTAGCTTGAGCCTTGGGTGTTGGGACTCGAGGAGCGGGAGGGAAGGATCAAGCGTGGGAAGAAAAGGACAGGCCTTGGCCCCCTTATAAAGAGGACAATAATCAAGCATCTCCGTGTGACCGTTTGGGACTTGCCTAAAATCGAGGAGTCACATTAAACAAGCGCGGTTGGGTTACCCACACCTGTATTGATGATAATCCCGTGATAAGGGGAACACGATCTCTGCTTCGACAAGACGTGCCAATAAAACCACCTCGCAGCACGTGTAGTGGCTGGTTGTGAAAAACGGTTCGAATAATGACCGGGCCGTGGCGTGATGTCAAGCTATGAAAAGTTGTCAGAAGAATAGATTTGTGGAATATTGTGCTCTCTACGGTGGTGAAAGCACAAGTGCTCCCTAGGTGGTTTTGGTAATTAATGTCAACATATCTCTTGTTGGACTAACACTTTTATCTAGTATGTTTCAGACAAGTTCAACAATGGAGTGGCATGGACTACAGGATGTGGGAACTCCTTCAAGATGCTAAGGACAAAGGATTGGCTTAAGCTTCAAGCTCAAGATTCTTCATTTTACATTTTAGTGATCCAAGATCACATTGAGTCTATAGGAAAGGCCAATACTATCAAGAAGGGATGAGGTGTTGCTTAATGAGTTTCTTGCTCCATAGTGCTTAGTGATATGCTCCAAAACCCTCAACTACCTTCCCACTTCCACACATAAGACCTAAACCTAAAGCCAAACTCGGCCATACCGATTCTTTCTATCGGGCGCCAATGATTCCAAAAGTCATAGCCACTGCCACAAACCCTAAGCAATTCGGTCTTACCGATAGGGATCTCGGTCTCACCGAGATGGGATTGTAATATATCTGTGTATGTCCATTACCAAAATCGGTCTCACCGAGTTTGAGCAATCGGTACTACCGAGAATACAATGCAAACTCTCTGGTTAACTTATTACCAAAATCGGTCCTACCGAGTTTGAGTAATCGGTCCAACCGAGTTTGCCTGACCAACTCTCTGGTTAGCTAATTACCAAAATTAGTCCCACCGAGTTTGTGAAATCAGTCTCACCGAGATTACGTTATGCCCTAACCCTAACCATATCGGTCCTACCGAGTTGCATGTCGGTCCCACCGAAAATCCTAACGGTCACTAGAGTTGCTAAATTGGTCCGACCGAGTTTGTTGATTCGGTCCCAAAGAGTTTGGTAAATTGTGTGTAATGGTTAGATTTTGTGTGGAGGCTATAAATACCCCTCCACCTCCTCTTAATTCGTGCAGAGAGACATCAGAACAAACCTACACTTCCAACTTACCAGTTCTGAGAGAGAACTAACTACTCATGTGTTGAGGCCAAGATATTCCATTCCTACCATATGAATCTTGATCTCTAGCCTTCCCCAAGTTGCTTTCCACTCAAATCTTCTTTCCACTAGATCCAAATCCCATGAGAGAGAGTTGAGTGTTGGGGAGACTATCATTTGAAGCACAAGAGCAAGGAGTTCATCATCAACGCACCATTTGTTACTTCTTGGAGAGTGGTGTCTCCTAGATTGGCTAGGTGTCACTTGGGAGCCTTCGACAAGATTGTGAGTTGAACCAAGGAGTTTGTAAGGGCAAGGAGATTGCCTACTTCGTGAAGATCTACCGCTAGTGAGGCAAGTCCTTCGTGGGCGACGGCCATGGTGGGATAGACAAGGTTGCTTCTTCGTGGACCCTTCGTGGGTGGAGCCCTCCGTAGACTCGCGCAACCATTACTCTTCGTGGGTTGAAGTCTCCATCAACGTGGATGTACGATAGCACCACCTATCGGAACCATGACAAAAACATCCGTGTCTCCAATTGCATTTGAATCCTCCAAAACCCTTCCCTCTACATTCTTGCAAGTTGCATGCTTTACTTTCCGCTGCTCTTATACTCTTTGCATGCTTGCTTGTTATGTATTGTGAATGTTAAACTTGTGCCTAAACTCCACTTAAACTTAAAGAACTTAAAAACTGCAACTTTGGTACTTAGTGTCTAATCACCCCCCCTCTAGACATCTCTTCTAAAGGTCCTACAAGTGGTATCAGAGCATTGGTCTCCATTGCCTTGGTTTAATCACCATTGGAGGAAGATGGATGAGTCTACTTTGGGGAGTCTTAGACATAGAGTGCCTATTCTTGATGGAGAGTATTTTCATGAGTGGAAAAATGAGATGCTTGTAATTTTCAATCAATATCATTTGAACAAGTACATTGCTAGACCTTGTGCATCTCATGTTGATCCTATGCATCCTACTCTTGATGAGTCAATTGACATGATTAGGAATCTTAGAACTGCCGAACTTATCATTGGAGGCTTGCCTAGAAACTTGATTGGATGTTTGCCTACTCTTAAGTGTGCCTACACCATATGGAAATTTCTTGAGGAACGCTTTCCAAATTATTCCTTGAAAAATCTAGATGAAATTCTCCATAAGTCTATTGCCTTGAGTAAGATGAATTCTAGTGATCCTATGTTTGGTGATTGTTTATTTGAGCTTACAAACCTTGTGCGTGCCAAAGGAGATGTTGGAATTATTAGTGATATTATTTCTGAAGCTATAAGAATTCATAAGCAAGATCATTGTCAAACTCACTCTAACGAATTACCCTCTCTAGGATTTGATCCACCACATGATGATGTTGAACATGGATACTATGATGAGGACGATGATAGTGACTTCGATCTTGATGATGCAATGAGACATTTTGGTCTTATGGCAAATCTTCGGGGATATATGTCAGGAGGAAAGGAATGGGTTCTCGATAGTGGATGTACCGATCACATGACCGGAGATAAAGACATGTTTCGCGAGCTTGCTGAAAATGATAGTCCTCGAAAGTATGTCACTTTCGATGACAACTCAAAGGGTAAGGTGGTTGGCCTCGGTAAGGTGGCCATATCACATGATAGCTCCATACAAAATGTCATGCTCATTGAATCTCTTGGCTACAACTTACTTTCAGTATCTAGACTTGCTGATTTTGGTTTCAGTGTCCTATTTACTGAAGTAGATTGCCAAGTGTTTCGTCAAGATAATCATAAAATGGTCTTTACCGGTGTGTGTAGAGGTGATCTACACATTGTTGATTTCACTAAAAAGGCTCAACCTAAAACTTGCTTCATTGCTGAATCCTCAAAAGGTTGGTTACGGCATAGACGACTAGGTCACGTTGGCATGAGAAACCTTGACAAGCTTATTAAAGGAAATCATATCCTTGGTGTTAACGATTTCATATTTGATAAGGATACACTTTGCAGTGCTTGTCAGGCAGGTAAACAGGTTGGAGGAAGGCATCCCGTGAAGAACATGATGACCACAAGAAGGCCACTCGAGCTACTTCACATGGAACTTTTTGGTCCCAACTCTTACAAGAGTCTCGGGGGAAATTCTTTTAGTCTAGTTATAGTTGATGATTTTTCAAGATTTACATGGGTGTTCTTTCTCAATGATAAATCGCAGGTCCAAAAGATCTTCAAAAACTTTGCTAGGAAGGCCCAAAATCAATTTGAAGTGAAGATCAAGAAGGTTCGCAGTGACAATGGAACAGAGTTCATGAACGCAAATGTGGACACCTTTCTTGACGAAGAAGGGATTTCACACGAGTTCTCGGCTACGTACACACCTCAACAAAATGGAGTTGTTGAGAGGAAGAACCGGACGCTCATCGAAATGGCGAGAACGATGCTTGATGAGTACAAGACGCTGAAGCACTTTTGGGCAGAAGAGGTTGAGACAGCTTGTCATGCAACAAATCATTTGTATCTTCACAAGCTACTCGACAAGACGGCATACGAGGTCCTCACCGGTAACAAACCCAAGTTGGATACTTTCGAGTATTCGGCTCAAAGTGCTACATTCTTGATAAGCATCGTCATTCTAAATTTGCTCCTAAGTCTCATGAAGGTTTCCTACTAGGTTAAGGCTCAAACTCTCACACTTCCGGTGTCTACAACAATTTCACCCGAAAGGTTGAAGAGACGGTAGATGTGAAGTTTGATGAATCTAACGGCTCGCAAGTAGAGCAATTGCCAATTGATGTAGGAGACAAAGATCCTTCGTATAATCCAAGACTTGTCTATTGGCAAGGTCCGTCCAACGGAGGTGAAGGAGAGTACCTCGTCCGTCCAAGTGGAAGCTTCTACTTCACGACAAGGTGAACCAAGAGTTGATACGGAAGCATCCACAAGTGGGACACACCAAGATGAAGAAAACGAGGAAGTGCATCAATATGAACGTCAACAACCTCCTTCTCCACCACGACAAGAGAACTACAACACCAACAATGAACAAGGCAAAAAAGAAGAACAAGATGAAGAAGAAGTTCAACCAAGGACCAAGCAAAAGCTTTCACGAGTTCGAGCAAGAATTGCTATAGACCATCCCGTCGAGCAAATCTACAATGATATTCATACCGGGAGAATCACTCGCTCTAAAACTCGTTTAGCTAACTTTTGTGAAAAATATTCTTTCATCTCTAGCATTGAACCTATGAAGGTTGAAGAAGCATTGTAAGATCCGGATTGGATAAATGCTATGCTTGAAGAGCTACACAACTTTGAGAGGAACCAAGTTTGGACATTGGTTGAGAAGCCCGACAACAACCACAACATCATCAGTACCAAATGGGTGTTTCGCAACAAGCAAGATGAAGATGGACAAGTAGTTCGCAACAAAGCACGTCTCGTCGCCCAAGGCTACACACAAGTCGAAGGTATGGACTATGGTGAGACTTACTCTCCCGTTGCTAGACTTGAGTCCATTCGCATCTTACTTGCCTATGCTAATCATCATGATATCACCTTGTACCAAACGAACATTAAAAGTGCTTTTCAAAATGGTGAAATAGAGGAGGAAGTTTATGTTAAGAAACCTCCCGGCTTTGTCAATCCTAAGAAACCAAATCATGTTTACAAACTTCACAAAGCTCTTTCTGGTCTTAAACAAGCTCCTAGAGCGTGGTATAAATGCTTGACCAAGTTGTCGTGGTACTAAGGCTGACAGTAGAAAAGAGGGGTAGGTATGGAGAGGCAAGATCTTAGCTATGGAGTAGTTGTATACGCAAGGGATTTACGAGTTCAGGCCCTTCTCGGAGGAAGTAATAGCCCTACGTCTCGGAGCCCGGAGGCGGTCGACTGGATTGTAAGCGTATGTGTTACAGGGGTGCAAACCCTTCTGCCAGTGGAGGGGGGTGGCTTATATAGTGTCTGCCAGCACCCAGCCAACCCACGTAGCGGAGGGTTTAATGTACATTAAGGCCTGGCGTTACCTGTAACGCCCTACATAAAGTGTCATCATGGTCATAAAGACTACTTAATTACAGACCGTTTGGATGCAGAGTGGCTCTTGATCTCCTAGTGGTCGAGTGAGTCTTCATGGTCGAGTGTCTTCGAGTCCGTCGAGTGGAATCTCTCTTGGTCGACTGGAAGGCAGCTTCCTATAAAGATGTCCTTGGGGAGGGTACCTTGGACAGGTCTGTGACCCTACCCTAGGTACATGAATTCGTCATTAGCGGCCGAATGGATCGAGGTTCGAGTGAGGAAGGAGTTGATAATTTCTCCGACCCATATTCCGTGTTCTGAGTATGTCACATTCTGGATCGACGACTTTTTTTTAGCGATGGCATCAACTTTTCTTTCAGTCGCCTTGATCCATTCTTTTCCTCTGTCGAGTGAACTTTTGAACTTAATGGATTTCCGAGCGACGGATCGTAGGAAATCTACCATCTGACAAGTTGCTCTGCTGTTGACGGATTTAGCGGGATCCGAATTTTGGGAAGCACGCAAAGCGTAGAAGACCGTGGTACTCGGATGGGATAAGGCAGAGATGCCTCGATTTCCGCGCCACCTATTTCGCCACGTATCGCGCGCGTGACTGTTTCAGGATTTGACAGGATCGGCCAGTCCTACCGGCCAGTCACTCAGAAGTGACCTTATATAAAGCACCGGACGGGGGTTTTTGAACAGTGCATCTCCATTCTCCTCTCCCCTTTCCTCAACCTCGCCTGCTGCGCCCGCTTTTATCTCCGCCCAACTGTTCCTCGCGCGCCTCACCGGCGACGATGGTGAAGGAGAAGACGGCGGCCTTGGAGCGGGCGAAGAAGGCGACGGCGACGGCGAAAGCGAAGGGGAGAGCGACCAGTCGGGGCGGATCTTCGTCGCGCTCCCACCTGCCACAAGGCTGGGTCCAAGGAGACTGGATCCGCTCGACCATCACCCAGAGGGATCTCGACGATCTGGCCAATGAGGGACTCATCTCCCATGGGTCAGCAAGACTTCCGGGGGTGGAGTGGCAACCGCAGCCACAAGAGGGTGAGTATGTCCTCTTAGCCACTCACGTAGATCGCGGATTCTCTTTGCCGCTGAATCTTTTCTTCCGAGGGTTTCTGAACATCTTTGGGGTACAACTCCACCACTTCACTACCAATTCCATTGCCTACCTCACCGCTTTCGTGTCTCTGTGCGAAAACTTCCTAGGTTGTCGGCCGCACTGGGGTCTCTTTAGGCACATATTCACTTGTCGCTCTCAGACGGTGAAAAGGGCTAGTCCGGATGACGAGAGGACCAAGGTAATCCAGATGTGTGGGGGTCTTGGGGTCCAAATGAGGAGTAAGAGTGCATTTCCAGCCATGACCCTTCCCGAGTCGGTTAGAGGGTGGCAGTCGACCTGGTTCTACTGCCAAGACGAGTCGACGCCAGGGCAGTCGACTGGTCTCCCTCCATTCTTCATGGACCGAGTGAACAAGCCATCTTCCCTGAAGGTACTTCCGGAGGAAAAAGCTCAGGTTAAAATGTTGATGGAGCGTGTAGTTCAACTCATCCGCGATGGGGTCACTGGCATGGATCTTTTGGAGGTTTTTCTTCGACGGCGCATTCAGCCGCTCCATCTCATAACACCCCGATTCGATCGCGCCGGTGTCGCGGTTATTCGCCGTCGTTGCCATGTCATTTGCTTGCGTGTTGCATTTTATCATGTCATCATGTGCATTTCATTTTGCATAAGTGTTCGTCTCATGCATCCGAGCATTTTCCCCATTGTCCGTTTTGCAATCCGGCACTCCTATGTCATCCGGTGTCCCCTTTTTGCCTCTTCTCTTGTGCGGGTGTTAAATGTTCTCGGAATGGCCCGAGGTTTGTCAAGTGGCCTTGGTATAGCACTGGTAGACCGCCTGTCAAGTTTCGTGCCATTTGGAGTCCGTTTGATACTCCAACGGTTAACCGGGTAACCATAAAAGCCTCTTTCGTGTGCAGCCCAACACCCCTTCCAAAGTGGCCCAAAACCCAGCAAACTCCCCTCCATGCTCTCGGTCGTTCGATCACGATCGTGTGGGCGAAAACAGCACCTCATTTGGACTCTCCTAGCTCCCTCTACCTATATAAACACCCCCTCCCCCGAAATTCGCGGTCTAACCCTAGCCTTCCTCTTCCTCGCGCCGCCGGACGCATCCGCGCCGCCGCCGGACATGTCCTCCGCCCCGCAGCCACGTCACTGCAGCCTATCAGAGAGCGACACGTCAGCCGCCGCCGCGCCCCCACCGCCCGCCGCCACGTGGCCTCCCAGCGCCTCCACCGCCGCCCGCCCATGCGGTTTAGATCCGCCTGTCGAGCCCAGCTGCGCCGCCGCCGTGCAGCCGTGCGCCGCCCGCCTCTCCGGCCGTGCCCCACGCCTCCAGCGCCGCGGCGTGCAGCGCCGCCGCCCGTCGGCACCGCCGCCGCCTCACGCACGGCGCGCGCGCGCCGCTGCCCGTGGACTCCCGCGCCCTCGCCCGGCGCCCTAAGCGCTGCTCGGCCGCCGCTCCTCCGCCTCCGCCTCCATCCGCTCGCTGGCGCCGCCCGCCAGCCTCCCTTCGCCGCCGGTCGCCCCGACCACCACCGCGGCGCCTCGCCGCCGGAGCGCCTCGTCGTCGACCTCCTCTGCCTCCCCGCGTCGGGATCCGGCCGGATCCGGCGAGATCCGGCCTGGATCCGCCATCTCCAGCCACCCCGGCATCTTCCCCGTCGTCTCCGGCGAGTTTTCTGGTCGCCCTCGAAATCCGTGCTACGAGGTTGACTTTCCACCCCTCCGTTTTGCACTAAGTCCCGTATAATCATACATTATCATGCCATGTTCATCGCATCATAACTCTGTGCATGTAGCTCCGTTTCGTGCGTGTAATATGTCAAATTGTTCACCTCGACGAGTACTTCATTTCCTCTCATTGCATCATTTTCATTTGAGCTCATCTTGATGCCCGAAATGCTGTTGGAAGAGTGCATGTTGCTGTTAATCTGCTGAAACTGTTATAACATGCTCATTTGTCATTTTTGCCATGTTTGATGTGTGCATCCTATGGGGTTGATGTCTACATGTGTTTTGATCTATGCCATGCCATCTTTGCAGAGGTGCAAACCATGTTTTTTTGTGACTTGTGTAGTGAGTGCATCGAGCTTGTTAAGGAGGGTACTTGCTGTTGCTATTTTGCTAGGCTGATTCTGTTATATTTTGTTGCTATGTTAACCTGCTTCTACTAGTCATTTCGTGCTTAATCTGGAGATTGTTCACTAAGGATGTTTTGTTATACATGTCTTGTTCTATCCATTCATGCCCCTGGCTGCAATTATAGCCTGCTGTAGCTTGTTGTTATCTTGCTCCAAAGTTGCTAAATGATGTTGCTATTAGCCTGTTAACATTAAGTTTAATGTTTCCATGATTGTTTGTTAGTGATCCATGCACCCTATGAACTTTCTCTTGCCATGCTTACTTTCATAAACATGTCTTCCTGCAGTTGGTTGCCTTTCCATGCCATGTATTGCTCTGTGGTGAGTGGTTCAAGCTCGCGAACATGCCTACTTATTGTTCTTCCTGCCATGTATGAATCTGTCATATTTTTTGCCATGTTTACATGGGTGCCATCATATTTTCTGTCCTTTTTGGCTCATGGTCAGTAAGGGACTGTTGTTCTATGCATTTAGTAGTATCATGCCATGCCTTTTTTTGCCATGATAAGTTCCTGTAACATGTTGTTTGATAGCTCTAAACATTGCAACCTGATGTTATTTCCTGATATGTCTGAAACTGTTATTATTTGCAATCTTCCCATGTCTTTTGAGCATGTTCTATTGATTTCTGGAGATAGCTCAGTGTTCATGTTTTTTCATGCTTTACCTGTACTTCATGCCCATGCCTTTTGTTCTTATGTTGGGGTGTTGTAGCATATTGTTTTGATGCTTGTAATATGCCTAGTTGCTGTTTTGGACAGATTGTTGTTATGACTTGTATATTCTGTGTGTTGAACCATTGCTCCGTTTTGAGTGTGCTCTATATGAAACTTGCTTGATTTTGCATGTAGATTCATATTATCATGTTGCATCCATGTTTTGAGGTGTTTGCTTGATGTTTGTATGCATTTTGCATCAATGCCATGCTTAACTTGTTTGGCTCATATCTTCTAGGCCGTAGCTCCGAATCTAATGAACTTTATATGTAACTTGACTAGAATCTCGTGTAGATCATCTTGGTGCATCTTAACTTGCTGTTTAACAACTTGAACATAAGGTTTATTCAGATCTGGACCAATTTCGAAATTTGCATATGAGGACTTACCGGAATTGTTATATGTTGTTCCCAATTTCATTTAAACTTGCCTTGATGTGTTGTTCTTGTTTGCATCATCTCTTGCCATGAGTAGCTTCATGTAGCCTTGTCATGCATCATGCTTGTTGTGCATCATATCTTGAACATGTGTGGTGTGTTTACCATGTTGTGTGCTTCTTCTCGATAGTTCTCGTTTCGTTGCGATCGTGAGGATTCGTTCGTCTACGCTTGGTTCGTCTTCGTGGCTTCATCTTCTTCATGGACTCGTTCTTCTTCCTAGTGGGATTTCAGGCAAGATGACCGCTACCCTGGATCTCACTACTATCATTGCTATGCTAGTTGCTTCGTTCTATCGCTATGCTGCGTTACCTATCATTTGCTCTTCAAGCCTCCTCAAATTGCCATGAACCTCTAACCTTTGACACCCTTCCTAGCAAACCATTGCTTGGCTATGTTACCGCTCTGGTCAGCCCCTCTTATAGCGTTGCTAGCTGTAGGTGAAGTTGAAGATTGCTCTATGATGGACAGGGTTATCTTGGGATATCACAATATCTCTTATATTATTAATGCATCTATATATTTGGTAAAGGGTGGAAGGCTCGGCCTTATGCCTGGTGTTTTGTTCCACTCTTGCCGCCCTAGTTTCCATCATACCGGTGTTATGTTCCCGGATTTTGCATTCCTAACGCGGTCGGGTGATTTATAGGACCCCTCCCCCTGACAGTTCACTTTGAATAAAACTTGTCCAACAAGGCCCAACCTTGGTTTTACCATTTGCCTCACCACCACCTACTTTTCCCTTGGGAGTAATTAACCCAAGGGTCATCTTTATTTTAGCCCCCCCCCCGGGCCAGTGCTTGTCTAAGTCTTTGTCTGAATCTGAAGCAGATCATGGGCCACCTCGGGCAACCCGAGGGCTGGTTTTACTCGTAGGCTGACCTATCCGGTGTTGCCCTGAGAACGAGATATGTGCAGCTCCTATCGGGATTGTCGGCGCATCGGGCGGCTTTGCTGGTCTTGTTTTACCATTGTCGAAATGTCTTGTAAACCGGGATTCCGAGACTGATCGGTCTTCCTGGGAGAAGGAATATCCTTCGTTGATCGCGAGAGCTTATCATGGGCTAAGTTGGGACACCCCTGTAGGGTATAAACTTTCGAGAGCCGTGCCCGCGGTTATGTGGCAGATGGGAATTTGTTAATGTCCGGTTGTAGATAACTTGACACCAGATCCGAATTAAAACGCATCAACCGCGTGTGTAGCCGTGATGGTCTCTTTTCGGCGGAGTCCGAGAAGTGAACACGGTTTCTGTGTTATGTTTGACGTAAGTAGGAGTTCAAGATCACCTCTTGATCATTACTAGTTGACGACCGTTCCTTTGCTTCTCTTCTCGCTCTTATTTGCGTATGTTAGCCACCATATCATGCTTAGTCACTGCTGCAGCCTCACCACTTTACCCCTTCCTTTCCCATTAAGCTTTGCTAGTCTTGATACCCATGGTAATGGGATTGCTGAGTCCTCGTGGCTCACAGATTACTACAACAACAATTGCAGGTACAGGTTATGCGATGATTATGACGCAAGAGCGATGTTTGCTTGTTTGGAGTTCTTCTTCTGCTTCTTCTTCGATCAGGGGATAGGTTCCAGGTCGGTAGCCTGGGCTAGCAGGGTGGATATTGTTTGAGTTTCTGTTTATGATTCATCCGTAGTCAGATGTTGTTCTTGTATGTTGTATTGTTGTGTTCGTGTGGCATTGTGTGCCTTTTGTATGTATCCCCATTGATTATGTAATGTTGATGTAATGATATCCACCATGTAAAAGCGTTTCAATATGCGGGTCTATCCTTGGTGGGACCTTCGAGTTCCTTTTGGATAGGGTCGCATATTGGGCGTGACAAGTTGGTATCAGAGCCACGACCGACCTTAGGAGCCCCCTTGATTGATCGTGTAGTTTGGCCGTTGTTGAGTCTAGAAGAAAACTGTTTTCGGAGTCTAGTTATATCGAAGAGTAGGAATTCGTTTTACTCCTCAGCCCCCTTCATCGCTCTGGTGAGGAATCTTGACGTAGATGTTTTGAATTACTCCTCTTCCCCTTCAAATATTTCTTTAGGTTCACGTGGTTAGTTTTCATTCGTTGTCCATCCTCTTTTGTCCGGCGCATTCCGCGTCAAGCTGATTCGAACCTCTCTCTCTTTGGGAGATCAATCCTCAGCTCTTTTCGGTCGATGTTGTTTCCCTGTCCGAAGTTGTCCTTGTTTTTCCCACCCGCCCTCCCTTCTTCTTCTCGAATCCGGAGTCTGTAATCGAGTATCCATCATACTCATGTGAAATCTTTGCTTTCTTTCCTCAATTATTTCAACCGGTGTCTTCTCTTCAAGTTATTCGTCGGTTCTCCCTTTCAGGTGCTTTGTTTTCCCGCCCTCCCACCCTTTCTTCTTCCCGGAGTCTGAGTCTGTTTCGGGCATCAATTTCATTCGTGCATAACCTCTTCAGTCTTCCCTCAATTATTTCAACCGGTGAACTCTCATCTCGTTCATCAATCTTCATCTCTTTATCTTTTCCGGTGGTTTCAATTCAAGTTTTTCGGCTGATCATATTCTTTTCCTCGGCTCAAGTGTTTTTCCCTGCTCATTCCTCTCTCGCCATTCAATCATTTCGGAGTTCGGAAGACATCTCAGGAGATTCGTTTGTGTTCCAATTAATTCGAGGGTGTCACCTCATTCAAATATTTCAATTGTTCCGGTGCATCATCTATCTGTTCAACATCTCTTTCCAACGGTGTTTTTCTCTTCAGTGGGCCCTAACCCACTGGTCTTTTCCCAGGATCTTAACTGACACTTCTAATTTCCCCGGAGTTATTCTCAAATTCTTTTCAAATGTGACTTAAGAATGGATCACATCAGTCACATGCCTTTTTCCAAGATCGATTTCGAATCATTTCATTACTGGCTCAACCTTTTCGTTTTTCATTCTCCCGGAGTATATCAGTAATTTTGGTGGTGTTTCTCGTCATCATGTGAAGACCAAAGAAGAGTTTTTTCCTCTAAATCTTGTCCGTTCCCCGGAGATTCGCGGTGCTAGCTCGATGTTATCCTATCAAATTGTTTCAAGTCATGCAAATTCTTTTCATCCATCCGGAGCATTCAGGAGTTGCTTTCTCTCTCGATCATCTGGAGGCCATCTTTTCGGAATATCTCTCCGCTCTAAGTTTTTCAAATTCATTCTCCAATTATTCCATATCCGTGCCCCTTCGTTCGTCTCAATATTCTTCCGGTGCTTCGTTCAAGTGTTCTTTAATCTGATCGAGTTCTTCCTGTTCTTTTGCATCTAAATCCCCTCAAGCATATTTGTTCTCCTAATTCTTCTCGGTGATTCATTCTCTTTCGACAGTCATTTCCAAATTCTTACGGTGGTTCGTTCAAGATTCTTTTCCTTGTTTATCATTTTTAATCCATTCGTTCTTTCGAATCGTACCGGTGGTTCACAAAGACCTTCTCAAGTTTGCAATATGTCACTTCTCAATCCTTTTCAAGAAGAATAAGTAGTATGCAAAATCCATTGCTTGTCATCAATTGAATTTTATGAAGGACAAGCATACAATAAATCTTATTCTTATTTCATCCAAGTGAGTAATCCCTTCCTTCCGAGTTTGTTCTTAATGAATAAATTCTAGTTCCAAGTGTTTTCATCTTTTCTTTTCCGGAGTTCAAATTTCCTCAGCTATCTCGTCGGAACTTCCATCTAAATCACCGCAAGGCTCATCTTATTCTTTCTTCCTTCATTCTATCTCATCATTTTTTTGTCACCGGAGTTCTTCATGGTGGTTCTTCTTGATTTAATTCATTCTTCAAGTGTTCATCTAGATTCTTGTTCAAGGAGTTCTAGTATCTTTTCTTCTCACGTCTCAAAGTGCACTTAATTCTCCATATCCTTTTGAGTGGAGTTTTGCATTTCTTCGTTCTTCTTAGCCATTCAATCTTTTCCGCTTGTGGTCAGAGATCACCTCATAATTTTGAGATGTTATCTATAAGTCCACAACAAGCTTATTCTTTTCGTTGTTGATTTTCTCAACAACTCCATTCAATCCCTCTAAATTCTTTTCATTCAATTCTTTCTGGAGGTTTTGTGTCATGTCTTCATCAGGTATCATTCCATCCTCTCAAGTTCTTGTTCTAATCCTTCCATGTTCAGCCGGAGTGTTGCCTAAATCCTTTCAGTCTTATTCGTTTCTAACTCATTCTAACAGGAGTTGTTTCATAGTCTATCTGATTCCGTGAGCTTTTGGATTCTCGTCATTCTCGACGTTCCTCTCTTCTTCTCGAGTGCTCTCGATTCTTTGATTCTTCGTTTAAATTCTTGTTTCACATCATCCCTTTTCCCTTCCGTCTCGTTTCTAAGATCTCGGGACGAGATCTCTTGTTAGTGGAGGAGTGTTGTAATGCCCCGGATTCGATGCACCAGGTGTCTGCCAGTTATTTGCCGTTGTTGCCATGTCATTTGCTTGCGTGTTGCATTTTATCATGTCATCATGTGCATTTCATTTTGCATACGTGTTCGTCTCATGCATCCGAGCATTTTCCCCGTTGTCCGTTTTGCAATCCGGCACTCCTATGTCATCCGGCGTCCCCTTTTTGCCTCTTCTCTTGTGCGGGTGTTAAATGTTCTCGGAATGTCCCGAGGTTTGTCAAGCGGCCTTGGTATAGCACCGGTAGACCGCCTGTCATGTTTCGTGCCATTTGGAGTCCGTTTGATACTCCAACGGTTAACCGGGTAACCCTAAAAGCCTCTTTCGTGTGCAGCCCAACACCCCTTCCAAAGTGACCCAAAACCCAGCAAACTCCCCTCCATGCTCTCGGTCGTTCGATCACGATCGTGTGGGCGAAAACCGCACCTCATTTGGACTCTCCTAGCTCCCTCTACCTATATAAACACCCCCTCCCCCGAAATTCACGGTCTAACCCTAGCCTTCCTCTTCCTCGCGCCACCAGACGCGTCCGCGCCGCCGCCGGAAATGTCCTCCGCCCAGCAGCCACGTCACTCCAGCCTATCAGAGAGCGACACGTCAGCCGCCGCCGCACCCCGCCCACTCCGCCGCTGCCACGTGGCCTCCCCACGCCTCCACCGCCACCGGCCCATGCGGGCCCAGATCCGGCCAGCCAGGCCAGCGCGCCGCCGCCATGCAGCCCGAGCCGCCGCCGCCGCCATGCGCGCAGCCGCCGTCGGCCGTGGACTCCCAGCGCCCTCGCCCGGCGCCCTAAGCTGCTGCTCGGCCGCCGCTCCTCCGCCTCCGCCTCCGTCCGCTTCGCCCGGCGCCGCCGCCGCCTCCTCTCGCTGCCGGTCGCCCGACCACCACCGTGGCGCCTCGCCGCCGGAGCGCCTCGTCGTCGACCTCCTCCGCCTCCCTGCATCGGGATCCGGCGGGATCCGGCGAGATCCGGCCCGGATCCGCCATCTCCGGCCACCCCGGCATCTTACCCGTTGTCCCCGGCGAGTTTTCCGGTCGCCCTCGAAATCCGTGCTACGAGGTTGACTTTCCACCCCTTCATTTTGCACTAAGTCCCGTATATTCATACATTATCATGCCATGTTCATCCCATCATAACTCTGTGCATGTAGCTCCGTTTCGCGCGTGTAATATGTCAAATTGTTCGCCATGACGAGTACTTCATTTCTTCTCATTGCATCATTTTCATTTGAGCTCATCTTGATGCCCGAAATGCTGTTGGAAGAGTGCATGTTGCTGTTAATCTGCTGAAACTGTTATTACATGCTCATTTGTGATTTTTGCCATGTTTGATGTGTGCATCCTATGGGGTTGATGTCTACATGTGTTTTGATCTATGCCATGCCATCTTTGCAGAGGTGCAAACCATGTTTTTTTGTGACTTGTGTAGTGAGTGCATCGAGCTTGTTAAAGAGGGTACTTGTTGTTGCTGTTTTGCTAGGTTGATTCTGTTATATTTTGTTGCTATGTTAACCTGCTTCTACTAGTCATTTCGTGCTTAATCTGGAGATTGTTCACTAAGGATGTTTTGTTATACATGTCTTGTTCTATCCATTCATGCCCCTGGTTGCATTTATAGCCTGCTATAGCTTGTTGTTATCTTGCTCCAAAGTTGCTAAATGATGTTGCTGTCAGCCTATTAACATTAATTTTAATGTTTCCATGACTGTTTGCTAGTGATCCATGCACCCTATGAACTTTCTCTTGCCATGCTTAGCTTTATAAACATGTCTTCTTGCTGTTGGTTGCCTTTCCATGCCATGTATTGCTCTGTGGTGAGTGGTTCAAGCTCGCGAACATGCCTACTTATTGTTGTTCCTGCCATGTATGAATCTGTCATATTATTTGCCATGTTTACATGGGTGCCATCATATTTTCTGTGCCTTTTTGGCTCATGGTCAGTAAGGAACTGTTGTTCTATGCATTTAGTAGTGTCATGCCATGCCTTTTTTTGCCATGATAAGTTCCTGTACCATGTTGTTTGATAGCTCTAAACATTGCAACCTGATGTTATTTCCTGATAAGTCTGAAACTGTTATTATTTGCAATCTTCCCATGTCTTTTTGAGCATGTTCTAGTGATTTCTAGAGATAGCTCAGTGTTCATGTTTTGTCATGCTTTACCTGTACTTCATGCCAATGCCTTTTGTTCTTATGTTGGGGTGTTGTAGCATATTGTTTTGATGCTTGTAATATGCCTAGTTGCTGTTTTGGACAGATTGTTGTTATGACTTGTATAGTGTGTGTGTTGAACCGTTGCTTCGTTTTGAGTGTGCTCTATATGAAACTTGCTTGATTTTGCATGTAGCTTCATATTATCATGTTGCATCCATGTTTTGAGGTGTTTGCTTGATGTTTGTATGCATTTTTCATCAATGCCATGCTTAACTTGTTTTGCTCATATCTTCTAGGCCGTAGCTCCGAATCTAATGAACTTTATATGTAACTTGACTAGAATCTCGTGTAGATCATCTTGGTGTATCTTAACTTGCTGTTTAACAACTTGAACATAAGGTTTATTCAGATCTGGACCAATTTCGAAATTTGCATATGAGGACTTACCGGAATTGTTATATGTTGTTCCCAGCCTCATTTAAACTTGCCTTGATGTGTTGTTCTTGTTTGCATCATCTCTTGCCATGAGTAGCTTCATGTAGCCTTGTCATGCATCATGCTTGTTGTGCATCATATCTTGAACATGTGTGGTGTGTTTACCATGTTGTGTGCTTCTTCTCGATAGTTCCCGTTTCCTTGCGATCGTGAGGATTCGTTCGTCTACGCTTGGTTCGTCTTCGTGGCTTCATCTTCTTCATGGACTCGTTCTTCTTCCTAGCGGGATTTCAGGCAAGATGACCGCTACCCTGGATCTCACTACTATCATTGCTATGCTAGTTGCTTCGTTCTATCGCTATGCTGCGTTACCTATCATTTGCTCTTCAAGCCTCCCCAAATTGCCATGAACCTCTAACCTTTGACACCCTTCCTAGCAAACCATTGCTTGGCTATGTTACCGCTCTGCTCAGCCCCTCTTATAGCATTGCTAGCTGTAGGTGAAGTTGAAGATTGCTCCATGATGGACAGGGTTATCTTGGATATCACAATATCTCTTATATTATTAATGCATCTATATATTTGGTAAAGGCTGAAAGGCTCGGCCTTATGCCTGGTGTTTTGTTCCACTCTTGCCGCCTTAGTTTCCGTCGTACCGGTGTTATGTTCCTGGATTTTGCGTTCCTAACGCGGTCGGGTGATTTATGGGACCCCCCCCCCCCCTGACAGTTCGCTTTGAATAAAACTTGTCCAGCAAGGCCCAACCTTGGTTTTACCATTTGCCTCACCACCACCTACTTTTCCCTTGGGAGTAATTAACCCAAGGGTCATCTTTATTTTAGCCCCCCTCGGGCCAGTGCTTGTCTAAGTGCTGGTCTGAACCGGGCAGACTGCGGGGCCACCTCGGGGCAACTCGAGGGCTGGTTTTACTCGTAGGCTGACCTATCCGGTGTTGCCCTGAGAACGAGATATGTGCAGCTCCTATCGGGATTGTCGGCGCATCGGGCGGCTTTGTTGGTCTTGTTTTACCATTGTCGAAATGTCTTGTAAACCGGGATTCCGAGACTGATCGGGTCTTCCTGGGAGAAGGAATATCCTTCGTTGATCGCGAGAGCTTATCATGGGCTAAGTTGGGACACCCCTGCAGGGTATAAACTTTCGAGAGCCGTGCCCGCGGTTATGTGGCAGATGGGAATTTGTTAATGTCCGGTTGTAGATAACTTGACACCAGATCCGAATTAAAACGCATCAACCGCGTGTGTAGCCGTGATGGTCTCTTTTCGGCGGAGTCCGGGAAGTGAACACGGTTTCTGTGTTATGTTTGACGTAAGTAGGAGTTCAGGATCACCTCTTGATCATTACTTGTTGACGACCGTTCCTTTGCTTCTCTTCTCGCTCTTATTTGCGTATGTTAGCCACCATATCATGCTTAGTCGCTACTGCAGCCTCACCACTTTACCCCTTCCTTTCCCATTAAGCTTTGCTAGTCATGATACCCATGGTAATGGGAATGCTGAGTCCTCGTGGCTCACAGATTACTACAACAACAGTTGCAGGTATAGGTTATGCGATAATTATGACGCAAGAGCGATGTTTGCTTGTTTGGAGTTCTTCTTCTGCTTCTTCTTCGATCAGGGGATAGATTCCAGGTCGGTAGCCTGGGATAGCAGGGTGGATATTGTTTGAGTTTCTGTTTATGATTCATCCGTAGTCGGATGTTGTTCTTGTATGTAGTATTGTTGTGTTCGTGTGGCATTGTGTGCCTTTTGTATGTATCCCCATTGATTATGTAATGTTGATGTAATGATATCCACCTTGTAAAAGCGTTTCAATATGCGGGTCTATTCTTGGTGGGACCTTCGAGTTCCTTTTGGATAGGGTCGCATATTGGGCGTGTTCAAGTTAATATCGAGCCACGACCGACCTTAGGTGCCCCCTTGATTGATCGTGTAGTTTGGCCGTTGTTGAGTCTAGAAGAAAACTGTTTTCGGAGTCTAGTTATATCGGAGAGTAGGAATTCTTTTTACTCCTCAGCCCCCTTCGTCGCTCTGGTGAGGAATCTTGACGTAGATGTTTTGAATTACTCCTCTTCCCCTTCAAATTTTTCTTTAGGTTCACGCGGTTAGTTTTCGTTCGTTGTCCATCCTCTTTTGTCCGGCGCATTCCTCGTCAAGCTGATTCGAACCTCTCTCTCTCTTTGGGAGATCAATCCTCAGCTCTTTTCGGTCGATGTTGTTTCCCTGTCCGAAGTTGTCCTTGTTTTTCCCACCCGCCCTCCCTTCTTCTTCTGGAATCTGGAGTCTGTAATCGAGTATCCATCATACTCGTGTGAAATCTTTGCTTTCTTTCCTCAATTATTTCAACCGGTGTCTTCTCTTCAAGTTATTCGTCGGTTCTCCCTTTCAGGTGCTTTGTTTTCCCGCCCTCCCACCCTTTCTTCTTCCTGGAGTCTGAGTCTGTTTCGGGCATCAATTTCATTCGTGCGAAACCTCTTCAGTATTCCCTCAATTATTTCAACCGGTGAACTCTCATCTCGTTCATCAATCATCATCTCTTTATCTTTTCCGGTGGTTTCAATTCAAGTTTTTTGGCTGATCATATTCTTTTCCTCGGCTCAAGTGTTTTTCCCTGCTCGTTCCTCTCTAGCAATTCAATCATTTCGGAGTTCGGAAGATATCTCAGGAGATTCGTCTGTGTTCCAATTAATTCGAGGGTGTCACCTCATTCAAATATTTCAATTGTTCCGGTGCATCATCTATCTGTTCAACATCTCTTTCCAACGGTGTTTTTCTCTTCAGTGGGCCCTAACCCACAGGTCTTTTCCCAAGATCTTACCTGACTCTTCTAATTTCCCCGGAGTTATTCTCAAATTCTTTACAAGTGTGACGTAAGAATGGATCACATCAGTCACATGCCTTTTTCCAAGATCGATTTCGAATCATTTCATTGCTGGCTCAACCTTTTCGGTTTTCATTCTCCCGGAGTATATCAGTAATTTTGGTGGTGTTTCTCGTCATCATGTGAAGACCGAAGAAGAGTTTTTTCCTCTAAATCTTGTCCGTTCCCCGGAGATTCGCGGTGCTAGCTCGATGTTATCCTTTCAAATTGTTTCAAGTCATGCCAATTCTTTTCATCCATCCGGAGCATTCAGGAGTTGCTTTCTCTCTCGATCATCCGGAGGCCATCTTTTCGGAATATCTCTCCGCTCTAAGTTTTTCAAATTCATTCTCCAATTATTCCATATCCGTGCCCCTTCGTTCGTCTCAATATTCTTCCAGTGCTTCGTTCAAGTGTTCTTTAATCAGATCGAGTTCTTCCTGTTCTTTTGCATCTAAATCCCCTCAAGCATATTTGTTCTCCTAATTCTTCCCGGTGATTCATTCTCTTTCGACAGTCATTTCCGAATTCTTACGGTGGTTCGTTCAAGTTTCTTTTCCTTGTTTATCATTTTTAATCCATTCGTTCTTTCGATTCCTACCGGTGGTTCATGAAGACCTTCTCAAGTTTGCAATATGTCACTTCTCAATCCTTTTCAAGAAGAATAAGTAGTATGCAAAATCCATTGCTTGTCATCAATTGAATTTGATGAAGGACAAGCATACATTAAATCTTATTCTTATTTCATCCAAGTGAGTAATCCCTTCCTTCGGAGTTTGTTCTTAATGAATAAATTCTAGTTCCAAGTGTTTTCATCTTTTCTTTTCCGGAGTTCAAATTTCCTCGGCTATCTCGTCGGAACCTCCATCTAAATCACCGCAAGGCTCATCTTATTCTTTCTTCCTTCATTCTATCTCATCATTTTTTTGTCACCGGAGTTCTTCATGGTGGTTCTTCTTGATTTAATTCATTCTTCAAGTGTTCATCTAGATTCTTGTTCAAGGAGTTCTAGTATCTTTTCTTCTCACGTCTCAAAGTGCAATTAATTCTCCATATCCTTTTGAGTGAAGTTTTGCATTTCTTCGTTCTTCTCAGCCATTCAATCTTTTCCGCTTGTGGTCGGAGATCACCTCATAATTTTGAGATGTTATCTATAAGTCCACAACAAGCTTATTCTTTTCGTTGTTGATTTTCTCAACTAATCCATTCAATCCCTCTAAATTCTTTTGATTCAATTTTTCTTTCAATTCTTTCCGGAGGTTTTGTGTCTTGTCTTCATCAGGTATCATTCCATCCTCTCAAGTTCTTGTTCTAATCCTTCCATGTTCAGCTGGAGTGCTGCCTAAATCCTTTCAGTCTTATTCGTTTCTAACTCGTTCAAACAGGAGTTGTTTCATAGTCTATCTGATTCCGTGAGCTTTCGGATTCTCGTCATTCTCGATGTTCCTCTCTTCTTCTCGAGTGCTCTCGATTCTTTGATTCTTCGTCTGAGTTCTTGTTTCACATCATCCCTTTTCCCTTCCGTCTCGGTCCTAAGATCTCGGGACGAGATCTCTTGTTAGTGGAGGAGTGTTTTAACGCCCCGGATTCCATGCGCCAGGTGTCTGCCAGTTATTCACCGTCGTTGCCATGTCATTTGCTTGCCTATTGCATTTTATCATGTCACCATGTGCATTTCATTTTGCATACGTGTTCGTCTCATGCATCCGAGCAATTTCCCCGTTGTCCGTTTTGCAATCCGGCACTCCTATGTCATCCGGCGTCCCCTTTTTGCCTCTTCTCTTGTGCGGGTGTTAAATGTTCTCGGAATAGCCCGAGGTTTGTTAAGTGGCCTTGGTATAGCACTGGTAGACCGCCTGTCAAGTTTTGTGCCATTTGGAGTCCGTTTGATACTCCAACGGTTAACCGGGTAACCATAAAAGCCTCTTTCGTGTGCAGCCCAACACCCCTTCCAAAGTGGCCCAAAACCCAGCAAACTCCCCTCCATGCTCTCGGTCATTCGATCACGATCGTGTGGGCGAAAACCGCACCTCATTTGGACTCTCCTAGCTCCCTCTACCTATATAAACACCCCCTCCCCCGAAATTCGCGGTCTAACCCTAGCCTTCCTCTTCCTCGCGCCGCCGCCGGATATGTCCTCCGCCCCGCAGCCACGTCACTCCAGCCTATCAGAGAGCGACACGTCAGCCGCCGCCGCGCCCCGCCCACTCCGCCGCCGCCACGTGGCCTCCCGCGCCTCCACCGCCCGGCCCATGCGGGCCAGATCCGGCCCGCCCGAGCCGCGCACCGCCGCCGTGCAGCCGCCGCCGCTCTCGCCTCTCCGGCCGTGCCCCTCGCCTCCCACGCCCGCACGTGCCGCCGCCGTTGCCGTGGACTCCCGCGCCCTCGCCCGGCGCCCTAAGCCGCTGCTCCGCCGCCGCTCCTCCGCCTCCGCCTCCGTCCGCTTCGCCCGGCGCCGTCCATGACCTCCCGCTTCGCCGCCGTCGCCCGACCACCACGCATGGCGCCTCGTCGTCGACCTCCTCCGCCTACCCACGTCGGGATCCGGCCGGATCCGGCGAGATCCGGCCCAGATCCGCCATCTCCGGCCACCCCGGCGTCTTCCCCGTCATCTCCGGTGAGTTTTCCGGTCGCCCTCGAAATCCGTGCTACGAGGTTGACTTTCCACCCCTCCGTTTTGCACTAAGTCCCGTATATTCATACATTATCATGCCATGTTCATCGCATCATAACTCTGTGCATGTAGCTCCGTTTCGTGCGTGTAATATGTCAAATTGTTCGTCTCAACGAGTACTTCATTTCATCTCATTGCATCATTTTCATTTGAGCTCATCTTGATGCCCAAAATGCTGTTGGAAGAGTGCATGTTGCTGTTAATCTGCTGAAACTGTTATAACATGCTCATTTGTCATTTTTGCCATGTTTGATGTGTGCATCCTATGGGGTTGATGTCTACATGTGTTTTGATCTATGCCATGCCATCTTTGCAGAGGTGCAAACCATGTTTTTTTGTGACTTGTGTAATGAGTGCATCGAGCTTGTTAAGGAGGGTACTTGCTGTTGCTGTTTTGCTAGGCTGATTCTGGTATATTTTGTTGCTATGTTAACCTGCTTCTACTAGTCATTTCGTGCTTAATCTGGAGATTGTTAACTAACGATGTCTTGTTATATCCATTCATGCCCCTGGTTGCATTTATAGCCTGCTGTAGCTTGTTGTTATCTTCCTCCAAAGTTGCTAAATGATGTTGCTCTTAGCCTGTTAACATTAAGTTTAATGTTTCCATGAGTGTTTGCTAGTGATCCATGCACCCTATGAACTTTCTCTTGCCATGCTTAGCTTTATAAACATGTCTTCTTGCTGTTGGTTGCCTTTCCATGCCATGTATTGCTCTGTGGTGAGTGGTTCAAGCTCGCGAACATGTCTACTTATTGTTGTTCCTGCCATGTATGAATCTGTCATATTATTTGCCATGTTTACATGGGTGCCATCATATTTTCTGTGCCTTTTGGCTCATGGTCAGTAAGGGACTGTTGTTCTATGCATTTAGTAGTATCATGCCATGCCTTTTTTTGCCATGATAAGTTCTTGTAACATGTTGTTTGATAGCTCTAAACATTGCAACCTGATGTTATTTCCTGATAAGTCTGAAACTGTTATTATTTGCAATCTTCCCATGTCTTTTTGAGCATGTTCTAGTGATTTCTGGAGATAGCTCACTGTTCATGTTTTGTCATGCTTTACCTGTGCTTCATGCCCATGCCTTTTGTTCTTATGTTGGGGTGTTGTAGCATATTGTTTTGATGCTTGTAATATGCCTAGTTGCTGTTTTGGACAGATTGTTGTTATGACTTGTATAGTGTGTGTTGAACCGTTGCTCCGTTTTGAGTGTGCTCTATATGAAACTTGCTTGATTTTGCATGTAGCTTCATATTATCATGTTGCATCCATGTTTTGAGGTGTTTGCTTGATGTTTGTATGCATTTTGCATCAATGCCATGCTTAACTTGTTTTGCTCATATCTTCTAGGCCGTAGCTCCGAATCTAATGAACTTTATATGTAACTTGACTAGAATGTCGCGTAGATCATCTTGGTGCATCTTAACTTGCTGTTTAACAACTTGAACATAAGGTTTATTCAGATCTGGACCACTTTCGACATTTGCATATGAGGACTTACCGGAATTGTTATATGTTGTTCCCAGCCTCATTTAAACTTGCCTTGATGTGTTGTTCTTGTTTGCATCATCTCTTGCCATGAGTAGCTTCATGTAGCCTTGTCATGCATCATGCTTGTTGTGCATCATATCTTGAACATGTGTGGTGTGTTTACCATGTTGTGTGCTTCTTCTCGATAGTTCCCGTTCCGTTGCGATCGTGAGGATTCGTTCGTCTACGCTTGGTTCGTCTTCGTGGCTTCATCTTCTTCATGGACTCGTTCTTCTTCCTAGCGGGATTTCAGGGAAGATGACAGCTACCCTGGATCTCACTACTATCATTGCTATGCTAGTTGCTTCGTTCTATCGCTATGTTGCGTTACCTATCATTTTCTCTTCAAGCCTCCCCAAATTGCCATGAACCTCTAACCTTTGACACCCTTCCTAGCAAACCATTGCTTGGCTATGTTACCACTCTGCTCAGCCCCTCTTATAGCGTTGCTAGCTACAGGTGAAGTTGAAGATTGCTCCATGATGGACAGGGTTATCTTGGGATATCACAATATCTCTTATATTATTAATGTATATTTATATTTGGTAAAGGGTGGAAGGCTCGACCTTATGCCTGGTGTTTTGTTCCACTCTTGCCGCCCTAGTTTCCGTCATACCGGTGTTATGTTCCCGGATTTTGCGTTCCTAACGCGGTCGGGTGATTTATGGGACCCCCCCTGACAGTTCGCTTTGAATAAAACTTGTCCAGCAAGGCCCAACCTTGGTTTTACCATTTGCCTCATCACCACCTACTTTTCCCTTGGGAGTAATTAACTCAAGGGTCATCTTTATTTTAGCCCCCCCTCGGGCGGTGCTTGTCTAAGTCTTTGTGCAACGGCAGCGATCATGGGGCCACCTCGGGGCAACTCGAGGGCTGGTTTTACTCGTAGGCTGACCTATCCGGTGTTGCCCTGAGAACGAGATATGTGCAGCTCCTATCGGGTGGCTTTGCTGGTCTTGTTTTACCATTGTCGAAATGTCTTGTAAACTGGGATTCCGGGACAGATCGGGTCTTCCTGGGAGAAGGAATATCCTTCGTTGATCGCGAGAGCTTATTATGGGCTAAGTTGGGACACCCCTGCAGGGTATAAACTTTCGAGAGCCGTGCCCGCGGTTATGTGGCAGATGGGAATTTGTTAATGTCTGGTTGTAGATAACTTGACACCAGATCCGAATTAAAACGCATCAACGGCGTGTGTAGCCGTGATGGTCTCTTTTGGTGGTCCGGAAGTGAACACGGTTTCTGTGTTATGTTTGACGTAAGTAGGAGTTCAGGATCACCTCTTGATCACTACTAGTTGACGACCGTTCCTTTGCTTCTCTTCTCGCTCTTATTTGCGTATGTTAGCCACCATATCATGCTTAGTCACTGCTGCTGCCTCACCACTTTACCCCTTCCTTTCCCATTAAGCTTTGCTAGTCTTGATACCCATGGTAATGGGATTGCTGAGTCCTCGTGGCTCACAGATTACTACAACAACAGTTCAGGTACAGGTTATGCGATGTTTGCTTGTTTGGAGTTCTTCTTCTGCTTCTTCTTTGATCAGGGGATAGGTTCCAGGTCGGCAGCCTCGGCTAGCAGGGTGGATATTGTTTGAGTTTCTGTTTATGATCCATCCGTAGTCGGATGTTGTTCTTGTATGTTGTATTGTTGTGTTCGTGTGGCATTGTGTGCCTTTTGTATGTATCCCCATTGATTATGTAATGTTGATATAATGATATCCACCTTGTAAAAGTGTTTCAATATGCGGCTCTATCCTTGGTGGGACCTTCGAGTTCCTTTTGGATAGGGTCGCATATTGGGCGTGACAAGTACCGAGGTCACCCGATGTGGTTATACTCTGGTACCGAGGACACCACTCAGGTCCACCCAGAGGAGGTCAGCGACGCCACACTGGAGAGGTGGATGACAGCCATCACGGGGAACAAAGATAACCCTCGTGGGGCTAGGAGGATCCCACCACTCGACCTGTCTTATCAACCAGACACGGTATGACCACTTATTCCCGGTGGTGATCCTATTTCATTCATTTTGTTTCACTGCCAATCGGTCGATTAACCTTTGTCTTGTTTCGTTGTTTGTCAGGCCACCACTGAGTTGTACTCGATGCCCAATGGGGCGCAGGCACCGACTAAGGAGGAGGAAGTGGGGACAAAAGCCTGGAGGAGTGGGATTCGGATGGTGATGATGACGATGAAGATGATGACTCTAATGAGGAGGAAGAGGAGGAGGAGGAGGAAGTTGCACCTCCCCGTTCTGAAAGACACTCGAAGCTTGTCCATGACCCTACAGCTGAGCGTGGTAAGGGGGTTGTGCCCGTCGCGTAGTCGACCAAGCATCCTCGGACGACTTCTCCGGCGCCGACTGAGAAAGCTCCGAAGCAATCTCGAGTGGCGTCGTCGAAGCCGACGAAGGTCTTGCCGAAGATGAAGATGGTGATCCCCACTATCTCAGGGTAATGGTGTAACTTGAGTTTTCTTGTTTCACATGGATTTATTCTTGGTCGATTTGTGAGCTGACCGACTGACTTCTGGAATTGCAGTGCTGCTACTTCTGATACCTCGACCAGACCTGAAGATCACAAAATGGAAGATGCTGTCACTTCAAAACCTGGTACGACCTTTGTAGTTCCGTCTTCAGTCGGTTGAACCTTTGTCTTTAACTTTGACTCTTTTCTACAGCTCCACCTAAGGTCGTTATTGACCTTCCTGACGACGATGACGAGGAACCACTGAGGCAGAGGAGGAATAGGAAAGCGTCTGCTGGCAAGGCGACTCAGGACGTGTCAGCACCCGAGACGTTGGTTGTGGAGGGGGACAACGTCACTCGGCCTATTGTATCCTTTGCGGTGACGCTGACGAGTGCTCGCCCTTCATCGTTGAGTGCTGCTTAGCCTTCACTTTTCTCGACCCACCACGTCCCAGAAGACCAAGCAAGTGCTGCTAACGAAGCAATACGCCAGGCAGGGGTCATGATGGAGCAAGTGAAGGTGATCCGAGACGCCAGTCAGGCGGCTTATGACGCCGGCTCAGCTCTTCAGAGCAATGTTCAGGTTAGTCGATCACCACCTGTTCTGTTAGGATATGATACCTGAAAATCTTAGTGTCTGTCGTACACCCACTGCGTGCGCCGATTGAAATTCTGGGCACGCTGAGTGCACCCACTGGGTGTAGTCCCCAAGGCTATGGTGGACTGTTGGCAGTCGACCATAGTCTTTATGTCTTAAGTTTTTTTCTTTACTCGATCAGGTCGAATGGACTCACAGACCGATGGGGGCGCGCTGAGTGCACCCACTGGGTGTAGTCACCGAGACTGTGGTCAACTACTGGCAGTCGACTACAGTCTGAAGAACACCTCTCTCTCTCTCTTCTTTTTTGTGGCTATCTGTTGGTCGACTGATCAACTCTAACTGATAGAACTAGTGGGGGCACGCTGAGTGCACCCACTTGGTGTAGTCCCCGAGACTATGGTCGAATGTTTATATTCGGCTGTATTTTTAGAAATGCTACGATTTTTCCTTAGTCACTCGGAAGTGACCTATCTTTGACATCTGTCGATTGATTCTTCGCAGAAATCTTGCGAGCTCACAGCTCATTATACTGAGTTGGAGAACAAGCATATCCAGCTCGAACTTGATCTGAAGCTTGTCCAGGAGAACTTCACAAAGGAGAAGGAGGAGGCAAAAGGTATGTTTGGTGAGAACCTCGACGACTGCTTTTGTCCCTTGTCCATTTCTGAGTCTGATCTCACTGTGACTTTGCAGACAAACTGAGGGATGCTCTGAAGAAGAAAGACCTTGACTTGGCCGAGGCGCAGAAAGCGGCTTTAGAGAAGACCAAGCTCGCAGATGAGAAGCTGGCTTCAATCACCAAGCTTGAAGAGGAAAATACCAATCTGAAAGCTGCTCTTGATGCGGCCAACAAGGAGGTCAGTCGACTGAAGAATGACAAGATTGCCTTGAGTGAAAAGGCCAGCGAGTTGGTGGGAAAGAAGAATGATCTGGAGGGTTATCTGGGAGGACTCGCCAAGAAGCTATTCCTCATGCTTGAAGGTAATCCTTTGTATCAAACATACATTTTAACTATGATCTCGCCATCAGACTGCTGTCTTGACTTTGGGGTTGTGCTTGCAAAGTTCTGACAGAACTTTGAGGAGGAGACCGGTCGACTAGAGACAAGCCTGGATCCCATCAACTCTCCTGTGAAGGACGAAGCCGCCATGAATGTGCTCCGACTCAAGTCTCGTGTTGCTGCCGTTGTCGACTATCTTGCAAGGCTGAAGGTTGCAACTTGTCGTATCGACACAACACTCTGGCCAGGAGAAACACTTCAGAATGACCTTGAGTCTCTGATGACTCGACTGAACAAAGTTCCAAGTCGAGTGCAAGAATGGAAGAAGTCTTCTGCCAGGTGCGGTGCGGATGTTGCTCTATCTCTAGTCCGTGTTCACTGCAAGGATGCGCGAGAGGACAAACTGGCAGCTCTCAAGGTGGCCAATACCAAGAAGCATGACTTCCGGTCCTTCATGGAGACCTTCATCGCTGCTGCCACTCGGATCGTAGATGGGATCGACCTGGACAAGTTTGTTGCGCCTTCCAGCCCTCCACAGGAGGGGTAAAAAACTTCTATGCTTAGTGCCTTAAATTTGCCTCGGTATGTCGAGTGGTTTTTGTAACCGATGAACTTTAACGGGCTTAACGCCTGAGCACTTCTAGTTCCGCAAGACGTTATCTGAACTTGGATTCGACGTTGAATATGTTTGCATCTGGTTGAGGTGTCTTTTGCAGGCTAAGAAGAAGCACATATTGCAATCGACTTATTCCTCAACACCCTTGGGCGAGCACTGGGCTGCAGCTAAGCCCCCGAGTGTAAGGTCTGCTCTCCACTCGGTAGGATTTTCAAAAACTTAGGCGAGCACTAGGCTGCAGCTAAGCCCCCGAGTGGGAGGTCTGCTCTACACTCGGTAGGATTTTCAAAAACTTAAGCGAGCACTGGGCTGCAGCTAAGCCCCCGAGTGGGAGGTCTGCTCTTCACTCGGTAGGATTTTCAAAAACTTAGGCGAGCACTGTGCTACAGCTAAGCCCCCGAGTGGGAGGTCTGCTCTCCACTCGGTAGGATTTTCAAAAACTTAGGCGAGCACTGGGCTGCAGCTAAGCCCCCGAGTGGGAGGTCTTCTCTCCACTCGGTAGGATTTTCAAAAACTTAGGCGAGCACTGGGCTGCAGCTAAGCCCCCGAGTGGGAGGTCTGCTCTTCACTCGGTGGGATTTTCAAAAACTTAGGCGAGCACGTGCTACAGCTAAGCCCCCGAGTGGGAGGTCTGCTCTCCACTCGGTAGGATTTTCAAAAACTTAGGCGAGCACTGGGCTGCAGCTAAGCCCCCGAGTGGGAGGTCTGCTCTCCACTCGGTAGGATTTTCAAAAACTTAGGCCAGCACTGGGCTGCAGCTAAGCCCCCGAGTGGGAGGTCTGCTCTCCACTCGGTAGTATTTTCAAAAACTTAGGCGAGCACTGGGCTGCAGCTAAGCCCCCCGAGTGGGAGGTCTGCTCTCCACTCGGTAGGATTTTCGCGGCGTACCTCTGAAGAAGAAGGCATCAATCGACCTGCACCTTGTCTTCCTTGCGGAGTGCACATTATACTTGTGGCGTAGCTCGGAAGGAGAAGTGGCAGTCGACCTATACCTCATCCTCTTTGCGGAGGGCACATTATACTTGTGGCGTAGCTCGGAAGAGGAGGGCAGTAGTCGACCTGCGCCTCGTCTTCCTTCCGGAGCGCACGTTATACTTGTACTTAGGCGAGCGCTATGCTGCAGCTAAGCCCCCGAGTGGGAGTCTGGCTCACCACTCGGTAGGATTTCGATGAAACTTAGGCGAGTACTTGGACTGCAGCTAAGCCTCCGAGTGGAAGAATGGCTCATCACTCGATAGAATTATATTGAGCTGAGGCGAGTACTTGGACTGCAGCTAAGCCTCTGAGTGGGAGGCTGGCTCACCACTCGGTAGGATTTTATTTAAACTTAGGCGAGTACTTGGACTGCAGCTAAGCCCCCAAGTGGGAGGCTGGCTCGCCACTTGGTAGGATTTTATTGAATATAGGCGGAACGGATTCGCAGCTAAGCCTCCGAGTGAGAGGCTGGCTCACCACTCGGTAGGATTTTTTACAAACTTAGGCGAAACGGATTCGCAGCTAAGCCACCCACTGGGGGGGATTTTATTGAACAAAAAATAACAACAATCACTGGGAAAATTATAACACTATTGTCTTTGAAAAACAAACTATAGAAGTACTTTTATTACATTTCCGAGTGCATACTTAAGTGTAAAAGGGGCGGAGCAGCTCCGCGTTCCAAGCTTGGGGCTCGTCAATCTGGTGCTCGACATTGTAAAGACGGTATGCTCCATTGTGGAGAACCTTGGTGACGATGAAGGGGCCTTCCCAAGATGGAGCAAGCTTGTGTGGTTTCTGCTGATCCACTCGGAGAACCAAATCTCCTTCCTGGAAGGCTCGACTCCTCACGTTTTTGGCGTGGAAGTGACGCAGGTCCTGCTGGTAAATGGTCGATCGGATCAAGGCCATCTCACTTTCTTCCTCTAGAAGGTCGACTGCGTCCTGCCAGGCTTGTTCTGCTTCAGCTTCGGTGTAGAGCTCGACCCGGGGAGCGTTGTGAAGCAGATCACTCGGCAAGACCGCTTCAGCCCCGTAGACCAAGAAGAACGGAGTTCTCCCAGTCGACCGGTTAGGTGTGGTCCTTAATCCCCAAAGCACTGTCGGAAGCTCGTCGACCCATGCACCAGCTGCGTGCTTGAGATCACGCATCAATCGGGGTTTCAACCCTTTGAGAATCAAGCCATTTGCTCGTTCTTCCTATCCATTCGACTGAGGATGACCGACTGAAGCATAGTCGACTCGTGTGCCCTGAGATGTGCAGAACGCTCTGAATTCCTCGGAATCAAAGTTTGACCCGTTGTCAGTGATGATGATGTGTGGGACTCCATATCTGAATATCAACTCTCTGATGAAGCTGACGGCAGTGCCGGCATCAAGGTTCTTGATGGGTTTATCCTCAATCCACTTGGTGAACTTGTCGACTGCTACCAGCACATGGGTGAAACCACTTCTGCCTGTTCTCAGAGGTCCGACCATATCCAACCCCCATACAGCTAAAGGCCAGACGAGTGGTATGGTCTTTAAGGCTGAGGCGGGATTGTGTGACATATTGGAGTAAAATTGACATCCTTCGCACTTGTCGACTATCTCCTTTGCCATTTCATTCGCTCTTGGCCAGTAAAATCCGGCTCAGTATGCTTTGGCTACAATGGTCCGAGAGGACGCATGATGGCCACAGGTCCAGGAGTGGATATCGTCAAGGATTATTCGACCTTCTTCTGGCGAATGCATTTCTGACCAACTCCAGTCGCGCTTTCTCTGTACAACTGTCCCCTTATCACGGTAAAGGCTTTAGATCGGCGGACGATCTGTCGAGCCTCTTCTTCATCCTCTGGGAGCTCTTTCCTTAAGATATCGCGATATCTGGCCTTTGTCAATCGGGAGTGATCACCAACACTTCCATGATCAGGTCGACCACTGCTGGAACTTCAACTACAGTCGGATCCGTGACACTTTGAGGCTGTAGAGCTTCTTCGGTAAAAGGATCTTCCTTAACTGATGGGGTATGAATATGCTCCAGGAACACATCACTGGGAATGGCTTCTCTCTTGGAACCTATCTTCACCAAATCATCAGCCGCTTGGTTCTTCATTCGGGGTATATGATGGAGCTGTAACCCTTTGAATTTATTTTCAAGCTTTCTTACTCCATTGCAGTATGCAGTCATGGTTGGGCTTTTAACGTTCCACTCCTTCATCACCTGATTGACCACCAAATCTAAGTCTCCATAAACCATAAGGCGACGGACGCCGAGTGAAATGGCCATGCGCAGCCCATATAAAAGTGCCTCGTATTCTGCTTCATTATTGGAGGAATCAAAGTGAATCTGGAGCACATATCTGAGCTTATCTCCTTTGGGGGAAACCAAAACTACCCCAGCACCAGAACCATTTAACATCTTAGAGCCGTCAAAGAACACGGTCTAGTGTTTCGAGTGAACTTGAGTCGGCTGCTGTTGTTCAATCCACTCGGCAAGGAAATCTGCTATTGCTTGGGACTTAATGGCTTTCTTTGCCTCAAACTTGATATTAAGGGGAAGTAGTTCAATTGGCCATTTCGCCACTCGACCAGTTGCATCTTTGTTGTGCAGGATCTCTGATAGTGGGGCGTCGCTGACGACTGTAATGGAATGATCAGAGAAATAATGAGCAACCTTCTTCGCGGTCATGTAGATCCCATACACAAGCTTCTGATAATGAGGGTATCTTTGCTTCGATGGGGTCAAAACTTCGGAAAGATAATACACTGGGCGCTGAACTTTGAAGGCTTTCCCTTCTTCTTCCCGCTCGACCGTAAGAACTGTACTGACGACTTGTCCTGTGGCTGCAATGTAAAGCAACAGAGGCTCTTTGCTGATTGGAGCAGCAAGCACCGGCTGGGTGGAGAGCGAGCTTTTAGCTCGATGGCTGCATCGACTTCGAGTCCACTCGAACTTGTCGACTTCTTCATCGATGCGTAAGAGGCAATGCCTTTTCACCGGGCGAGAGATGAATCGACTTAGCGCGCCAAGCATCGATAAGCTTCGGACATCGTGCACACGCATGCAGGCGTTTCATTGGATATGGTGCCAACTTTTTCGGGTTAGGGTCGATTCCTCGTTCAAAGCGAAAACCGAGTAGCTTTCCACGGGAACTCGAATGTGCACTTTGATGGATTAAGCGATATCATACCTCCCGAGATTGGCAAATGTTTCAGCGAGGTCGACCGACAGGTCGGAACCCTTTCGTGACTTGACCACAATATCATCCATGTACGCTTCCACATTCCGACTGATCTGAGTGAGTAAACACTTTTGAATCATCCTCATGAACGTGGCTCCGGCATTCTTGAGACCGAATGGCATGGTGACATAGCAGAAGTACCCGGATGGAGTGATGAAAGCTGTTTTGATCTCGTCGGGTCCATACAGACGGATCTGATGGTACCCGGAATAGGCGTCTAAAAAAGACAATCTCTCACATTCCATAGTCGAGTCGACAATTTGGTTGATGCGAGGGAGTGGAAAATGATCTTTCGGGCAGGCCCGATTGATATGTTTAAAATCAATGCACATGCGAAGTGACTTGTCCTTCTTGGGGACCATGACCACATTGGCGAGCCACTCGGAGTGGTATATCTCTCGGATAAACTCTGCTGCCAGGAGCCGAGCCACCTCCTCGCCAATGGCCTTTCTCTTCTGGACGGCGGACCGTCGAAGATGTTCTTTGACGGGTTTTGCTTTTGGGTCGACCCGTAAACGATGCTCAGCCAGTCCCCTGGGAACACCCGGCATGTCAGCAAGCTTCCATGCAAAGATGTCCCAGTTCTCACGGAGGAACTGGATGAGCGCTTTTTCCTATTTAGATTCGAGTGTTGTGGAAATATGAGTCGGAGCTGTGCTGGGGTCGGTCGGGTGAATGTGAACAGGCTTCGTCTCACCAAACGACTGGAACGCTGACTCTGTGGCAGGCTTCTTGGCCCGCAATAAATCACTCGGATCTGCATTTTTCTTATATTCCTCCAGTTCTACCACTGTTATATGGGAATCGGCGATCTTTGAGCCTTTTTGAAAACACTCTTCCGCCTTTTTCGGATTGCCAGTGATGGTGATCACACCTTTGGGGCCAGGCATCTTCAGTTTGAGGTATACGTAACATGGTCGTGCCATGAACCGTGCATAAGCTGGCCTGCCCAAATTAGCGTGATAAGCGCAATGGAAATCCACAACTCCAAATGTCAGCTTCTCTTTGCGGAAATGCTACGAGTCGCCGAACACCACATCTAGAGCTATTTGGCCGAGTGACTCAGCCTTCTTTCCAGGAATGACTCCATGAAAACTCATGTTGCTGGAGCTGAGTCTGGACATCGGTATGCACATTCCCTTTAGCGTCTCCGCATACAATATATTCAGTCCACTGCCACCATCCATCAGCACCTTAGTCAGTCGAGTGCCTTCGACGACTGGGTCGACCACCGAAGCTTGCCTCCCAGGGGTGGCTATGTGAGTCGGATGATCGGACTGGTCGAACATAATGGCAGTCTGAGACCATCTCAGATAGTTTGGTGTCACCAGAGCGACCATATTTACCTCATGGTTGATAACTTTCAATCGAATTTTGCTCTCCACATCAGCAAAAATCATCAGGGTGGAATTGACATGAGGGTATCTGAGGGAGTCCTGGACTAGGGGGTGTCCGGATAGCCGGACTATCATCATTGGCCGGACTCCGAGACTATGAAGATACAAGATTGAAGACTTCGTCCCGTGTCCGGATGAGACTTTCCTTGGCATGGAAGGCAAGCTTGGCAATACGGATATGTAGATCTCCTACCATTGTAACCAACTCTGTGTAACCCTAGCCCTCTCCGGTGTCTATATAAACCTGAGGGTTTTAGTCAGTAGGACGAACAACCATTACAACAATCATACCATAGGCTAGCTTCTAGGGTTTAGCCTCCTTGATCTCGTGGTAGATCCACTCTTGTACTACCCATATCATCAATATCAATCAAGCAGGAGTAGGGTTTTACCTCCATCGAGAGGGCCCAAACCTGGGTAAAAACATCGTGTCCCTTGTTTCCTCTTACCATCCGCCTAGACGCATAGTTCGGGACCCCCTACCCGAGATCCGCCGGTTTTGACACCGACATTGGTGCTTTCATTGAGAGTTCCTCTGTGTCGTCACCGATAGGCTTGATGGTTCCTTCAATCATCAACAACAACGCAATCCAGGGTGAGACTTTTCTCCCCGGACAGATCTTCGTGTTCGGCGGCTTTGCACTGCGGGCCAATTCGCTTGGCCATCTAGAGCAGATCGAAAGCTACGCCCTTGGACATCGGGTCATATTTGGAATCCTAAACTTCACGGAAGACATCCGCGGAGACTTGATCTTCGACGGATTCGAGCCACAGCCGAGCGCGCCGCACTGTCGCGATGGGCATGATTTAGCTTCTGCTGCGGACGGTGCCACAGGCGCACATGAGTCGCTCAATCCTTAATTCGGGCCGACCACGCAGATCGAGGGCGGGTGGCTGGACACGCCTCGGGGCTGCAACTTCTACGGCGATGGAGCCGAATACTGACCTTGTCCCTTGTAAAGCTCGTGACTCCGAGGTGCCGGACTCCTCGCCGTACTCCGAACCTCCTGCGCCCCTACCACTGGAATCCGATTGGGCGCCGATCATGGAGTTCACCGCCGCGGACATCTTTCAGCACTCACCCTTTGGCGACATCCTGAATTAGCTAAAGTATCTCTCGTTATCGAGAAACACTGGCGGATGCGGTCAGGACGGTTGGGATGCGGACGACGAAGAAATTCAAAGCCCACCCACCACGCACTTTGTAGCCACTGTCGACGATCTAACCGACATGCTAGTCTACGACTCCGAAGACATCGACGGTATGGACGACGATGCCAAAGACGACCAAGAACCAGCACCTACGGGGCACTAGAAGACCACCTCGTCATACGACATATACATGGTGGACATCCCGAAGGATGGGAACAGCGAAGAAGCAGCGGAGGCAGATTCCTCTAAGAAACAGCCCAAGCGCCGGCGTCAGCGGCGCCGCTCTAAATCCCACCATAGCAAGAATGGATATTCCGGCACCGGGGATAATAACACCCCAGAGAGTGCCGAAGACAACCCCCTCCAGCAAGAAGCACAGGAGGATGGAGAAGCCAGCCCCCATGAGAGAGCGGCAGACGAAGAGGTAGAGGACGATAATTACATGCCTCCCTCCGGAGACAAGGCAAGCCTCAATGACGGCGAATTTGTCGTGCCCGAGGATCCCGTCGAACAAGAGCGTTTTAAACGCAGGCTAATGGCCATGGCAAACAGCCTAAAGAAAAAGCAGCAACAGCTTCGAGCTGATCAAGACCTGCTGGCCGACAGATGGACTGAAGTCCTCGCGGCCGAAGAGCATGAACTCGAACGCCCCTCCAAAAGCTACCGAAAACGCAAGCTGCTCCCCCGACTAGAGGAGGAAGCATATAAACCCTCATCACCAGCGCACAATATGGCAGACCGACCACCTCGTGGCCACGACAGAGAGGCATCTAGGCCCTCCACCAGAACCGTACCCCGGCACCGCTCGAAAACTGCAAAGCCACGGGGGAATGCGCCGGACTTGCGAGACATATTGGAGGACAAGGCAAGACAACCAAGATCGATCTATGGATCGCGGGGCCGCCCCATGATGCGCGACGACTACCGTCGTGCCGGATACAGCAACTCCGGCCGGGCCGAACACAGTAGACAAAGCTCGCTTGAGCTACGTCGTGATATTGCCCAATATAGAGGTGCCGCACACCCGCTATGCTTCACAGATGAACTAATGGATCATCTAAACCCCGAAGGGTTTAAACCCGTGAACATTGAATCCTACGATGGCACAATAGACCCCGCGGTTTGGATCGAAGACTATCTCCTTCATATCCGTATGGCCCGCGGTGACGATCTTCGCGCCATCAAATATCTCCCACTCAAGCTTAAAGGACCAGCTTGGCATTGGCTTAACAGCTTGCCAGCAGAGTCAATTGGGTGTTGGGTGGACCTGGAAGCCGCATTCCTTGACAACTTCCAGGGCACATATGTGCGACCACCAGACGCCGATGACCTAAGCCACATAATTCAGCAGCCAGACGAATCGGCGATAGTTACGGACACGGTTCTTAACAAAGAAAATCAAATTGTCATTGTCCGGATCACGAGGCCTCGCAGCCTTCAAACATAACATCGGCGACGAGTGGCTGGCCTAGCACCTAGGACAGGAAAAGCCGAAATCCATGGCAGCCCTCACATCACTCATGACCCGCTTCTGTGCGGGGGAGGACAGCTGGCTAGCCCGCACTAACAACCTCAGCAAAAATTCTGGCAGTCTGGATACCAAGGACCACAATGGCAGGTCGCGTCGAAACAAAAACAAACGCCGCGTTAACAGCGATAACACTGAGTATACGACAGTCAACGCCGGATTCAGAGGCTCTAAACCCGGTCAGCGGAAAAAGCCATTCAAAAGAACTACTCCGGGTCCGTCCAATTTGGACCGAATACTCGACCGCTCGTGCCAGATACACGGCACCCCCGAAATGCCAGCCAATCACACCAACAGGGATTGTTGGGTATTCAAGCAGGCAGGCAAGTTAATCGCCGAAAACAATGACAAGGGGCTGCATAGCAATGACGAGGAAGAGACCCGGCCGCCGAACAATAGAGAACAGAAGGGTTTCCCCCCCACAAGTGCGGACGGTAAACATGATATACGCAACCCACATACCCAAGAGGGAGCGGAAGCATGCACTTAGGGACGTATATGCGATGGAGCCAGTCGCCCCAAAGTTCAATCCATGGTCCTCTTGCCCGATCACTTTTGATCGAAGGGACCACCCCACCAGTATCCGTCATGGCGGATTCGCCGCATTGGTTTTGGACCCAATCGTCGATGGATTTCACCTCACTAGAGTCCGATGGATGGCGGCGGCAGCCTGAACCTGCTTTATCGGGACACGGTCGCAAGATGGGCATAGACCCTCAAGGATTACACCTACAAAGACGACCTTCAAAGCGTCATACCAGGTGTAGAGGCCAATTGTACAAGCTCACCACACCGAAGTGGTCTTGGATCCCGGACAACTTCCGAAGCGAGTAGTTAATCTTCGACATAGTCCCGTTCCGCAGCGGCTATCATGCTCTGCTCGGACGGACCGCGTTTGCAAAGTTCAAAGCGGTGCCGCATTACGCATACCTTAAGCTCAAGATGCCAGGCCCTCGAGGAGTCATCACGGTCAACGGAAAGACTGAACGATCCTTCCGAACGGAGGAACACACAGCGGCTCTCGCGGCAGAAGTACAGAGCAGCCTCTTAAGGCAATTTTCGAGTCCGGCCGTTAAGCGACCAGACACGGCCAAACGCGCCCGGAGTAACCTACAACAAGACCACCTGGCACGTTCCGAGCACGCGTAGCAATGCAGCCCCAACCCCAGCCCTGCCAAATTGCAAGACTGGTCTTTCACGTACATCATTACGCTCTGGAGATACCATGGGCATAGGGGGAGGGGCACGGCCAACACAGGCCCAGAATGCGGCTTAACCGCACCAGGGGCTCCCAAGTGTGTGACTCCTTTTATTTTTCTTTTTTCTTACGCACAGGACTCCGTTCACCAGAAGCCCTGTCCGGCAGTAGACCTGCCGAACACACGATGCAAGAGCCAGGGGAGAAGAAGGGCTACGGGGAATATCCAGGTGGTCTCCATCACGAGCATTAAATCCGTTTTCATACACCATTCCGCAGCCTACCCCTGGAGGGGGACATGTTTAATAGTCTTACCCCTTTCTTACCGCACTATTTGTATCGTTCTGCATTCATCGCAGAATTCCTTGAATAAACAATGCATCGCTTTTTGCTTATAATTGCATTTCTTCCTTATATATATGTTCATTTATGACATCTTGCATCCGTACACTTTAGTGCAGACGAATACCTGAGGGCTTAAGTTCCCGCTTTATGGTGTGATAAGTCCAACACTTTCACAAGTGCGGCACCCCGAACTTATAGCATTATATGCATCGGCTCCGAATCATGTCTTGGGTCAATAGTTGGGTTTCCCCGGCTCCCATGTTTTGGTACCTTACGTTCCGTTTTATAGGCTAAGGTAGCACTGGGAGAACCACTGTGATTGCGCCCCGGTTGAGCTAGGCGAGCGCCTCAGTGTAGAGCTGGTTGCGGGTCGAGAGGTATTTTCGAGTCCCTAAAGGCTTATGCCGCTTAGAGCGAGGAACTAGCTTTGTCCGGCCAGGCATGGATTGCGCCTCGAACTCGGTCTTCGGAACACTAGGGGCTTCGCCGAAATTTAAAATTATAGAATTCTATGGCTAAGTGAGAGTGTTCAAGCATTATAAGTCCGGTTGCCTCGTTCGTTGTGTTGAGGGCCTCCCTAGATGGACCCAACAATGGGAACAAGAGCGCTCAAGTTTATCCCGAACACCCGAGCACTCGCGACATGGGGGCTGAAGCCAACGACTTACCATCCCTCAGATTTGATAAACGGCCGCACAGAAGGTAATATTTTAAATTAATAAGCGTTGCTTAGCGCATATGATCAAAGTTTTCAGCGCATAGGATAACACATTGCGAGTTTACTCAAATATTACATCTCTGGAGCACTCACCCGCAATCATGCGGGCACCCTTCAGGACACTCTTATAATACATTTCGGGCGTACGATACTCCTTGCCTGCCAGTGGCGCGCCCGTCAGCAGCTTCTCAGCATCCATCCTGCCCCAGTGTTCCTTTTTACGGGCAAGGGCCCGACGGGCACCTTCAATGCAGGCGGAATGCTTGACGACCTCAACCCAGGGACACGCGTCCACCAGCCGCCGTACCAGGCCGAAGTAGCTCCCAGGCATGGCCTCTTTGGGCCACAGCCGAACTATGAGGCCCTTCATGGCCTGTTCGGCTACCTTGTGGAGCTCGACCAGCTGCTTCAGCTGGTCGCTAAGGGGCACCGGATGTCCGGCCTCGACATCTTGAGACCGAAGACCTTCTCCGTCGAGCTCCCCTCCTCGCCCCGGTAGAAAGCGGTAGCATCTGACACACTGCGGGGCAGATCCGCGAATGCTCCTGGAGAGCTCCGAATTCGGGTAAGTAATAGGTAATTCACATTAACATGCTTGCTTTGCATGAAAAATGCCTTACCCGCTGCTATTTTCTTCAAATCATCGATCTCCTGGAGGGCCTTGATGGCTTCGGCCTTAGCGGCTTTGGCGCTCTCAAGAGCTGATGCAAGCTCGGACTCTCGAGTCTATGAGTCGCGCTCCAAACCCTCATGTTTTTCCATGAGAACCTGGAGCTCTTGCTGCACCTCCGCCACCCGCGCCTCCTGCTTCTCTCGCTCGGCTCGTTCCGCGGCCGCATTGCGTTCGGCCGCGGACACAGCCTCCTTTAGGGTCGCCACCTCATTCGTGGCCCCTGTAGTACCCATGTTATCCCTATTATTTCCCTTGCAACCAAATCCTTTTCTGTAAGGTACAAATTTAATACGGTGTTACTCACCTTCCTTGTCCTCGAGCTGCTTCTTGGCAGGGCCGAGCTCGCTCTCGGACCGCTCGAGGTTCTGCTTCAAAGCATCGGCCTCCGCAGTAAGTGCGGCAGAGGTCAGCAGCGCAGCCTGCAATCCCATATTGACATATTTTTTAGAACTCCTGCGTATATCTTTGTAAGATCCTCAGTCCGGCTTTTCTTTCCGAACACCGAACCGAGCATCAGGGGCTACTGTCTATGCGGTATTATATTACATGTCTTAAAATTCTTACCTCAAAGCCTGTTAGAAGGCTGCTGCAGGCTTCGGTCAGCCCGCTCTTGGCGAGCTGAACCTTCTGAATCACCGCACTCATGACAGTGCGGTGTTCTTCTTCGATGGAAGCGCCGTTGAGCGCCTCCAACAAGTTATCCGGCGCCTCCGGTTGGACGGCGGCCGCCGGTGTCACAGTCTTGCCCTTCTTATGAAGGGGCCGCCTGCCGGACTCCGGAACCACTGCGGGTTCCGGTGCGGAGTCCGGTGCGAAGTCCGGGAGGTTGCCCTATGGCACCTCCGGAGCCTCCCCCTCCTGGTGGGTCCCTTCCTGGGATCCCACCTCGGCGTCATCAGCGTCACGAGGGGTGTAGGCGGTCGGAAGGGAATCCATATCCGACGGAGCCAAGGACTCGCTCGACGAAGCGGGAAGATCGTCCTTGGCCGGACAACAGGTTGTATGCGGCATTCGAAGGACACCACGTGGCAAAAAGAGAAATTATAAATCATCCAGGAATTCGGACACTTACGATCTTGCCAGGGGCTTGGCCCTTGAGGGCCACTCCTCGTCGCCGTTGTCGGCATTGGCGAAGCAGTCCGGAGGAAGGGTCCGTCCTTTCTTGGACCCTTCGGCCGCCCTCGTTGGGGAGGCCTTCCTATTCTTCTCTCCCCCCGCTGGGGAAGAGGCCTCTTTCTCCTCCTCCTCAGGGGAGGAGTCCGCCTCGGAGTCATCGGATGATGAGTCCGATACCACCTGGCGCCGGGAACTCCTTCGGGTTCCCGTGGCCTTCTTCTTGTCCTTCTTCTCCGGCACCACGTAAAGGGCCAGAACTAGCAGCCCCGTCAAACGGGTGTCCGCTGGGTCTTCGGGAAGGGGAGCCGGACAATTAACCTGTCCGGACGTCTTCTGCCATTCCTGTTAAAGGCATTGGGAGTTTTAGATCCCACATGGAGTCAAACTATGAAAGAAATAGTGTCCCATAAAGGATAACATAGCTTACCTCGCCGGCCGGGCGCTGCGTGCTGAATCCACGATCTTCAGTTGCGGATGCGGGGGCTTCTCCACCCTTGAACAACACCCTCCAGGCAGCTTCGTACGTCGTTTCGAAGAGCCCGCTCAAAGTCCGGTGATGTGCCGGATCAAACTCCCACAAATTGAAGGCCCGTTGCTGGCAGGGGAGAATCCGGTGGACGAGCATGACCTGGATCACATTGACAAGCTTAAGCTTCTTGTTCACTAGGGTCTAGAGACAGGACCGGAGTCCGGTCAGCTCCTCCGAACTACCCCATAGAAAGCCCTTCTCTTTCCAGGAGGTGAGGTGCATGGGGGTACCAGATCTGAACTCGGGGGCCGTTGCCCATTTAGGGTCGCGCGGCTCAGTGATGTAGAACCACCCCGATTGCCACCCTTTGATGGATTCCACGAAGGCACCCTCAAGCCAAGTGACGTTGGGCATTTTGCCCACCATGGCGCCTCCGCACTCCGCTTGGACGCCCTTCACCACCTTCGGCTTGACACAGAAGGACTTTAGCCACAAGCCGAAGTGGGGCTGGATGCAGAGGAAGGCCTCGCACATGACGATAAATGCTGAGATGTTGAGGATGCAGTTTGGCGCCTGATCGTGGAAGTCCAAGCCGTAGTAGTACATGAGCCCCCAGACGAAGGGGTGAAGTGGGAAGCCCAGTCCGTGGAGGAAGTGGGGGAGAAATACGACCCTCTCATGGGGCCTTGGGGTGGGGATGAGTTGCCCCTCGTCGGGCAGCCGGTGCGCGATGTCGCTGGACAGGTATCCGGCGCCGCGCAGCTTGTCGATGTGCCCCTCCGTAATGGAGGAGGCCATCCACTTGCCTCCCGCTCCGGACATGTCTGGAGAAGGTTGAGGCGAGATGTGCGGACTCGGGCGCTGGAGCTCGAGTGCTAGGGGGTGTCCGGATAAGGCTCGAGTCCTGGACTAGGGGGTGTCCGGATAACCGGACTATCATCATCGGCCGGACTCCGAGACTATGAAGATACAAGATTGAAGACTTCATCCCGTGTCCGGATGGGACTTTCCTTGGCGTGGAAGGCAAGCTTGACGATAGGGATATGTAGATCTCCTACCATTGTAACCGACTCTGTGTAACCCTAGCCCTCTCCGGTGTCTATATAAACCGGAGGGTTTTAGTCCGTAGGACGAACAACCATTACAACAATCATACCATAGGCTAGCTTCTAGGGTTTAGCCTCCTTGATCTCGTGGTAGATCCACTCTTGTACTACCCATATCATCAATATCAATCAAGCAGGAGTAGGGTTTTACCTCCATCGAGAGGGTCCGAACCTGGGTAAAAACATCGTGTCCCTTGTCTCCTGTTACCATCCGCCTAGACGCACAGTTCGGGACCCCCTACCCGAGATCTGCCGGTTTTGACAACGACAGTATCCTTTATCATTGTCCTCTTTGTCCTCAGCTTTGTCTGAATCCTTTTCCTTGTCCTTGGGTTGTTTTCCTTGAAACTGCTGGATTGAGAGTCGGCACTGGCGAGTGGTCTGTTTCGGGTAGATGAAGTTA
Source organism: Aegilops speltoides (assembly GCA_021437245.1). NCBI lineage: Eukaryota > Viridiplantae > Streptophyta > Magnoliopsida > Poales > Poaceae > Aegilops > Aegilops speltoides. Next base: position 479,812,740 of record CM038145.1, on the reverse strand, counting down.
CCCTCTTCGTCTTTCTTTGTGTGGATGTGACATGGCAGATCCATCACGTCGTTTCCTTCCTTATCATTTACTTTCTTGGGATTCCATGATCCTTTGGGCTTCCCTTGGAATTTGCCCTGAGTCACGGCCAGAGCCTCTCCAGGAGCAGCTGGCTCGGCTTTCCGCTTCTGCTTCCGACTGGAGTTTCCCTTTTCCGACTGACTCGGCTTGTACTTGCCACTCCGGAGTGTTGACGCTAGAACGCGTCACACGAACACGTCGATGTGTACCCGCGGCGCCGAGGGAGATGCTCCGCAACTCACACCGCGGGAGGCCGACTTCCAGCGCGATACGCAAGACAACAAGCCGGCGCTTTTGGGACCCGAAACCCCACACGCCCGAGAGGGACCCCGTCTGGGCGCGGCGCGGCTATGGGCTGCCCTAGGTCGACCTGATCGCCCCTAGGGCCTCGAGGTTCGCCGCCCTGCAATGAAGAAGAACGAACGAAGAACGAGGAAGAAGAAGAACTAGGGTTAAGGAGAAAAGATAAAAGATAAAAAGTGGTAGATTGATTGATCGATTGTGTGTTGTTCAATCGGCCGTCACCCCTTAAGTATATAAGAGGCGGCTGGACTTCCCGTGCAAGGAAAAGGCTTGGATTCACGTCCAAAACCCTAGCCAAATTCGAATTGGTTTTGCCCCAACTTTCCAAAACTGTTCGGTTTAAACTGGCTGCACCTTGCGGGTCTTTTTTGTGGTCGTAAACGATCTCGGATGGAAACGAGCCCAAAAGCAATCTTGACCGTTTCGACGAGACGAACAACTTTTATGTTGAACGTTTTTTGATAAGAGGTCATCTTGAGGGTCAAATCGGTCGCGCAAAACAGGCTATCCTCGCGCTACCCATCGACGAGGTGTCCGGTGGGCGCGCCATTTTTGCCTCTGACAGGGCTGTATTCGATGGCTCTAACTTTTGCATACGAACTCGGATTGGAACGATTTTTATCAAAATCGATCGTTTCGACGAGACGAAGAACTTTTCTATTGTAACGTTACCCATCAGAGGCCATCTTGGTTAGGTTTGATGCCATTTTCTAATCTGGTGTCAACACGAGTATCTCCGAAATTGGCATATCTTTTACACTTGAGCTCCGTTTGATCCATCTTCACATTTACTTTGATTATCTTGAAGAGAGCCATCAAATGGTGACATGAACTCATAAATTTGACCTCATCTTGCTACAGCCTCAAGTCACTCTTTGCGATCATGCCCTTTTGGCGTCAACACATGCCCCCTGTTTTTCGGTAAAACTTGTGTGCGAAAAATAACTTGCACGTTTGTTCTAAGCACGATGTCAACACTCCATCGGCCGTTTTATGCGTGCTTTGGACGATAAGTATATATCGGCCATTTAGATTAGCAACAAAAATGAAGCTAATCGAACATATAATGATTTGGTAATACCCTTTCATGATGTAAGAAATTATATTGCATCCATGGGTCAAAATAATTCCACGGAGGTAACTAGTCATACCGAGGATGAATTCCATGGCATATGCATTAATGACATAGTTGAAGAATATGGATGTTGTTTGAACCGAAGATTCGATGTGCAAACCCTCGACTTGGTTGTTCGAAGCTTGCACTCTTCTCTTTCTTCACCTTTGTCGCACTTATTGCAACAGAATCTTGCATATTATTCTTGTTTTTAGTACTTCCTTTGGGAACCCATGCCATGTTCATCTTTTCAAGTTCTTGTGCACTAAGCTTTTGTACTTTCTTCTTTTGCCAATATGGTAAGCCGAGTGGGCAACCCGGCTGCGATTTTCTTTGAAGTAATGGCAATTCTTGTTTTATCTTGGGCACTCTCAACTTCCTCCCTTCATATTTGGCACTTGATTGACTCTCAACAATTGATTGCTTCATCTCATTGCCTTTAGTAGCCAATGTTAACATTTTAGTTGGCTCTTTTTCTTTTGAGATCAAATCTGAAGTAGCACTCTTACGACCATCTCTTTTAACGCGGTAAACTTGCTTGACCACCACATTTCTATTCCTTGAGCACTGGACCGATTCCTTATGATCGAAACCGTCTTTAGCATGTGATTGTTCAAATGCTGATCTTCTCGGAGCTGCATAATATTGGTTAGATGGTCTAAAATAAGATGGAGAGTGTGCCCTCGTATCATACCTGTCCCATGATGGATATGGATCTATATGAGCATAGGGAGGCATCCACGGCATTGGCATTGGCGGCCCAAAATAAGGATATGAATATGTTGCATTCAAATTCGCACTTTGCCAATACCGATCCTCATATTTGCGCCTTGGGGGTGATCTTGGTTTCTTTGCATGATTTGGCCGATAAGTATTCTTCTCTTCACTCTTCTTTTGATATTTATCCAATAGTTCAGCAAAGGTGATTTTGATCTCTTACACTTGTGCTTATTTGACCTTTGTTTCCTTTGGTTGTGCTTGCACCAATCATTGGATTTGCTTGTTGCCCCCAGTCATTGGCGTCTCCATTGTAGCCGATGGAATTCTCGCCCTCAAAATTATGTTCATTATGCTCTTCAACAACTTTTTTACTTGAAAGCTTGACCCCATCACCTACAGTTTTTACCTCCTCTTTAAATGGATCGGCTTGAAGCAGCTGATGCAAAAACTTTCTGCCATCGAGACCAATCGGAATAGACTGGTCATCTCTTGGTGTCTCAACAAATTTCAATCATCCTTTATCAATGGCCGATTTAACTATTTGACGAAACATATTGCAATCCTCAAAATTATGTTTGAAGGAATGATGCAACCTACAATACATTCGTCCTTGAATTGATGGCTTGCCATGGTGATCAAGAATTCTTATGTAATTATTTTTCAGCAATAAATCAAATATTTGGTCACACATGCTTGAATTGAAGGTAAACTTCTTGCTTTCTAGCCGATCTTGCTGTGTGAACGGCTTTGAAGATAAGCAAACGAATGGTTCAGATTTGGAATCTTCCCATTCATCTATACATTGTGTTTTCCACTCTATCTCTGGTGTCTTTGGATAAGATATTATATTAGCATTGGATTTCTCAAAAGAAATTAACCTTGGCTTTAAACTTCTGATACGAAAATATTTAGAACACACATGTCTCAATTGAGACAAAGTGCAAGCCAAGTAAGAAATAAGCAAAGCTACCCAATTAGATATGAACTTTAGATAAAGCAGCGGGAAAGCTTTAGCCACAACAATAAGTCATTATCGGTCTTTATAAATGGTGCAATGGGTTGTGAGATATAGTCTATAACAATTTTGTTGCTAACAAGTAAATTACCCTTCTTCATTGGTCTTTCAAAATTACTTATGAGAATTTTTCTTATAGAAGCATCGACAATAAAGTTGCGACCAAATCGAAAGATAGGCAAGTCACTTGCTAGACATACCTCTTCAATTACGTTGGGAGAGCATGATGGTTGTATCACTTGAATAATACTTTGTTCCACTTTTGAATGACTCTCCAATGCCTTGGCATCCTCTTTTCTTTGATAGATTCGGTACACATACTATTTGATTCGCTTTTTAATAACCGAATTAACTTTGTTATCAGAATCACCACTCTTTCTTTCTTTGATTAGCAAGGTTGCTTGTTCTTGTCTAAATTCAGCAAACATTGCAGCTAGTCTATCTTTAAGCTTTTTTCGACCAATTTCAGCCCAATCTTCATCGGATTGCCCCAATACTTTGAGATGCTTTCGGCAATGGTGTGTTGCGAAATTCTGTAATTGTGCAGGGCAACATGATATGCTACGTTACTAGGTAAAGACACATGCGCTCTGGTAGAATTCTCAGTTATTGACCATGAGCATAAAGGTGAGAGCCAATCACGAATATCTACAATTGCGTATGGTGCGAAAAATTGTAGCATGAGGTGTGGCATATGATGTTTGAGGTAATTGGCGAATAACTAGTAGTAGCATGGCCAATTCCCTATCCACCGCACGCGTTTGGATTAACATCTGCAAGTTATTTGCCGATGAATAAAAAGTTGAAACACTTTGTTGCATACTATTGGAAGTTCCTACATGGGGTGTCTCAACATGATTAACCGAACTCATCATGTTGTTCATTGGCATATAGATTTGTGGGGTTGCCGATGCATGGGAGTTGGGATACATATGTTGCATGTTGCTAAAATTATATGAAGTTGAAGCATGAAGATTATTCTGAATCGGCTGTGGCACATAATTAGATGCATGATTGATAAAACTAGGGCTAGTCGATACAATATGCTCATTAGACGATCTAGCAACAACATATGCATTATTTGCATCTACATAAGTGAATTGGGTATTCATGTTACCTTTGTAGATTGCAAACCCTAGATGACGATCTCTTAAGTAGCAAGAACGGGCGGAGACCGTTCAAAGCTTAAATCCCAGTGAGTCGCCAAAAAGTGTGTTGACGCTGGAACGCGTCACACGAACACGTCGATGTGTACCCGCGGCGCCGAGGGAGATGCTCCGCAACTCACACCGCGGGAGGCCGACTTCCAGCGCGATACGCAAGACAGCAAGCCGGCGCTTTTGGGACCCGAAACCCCACACGCCCGAGAGGGACCCCGTCTGGGCGCGCTGCGGCTATGGGCTGCTGTAGGTCGACCTGATCGCCCCTAGGGCCTCGAGGTTCGCCGCCCTGCAATGAAGAAGAACGAACGAAGAACGAGGAAGAAGAAGAACTAGGGTTAAGGAGAAAAGATAAAAGATAAAAAGTGGTAGATTGATTGATCGATTGTGTGTTGTTCAATCGGCCGTCACCCCTTAAATATATAAGAGGCGGCTGGACTTCCCATGCAAGGAAAAGGCTTGGATTCACGTCCAAAACCCTAGCCAAATTCGAATTGGTTTTGCCCGAACTTTCCAAAACTGTTCGGTTTAAACTGGCTGCACCTTGCGGGTCTTTTTTGTGGTGGTAAACGATCTCGGCTGGAAATGAGCCTAAAAGCAATCTTGACCGTTTCGACGAGACGAACAACTTTTATGTTGAACGTTTTTTGATCAGAGGTCATCTTGAGGGTCAAATCGGTCGCGCAAAACAGGCTATCCTCGCGCTACCCATCGACGGGGTGTCCGGTGGGGCGCGCCATTCCTTGCCTCTGACAGGGCTGTATTCCGATGGCTCTAACTTTTGCATACGAACTCGGATTGGAACGATTTTTATCAAAATCGATCGTTTCGACGAGACGAAGAACTTTTCTGTTGTAACGTTATCCATAAGAGGCCATCTTGGTTAGGTTTGATGCCATTTTCTAATCTGGTGTCAACACGAGTATCTCCGAAATTGGCATATCTTTTACACTTGAGCTCTGTTTGATCCATCTTCACATTTACTTTGATTATCTTGAAGAGAGCCATCAAATGGTGACATGAACTCATAAATTTGATCTCATCTTGCTACAGCCTCAAGTCACTCTTTGCGATCATGCCCTTTTTGAGCGTCAACACATGCCCCCTGTTTTTCGGTAAAACTTGTGTGCCGAAAAATAACTTGCACGAAGTTTGTTCTAAGCACGATGTCAACACTCCATCGGCCGTTTTGTACGTGCTTTGGACGATAAGTATATATCGGCCATTTAGATTAGCAACAAAAATGAAGCTAATCGAACATATAATGATTTGGTAATACCCTTTCATGATGTAAGAAATTATATTACATCCATGGGTCAAAATAATTCCACGGAGGGTAACCAGTCATACCTGAGGATGAATTCCATGGCATATGCATTAATGACATAGTTGAAGAATATGGATGTTGTTTGAACCGAAGATTCTGATGTGCAAACCCTCGACTTGGTTTTTCGAAGCTTGCACTCTTCTCTTTCTTCACCTTTGTCGCACTTATTGCAACAGAATCTTGCATATTATTCTTGTTTTTAGTACTTCCTTTGGGAACCCATGCCATGTTCATATTTTCAAGTTCTTGTGCACTAAGCTTTTGTACTTTCTTCTTTTGCCAATATGGTAAGCCGAGTGGGCAACCCGGCTGCGATTTTCTTTGAAGTAATGGCAATTCTTGTTTTATCTTGGGCACTCTCAACTTCCTCCCTTCATATTTGGCACTTGATTGACTCTCAACAATTGATTGCTTCATCTCATTGCCTTTAGTAGCCAATGTCAACATTTTAGTTGGCTCTTTTTCTTTTGAGATCAAATCTGAAGTAGCACTCTTCGACCATCTCTTTTAACGCGGTAAACTTGCTTGACCACCTCATTTCTATTCCTTGAGCCTTTGGACCGATTCCTTATGATCGAAACCGTCTTTAGCATGTGATTGTTCAAATGCTGATCTTCTCGAGCTGCATAATATTGGTTAGATGGTCTAAAATAAGATGGAGAGTGTGCCTCGTATCATACCTGTCCCATGATGGATATGGATCTATATGAGCATAGGGAGGCATCCACGGCATTGGCATTGGCGGCCCAAAATAAGGATATGAATATGTTGCATTCAAATTAGCACTTTGCCAATACCGATCCTCATATTTGCGCCTTTGGGGTGATCTTGGTTTCTTTGCATGATTTGGCCGATAAGTATTCTTCTCTTCACTCTTCTTTTGATATTTATCCAATAGTTCAGCAAAGGTGATTTTTGATCTCTTACACTTGCGCTTATTTCGGCCTTTGTTTCCTTTGGTTGTGCTTGCACCAATCATTGGATTTGCTTGTTGCCCCTAGTCATTGGCGTCTCCATTGTAGCCGATGGAATTCTCGCCCTCAAAATTATGTTCATTATGCTCTTCAACAACTTTTTTACTTGAAAGCTTGACCCCATCACCTGCAGTTTTACCTCCTCTTTAAATGGATCGGCTTGAAGCAGCTGATGCAAAACTTTCGCCATCGAGACCAATCGGAATAGACTGGTCATCTCTTGGTGTCTCAACAAATTTCAATCATCCTTTATCAATGGCCGATTTAACTATTTGACGAAACATATTGCAATCCTCAAAATTATGTTTGAAGGAATGATGCAACCTACAATACATTCGTCCTTGAATTGATGGCTTGCCATGGTGATCAAGAATTCTTATGTAATTATTTTTCAGCAATAAATCAAATATTTGGTCACACATGCTTGAATTGAAGGTAAACTTCTTGCTTTCTAGCCGATCTTGCTGTGTGAGCGGCTTTGAAGATAAACAAGCGAATGGTTCAGATTTGGAATCTTCCCATTCATCTATACATTGTGTTTTCCACTCTATCTCCGGTGTCTTTGGATAAGATATTATATTAGCATTGGATTTCTCAAAAGAAATTAACCTTGGCTTTAAACTTCGATCTGAAAATATTTAGAACACACATGTCTCAATTGAGACAAAGTGCAAGCCAAGTAAGAAATAAGCAAAGCTACCCAATTAGATATGAACTTTAGATAAAGCAACGGGGAAAGCTTTAGCCACAACAATAAGTCATTATCGGTCTTTATAAATGGTGCAATGGGTTGACAGATATAGTCTATAACAATTTTGTTGCTAACAAGTAAATTACCCTTCTTCATTGGTCTTTCAAAATTACTTATGAGAATTTTTCTTATAGAAGCATCGACAATAAAGTTGCGACCAAATCGAAAGATAGGCAAGTCACTTGCTAGACATACCTCTTCAATTACGTTGGGAGAGCATGATGGTTGTATCACTTGAATAATACTTTGTTCCACTTTTGAATGACTCTCCAATGCCTTGGCATCCTCTTTTTCTTTGATAGATTCGGTACACATACTATTTGATTCGGCTTTTTTAATAACCGAATTAACTTTGTTATCCGAATCACCACTCTTTCTTTCTTTGATTCGCAAGGTTGCTTGTTCTTGTCTAAATTCAGCAAACATTGCAGCTAGTCTATCTTTAAGCTTTTTTCGACCAATTTCAGCCCAATCTTCATCGGATTGCCCCCCAATACTTTGAGATGCTTTCGGCAATGGTGTGTTGCCGAAATTCTGTAATTGTGCAGGGGCAACATGATATGCTACGTTACTAGGTAAAGACACATGCGCTCTGGTAGAATTCTCAGTTATTCGGCCATGAGCATAAAGGTGGAGAGCCGAATCACGAATATCTACAATTGCGTATGGTGCCGAAAAATTTGTAGCATGAGGTGTGGCATATGATGTTTGAGGGTAATTGGCCGAATAACTAGTAGTAGCATGGCCAATTCCCCTATCCACCGGCACGTTTGGATTAACATACTGCAAGTTATTTGCCGATGAATAAAAAGTTGAAACACTTTGTTGCATACTATTGGAAGTTCCTACATGGGGTGTCTCAACATGATTAACCGAACTCATCATGTTGTTCATTGGCATATAGATTTGTGGGGTTGCCGATGCATGGGAGTTGGGATACATATGTTGCATGTTGCTAAAATTATATGAAGTTGAAGCATGAAGATTATTCTGAATCGGCTGTTGCACATAATTAGATGCATGATTGATAAAACTAGGGCTAGTCGATACAATATGCTCATTAGACGATCTAGCAACAACATATGCATTATTTGCATCTACATAAGTGAATTGGGTATTCATGTTACCTTTGTAGATTGCAAACCCTAGATGACGATCTCTTAAGTAGCAAGAACGGGCGGAGACCGTTCAAAGCTTAAATCCCAGTGAGTCGCCAAAAAGTGTGTTGACGCTGGATCGCGTCACACGAACACGTCGATGTGTACCCGCGGCGCCGAGGGAGATGCTCCGCAACTCACACCGCGGGAGGCCGACTTCGAGCGCGATACGCAAGACAGCAAGCCGGCGCTTTTGGGACCCGAAACCCCACACGCCCGAGAGGGACCCCGTCTGGGCGCGCTGCGGCTATGGGCTGCTGTAGGTCGACCTGATCGCCCCTAGGGCCTCGAGGTTCGCCGCCCTGCAATGAAGAAGAACGAACGAAGAACGAGGAAGAAGAAGAACTAGGGTTAAGGAGAAAAGATAAAAGATAAAAAGTGGTAGATTGATTGATCGATTGTGTGTTGTTCAATCGGCCGTCACCCCTTAAATATATAAGAGGCGGCTGGACTTCCCATGCAAGGAAAAGGCTTGGATTCACGTCCAAAACCCTAGCCAAATTCGAATTGGTTTTGCCCGAACTTTCCAAAACTGTTCGGTTTAAACTGGCTGCACCTTGCGGGTCTTTTTTGCGGTGGTAAACGATCTCGGCTGGAAATGAGCCTAAAAGCAATCTTGACCGTTTCGACGAGACGAACAACTTTTATGTTGAACGTTTTTTGATCAGAGGTCATCTTGAGGGTCAAATCGGTCGCGCAAAACAGGCTATCCCTCGCGCTACCCATCGAGACGGGGTGTCCGGTGGGCGCGCCATTCTGCCTCTGACAGGCTGTATTCGATGGCTCTAACTTTTGCATACGAACTCGGATTGGAACGATTTTTATCAAAATCGATCGTTTCGACGAGACGAAGAACTTTTCTGTTGTAACGTTATCCATCAGAGGCCATCTTGGTTAGGTTTGATGCCATTTTCTAATCTGGTGTCAACACGAGTATCTCCGAAATTGGCATATCTTTTACACTTGAGCTCTGTTTGATCCATCTTCACATTTACTTTGATTATCTTGAAGAGAGCCATCAAATGGTGACATGAACTCATAAATTTGATCTCATCTTGCTACAGCCTCAAGTCACTCTTTGCGATCATGCCCTTTTTGAGCGTCAACACATGCCCCCCTGTTTTTCGGTAAAACTTGTGTGCCGAAAAATAACTTGCACGAAGTTTGTTCTAAGCACGATGTCAACACTCCATCGGCCGTTTTGTACGTGCTTTGGACGATAAGTATATATCGGCCATTTAGATTAGCAACAAAAATGAAGCTAATCGAACATATAATGATTTAGTAATACCCTTTCATGATGTAAGAAATTATATTGCATCCATGGGTCAAAATAATTCCACGGAGGGTAACCAGTCATACACGAGGATGAATTCCATGGCATATGCATTAATGACATAGTTGAAGAATATGGATGTTGTTTGAACCGAAGATTCGATGTGCAAACCCTCGACTTGGTTTTTCAAGCTTGCACTCTTCTCTTTCTTCACCTTTGTCGCACTTATTGCAAAGAATCTTGCATATTATTCTTGTTTTAGTACTTCCTTTGGGAACCCATGCCATGTTCATCTTTTCAAGTTCTTGTGCACTAAGCTTTTGTACTTTCTTCTTTTGCCAATATGGTAAGCCGAGTGGGCAACCCGGCTGCGATTTTCTTCAAGTAATGGCAATTCTTGTTTTATCTTGGGCACTCTCAACTTCCTCCTTCATATTTGGCACTTGATTGACTCTCAACAATTGATTGCTTCATCTCATTGCCTTTAGTAGCCAATGTCAACATTTTAGTTGGCTCTTTTTCTTTTGAGATCAAATCTGAAGTAGCACTCTTACGACCATCTCTTTTAACGCGGTAAACTTGCTTGACCACCTCCTTTCTATTCCTTGAGCACTGGACCGATTCCTTATGATCGAAACCGTCTTTAGCATGTGATTGTTCAAATGCTGATCTTCTCGGAGCTGCATAATATTGGTTAGATGGTCTAAAATAAGATGGAGAGTGTGCCCTCGTATCATACCTATCCCATGATGGATATGGATCTATATGAGCATAGGGAGGCATCCACGGCATTGGCATTGGCGGCCCAAAATAAGGATATGAATATGTTGCATTCAAATTCGCACTTTGCCAATACCGATCCTCATATTTGCGCCTTTGGGGTGATCTTGGTTTCTTTGCATGATTTGGCGATAAGTATTCTTCTCTTCACTCTTCTTTTGATATTTATCCAATAGTTCAGCAAAGGTGATTTTTGATCTCTTACACTTGCGCTTATTTCGGCCTTTGTTTCCTTTGGTTGTGCTTGCACCAATCATTGGATTTGCTTGTTGCCCCCTAGTCATTGGCGTCTCCATTGTAGCTTCGATGGAATTCTCGCCCTCAAAATTATGTTCATTATGCTCTTCAACAACTTTTTTACTTGAAAGCTTGACCCCATCACCTGCAGTTTTTACCTCCTCTTTAAATGGATCGGCTTGAAGCAGCTGATGCAAAAACTTTCTGCCATCGAGACCAATCGGAATAGACTGGTCATCTCTTGGTGTCTCAACAAATTTCAATCATCCTTTATCAATGGCCGATTTAACTATTTGACGAAACATATTGCAATCCTCAAAATTATGTTTGAAGGAATGATGCAACCTACAATACATTCGTCCTTGAATTGATGGCTTGCCATGGTGATCAAGAATTCTTATGTAATTATTTTTCAGCAATAAATCAAATATTTGGTCACACATGCTTGAATTGAAGGTAAACTTCTTGCTTTCTAGCCGATCTTGCTGTGTGAACGGCTTTGAAGATAAGCAAACGAATGGTTCAGATTTGGAATCTTCCCATTCATCTATACATTGTGTTTTCCACTCTATCTCCGGTGTCTTTGGATAAGATATTATATTAGCATTGGATTTCTCAAAAGAAATTAACCTTGGCTTTAAACTTCTGATACGAAAATATTTAGAACACACATGTCTCAATTGAGACAAAGTGCAAGCCAAGTAAGAAATAAGCAAAGCTACCCAATTAGATATGAACTTTAGATAAAGCAACGGGGAAAGCTTTAGCCACAACAATAAGTCATTATCGGTCTTTATAAATGGTGCAATGGGTTGACAGATATAGTCTATAACAATTTTGTTGCTAACAAGTAAATTACCCTTCTTCATTGGTCTTTCAAAATTACTTATGAGAATTTTTCTTATAGAAGCATCGACAATAAAGTTGCGACCAAATCGAAAGATAGGCAAGTCACTTGCTAGACATACCTCTTCAATTACGTTGGGAGAGCATGATGGTTGTATCACTTGAATAATACTTTGTTCCACTTTTGAATGACTCTCCAATGCCTTGGCATCCTCTTTTTCTTTGATAGATTCGGTACACATACTATTTGATTCGGCTTTTTAATAACCGAATTAACTTTGTTATCGAATCATCACTCTTCTTTCTTTGATTAGCAAGGTTGCTTGTTCTTGTCTAAATTCAGCAAACATTGCAGCTAGTCTATCTTTAAGCTTTTTTCGACCAATTTCAGCCCAATCTTCATCGGATTGCCCCCAATACTTTGAGATGCTTTCGGCAATGGTGTGTTGCGAAATTCTGTAATTGTGCAGGGCAACATGATATGCTACGTTACTAGGTAAAGACACATGCGCTCTGGTAGAATTCTCAGTTATTCGCCATGAGCATAAAGGTGGAGAGCGAATCACGAATATCTACAATTGCGTATGGTGCGAAAAATTAAGTAGCATGAGGTGTGGCATATGATGTTTGAGGGTAATTGGTCGAATAACTAGTAGTAGCATGGCCAATTCCCTATCCACCGGCACATTTGGATTAACATACTGCAAGTTATTTGCCGATGAATAAAAAGTTGAAACACTTTGTTGCATACTATTGGAAGTTCCTACATGGGGTGTCTCAACATGATTAACCGAACTCATCATGTTGTTCATTGGCATATAGATTTGTGGGGTTGCCGATGCATGGGAGTTGGGATACATATGTTGCATGTTGCTAAAATTATATGAAGTTGAAGCATGAAGATTATTCTGAATCGGCTGTTGCACATAATTAGATGCATGATTGATAAAACTAGGGCTAGCCGATACAATATGCTCATTAGACGATCTAGCAACAACATATGCATTATTTGCATCTACATAAGTGAATTGGGTATTCATGTTACCTTTGTAGATTGCAAACCCTAGATGACGATCTCTTCGTAGCAAGAACGGGCTGGAGACCGTTCAAAGCTTCGTCCCCAGCGGAGTCGCCAAAAAGTGTGTTGACGCTGGAACGCGTCACACGAACACGTCGATGTGTACCCGCGGCGCCGAGGGAGATGCTCCGCAACTCACACCGCGGGAGGCCGACTTCCAGCGCGATACGCAAGACAATCCGGCGGGCGCTTTTGGGACCCGAAACCCCACACGCCCGAGAGGGACCCCGTCTGGGCGCGCGGCGGCTATGGGCTGCCCTAGGTCGACCTGATCGCCCCTAGGGCCTCGAGGTTCGCCGCCCTGCAATGAAGAAGAACGAACGAAGAACGAGGAAGAAGAAGAACTAGGGTTAAGGAGAAAAGATAAAAGATAAAAAGTGGTAGATTGATTGATCGATTGTGTGTTGTTCAATCGGCCGTCACCCCTTAGGTACATAAGAGGCGGCTGGACTTCCCGTGCAAGGAAAAGGCTTGGATTCACGTCCAAAACCCTAGCCAAATTCGGATTGGTTTTGCCCGAACTTTCCAAAACTGTTCGGTTTAAACTGGCTGCACCTTGCGGGTCTTTTTTGTGGTGGTAAACGATCTCGGATGGAAACGAGCCCAAAAGCAATCTTGACCGTTTCGACGAGACGAACAACTTTTATGTTGAACGTTTTTTGATCAGAGGTCATCTTGAGGGTCAAATCGGTCGCGCAAAACAGGCTATCCCTCGCGCTACCCATCAGACAGGGTGTCTGGTGGGGCGCGCCATTTTTTGCCTCCTGACAGAGCTGTATTCCGATGGCTCTAACTTTTGCATACGAACTCGGATTGGAACTATTTTTATATCAAAATCGATCGTTTCGACGAGACGAAGAACTTTTCTGTTGTAACGTTATCCATCAGAGGCCATCTTGATTAGGTTTGATGCCATTTTCTAATCTGGTGTCAACACGAGTATCTCCGAAATTGGCATATCTTTTACACTTGAGCTCCGTTTTGATCCATCTTCACATTTACTTTGATTATCTTGAAGAGAACCATCAAATGGTGACATGAACTCATAAATTTGACCTCATCTTGCTACAGCCTCAAGTCACTCTTTGCGATCATGCCCTTTTTGAGCGTCAACACAGAGTCGATCCTCTTCTTCACCATTGGCGTATTTGGTGGCAATCTCCATCATCCAACTCAGGGTCATATCTCCGGTCTGACCAAACTTCAAACTTAACTCTCTGTTCTTAACACCATCCTTGAAGGCACAGACTGCTTGATGATCACATACATTCTCCACGGTATGATGCAAGGTGATCCATCTCTGGATGTAATCTCTCTGGGTCTCATTCGACTTTTGCACGCATACCTGCAGCTCTGTTAGTCCTGCTGGTCGCTTACAAGTTCCCTCAAACGTCCTGACGAACACTCGGGAAAGATCTTCCCAAGTGTAAATGCTGCTGGGAGGTAACTGATTCAACCAGGCCCTGGCCAAACCCTCCAACATGAGTGGTAGGTGTTTCATGGCCACCTCATCATTGCCAGCACCAATCTGTACAGCCACTCGGTAGTCTTCGAGCCAGGTTTCGGGCTTGGACTCACCAGTGAACTTACTTACCCGAGTCGCCAACCTGAAGTTGGGAGGAATCACCGCGGCTCTGATGGCTCTGCTAAAACATTCTGGGCCTGAAACATGGACTCGGCTGCTGGTGGGCGCATCTCTGTCGTGGCCTTCTCGATGAGCCCTATTTCGGTCGACCAAACCTTGCACGATGATGGATC